>CM062816.1:1190848242-1192048242 GCA_031772625.1 Pinus tabuliformis | reverse complement strand
ATATTTATAGACATCATATCCTTGTGCTTGAACATATGCTTTCAACCTTCCACTCTAGAGCGCATATTTATTTCCATTAAATACTGGAACTTTGACCTTTGTGCTCTCCATGATCTCCCTTCTAGTGGTTAGATTTCTTATGGAGGAACCTGCTCTAATACCAATTGTTGGAAATACTGAGAGGGGGTGAATCAATATTTCACTTACAATTAGTTAGTTATAAAATTTTTAGAGCATGAACAATAGAAAAACAATCAATAACACATCATAAGAGTAGTACACACCAAATTTTTATGTGGAAACACTTCCAAGAGAAAAACCACCAAATGATTTTCTAATATTTTGTGAGTACAAAAATGCTTCAGCTTCAACTAAAAGGAAGCCCCAACTCCCTAGTACTCTAGAAAAGAATTGAAGTTTATCAGGTAGCTCCAACTCCTGAAAGGATGCTCCTACACTCTAGTTTTACCAACTCCAACTAGAAGGACACTCCAACACCCTAGTTTTATCAGCTACAATTGATAGGATTCCCAAACACCCTGCAAGCTCCAACTTTCCCTAACACCACCTTGCCACAATAAATTATTTTTAGGATACAACTTGAGGGAGACTTCACTCTCTTGCCTTGCACCACCCAACCACCCTGAAAAAGTATACAAAAATAGAGAAACTATTTGTGGGCTCCTGTACTATGGCCCAATTACAAAGATATTCAATGAAACCCTTTCTGCCAATGCATGCTTTAGATAATGAAAAATATACTTCTTAAAAATCTACTACTAAATTATTTCATTGAGAAATAAAATCCTTCACTATCAATCTGAACAATTCAAGTAGATCAAGTCTCTGATGCAAAGATGCTTTCAGTTGTGTTGATGCAAAATATGTCACAATTAAACATGAACATCAAACGAGTCACTCACTATTAAGATCTTGCCTGAAAATTTCTCCACTAATGCTTTAACGTGTACCTTCTTTTCTCACATATATTGATGCTTCTACCCTTAATTCTTACTGTTGTAGATGAAGCCTCTTCTCTAGAGGTCTGAGCTTGATCAAGGATTTTATTGTGATAAGATATCAAATATTGAGAGAAACTCTGAATTAGTCCAGAAAAAATAAGGTATGTTTGAATGAAAACCTTATGCACTATATAACACTCCAAAAACTTCAATATTAGTTAAACAATATTGCAAGAGCTGGGATTTTTTTTGAAATTGATGCCAAACAAGCATACACTTCAACTTGTCATGGATCAAGAATAATTTATATAAGCAAAACATATAACTATTGAAACCATTACAAGATGAAATATTGTTGAAAATGTTTTCTGTCAACATCCCCTTTATTCCTTAGATTACAAGAGGAAGACTATGTCCATATTGTGAGTACCCTTATACTATGGTAGAGTTGTTAATGAAAAAATAGTCTAGGCCACAAAATAGTAACAATCAATCCCAAAAGAAGGTCAAAATAACTCTGGACTTACCTCTTAACACAATGACTAACAATAGTCCTGAATCGCAAAAGTCATCTTAGAAATATGTCATACACATATCAACTGTTGATGCTACTAGAGTCGAGTGAGCCTAAAAACAATATCATGAAATTGCTCCTTGATCACAAAGATTAGGCTTGCTGTAGGGCACAATTATGGCTTGTCAGAATATCAGAACACCCAATAATTCACCAACGTTCCCCAACAAAATGTGCACAAGAAGTTGGCTTGGATCTAATTCAAAGCATATTTATCTGCTTTAGATAGGTACTACCCTTTCAATGGTCTGCAATATATTATTGTTATAGTCCTCAGATAGATTTCAAAACATTATGCTCCTAATGATTGAATTGATGTAAACCATACAGAAAGATATACCTCTAATTCAGATTGAAATACAACTGTGTAGAGCTCATAAAACTTGGACAAAATCCTCATATCAACCTCATAAGGGCTGCAAACATACCATAGAATGACTGCAGACATAACCTAGAAAGGGCAAAAGATATAATTCTTATATCAACCTCAGAGGCTTGCTTGAAAGCTTGGCCTCAAAAAGTCGAGCATTAGGATCTGCGTAGGAGTAATATAAGAGAAAGCCCACAAAAGCACATCAAAAGATGAATTTTGGATCTCAGATGACCTCAAACAATAATCAATGCCCCTGCAAAACTGTGAGACAAAAATATAAATATTAAAAAAGTCAAATGTTTTTCCAGATCTTTGACCTTCTCCCACACATTCACTTGACTACTCAAAGACCACAAATAGACACCAACATATTTTCATTGAATGCCTCAGATCTTCATTTCGTTTGAGGGTAGATTAGCCTTGTACATATATAGGTCAAGATCTTCTAGAGGGCAAGTTGATTTGTAAAGAGGGAGGGAAACCGACCTAATTTTGAATTTCAAATTTGAATAATCCTTGGAGCCAAAAAATTGGAGGGAGTTGTATTTAAAATTAAATTTGAATTTGACTTGGAGACTAAATTATATTTTGATAATATGCTCTTGAAAAGTGTCCTTTCATGCAACCAAATTTGAGCTCAAAATATTTAATTAAGTCCTTCAATATTTGAGCTATTTTCTAGTCAATGATGAGTTGCCACATCCTCTCATTTTGGGGACTTTAACCACAAGGAGGGGGCTTTAATATTTTATCAAGTATATATCTGCATCTGAGATGAAGCATGAGGAATTCCATATACTATTGGAATCGACACAACGAGGAGAATCAAATGATGATGGCATTGAACCCAAGAAACTTGATTTTCCTTCTTATTTTGATAAACTAAAGTGAGACTTCTTCTGGCACTGCTAGGGTTGACATAAATGACAATCAATTTTCAACAATTGTTTTCTAGAATTTTTCCACATGTGTGCCTAGTTCTATAAGTCCTTTGATCGAGTAGTGATGTCGAAACATGGACCTTAAGTAATCCTTCTCATGATCCTTGCTGCTATTTTTGAGATGTTAAAGCTCTTTGAGAATAATAATTTTTTGTATGATGAATCCTTGGCCACTAAGTTCAAAATCCTAACCCCACCACGAGTAATAAAATTATTGACTTGTATCCTACCGAAGAAATATACTAGACCTTAGATTATTATGCCTTTTAAATCTTTCATTTTTCCTAGGCAAAACAAATAAGTTATTCCAATGATTTACTCATATTTGATATGACAATGAAGAAAATATAGATGAGCGAGTTCTAGGAATGATGGGACACAATTTTCCTCCATTCAAAGAACCTATAGAGAAATAAATACGTGCCGAAATTTCTATTTGATGAAATTCATAATCAATGCATTCAATTTCCATCAATTAAATGTTTTAGTTACTAATTCTAACTTGTGCATCTCATGTTCTATTCCCAGTATTAAAATTTTGGATATTTGGACTCTGATAAGTTTGATTCCTTTTCTTGTAATAAAATGGACATATCTTGTTAGAAAACATGCTCAAAATGTAGGGATTAAAACTTTCATTGATAAACTCATGCACACAACTACTTAATTCTTCATGGTGATTATCCATCAAAATTGTTTCTACAATGTAAGCATCTGCTTCAATTAAGTCTTGACACCAATGTAGGGGATTGGTATATATTTGAGGACTACTGTTATTAGGCTTCATAGATATTAAGTTAAGCTTTATCTCCTATTTATGTTCTTAACTCCTAGGATTTTATTGAGAACACATTTGATAGTGATTGAATTATGGTCAAACACATTTTGGTCTTAGAAATTAGAAAACTACTTTTTCTTTACCAGTTGAGGTATTCTCTTGTGTAGTCAAAAGCAAATAAACATTACCTTTTGTTGAAAACAAGTTAAAATCCATAGGTTTTGAAGAGGGGGAATCATTGAAGTATGATCCTTATCATAAAATGTTTACCCCGAGAGTTTTGATTAAATCATCTCCATATATTCATGAAACAAATTTACAAATTAAAAGATTGGCTAATAAAGAAAGCTAGAAAGATGTTCAAGACATTTTGTAGGATACATTGGTGCAATAAATAAAAAAACTAGAAGTAAAGAAGGAATCATTTTTCAAATTTCAAAAAAGTATAAACATGAAGTTTCTAAATTGATCATGCTAGATTGTGGTCAAACTCTAGGTGAATTGAAACTATAACAAATTCTATTACTACCATGGCAGTAAACATAGGTTCATGTACATCAAAGGAAAACATGGGACTTTTGATTGATACGCCTCAAAAACACGATCAAATGCATAAAAAAGTAAAATAAATAAAGTCGAGAGCCTATCATGGATCAAAAGAAAACTAGACTAGAAGACCTAATGGATAATGTTGAAATGGAAGACAAAAATAATGTTGTTAAGATAGTTTTATCTTCAAAGATGATAATTCTTAACCAAGAACTAAAGAAGTGGTTGGGTTTAAATGAATTTTGGAGCAATGTTTTGACAAATTAAGTACTCAAAGATTCATGATGAAAATTTCTCAAAATGAATGATCACCTAGGACTAAAACAAAAAAACTCAACCAGAGTTGACCTAGAAATATTTTTTTAAATAGCTTTAATTGAAAAACAAACTAGTAAGGGAAGAAAAGATGAATACCCACAAGTTTCTTACAAAGGTTAAGTCGCACCTAGATTGCTAGCTTCCATATATTACCAAAAAGGAGTATTTGATATGGTTATTTTATAGCCAAAAGCTATAAAATAAATGAGTGACCATCTAGGACTAAAATAAAAAAAGCTCAACGAGAGTTGACCTAGAAATATTTTTTGAAATAGACAAACAAGATAGTAAGGGGAGAAAATATGAATAACCGCAAGTTTTTTACAAAGTTCAAGTGGCACCTAGATTTCTATCTTCAATAGATTACCAGAAAGGAGTATTTGGTATGGTTATTTTATAGCCAAAATCTACCCAAATTAAAGATCAAAATAACCTTCATATCTTTGAAGCCACTAGAAGTAAAACTGACCTTAATAAAATGATTGATAAGTTGTAGTGGCATAGATAAATAGGGTATACGGTTTCCAGGGATTTGATTCAAGCTATATTTGATGTTAGTAAACTCTAAAGAATTGTTACCAAGCTTATGGAACAACTCAAACAAGAACACATTATAAATAGATCTAAATTGGTTAGAATCCAAGATTTAGAGAGTAAAATAGTAACATTAGAGACAATTTTAAAAAATAAAAAGAATGAGGAGGTTTTCAAGGCCTTGGTAAAACACAGTGATTTAGAGATAAGGGTTCTCGAGTCTAAAATTAACATACATAAATCATATCCTATTCAAAGAAGATAGTTACTAGAAACTCAAGAGGAAAAAGTACAATTGGTGGATCATATCTCCAAACTAAAGAACCATAACTATTGTTTATGTCTTCTAATCTATAAGTTGAAGGATGAAAAGGAAGTAGAAGCAGCTAAGAGCCTATCTATAATCCAAAAATTGTCTAAGCCAACAAATTCAGAGGAAGTACCAGATATTTATGTGCATGGTAAAGATAATGAACAATTGGTACCATTTAAAAGCAAAGTTTGTGAATCCTCTAGAAAGCTCTTGGGGCTAGAAGCTAGTCGAAATCAAAAGAGTGGGAAATGATTAAGTTAAGATCAATGATAGGAGAAAAATAGAAATTGATATAGAATGGCCATAAACAATTGTTGCAAAGGGACAAACTCATAGATGGAAACAATTACACCATTGAGAGGATGAACAAATCCAAGGAAGAGGCTATAAAACAAATGACAAGGGGGGGGGGGTGGTGAGAGGTCTGCGGAGAATGGTATATGTCTAGTGTTATAATTTTTAACCAAGGGGGAAATACGCTCCCCCCTACAGTAAAAATCCATGTTTTTTAACCTTCTAGTCTTTGTTTCCACACAGCTAGGGAGAGGAGTCAACTGGGATTTTTTTGTGAATCACATCAGTTATTGACTAGAGAAAGAAATCGTATGGCTAGTATGTATCGGGGTTTTAGTGGGTTCACAATTTTCCAACCTAGCATCCGTTTTGATAGTTTCCAGAATGGGTATGGAGGATACCATTCATTACGAAAGGGCGGAAGGTAATAGTAGTCCAATATTTGGAAGAGTGAAAGAACTTATAGCCTCTTGGAATGCAAGGAGATTGGTTTTTGGAGGATTCACCTCCAAATAAAATCCTCCAATGGATCAAGGCTCATCAATGTTTTTGGGAAAGGACATGCGGGCAGAAGAGACATCATCTCAAACAAATGGTATTCTAGGGAAAGATGCGGTCATTCCCTCAGGTCAGCCTAGGAAAAAAATCACCACTAGAGGATATTTGGGGAAATTTTTTAGCTCCAACACCTCCATATATGTTTGTACCCATATGCTTAGTTACGTCCACACACATATTCAAGAAGGTAAATTTATCCCGCCCTCCATGTGGTTTAGGAACTAAAGGGGAAAAAAAAATAGATATTTGGAGGATTTGATTCAGTTGGTGCATGTTGATCCTGTTACTAGCCCCTCAGTGTCAATTTTGACTGAAGGTCTCATTTCAACTCTGGGAAATTCTCCCCAAAACCTTATTGCTACCACCGATCAAGAAATTGAGGGCAATTAACCTCTGGGAGGAGAAAGGGTGGTTAATAGAGGTGAGGGCCTCACCTAGACAAAATCAAGGGCCTAAATCTAAATAGGAAAGGAAGAGCCTAACAAGGTCATCAAAAGGATGAATACCCATACAAAATTTAATCTAAGTTTGGGGGTGGACATCCGAGTGCAGGAAGTGACAATGATAGTAGATAGAACACTCGTTGGCCGAACGAGGGGTTAAAAATTTAACATCAAAAATCTAGAGGATTGGGTTACAATGGAAGTAAATCCAACTATCCACAATCCTCTCGATGTTTTTCTGCTAGCAAAAGGGTGGATATATCTATATTTTAAAACCCATGAGGAAGCCCTTGCCATTTCTCAGCAAGTGTGGAGTATTGATTTGAATCCATGTTACACAATATTTGGTCACACTTCTCGTCCCATATCTAGAAGCGTCAAAATGAAGAAAGTTGTTAGTGTATTCACCATGAAACATATACAAAAGCATCCCTGAAGAAGAGAAGAAAAATTTCCCTGAAAGAGCTCTGAAGAAACTTGCATAAAAAACCTAGTTGTCAGGATCAACACGTTTTGCAGCATTGGAGACTCGTGCTGCTAACTTGTTGAACTATTCTGACCTAGCACTGCCAGTGTGGATTTTGTAAGGAAAACCCGTGTTGAACCTCTCCAGGCAATATTTTCCTAAAGTGGAGGAGAAGCTTCTCTTACAAGAAGCCTCGAGAACAACGAGCTGGTTATAGGTGAATAAGGATTAGAGTGAGATATCCCATTCTTGGTCCTTGATCCTACTTTCATGGATATTTACCTTGAGTTGTGGAACCTCTCCCTCCTTTTATGGAACCTAAAATCCCTCTCCTTCCCTATAAATGAGATCCCTACTATCCACAGTTGGTTGGCTATTGCTTGGTTGCCTTCCTATGTTGAAACTATGCCTAAATGCTTCCCGTTTTGCTAAGGAGAAAGGAGTGCTTGAAGGTATTGGCTAGGACTTGGAAACTCATCCAAAGGAGGCTTCCAAAATCAAGGCTTAAGCGGTTGTATGCTTCCCTTACTTTCTAATAATAATACATTATGTGTTTACTTTACATAAATGTGTCTATCATTACTCATTTAGTGTGATACTTCTTGATATGTCACGTCGTTTATGTTAGAATGAATTATGCTATGTGCTTTTGTTGTCTTTGTTTGATATTCCTTGCAGGTATTCATCCACAATGGTGTAGAAAGGATTGAACTTGGAAGCGAGAAGATCGAGAACAATATCAACGGGCATTAGCATCAGAGTGAGGTAGGTCATCTATCTTCCTTTGTATTTTCTAATATAAACTAGGAAAGTTTGCACATATTTGTCTAGTTTGTTGCTAGATCCTCTCATAGGACTAGAGGGATTGTCTCTATCTGCAAAAAAGATTGCTTGCACAACAAAATGGTGACTCCACTAGGGAGCTTATAGCCCTTCAAACCTCCTTTTTTATTTTTTGTCTTTTTGTTTAGTTTGGCCAACCTCCTAGTAATATGTAATTTAGGTTCATTATGGGTTTTCATTCTGAGTAGTTTGTCCTTTAGAGTGTCAAGTCTAGATATGTATTTGAAATTATTTTTATCTTTCCAAGTATTTCTTTCCCAACGCGTTTTATCCAGGAACAGTTGCACTGCCAGTGTGTTTTTTCAATAACAATAGCGTCGAAAGCCCTATCAGCACGGGTTTAGATTGTTACACTTGCGCTAATTCTTAAAGCTTGAGAATTTTTAGAGTTTCTCTCATAAAGGTCTTGTGTGTCTTGAGCTTTGAAGTATCATCCTACTTCGTGTGCTTTGGATTTGTCAGTATTTTTGTTGGTTTCCGATTAGTTTACAAAATCCATCCCATTGCTGGAAGTAGTGAAAGTGAATTCTGGTTGAGTCTTTAGGTCAATTGGATTTGTTTTTTGTTGTTTTTGTGTGTGGAAGGAATATTTATTTGTTTTTTATTAAAGCATTATTAGTTATTTTGGAATCATAGAAGAAATCACATTTGCATTTGCTTCACTTTCATCTCAAAGTTTACTTTTCGAATTCCATTAGGTCGAATTTCATTGAAAAGTCATTTTTGGGATCATAATTGAGCATAGATTACATTGCTTGGTTCTGAAAGATGAAAAGAAGTGCATTCTCATTCATTAAAAAATAAAAGGGAACAATTCATGTAACTGCATGTTAGTGAATTGATGTTCGTTTTACTTTTGTTTGGTGCATTGGAATAGTGAAAGTGAAAGATCTAGTTAGGAATATTTGCTTGCTGCATACTTGGTTGTTGTATCAATGTTTGAGCCTCTTCCCTATGCTAGATAACTTTCATTGAATTGAAAATAATCATTTTTTTCATACTAGTTGCATCATAGGTGTTTAGGTGACATCGATATTTTAACCTTAAAACTGAAACTTAATTGAAGATCAACTTAAAATTTACCTCAATTAACGTAAGGAGCATTTGTCATTAACGAAAACATTTAGAGGTCTAGGCTTCCCGTGCCATTAAACATAGCAACTGTCATTGTTTGCCAACATTGTATCCTAGGGGTGAAATCTCGTTCCACATACAGAAGTGTATAAGACCGTTCTCCAGTACTTTCGGGTATATCGGAGGCGCTCCACGCATGGTAAGTATATAGGAACACTCTCATCGAATGGTTATGTATTAGAAAACACTACTACAGACTGCACTCCCATGTATCATCGCGTATATTTTGGGAGTTCCCAATAGGTTGCTATCCATCCATAGGTAACCGAGTCTGCCGCCTTGTATACCATGATACACCGAACACAACATTCGGGGAGATTGGCTGCTGTATGTTAAGTCCTTGGTTCGCCAAGGTGTATATCATAGTTCATGGTTGCTTGGTAAACCCTCATGCCTAGTCTACCCCTTTTTGATTTATTTCTTTTTGTTAATTTATAAAATCAATCGACCACAGAATAACACATACTTGTGAAATGAAAACTCCTTTTTCCCTCAACATTAATGGTTAATTGTAAAATAGGATTTAAGCCCAAAGCATTCACCAACACACATTAGTGATTGATTTTCTAAAAATACATTGTGGCAGAACCACAAGGAGTCCAAAACAAGACCCCAAGTATCAATGGAGATGCTAATGCACCTGATTCACCTAGAGTTGTAGGTTCCGATACTGTTGAGCCTGAATCCATTGAAAACCAAGGTGTTGAACTTGTTCTTGTCCTGTTATGGCCTAAATCTACCTCAGGCTGAGAAAGGCAGGTCTAGGGTAACATCAAACCACGCTTAACCTGGTAGCTAGCCCTACCAGGTCGAAAGAGGGTTCTCTCCTTGTCAATCTCAAAGAAAATATGGCAAACAAGGCTTGAGATGACTGATATGAATACTAATTTTAGGCTAGGTATATGCTCAGAGGATTTTGATTGATTTTAATGGTTGGTTGCTGGATCAGATGAGGAAGGCAGCTTTGGGTCCGGGAAATCAACTCAGATTTGCAGAGGTTTCTGTGGGGCGAGGTAGGCAAGTGTTTTAGCACTTTGAAATGAATGTGATGGTGAGTTTAAAGACCGGTGAGGAGTTGGAGAGGGAATACAAGTTTCATGAGTCCTCTTCAAATAGCAGAAAACATTTAAAACTAAATAAACCCCAAGGTAGAGCACTGAAACACCAATGGATTCCACCCTTTAATCTTGATTCATTTAGCTATCCAGAAAAAGATAGATGATGGCACATATACACATAAGAGAAACACTAAATAACAGAGGAGAAAACAATGCTAATTCACCTTGCCATAAGAATCCCACAAAATGCTGCAAAACCCTGGTTCATTTCCTTGCCAAACTGCAGAAGTGATTTACAATAGTGCTCAATGCATCCACAAGAGTCCAACCTTCACAAATGACTAAGAACGTACAAGATATAGGCATCAAACCACCTATGCTATCCACTAGGGGTCGAATCCATGAGTTAAGGAGCTGTTTCAACAAGATCTAAACTAGGAACTGAAAAATAGGCAGTGGAACAGCTTGCCTCTAAAACTATGGAAACTGATTCATTCAGCTCAAAACCACCTATAGCTGATGTATCTACCTCCTTAAGTCATTATTCATCATTTTTACATCATAGTACATCAATTTACATCATGAATTTTACCATGAGAGAAGAAAAAGTCAAACTGGTAGAAAACTAGGCAAAATTCTGAGTTTTTGAGCAAAATTGGCAAAATTTTCCCTGATGCGCAGCGCCCTGAGCCTGATGTGCAGTGCCACTTCAAGGCTAAGTTTGAAGGCCTTCCACTTCACCAAATTAGGTCCAAGATGGCTTGTTGGAAAGCTATGTCTGTCTACTTTCTAGGATGACTAGAATTTGTGGATTTGGAGTCCATTTGCCCCTTCAAAAATCACTTCTACCAAGACTGCTTTCTGTGGGTCCAAAAAGTGGCAGAAATGGCATTTTTAAGTGTTTTTTTGCCCTTTAGGTGATCCAGATCT
This sequence comes from Pinus tabuliformis, assembly GCA_031772625.1. NCBI lineage: Eukaryota > Viridiplantae > Streptophyta > Pinopsida > Pinales > Pinaceae > Pinus > Pinus tabuliformis. The sequence continues at coordinate 1,192,037,174 of CM062816.1, read as the reverse complement.
CCTCCAAATTTCATGAAACTTCTGGGTTTCAGTATTTTTCCATGAGGAATCCAAAAATGCAAGCCATTTTGCAAAATTCCAAGCCATCTCAATGCACAGCGCCATCAGACGAAAATTCTTGTGTTTTTCATTTAAAAATTGTGAAATGACAAAAAATTCTCAAAATTGCTTCAAATTTGGCAAGAGGCAAGCTTACTAATTGCTTTGCTAAGCCAAGGAAGCTTCAACCAAAATTTTAAGTTTATCTTGCTCCCTTTTGGCTTCTAAGGCTCTCTTTAACTTAGCTTTTAGGTTTCTTATCCTTGTCTTGCAAATTTTATTTCGGGCCAAGTAGTGATAAGCCATGTGGCACAACATGTTCTTCTCCTTGTTAGCCTTATCAAGCAACTTCTCAAGGTGGATATTCACTCTTTCCAACCATGATTCTCGGTCAGCCTCTATTTCTTGTTCTAGTGATGTCATCTTGATTTTCCTTCTTTTTTCCACTTGCTGGTTTTCCCTAATGGTTTGCAACTCCATGATTGTTTGTTTGTCCTCCAATTGCTTGTTCTCTTGCTCAAGGAAGTTAATGATCCACTTAGCCCTCTCAAGGTCAAGTGATAAGGCTTGGATCTCGACTTCTTTCTCTTTGATGACCACATCCTTGAGTCTTGAGCTTTGGGAGCTCAAATCAGTGTCATCTTCCTCAACCAAAACAAAATCCCTGTCTTACCTTTCAGAAGGCCCTTCATCATGCAATTTTTGCTTTCCTTTGTCCTGTACCTGTTCTACTGAAGAAGAAGGCATAATTCCTTTCACCCCAGGTGAAGATAGAATTTGCCTGTGATCCGATGAAGGAAACGATACCCCTTCCACCCCTGGTGGAGATAATACTCATTTGGCAGCTGCAAAAAGTCTTCTTGTGCCTTTTTCATAAGTTATAAACACAGGAATGTGAGCCTCTTCAGTTTTGCTTTCAGGCTCTTTTTGTTGCCCGGAAGGTTCACCCTCCTCTTGAGGATCTGCAAAAATTTGAGGCCCCTTGAAGATTTCATGGGCTATGAAGGTTTCCCATGGCACTCCCAACCGAGTGAGCTGATGCACAACAATAATCTTGATGACAACAAAGTGATAAATGCTGTTGAGTTGCTATGGGTATGGTTTTCTCTTTGCAATCACAGTCATCCTCTCTATGTTTTTGAAAATGAAATATGGAATACTCATCATTCTAACCCTGGTGAAATGCATAAGTAATCTGATATGATAGGCATAGAGTCTGGAGAACCTACCCTCACATGTGAAATATTTGATGATGAGTTTCATAAGTGGAACATACCGGTCCTCCAAGAACTTGAAAGGAAACACCCTGCTCAATTTACCATGATATTTGGCCTTAATATATGGTTCATAATGCTGTTTGCTGATATTCTGTCTTTTGTTCCACCTTTCCCCTACATCTGGCATCCTAGTTGCTTCTGCAATAATGGCTGGTGAAAGAGTGAAATTGATGCCAACAAGATGTACCATGTTATTCTCCATGTTTATGACAAATTGCCTTGCCAATTCATGATGATACTTAACCCTCTCAACCATCTCACAAAACTCAAAGCAAGATTGGTATCTGAAACAAGTGGTAGCAAGGGGGCAAGCAAGGAGTTCAGCAATGCTAATAGGTTCCTCTCTGATAATTTTCCCACCCTTGTGAGGTCTCCTAGGCTGTACATTTCTGTCTCTTGAATTGTCACTTAGTGTTTCTTCTTCATAGCTTGACTCACTATTTCTTGCCATGGTGTTTAGTGCTTGTCTTAGGGAAGAGATGTGATGATGATATGGTAGAAAATGGTAATGATGGAGGACAAGGGAGATGAGTATGAAGAGATTTTACTAATAGGAAATGGAGTTTGGGAATGAAGGAATAAGTTTTTGGAAACTAGGGTTTATTGAGGGATTTAGGGTTTGGTGAAGGGAATTAGTTGTTTTAGGGGAGTGGGATATGGAAAATGGGATAAATGGAGTGATTTAGGCAAATGGAAGAGGGAAAAGGGTTTAATGATGCTTTTTGGGATTATGGAGTGAAAATTGCACAATGGAATGGAAAATAATGAAGATAAGCTAGGGTTTAACTTTCAACATGCAAAACACATGAAGAACATAAGTATGAGATCAACTTCAGCTCTAGGGCAATGATAATTTACTTGTAGAATAGCAATGCAGCTTTTTTGAGGGTTATTGAACGATTTGGAACAATTTAGCAAGTTCTAGACTGATGCGCAACGCACTGGGCCCAATGTGTAGCGCCCTCCTGATACGTAGCGCCCATGCAAATTAACACTAGTAGAAAGTAACTGATGCATAGCGCTAGTCTGATGCGTAGCGCACTGCCTCTGATGCGTAGGGCCAGGCAATTTTGCTTGGAAAACATGGTTTTTTAACCTCCTTAGCTCAATTTTCCTCCAAATCGCGATTTCGTGCTCTCCAAGGTATTTTGCACAATAAAATGATAAATGTCACTCCTTTCACTTTATATATGGATGGCTTTTAATTTTTACTTATTCCAAACCCACTTTTCTAATGTCAAAGTCACTTTTGGACATAAGCTCTGTTTTTTCACTTTAATTGACTTTTCTTGATCATTTGGTAAACTGATGCATTGATGCTTTTACTTTTGTTTGCAGTGGCTGGAGTTGGCAAGGTGAACAAGGGAAACAACTGGAACTTATTACATATAGAAAATATTTCAAATTACATAAATTTTGTACATAGAAAATAAAAACTCTGTTTTCACCTCAAAACAGAGTTTTGAGGTAAAAATCACTTATTGAGCATATCATTAGTGAAATTTTGATCTTATGAACTTATTAGACCTCCTCATGTGCCTGCTGACCCTTTATTGGATTTTTGATGACCATGGTGACAAACCCTAGACCTAGTGAGACCTAAAACCCTAGAAATGGCTTTTGCGAATGAAATGACATAAAATGACGGTAAATGAGCTAAACATGTGAAAACAGATCAGCAAGTAAATGCCATGGGGGAATTGACAATGAACCACTACCATCAGTTGATCCATGACCTAACGGAATGCAGCTGATCAGATGGGACACCTAATATGCATGCAAAAAGAGAAATTTGATCACTGATGGAGGGATGAAGATACCGACACTAAAATTGGCTCCAATGGGGATGGTAGCTCCTAGGAGGTGCCAAGAACCATAGATCTCTGGAAAAGCAGACCAGTGCCTCGTCCATTGGGCAAAATGGAGTCAACAACTTCCGAAGACTAAAACAAATTTCTTGACTCAAAACTGACTCAATTAACGAACACTAAATAATGAAAGACTGAAGCCAAACATTCAGTTTTATAGCCTTCACTTCGGACCCCAAACTAAATGAATGATGACAGCACATACTTTGCAATGAAAGAAATAAAATGGTATGTACAATGACAAAATGTGACAGTAGAAAATTTGTCAAAGATAATACCGTTTCAGAAGCCGACCATTGATCGACCCTCCTGGAAAATCTTCCCCGTTCATTTCTTTGAGTAGAAAAGAATTTTTACCCCGATATGCAACAATTCTGTATGGTCCCTTCCACAGATTCTCGAACTTGCTGTGCTTGCCTTTATCCTCGTTTCTAGCATCCCACTTTAGCACTATGTCTTCAATCTGAAATTTGTCTGCCTTTACCTTCTGATCATAAATCTTCTTAATTCTCTCTTGCAGCCTGAAGGTATTATGAAAAACTTCCTCTCTCGTCTGCTGTAAATGGATCATTTGGCTTATTCTTCACTGAAAATGATCTTCCTCGCTGCCAGCTTCTTGCAGAAGTTTTACAACCGGGACTGCGAGAGATATCGGAAACACTGTGTCAATACCATATACAATTGGAGACATGCCTATTGACTTCTTCTGACTTACTCTATCTGCCCATAGTGCATTAACCAATTTCTTATGCCAGCTCTTTTTGTTTGTTTCCAACAACTTTTTTATGATGTTGACCAATGATTTGTTTGAAGATTCAGCCAATCCGTTACCTTGCGGATAATACACAGTAGAATGTCCCAAGGTAATTTTGTATTTGCTACAAAAGTCAATCATATTTTTGGACTTGAAAGCTGTTGCGTTATCTGTAATTAGTTTGTTAGGACAGCCAAAACGTGACAAAATATTATTTTCAAGAAACTGAATTATTACCGAGTCTGTGGCCTGCCGAGTGGGAATCGCCTCAATCCATTTTGTGAAATAATCTGTCGCTGTTAAGATCCACTTGTGCTGAGCTGAAGATGTGGGATGAATCTCTCCAATAAAATCTAGGCCCCACTGCTGAAACGGAGCACTAACTTCGACTGGCTTGAGAGGTAGAGGCTGCAACTTTCTCCTTCCCTGAAAAATCTGGCATTCATGATAGCTTGTGACAGTTTTATAAACATCAGCAAAGAGGGTAGGCCAATAGTACCCTGCTCTCAAAATTTTGTTAGTCGTCGTCTTCCAAAATAGATGACCTCCACAGTCTCCCTTGTGAAAATCATTCATGACCTATTTTGCTTCCTCCTCGACCAAACAATTCAGCAAAATGCCTCCGGGATCTTTCCAACAAAGTGCATTGTTCATAATACAAAATCTAGCGGCCTTCAGTTTTAGAGTTTTACATTTATTTTTAGCCATCCTCGATGGCGATGAAAGGTGCTGAAGCATGTATACAATATCTGAATACCAAGGAGAATGGAGAAAAAATTCAGATACCTGAACAAGTGAACTATCTTCATCTTCTTCGGACATAGCAGTAATCAAGTTTATGTCCAAGGCATGCAAATTAGACTCCGCCATCAATTTTGCTAGACCCTGCCCCTTGATTAACTTTGTTGGCTTTATCTCCAAGTCATATTCTAACAAAGCTGCGATCCATTTACCTCGCCTCCCTTCCAGATCTGTTTGTACCAAAACATCTTTGACTGCTGCGTTAGGGACATAAGTAAGAATATGAGAGTGCAGAATATATACCCGGAAATCTTTCAAAGCTTTCACCAAGGCAAGAGCTTGCTTCTCAATAATGTTATATTTTAAGGCTGCATCTCTTATTGTCCTGCTGGAAAAGGCAACTGGATTTTCAAGCTGGTCCCTTTTCTGCATTAGAACTGCTGCCATAGTATGTTCAGAAGCGAATGAAAATAATATGAAATCCTGGGAATAATCCGGGCTAATTAAAATCAGAGTTGAAGAAAGAGCCAACTTTACCAGGTTGAAAGACTTCATGGCTTCTTTGGTCCACTTGACCATACTATCTTTCTTCAACATATTTGTAATTTCCCTCAAGTGTTCAGCTATATTTGGCACAAAATAACGTAAGAAGTTCATCTTGTTGGTATACGACCAAAGTCCCACATTGACTAGAAGTGGGGAGGATCATGGGTATATAAGGATGGACAAATATCTCCATTGGTATGAGGCCTTTTGGGGTAATGCCCAAAAACAAATCCATGAGGGCTTAGGCCCAAAGTGGACAATATCATACCATTGTGGAGATATGTGGTGTCCAGAGTCCTAACAAGTGGTATCAAAGCCATGCCCCGAAGTTAGCCAAGTGGATGAATCCTCGGAATGCCGAACGAAGGTGGTGGGCCCCGGTAATATCACGATGGGGTCCATGGATGAGCTCGGTTAGACAGGCGGTGTGCTCCGGATTCTTCATGGACGTGTCCTGGTCCCAACACGGTGAAGAGGATTTGACTTGGGATAGAGCAAGCTCTCGAGGCAGGTGGTGCTTCCATGTAAGGCGTGTGCTTCCAATGCATTGGAGTGGAGAATCCTGCGGAGAATCTTGGTTGGTAGAGAGTGGGCGGATGGATAATCGTTTGAGGGGAGGCTCGATGGTCCTTTGTTCGAGGGGAGGATTGTTGGTATACGACCAAAGTCCCACATTGACTAGAAGTGGGGAGGATCATGGGTATATAAGGATGGACAAATATCTCCATTGGTATGAGGCCTTTTGGGGTAATGCCCAAAAACAAATCCATGAGGGCTTAGGCCCAAAGTGGACAATATCATACCATTGTGGAGATATGTGGTGTCCAGAGTCCTAACACATCTTACTGTTAAATTCTTGGATCTCTTTCTTACTACGAGGAAAATTAATTTTCTGAATGGCTTCCACTCGAGCAGGATCAATGCGGATACCCTCCTTTGATATTATGTGACTGAGAACCTTTCCCTCGTCCATGGAAAACAAGCTCTTTTTGGGATTGAGTGATATTCCATATTTTCTGCAATGCTGGAAAACAATTTTCAGATGGTAAAGATGCTCCTCATCTGAATTTGGAAAGAGAGTGAAATCATCAAGATATACTACTAGAAACACATCTTTTTCATTTGCGAAGGTGATGTCCATGGCCCGCTGAAATGTTGCACCAGCATTCTTTAAACCGAATGACATCTTGGCATAGTGGAATGTTCCCCACAGAGTAGTGAATGTTGTCTTGTCCCTATCATCTTCATGAACCAGAATTTGATTGTAGCCGGAATAGCCATCGAGCAGCGACATACAAGATGCCCCAACTACTCTTTGGAGTATGTGGTCCATTTTTGGCAATGGATAATTATCTTTCAAGGACACCTTATTCAAATTTCTGAAATCAATGCACAATCTAATCTCACATGTCTTCTTCCGCACGGGCACCAAATTGGAGATCCAATCTGAAAATCTTATCGAAACGATTATACTAGTCTTGTACAATCAGTTCACCTCTTTTTCTATTGATGGCAACAACTTCAGATTTATCCTTCTCAACTTTTGGCGAAATGGATTCTGATTTGGCTTGATTGGAATGATATGTTGAATTATACTTTTATCGTACTCCTTCAAATCTATATAGTCCCATGCAAATACATCAGAAAATGAAGACAGTAAACTAATGTATTTTGCTTTTACCTGAGGAGGTAATGCCTTTGACAACTTCACCATCTTTGGATTTTTTGCTGTTCCGATATTCACATCCTCAACTCCCTTCTCGGTCAGCACTAAGCTTGGTTTGCGGGCTACATCATCTTGATCAAATAATTCCTCTAAAGGTATAAGGCCTTTAGGGATGACATTGTCCTTTAGCTGTAAGACTTCCATCTGATTTACCTCTATTTCTGTTTCACCATCATCTTGCTCACCATCTATAGAAGTGTCTTTATATTTGCCTTCATTTTGCAGAAAATCTTCAATCTCTTTGTCATCCTAAAACACCTGCCAATATCTTTGATTATTAGGGACAACTGGGCGATGCTTCACATGAATTTCAAACTTATTGTTTGAATTCATTAGGATCTTTAAGTTACTTGTAGCTATAGCAAGGGAATCTGCAATAACATTTTGTGTACGAGGGACACATGTCAAAGTATGATCTGGAAACAACTTCAAAATATCTAAAACTGCATTATGGTAAGCCCTCATTTGAGGATGTTTGGCTTGGTATTCACCCTTGACTTGTTTGATTACTAATTCAGAGTCACCATAAACTGAAATTCTCTTTGCATTCAACTTCTTGAGGATTTTCAAGCCAACAATCAGTGCCTCATATTCGGCTTCATTATTGGAACAATCAAAAGCCAATTTATATGAACAAACTCTTACATTACTCAAGACTTTATTTGGTAGGAAAATTGGGCTGCGTATCCAAATACCAATTCCTGCACCATCCTTACCTACTGCTCCATCAAAATCCATACTCCACAAACCAGCTTCTTCCTCCAAGTGCTGGAATTCTGCTTGCTCTTCTACCTTTGGCTGTTGTCCATCAATTTTCTGCTACTGGCGGAATGTTGACTGTTCAGCGGTACTTTCAAGCCTTTGTCTCTCTTGATCAAGTACTGCTATGAAATTTTCTGTTATCTCTAGAATATCTTCCACTTCAACTAATTGACTATTCACATCATTAAAACCACTGTCAGAATAAAGAACAAAAGATTCTAAATCTGTATGTACATAATTAATTGGATGATTCAAAGGTTTCTCCTTGCTTGTGATCATATACTTCATCTTTTTCTCCCTATATAATTTCCTCAACTGACCAAACACGGGAATAGTGGCATAGGAGAAATCTAACTGCAATGTCCCTTTGAGTTTTTCACCCCACGGCCTAGATAAAAGCATGCCAAATCTAGGGGGAATGTTGGCCATAACCACATCCATGAGAACATTCTTTGTTGGAATCTGATCTAAATTCGCAACCAAATCCTTAATGAGACCAATACATCTGACCCTATCATAATCAAAGGAATAAATATCATGATACTTTGGAGTGATGTCTAAACCCAAATTTTCGATAATTGCCTTTGGCATCAGGTTGTGAGATGCTCCTGAATCAAACATGGCGTTGTGCAAGACATAATCATGCAATCTAAGGTTGATGTAAAAAGGGGCTACATCACTATCCTCAGATTGGCCTTCTAATGCCGGACCAAAGATAAGCTCGGGTTGGTTAGCTTCCACATTAACCATATCAGACAGGGGATCTACATTCAAAATCTTTGACACTTGAATTTTATAACTGCTATTCTTCATTAATTCTGTCAAAGGTATTGACACTTTTAACTTAGCAATCTCATTCTCTAAGCTAAAGGTTGTAGTTTTCTCTACCTCTTTGAGTGAAGCATCCTTCTTTTCGGACTTCTCCTTTGCTGCACTTGGCTGATTTGACTTTTCATTTGCTGATTGTGCTTTGCTGGAAGTAGGATCTGCTGGCTCCTTTCCTTTCTTCTGAACATTTGGAGAATCATTCTTTGATGGTGCTGCTTCCTTCCACTTTTGAATTGGATTGATTGGTACATCCCTGCTCCTGAGTGAATACTGTCTTTGTTGCGCTATCAATGCATTCATATATCCCCTCTGATATTCATCTGATTCTTCTTCTAGGACTGTTTCATTGGCTAATATAAAATCTTCATCTTTCTGTACAGCTGGGCTTTCTGAATACTCCTCATCCTCCGTGATATAAATTGGCAAACCATCTAGTGTAAAAAAGTGATTCTCCTCTCCTATTGGATTCTCATCATCATCTGATTCCATGCCATGAACATAGTTTTGCTGTAATGGTGTTTTGACTTGCTGCTGTGCTGCTTGGTCTTGCACTCTTTGCTCTCGTTGTTTAATCCTGAACTGTGGTTGCTGCTAACCACAGAAATTTGGATTTCTGATTTGTGTCTCGGGATTATCTAAAATGGTTAATATATCAAACATCTTCTCAATTTTGTGAAGAAAATGATCTGAGGAAGAAGCTTCTTCCTTTATTGTCACCTTCTTCTCGGTCTTCGTTCTAGCTCTCTTAGCTAGCAGATTTGCCTCCACACTCACTGCAATTTTCTGCATATCCTCCAATTTAGCCGGGTCTCTTTCTCTCAATTGATATGCCATGTCAGGATCAAAGCCATCGGGAATTTTATCGAATCCAGCCCCATTGGTGGCTTGATATAAGCTCGAATAGCATTATAAATAATATTGAATCTAACACAGTAATCCTGGACACTTTCACCAACATTCCTCTTTATGTGTTCATACTCGGAAAGAATTTGGAGTGGATTTTTATTTAACTCCCAACGATCCAAAAATTATCTATGAAGAACCGCCAATGTATTGATAGTCGTAGCGGGCAATGCTCTGAACCACTTTCACACTTCACCTCCAAAAGTTTGCACAAATAATCTCATAGTCACATTCTCTGCATCTATCTCATGAAGATCAAAGAAATCGCTCATCCTATCAACATGCTGCTGCGTTGTGATACCTTGGGTAGCATCAAACAATGGAATTTTACTTTGGTAATCAGCAGGCATAACATCCAAGTTCTGTGGCAAAACGAGAGGTGCATATCTGGCAGCCATTGCTCTAGGTGGATTTGAAACTGGCCTTGGGGATGTAGGAGGAGTTGGAACAACAATAGTAGTCGATGTAATGGGTGTATGAGGTGTAGAAGGAGGGGAAGAAATGTTAGATGTTTGAGGTGTTGAAGGGGTTGATGGGGGAGAAGAGACAGCGGATCTCTGATCAGATATGGTGGGCTGCACGGGAATGGTGGGGATAAAAGGAGGTTCAGTAGGAATTTTGGAACTAGACACAACAACAGATGAACCAAGAGTAGCAGATGCAGATTCTAAGAACTCTGGAATATTGGTAGCCATGATAGAAGTTTGAAGATTCAAAATATAAGCATAAATTGATCTATTTTCCTTTCAGTTTCAAGATATTGGACAAACTCCGGATTTAGAACAGTAGCACCAACTATGTTTTCAGTATTAGTTTCAAACAAAGATAGATCAAAATGTTCATCAAACTGGAAATCTTCAAGATATTCAAAAACAACTGGGCATGAATGAGATCTGAAAATCGGTATCATAGAAATTTCTTGTCGGAGAATTCTTGGAATGAGATTTGGGTTTTCATACACGGGAGGAGGATTAGGATTAGGATTGGCCCTGATGTATCGCCTGGAAGCCAATGTATTGAATTATTCCCAAAAATCAAATAGACATTACAAATTTGTCATCTTTCAAATCTTTTCCGAATCTCGAAATATGAAAAGATTGTCAAGTACTTTTCGTTTCGAACTTGTTAAAGTAAATGAAATGACGTCTACTTAGTATAAGTTTAACCCTTTTCTGGATTGAGATAGACTAATGTATAGTCCCACATGGCTAAGAGGCTCTCTTGGATATTTTTGTACCTTTTCGGATTCGAGAGACTATCTACGGAAAGGGACCTCTGGAGTTTTCCTTTTGCCTCTTTTTCAAACTCTCTAAACATGAAAAAGATGTCAAGTTACCCCTCCGTTAGACTCGTAAAACAGAAACGATGAAGGACTTGTCACCATGACAATACTGAGATACTCCTTCCTAGGGCTTGTTAAAAATACTAAGATGGATTCATACAAAGGATGAACTTATACGACAAGCATATGATATCCTCTTCAGGCTTGTGATAAAAAATAACGAGGTACTCGCTAGACACAATGGGGAAAAATGGAAGTAAACATGTCCTATATTTTGTATAAAGGCAACATGTCGCTCTTGAACGTGACACTTATCTGTTGCTCGTGTTGGGTTTGGGTTATCCTCACTTCATCACTTTCCTTTTTGGGTTTTTGGAATCCATTTACCTCTCATCTGATTATATGCTATCGTTATCATGACCTCTGATCCTATGTTAAGTCAAATGCTGCAAAATTACAGAGTCTTGTCGCCGATATGTTCAAGAGAAGTCCCGTCTGCAGTTCGAACTGCTTATACCCTGTTTGACTTTTCTACAAAAATCCTGAATCACGCTTACCAACTCTGCTAAATCCAATGTTTCTTGTCGAAGATGTGGAAAAAATTATGGCCCTCCTTCAATAGATCACTTCCTGTTAACTCCAACTCATTATCCAAGAAGATGGTCTAGAAACTCCCTTTTAGTACCTTGGAGCTTTCATGTCTCAATTGTAGGTTCTTCACATTCGACGATAAGTTCACATCATTGGCCTTCGATTGAATGATTCTGTGAGTGTTTGACTTTAGCTTCCTTGTTCACACTCGTGGGTTGTGTTGTTGTACCTTGAGATCTATTGTCATTACTAGTGGTTTATATCATACCTGTTAACGATTTCCATCATTCACTGGTAATTAGGTGGTTTTCTGCCATGTTCGACTCCGACACATTTATTCACATGTTGGAATTTGTACCGTTGTTGGATCGAGACAGAGATGAAGACCCTGGGTTTTGTCTGATAAATCCAGGCTGCGTGGAGTTCTTAGTTATTCATGATTTTACACATGATTCCTTCTATATGGATGGTTGTGTCCATGTCGTGGATCCATACACATGATCCTTTCTATTCGGATGGTTGGGTCCATGTTGTGGATCCCTGCACATGATCCTTTCTATTCAGATGGTTGCATCCATCCCATGGATTCATGTATTGTTAGATACCTATTCAGTGATATATTATTAGGCATACTTACATCAAAGATGTCAAATATATTGTATCATGCTTGATTTTCAAGTCTCCCGACAATGTTTCTCTGGGTCCTTGCTTTGACTTATAAAGTGTTTCACCCATCACTCCTTATTCTGCCTTCATGATTTAGGGGGCATATGTTACACAGTATTTTGTCACACTTCCCATCCTGTATCCTGAAGCATCAAAATGACAAAAATTTTCATTGTATTCACCATGAAACATATACACAAGCATCCTTGAAGAAGAGAAGAAAATTTGCCTTGAAAGAGTTCTGAAGAAACTTGCATAAAAACCTAGTTGTCAGGATCAACGCATTTTGCACCACTGGAGACCCATGCTGGTAACTTGTTGCACTATTATGACCTAGCGCTGTTAGTGTGACTTTTATAAGGAAAACCCACATTGAACCTCTTCAGGTAGTTTTTCCTAAAGCGGAGGAGAAGCTTCTCTTACTAGAAGCCTAGAGAACGACGAGCTAGTTGCAAGTGAATAAGGATTAGATCAAGATATCCCATTCTTGGTCCTTAATCCTACTTTCATGGATCTTTCCCTTGAGTTGTGGAACCTCTCCCTCCTTTTATGGATCCTTAACTCCCTCTCCTTCCCTATAAATGAGATCCCTACTACCCACAACTGGTTGGTTATTGATTGGTTGCCTTCCTATGCTGAAACTATGCCTAAATGGTTCCAATATTGCTAAGGAGAAAGGAGTGCTTGAAGGTCTTGGCTAGGACTTGGAACCTCATACAAAGGAGGCTTCCAACATCAAGGCTTAAGTGGTTGTATTCTTCCCTTAATTTATATTAACACTACAACAAAACAAGAAATTTGCGCCAGATTTAGCACCAGATTCTAGTGCATTTTTTTCTCAATTGGGATGAGCAACCTGGCGCTAAATCTGGCTCTATTGTACAATTTTTAAAGCGTCCTTTTTTGCACCAAATTTTGCATCTTTTTTTACGCCAAATTTTCCATCATTTTCTGCATCATATTTTGCACCAAGATTTTCATTTGGTTTTACAACAGGTTTTGCTTCTAGTTTTGTGCCTTTTTTTGCATCTATTTTTGCATCATTTTTTGCTTCCTCTTTTGTGGAATTCTTTGCTTCTATTTTTGTGTCATAATTTGCATCGATTTTTACACCATCTTTGACATCTTATTTAGCGCCTTTTTTTACATCCAATTTGTGCCAATTTTTGCATCTGGTCTTATGCCATCTTTTGCTTCTAATTTTGTACTTATTTTTACATCTATTTTTGTGCCAATTTTTTTGCCTTTTTTTACGCCATCTTTTCCATCCAATTTTGCACCATATGTTGAATCTGATTTAGTGCCAAATTTCGCATGCATTTTTGCACCATTTTTTGCATCCACTTTTGCATTTTATTTATCTCCCTTTTTTGCATCCTATTTTGCACCATATTTTGCATTTAATTTTGCATCATTTGTTGCATCCAATTTAGCATCATTTTTAACACCATTTCTTGCATCCAATTTTTCATCCTTTTGAGCATCTAAATTTGCATCCTATGTTGAACCATATATTGCATCCACCTTTGCATCCCATTTTGTGTCTATTGTTACGTTCACTTTTGAGCCATTTTTTCGTCTACTTTTGCATTTGTTTTTGCACCAAGTTTTGAATGATTTGTTGCATCATTTTACATCCAATGTTGCATCTCAATTTGCATCCAAAATTGAGCCATTTTTATGCCCATTTTTGCACCATTTTTTCTTCTTTTGTGTCCAATTTTGCACCATTTTTTATGTCCAAATTTTCATCCTTTTTGGTATCTAGTTTTTCATCCTTTTTGGCTTCCAAATTTGCATCCTTTTTTCTGCCACATTTTGTGTCCACATTTGCATCTCATTTTGCACCTAGATTTTAGTTAGAAGTTTCATCTAGTTATGCATCATCTTTGACATCCTTGGTTTCACCATTTTTTAGTCCCATTTTGCATCTTGTTTTGTGTCTTTTCTTACATCCTTTTTGCATCCTAATTTTACACCATTCTTTGCATCCTCATTTTGGTGTCCATTTTTGCATCCTTGTTTGCACCCAATTCGGTATCCTTTAATATGCCCTATTTTGTTCCCTTCTTTGTGTCTAGTGTTGCACCCTTTTTTAATTTTACTTTAAAAACCTTTTTGTGTCATTGTTTGCATATTGTTTTGATGGCTAGTTTAACATCCAATTCTACTCCCAATTTTTCATCCATGGTTAAATCCACTTTTGGCTTCTTGTTTAGAGTTTTACTTTTATTTCCATTTATGACCACCTCTATGGGTTCATTTTACTAAGTTCATTTACATAGTGAAATATATTAAATTTTCTAAATATCATTTTGCTGTAGGATTTAATGCATGGTTAGATGAAAACAAAACCCTCTCAGTTTATCTCAGAAACCTAGGACAAACCAATTAAGAGAAAGGTTGTTCTAAGGCTTAGGATTCTTAGTAGATCAAGATGTAGAGTATAGATTAAGAAAAAGAGAATGAATTCTTGTGAGTCCTCGCATGCAAGTCTTCTTGGAGTTTTTCGTATAGCCAAGAAGTGCTCCTAGCTAGCTCCAAAGCTTAGTCCTACACATAAGAGAGAGAATAAAGCAACCTTCACAACATAATATCTTAATAATCAAAACTATAAAAAACATATAAATATTATTGAATAAATAAATATAAACCAAAAACCCATGCATACATTAGTTAAATAGAAGAAGTAAAGAATGAATAGAAACATATGGAAGGAAGGACAACTGATCTATATGAATAAAGGAGTTGGAGGAAAGTTACAACAATCAGATATAGTTGCAACATCACCTCCCCCAACTCATAGCTCCAAAACTCTCTCTCTCAAGACAGATCTCAAGAGCGTGACAATACAAAATTCCCATGATTTTTTCAATGGCCAAGCCTCTAATATATAGGAAAGTGGAGGCTATGAAGATTTCCAAAATTCCTCATCAGTTCAATTTGGGAAAAATCTTTTGGGTGAATAATGTTTCCTCATATAAAAAAGGAATTTTCCACTTTTTAGATGCTTTTGTGCTTAGGAAAAAGCTTCCCCATGCTTTATGGCTCTTTCCCACTTTTGTATGCTTTTATTTTTTAGGAAAAAGCTAAAGATGAGGATAAAGAGATTACATTCCACCATATGTTTCCGAAAGTGACCAAGAATGTCAAATTCAAATTCTAGTTTGCTTATGTTTTAGTTTTTTTTTTTAAATATATATTTAGTTTTAGTATTTTTTTTTCTAGAAAAATATATTTAGTTTTTGGTATATTTTTCTATAAGAAAAATTATATTTTGTTTTTATAAAAATGGATTTTAAACATTCCATTCATGCTAAATTTGTGATTTTATGATAGGAGTTTAAATTATATATAGTAAAGTAACTTAATGTCATGTGTCGTGTTGCTGAGATGGGTGTTATACATCTCTTTCTTGCTAAGTTATAGAATGTGCTTGGGTTTTCTTAATGCAATAAAACTAATTATGTTCTTCATGATATCTTGAAATGTTCATCTTGAACCAGGCTAATAAAACAATAAAGTTAAAATAGGTTTTCCTTTGTCCTTTATAGATCTTTGTCCCCATTAATCTTGGTCTTAATAGAATAATTGTCTTGTGGTGGCCTTGAGTGGTCACTTCCATTAGTTGCATGCTTTGTAGTTTTCAGTTAGTGACATTTTTTAGGCTTGATAATATGTTATTTAATTTATCAAAATGTGTTATTGTCCATATTATTGTTAAATATTAATATTAAATATGCTGATTTTTAAGCATGTTTTAGCAAAACTTTCCCAAAATGTTTATAGATTGTATTTTATAATGCAATGATTCTTTGCTTGATGAAATTGTTTTGGATATTTTTTTTAATGATTCATTGATTAATGAAATTGTTATGGATATTTTTTTTAGTATATTAAATTGTATGTGATAAAGTCAAAAATCACCTCTTTTTTAGATTTTCATTGATCAATTTCCCTTAAGGCCATCAAGTTCACCATTTGGTCCCAGGTTAAGGAAATATAGGAGTCATGAAGTGGAATTGTCCAAGCACTTAAATCTTGAGACATGTTTCTTTTTAGTCACTTCATACTTTCTTTCTATGTAAATTTTTGATGAAAATAGTCTTGGAACATGAGGGGCGTCAATAGTAAGCGAAAACAAACTCCTAAAAGAAAAATGGTATGCAAAGCACCCATAAATAATGTTGATATAAGAAGCAAAAATATTAAGTGAGGTTCAACCTCATATAATTAGAAAATGGGGGAGGAATTTCCAAGTAGTAGTGATTGATGCTTAGAGATACTTGGGTGGAATGGTTATTATTTGAAATGATTAAGACATCAAGGTTACCAATATGTTTACCTCTTTTCGCATTATGACAATACAATTTTAGTTAATTGACATTGAGGACTACTACCATGTATCCAATGTCTATGACTCCAATATCGCAAATGGAAAACCTCTATTTCTCAATTCTATTTCTAGCACAAGTAATTTATACTCCCCATCTCCATGGATTGTTGGGAGTGACTTCAATATTATAAGTGTCTCGAGGAAAAGAAAGAATGAATCGAAATGTTTAACAAGATATTTTGTAAGCTATACCATTAAAGCCACAAAGTAGTCTCCATTAAAGTTGTCAAGAAATGAGTCTCCAACCCACACATGTGGATCAATGAGATGTTATACATGTGTGTGTGGTTACGAACTCAATACACCTCTATAATAACTCCACAAACTTATGTATTTCACTCTGTCACATAAATTGACAGTAGTGTGACATAAGTAAACCAAGAGTAGACATGAAAGCCTTAGGAAACAAACATTCCTTAGATCCTCAATTAGGTCCTTAAATGATGAAGTGAAAATGCAAGGAGAAAAGAAGAATTCATGATTTAACCATCACATACATGTGATCAAGTGTGACTAGGAGTGTATATATTCATATATTTTCCAAAGAGGGAGTGAATACATGAGTTACCATTTATTGGCCCTTATTTTTCTTTCTTTTTCATTTTCTTATATATAGGACTTAGGGAATAAGGTTTTCATAAGTTTGGCACAACTCATAGATATAAGATTTACATGAATTTTCACTTCAACCTTAGAGTTTAGACTTAGATAAATCAATATAGTGTATGTTTAATGATTTTGGCTTTCACTTTTTTATTGTATTTCATCACAAATACAAAAGGGGAAATATTTTGCCACAAATCTATGAATGCTTAATCATAAAGTCGTCATGTGATGAAAACAAATTAATGATGTTATTCTCTACGAAAATGATGGTCATTCTTGAGAAAATATTATGCTTGTGGATGTTTCCTCCCTGGTTGAGAGGGAGTGAGGGTAGACACCATGTTATCCATGTGTCATGTACTATGGCTAGGATTAACAATCGTAAGCCTAGTAAAGGCACTAGTAGGGATAATGGTGGATTGGATAAACATCTGGGACCAATATTCTTTGAGAATTTGGACATTGACTAGGACTAATCGCCATAAGTCAAGTACATTAATCCAAGAAAAGAATAGTCATGAGGATTGACATTTTCTGGTGTCAAATATTATGATAGTGGATTAGTAAATGATCATGTGAGGACATACCTGGTAAACATCTTGGTGGGGTAAGTGCCTTGAAAGGCAATGGTGTCCAAATTTATGCCTCCCAACATTGTGCTCTAATCTAATGGAGAGATAAACTTGTTAGTCAAGGCCTTACTATTTTGAAAATTTTGGCTATGATGATGTAAATCATCATTGATGCTTATCAATCTAGATCCCTTCTTATATGGATATTTCAACTTGAGAGTACTTTTTTGTCTCATTATGAGTACCTCGCTAGTTTAGAGGGAGGGTCATCATCTTCATTATTGCCATCATCACCACCATCAATGTGATCATTATTGTCATCATTTCATTATCATCATAATCACCATTCATGTCTTCTTCATGATCATCATCATCATCATGATTTTGTATATTGTCGTCAATTGTTCATAATTATAGGTATCATAAGAAATATCACCAACCTTAGGACACATGATATATGAAAGAAAAATAACCACTTTATTTTTTAGAAATGATTGATGATCATCAACATCACTACCATTATCATCGTCATTATAATTGTCATCATCCCCATCATCATAACTAATATAAGTTTTATCATAATTTTTGTCATCTTCATCATGAACATCATAATCATCATTCATGCCATTATTGTTCTTGATTATGACCAAGATGAAAATAATGATAATGATGATCAGATGATGATGACTTGGAAGATGACGCCAAAGATAATTATTATGATTTTTACCATGATAACATTTAAAAATTGGGAGGAATGGCCAAGGTCATTAGCATCATCATCATTGTCATTGTAACTCCCATCGTCTTTATCATCATTGTCATTATCATAACAATCGCAATTCATGTCATCGTCATCATCTTCATTATCATCATCGTTATAATTATTGACATTGTCATCAGTTGTTCATAATTTTCAATGTCATAAGAAATATAATCAATGCAAAAGATATGATGTGTGTTGGAAAATGGATGCAAAAGTAAACAAAAAAATGGGGGTAAAAATAGACGTAAATTTGGATGAAGAGTGGACACAACATAAGTAGATGCAGAACAAGACAGAAAAATTGAACAAAAGTGGATGAAAAAGTGGAAGAAAACATGGGCACAATAGTAGGCATAAAACTTAGCATGAATTGTGGTGAAACAAATGTGGATACTCCAATGAATGTAAAAAAAAAGGGACACAAACTTGAATGAAAAAAGGAGGAAAACTTGGATGAAAAAAGGGATGTAAACATGGGCCAAACATGGGTGCAATAGTGAACACAAAATTAGTTGCAAAACTAGACAAATCAAAAGTGGATGTAAAAGTAAATTCGAAATGGGATGCAAAAAACATAAACAATATTTGATGCAAACTTGGACACAAAAGAGGATGCAAATATGGATGCAATAGTGGAAGAAAATGTGGGTTGCAATGATAGGCATAAGATATGGCACAAATAATAGCACAAAAAAGGTGGATGTAATAATAGACACAAAAAAATATGCAAACTTAGATGCAAGACAAGATGCTATAAGGGATGTAAAAGTGGATGCAAACACAGGTGCAACATGAGAAACAAAATTGGATGCAAAATATGGATGAAATGGAAGTACATGCAAAAGAAGATACAAAATGAGATGCAAAACCCAACACAAAAGTGGATGCAAAAATAGATGAAATATTTTATGAAAAAGAGGATGTGAAGATGGATGCAAAATTGGAAGCAAACGTGGGTACAACAGTATGTGCAAAACATGGAACAAATTTTGTCACAACAAAAGTAGATGTAATGATAGATGCAAAAAAAGAAGCAAATGAAGATGAAAAATAGGATGCAAAAAGGGATGTAAAAGTGGGTGTAAACATGGGTGCAACAATGGATGTAAAATAGCTTTTGCATCTTATTTGAAAGAGCAATTTTGTCCCAACAATTAGACTTGTAGCATAAAGAACATGGTTAATACATATGATTCGACCAAAAACTAGTTACTACCAAAATTCAACCAAAAAAAATATTACTGCATAAAAATAGAATTAAAAACAAAAAAAATAAAAACAAAAATTTCCTAAATTAAAAATAAATAAATGATAAACTTTTTTTACCAAAATTTAGTGATTTTTTTAGTGCTAATACTAACATCACCATTACAACAAGATATTTTTTTAGTGCTAATACTGCCATTACAACAAGATATAAGAGGGATATAATGCAAAAAGTTTAATAATAATATGTATGTAGAAGATGGTCTTCAGACTGGTGAATTCATGATAATCAATGGGACTACAGTCAAAATAATTGGATGTTATTTACTTTTTTACATAGATTGTCAAAATAATTGCATAAATCGATTTTTTTTAACCAAAATTTAACAAAAACTTTGCTAGTGCTAACATTAGAACCACCATTACAACAAGATATCTTTCTAGTGTTGACAACACCGTTATAGTAAGATACCTCAAGAGAGATAGAAAATTTAAAAAGTATGATAGTAATATGTATCCAGAAGATGGTAGTGAAACTAGTAATTGTTCATTCTCATTATCATAATCATTGTCATCATCATCACCATCATCCTTGTCATCGTTAACTGCCATCATTACATTATCATCATAATCACCATTCATGCCATCATCATTAGCTCCATCATCATCATCATTATGGACATTGTTTGCAATTGTTTATAATTATAGACGTTGTAAGAAATATCATCAACCCAAAAAATGTGATCAGTGCTAGAAAAGGGTTGTTTAGGACACATTGATATACGTAAGAGAAATAACAACTCTATTTTTGAGAGATGATCGATGATCATCATCATCACCACCATTATCATCGTCATTGTCATTTTTATCATCCCCATCATCATCATTAATGTAATTTCTATCAACATTGTTGTAATCATCATCATCATTCATGCCATTATTGTTTTTGATGATGACCTAGATGAAAATGATGATGATGATACCAAAGATAATGCTTATGATTATGACAATGAAAACATCTAAAATTGGGAAGATTCGCCAAGGTCATTAGCGCTGTCATCATCATAATCATTGCCATCATCATCATTAATGTCATTGTAACCACTATCGTCTTTATCATCATAATCACAATTCATGTCATCGTCATCATCTTCATTTTCATCATTGTCAATATTATTGACATTGTCATCAATTGTTCATAATTGTCAATGCCATAAGGAACATCATCAATGCAAAAAATATGATGAGTGTTGGAAAAGGGATGCAAAAGCGAACATAGAAATGGGGGCAACAATAGAAGTAAAATTGGATGAAAAGTGGATACAACATAAGTAGATGCACAACAACATGAAAAACCTAACACAAAAGTGGATGCAAAAGTAGATGCAGTTGTCAATGCAAACTTGGATGCAAACATGAAGGCAAAAGTGGAAGCAAACATGGGTCCAATGGTAGGTGTAAAACTTGGCACAAACTGTGGTGAAACAAATGTGGATGCAACAACGGACACAAAAGTAGATGCAAAAATGGATGAAACAAAAGTGGATACAATAGGGGATGCAAAAACATACACAATATCTGATGCAAACTTGAACACAAAAGAGGATGCAAATGTGGATGCAAACATGGAAGCAAATGTGGTTGCAATGGTAGGCGCAAGATATGGTGCAACAAAAGTGGATGTAACAATAGACAAAAAATATGCAAAATAAGATGCAAAAATGGATGTAAAAGTGGAAGCAAACATTGATGCAACAGGCAAAACAAAATTGGATAAAAAAAGGGATACAATGGAAGTAGATGCAAAAGTAGATACAAAACGAGATGCAAAACCCAATGCATAAACCTGACACAAAAGTGGATGCAAAAATAGATGCAATATTTGATGCAAAAGAGGATGTGAACATGGATGCAAAATTGGAAGCAAACGTGGATACAATAGTGAGTGCAAAACATGGTGCAAATTATGGCATAACAAAAGTGGATGTAATGATAGATGAAAAAAAAGAATCAAAGTATGATGCAAATGAAGATGTAAAAAGGGATGCAAAAAGTGAAATTTAAAATGGGTGTAACAGTGGATGCAAAATTGTATGCAAAAGTGGATGCAATAGAAGTCGATGCAAAAGTAGATGCAAAACGAGACACAAAACCCGATGCAAATCCTGGTCAAAAATTGGATACAAAAAGGGATGCAAAAATAGATGTAGTAGTTGATGAAAACCTAGATGCAAATGAGGATGCAAACATGGATGCAAAATTATAATCAAAAGTGGGTGCAAAAGGAGGTGCCAAACTAGGCGCCAATTGTGGCACAAAAATATTAGATGCAATAGTGGGTACAATAATAGATGCAAAAGAGGATGTAAATATGGATGCCAAACAAGATGGAAAAGTGGATGCAACAAAAGTAGATGCAAAATTATATGCAAAACTAGACAAAAAACTCAATGTAAAACGTGGCGCAAAAGTGATGCAAAAATGGATGAAAAATGGATGCAAAAAATGATTTAAGAAAGGATGCAAAAAAGGATGCAAAAGTCGATGCAAAAGTTGATGCAAGTGTAGGTGCAAAAAGTGGATGCAAATGAGGATGCAAAAGTATGTCAAACAAAAATAGATGCCAAAATTGATGCAAAACCTGGAACAAAACCTGGAGCAAAGGATGACATAAAACTTGGCATAAAATTTGGTGCAAAACGTGGTGCAAAACTGTTACACTAAAAAATGTCACCTTGACTACTTACAGTTAGTATGGCTCAAATCAACAGTCATGCTACCCTCTTAGGCAAGTCTCATGCCTCTGTTATCCATCTCAAACTCAAAGAAGAGAGAAAGTCTTGTAAAAATCATGTTTATCTCTGGGGTCGCAGGTTCTCTCTAGTCTTACCTGCGGGGACGCGGACCTTGTTCACAAAATCTGCGTCCATGGACGCTCTGTATGTTAAGGGACAGGTGCGTCCCTCTGTAAAAGGCAAAATGCGCGAGTTTTATCTTGAAAAAGTTACTTGTGGTTACTTCTAGAACATTCTAGAGGTCGGTTTGATGAAATGGATGCGCCTCCAGTTGGTTCATGTATCTCTATTAAGAGGGAACTTATCCCATCAATAAGGGAGCTATCCCACCCATAGAGGGGGATGATCCCATTGATAGTGGACCTGAATAACCTCTTTACAGCACTATAAATAAAGGCATTGAGCCAGAAGGAGAGGAGGTTGGAGCTATACATTTTCTTTGGGTAAATGCTGCAGGATTTAGGTCTTCCATTAGAGCCTTTGTGAGGAGAGATTGTCTTCACTTGATTCTACTTGGGAGAGGGTGAGCTTTGTCAAAGTAGAGGAAAACCCTTGATGGACCCTGGGAGGAACTTGCACAACACCAAGGCCAGGTTGTAAGAGTTTCTTTGTTTCGTTATTAATACAAACTGGTTTATTTTTCTCAATAGCTTGTGTTAATGAGTTATTTCATGTGTTCCTTGGTCTGCATGTTGAATATATGTTTTATTATATGAAATGCAAGTGCTTGGTAATTGTTTGATTGTTTGTGGTTGCAGGAATTGACTTGAAGGAGGAGCTCATCCGGATCGTCAAGAACGGACTTCAACAACAGCGTTTTGGAATAAGGTAAGCCTAAACACTTGTAGTTTTCATGTTGTAAAAGGTGTATTTAGAGAAAGATCACTCCATTTTGTCTTGTTTGTCATTAGAATGTCTTAGACTTCTAGGAAGGTCAGTCGTGTCCGCACCCTTGACAGATTCCGTGTGACAAATTGGCGACTCCGCTGGGGAATCCATTAATGAGAGAGTCTTTTCCTTTATATGAACTTTGCTTTGAGAAAATCATTTTTATTTTCTGGTTTTTGACTGTGAGAATTAGTATTTGGGTGGCTTAGCTTTAGATTTAGTTGGTTTTAGTTTTTCTTCCTTTTTCCAGAAGGACGCAGTCTCTGTGTGCTGCACAGTGCGTCCTTGGACGCGCTGTTGTCGACTGCACAGTGCGGGGCCGCACCTGTGACAACGGGTGGCCTGCGTCTTCCTGTAAAAGTTAAGAAAATTCCATTTTTGCTTTAAATTACTTTTAGATTTTGTTTTTCCTTAGTGTTTTCTGCCCAGATCCTTTAGTACCCTGTCAAGAATTCTCACCTGAACTAGTTTTGTGAGCTTTGAGTGTTTTAGTGGTTTTCAACGAAGTTTAGACCTAGGGTTTGATTTTTGGAAAGGCTTTGTAGTGACTTTGATAGTAGAAAGTTGTCCAGCCTTAGATATCTCTGGTTAGTCAACCTTCTTAGAAGTTGAGCCTGTCGTAAAGTCTCCTTGTTTGAGCAACTTGTCATTTGAGTTGTTTTGGGTCAAATTTCGCATTGCTTGTTTTTAAAGTATTGATTTCCATTTTACAAAAAGAACAAAAAGATTAGAGTTTTGTTTTGGCTAGTTTTTGATTCTGCAATAAGCTAGTCCTTGATTTGATTGTGATCAAGTAAAACACCTTAGAAATAATCATTGTTAGTTTTGGCCTCGTTAAGATTGCTTAGAGTAAATTTGCCTTTAGTTTGCTTATGAGTGCATTTTCATAGATTTTAAGAGTTGTTAAGATTGATTTTTGGTTATATTAGATTTATTTGCTTTATTAAAAGAAAAATACAAAAACATCTTCTTAAAAAGTCTTGTTTCAAGTAGCTTTTTGTTTTCAAAAGAAGAAAAGAGTTTTTTCGTGCATGTAAAGAGAAGTTATGTTTTTATGCTTGGAAAAGAAAAACGAATTGTTTCTTTGATTGTCTTCAATTAAGAAGTTGCTTTTATAAAGATTGCATTCTCTCAACTTTTTAGTTAAGCAATTCATCGAAAAAGTAAAGTAGTGGATAAATCATTTTAGGTGCATTTTGTAGTGGTTTCGAGTCGAGTCAACACACCACTAGTTTCACTTCCATCACCTTTTGACTTAAGAAACAACCTTAAAAGTAACGCTTAAATTAAAATCAATCTAGTAATCTTTATTTTTCTAGGGCTCTGAAGCACCAACATAGCTTAGGCTAGGGTCTTGGAGTAGGTGAGTACTTAACTCTCCAAGACTACAAAACCAAACAGATAGTCTATCTTGAGTAGAACAAATCCAATTGTTTCAGTTACATTCTGGGAAAGCTCCTCTTAAAGGAGAAACACGAGCTCGTGTCCGAACCAGTGAGGGGATCATTCCTCCCTCGTTGGGAACGACGCCAGGCAGTACGTATTACAAACGGTAAACCTCGGATTAACCATTGTCGAGGAGCCAGGGGTCACTTATCGGTAAACCTTGGATTGTTGTCAAGGAGCCGGTAAGGGGATTGGAGCTTGCTACTCTGCCCTTGCGTGCTGTCGGAGTTTAGACTGTTCCCCCAGGTGTAATTGTTGTGATTGGTAACCTTAGTGGCCATAATATCTAGGATTCTACCCAAGGTGACGGTGGAGGGAAGGTCCCACTGTACCTGGAGCAGACGTCGGTTATACTCACTTGGATTTTCTGGGGGGTTCGCTTCACTTCGAGACGGTTAAAGTGGAGGAACTTGGTCCAGTCTATTCATTAAGCAGGTTGCCGGGGTAACTGTTCCACCCACTATTTCTGTACTGAATCCTGCGAGGTTGGGCCTAATCACCAACTAGCGCTTTTGGTCCGGAAGACTACTGTTTGTGTGTGGTTTGACGCTCTAGATTATTTAGGCGTGTGCTTCAAATTTGATTGGTTCTTTAGAAGACTTTAGGTGGTTTGATTTGAAATTTTTTACTTTGATTTCGTGTGTTGTAGTTAAAATCTTTAATTGTGGCGGAATTACCGAGAAGGTCCCGTCGCATTGCGGGCCAGTCTCCTGAAGTTGTTTCTGTGGCCGAATTGTTGAGAAGATCCCGTGAACTTAGGGGTTCACCTCCTCGAGACGACCCCAGTTATTTAGAGGGTTTAAAGGTCCTTGTAACTCCTCCTAGTGGCAGTAGAGTAGGTTCACCTGAAGAAGGAGAATCTTCCTTGGTAGTCCATCCAGATTACCAAAGATTAGAAACAGGTTACAATCCCGAAGCTGTTACAGTTTCCGAGCTTGCTGGTAGTTTTTCATCTGCCAGTGAAACAGGCGAAGAACCTGAAATTTCAGAACCTGTTACTCCAACTCCTAGTGTTCCTGATTCACCAAGAATAGAAAGAATTATCACCGAAAATCTTCCTGTTGGATTAATTGCTATAGAAGAACTTGTTCCAGAGGAAGAAATAGGCGTTTCTGATTCTGAAGATCTAATTACCCTTGATCTAAGGGAGCGTGAATCCATCTTTTACAGTCCTCCTAGAAGTGAATCTTGGTACCTTGCATTAACCAATTTTTTAGACAACTCAGTAGGTTTTTCTACACCTCGTACTCCGGTTCCACCTAGAGGAATTCATTCTCCTGTAAATATGTCTGGTCAGTCATCTGTGTTTTCACAAAGTCCTGAATCATTTTTACATGGCGGTCCTTCTGTTCCTACTGGGTATCAGTCACTTTCTGGTACCTTTGCGGGAGCATCTCCTCAACCTGTTGATCATGGGTTATTAGTTGGAAACAGTGGTAATGTACCATTGAGTATAGGTGAAGTTTATATGATGTCAGGTTCAACTCCCATTAACCAACCTCAAGGTGGCCAATTACCGCCTGGGGGGCAACCTTCGTTAATGCCTGGGGGGCAACCTCAAGGTACTTCATTTGTGACTGGGGGGCAACCTCAAGGGTATCAACCCCAAGGGTATCAACCCCAGCCTCAATATGTACCCCAAAGTCAACCTCAGTATCAGTATCAACCTCAAGGATGGCAACCTCAAGGATGGCAACCCCAAGGGTATCAACCCCAAGGGTATCAACCTCAAGGATACCAACCTCAAGGTCAAGGTCAACCCCAGTATTCGTATTTACCTCAAGGTTATCAACCTACGGGTCAATACCCTGGTCAAGGTTATCAACCACCTCAAGGGCAATCATATGGGACTACACCTTACAGTTATCAACCCTATCCTCAATACGGCTATGGATCTCAGTATCCTCAACCTGTTACGAGTCAATACCCTGGAATGTTAACATGGGATCCGTCACAGGGTCAACAGATGTCGCAACCAAGTATACAGTCGGTACCTCAAGCAGGACAACCTGCAGTTCCTGGTCCACCCCAGCAACCGCAACCTGTCCAGTCAAGTGTTCAGACCCCTGTAACTTCTGTAGTTACTCAGCCGCCAATTGCACCGAGTACTCCACCTCACACGGCTGCAGCAACTACCGCTTCATCTACCATGCTTACTTCTGGAGTATCGGCAGCTCCGGTTTCTACTGTCCCTGTAACCACTCCTCAGACATCTGTACCGTTGTCTGGACCCACGGTTCAAACCACAGTCCAGATGCCTGCAGGTCAACCTGGTACAAGTACGGTTGTTACTACTCAACCTCAATTTGTTCAACCTCCGTACCAGGGACAGTATCAACCTGGGCAAGCTGCCCAACAACCGGTTTACCAGTATCAACCGTATCCTGGGTACAATTATCAACCACCTCAACAACCCCAGTACGGTCCGGTTAATCCTGGTTTTCCAGGAGGATATAATATCCCCAATGCGAATCCTGTTCCTAGTTATCCTGGATATCCTCCTCCTGGGGCTGGTATTGTGACTCAGAGTTTCAGAGATCCTAACCGGCAGTTACCGTTTATTGCGACTTTAGATTTACCCGACTTGACGCGCCTAACGAACGATCCAATTCAATATCTTCCGTTCTGGCCGCCAATGCCAAATAAGTTGCCCAGCGATATACCCAAGTTCGAAGGTAAGTCTGGAGAGGATCCGTCTAATCACGTGATGACTTACCACCTCTGGTGTGCATCAAATTCCATCTCAGATGATTCTATCCGCTTACGTCTTTTCCAGCGTACACTCATTGGTCTCGCAGCCAAGTGGTACATTGAGTTGCCACGGGCTTCTTTTTACAACTTTAGCCAGTTAGCTACTTCATTCTTAACTCATTTTCAGTTACCAGTCAGATACGATAATGGTACGGAATTATTAACTTCGCTAAAACAATCGACATCCACGTACATTTCTGATCACATCCATGAGTGGAGACGTCGAAGAAGATTAGTGAAAGTTTTTATCCCGGACCAAATTTTAGCTGAATGGTTTGTAAAATCATTATTACCAAGAATTACTGAAGATGTAGCTAAGGCCGGCGTAGTTACTGAGGAGCAAGTCATTGCTCAGGCACAATACCTTGACTTAGTTTACACTCAGTCGGGTACGTTACACGAGAAAATTCCGGATCTTCCAAAGTCAAACCAAATCGCTGCTGCTCCTTCGGGATCTCATGCCGCTGATGGTATGATCGGTATCGTGACTACGAAGAGTAAGAAGAAGTCTTCCAAGACCTCCAATACTCCAATTATCACTTTGCCTGATTCTCCGACAGGAGAGTCTTCTCCTCCTGAACTTACCGCCGACATTCACGCTGTAGAGTCATCTACGGCCAAATCCAAAAACGGTGGAAAGAAGAAAGGAAAGAAGAAGGCTAAAGCAGACAAGGCTCCAAAGGAGAAAACGGAAAAGTCGGAAACCAATGACGAAAAGCGCAAACCTCGTTATCCTTGTCTCATTTGTGAAGAAGATCATTTTACGAGAGACTGCCCTCATCGGGCCGAGGTAGTGAAAATAGTTAAAGGTTCTCCCACTCCTGCTGTGTTAAAGAATCCATTCCCGAGCAGGAAAATAAGATGATAGGTTCTTCTTCGAATGCCAGTGAAGAACCCATTTTGATGATGTCTCATGTCAGGATTGCGACTCGATCGCAAGATTATGGTAGTAAGGCTCCTGTTGATGGTAAAGAAGCAGAATCTTCTCACTCTAACCCATCAACCTCAGCTCCTGGTTCCGATCCACTACAGATCGAAAAACCTAACCCAGACTTAGTGATTAAGCCGCCCGCCAAGGGTGTACTTCGAAGGTCTGCTTTCAATCCACATGCGAGAGCAGCCCAGAATTACAACATTGTTGAAGACTTAGCTGTTTCACCTTCAGCAATGTCGGCACTCGAAGTGCTGCAATCATGTCCAGCGCAACGAAAATTGCTTTTGTCGGCTATTGGAGCTGTCGATGTTCAGGACCCGAACCTAATGATCTTTGATCTAGAAAGTAGTACACCGCGTCTCCCCCATCAAATGGCTTTCCAAATTCCAGTGATAGTCAAAAACAGGCCTATTCATCGGACTGTGATTGATGAGGGAGCTTCTACGTGTATTATGTCGATTCAATGTTGGAGATCGCTTGGTTCTCCTTCGTTGAACCAATCCCCCACCATCCTTAAGGCCTTTGATGGCCGTGGGTTCCGTCCGTTTGGTATTCTACAAGAATTGCCTATAGGGGTCGAAGGTAAAACCGTTAGTCTGGATGTGGAAGTGGTTGATGCCCCTCTAGACTACAACCTTCTTTTGGGTCGAAGTTGGTCATATGCTATGACAGCGGTCGTTTCATCGGTCTTCAGAGTCATTAAGTTTCCACATAACGGTAAGATCGTGACTATTGATCAGCTGACATACTTTTCATCCGACCCAACCTCTTTAGAAACTATCCAGCATGTTGGTAAAACGACAATCCCTTATAGGGACATTGGTGTAGGTTTAGTTAAGGATTCCGGTTTACTGGGAACTTTTCCTCTCCCTCCACTCAATGCAGACCCTTCGTTCGCAACAATTCATATGATCACGTCAGAAAACATTATTTATGATGATCCTTGGTATGTTCCCTCTGACTCTGAGCTAGACTCACTCGGTGATGTTATGCCGTTGAGTCCGTATGAGATTGCTTATGAAGCTCTTATGTCTTTTACCGACTTTCATTCAACCGACCAAATGAATGTGGTCAGTGAAGAGTCACTTTTCACCTCACCCTTAGAACGGATAACGTTTCCCGAAGAAGTGTCATCTGACGAACAACTTCGCGAAATCCTAAGTGTAGATGATCTACCATGGGAAGATCTCCATCACAGATCTTCGTTTTTACCTAAGGATGATGCCTTTGAAAATGATTTTTCATCTATCTTTACCGCTGAATATGTCAAAGACGCTCAGGATCCAACGAAACATTCTGATTCAGAGCTGAATTTAGGGAATATTTCTCGTACTATTCCCATTGATATTTCAGTGAAGCCCGGAATCAAGGAGAACATTCATATAGGTGCCGCATGTACTGACGAAGAAATTGAAACTTACAAGGCCCTATTCCAAGAATTCCGCGACGTGTTTGCCTGGTCCTACGAAGAAATGCCAGGAATCGATCCTGCCATTGTTGTTCATGAAATCAAAACCTACCCGGATGCTAAACCCATTCGGCAACGGTTGCGTCAGATTCACCCTCGAAAAGCAGCTGCAATCAAAGCCGAAGTCGAAAAGCTGTTGAAAGCAGGTTTCATTTATCCGATCCCGTTAACGGATTGGGTATCGAATATTGTTCCCGTCAATAAAAAACAAGGAACAATAAGAATCTGTATCGATTATAGGGATATCAATCGAGCTTGTCCAAAAGACAACTATCCTACGCCTTATATCGATCAAATTATTGATGATTGTGCCGGAAGTGAGATGTTTTCCTTCATGGATGGTTTCTCAGGTTATAATCAAATCAATATTCTACCTGCCGATCAACCAAAAACGGCATTCATTTGTCCATGGGGGACATTTGCTTATTGCAAATTACCTTTTGGCCTTAAGAATGCCGGTGCTACTTTTCAACGGGCCATGTCTTATGCATTTCATGACATCAAGCACATTGTGCAACCCTATCTCGATGATTTGCCTGCTCATTCTTTACACCGAGCTGATCACCTTGTCCATTTACGAGCAATCTTTATGAGGTGTAGGCATTATCGAATTCGGTTGAATCCCCACAAGTGTGTTTTCTGTATAGAAACAGGTCGATTGCTGGGATTTGTTGTTTCCAAAACCGGCATTCGCGTCGATCCCTCGAAAGTCGAGGCTATCATCCAATTGCCTCCTCCTTCGAGTTTGCGCCAACTCCAAAGTTTGCAAGGGAAAGCGAACTTTTTACGCCGATTCATCCCTAACTACGCCGAGGTCACTAAAGGTTTTACACGGTTGTTGAAACAGAACGTACAATTCTTTTGGGACGAGATTGCTCAACAATCTTTTGATGCACTGAAACACGCGTTGACCCATGCACCGTTATTGCATCCTCCCAACTACAACCAGGACTACTTCTTATACCTCGCAGCTTCGCATTCCACCATTGGAATGGTGTTAGTTCAAGAAGATGAATTCAAGGCAGAGCATGTGATATATTACCTTAGTAGAACCTTAAATCCAACTGAGTTAAAATATTCACATGTGGAGAAATTGGCCCTGGCAGCCGTTCAAGCTGTCCAGCGTTTTCGTCACTACATTCTTCTCCGCAAAACTACTGTTATTTCGGATTGCAACCCTATGATTTATATCTTGACAAAACAACTGCTAGGGGGCAAGTACTCTAAATGGATCGTCATCCTGCAAGAGTTCGACTTGGAGTTTGAGAAGTCCAAGTCTAAGAAATCTTTAGTCTTCGCGGAATTAATGTGTGATTTCCCGAGTGCTGACACAGAGACTGTGGCAGAGGAGTCCATTGCGGACGAATCTTTGTTTCTTATTAGCACTGTAGATCCGTGGTATGGGGATATAATCATCTATCTCCAAACCCAAACCTTTCGGCCTGAAGCTTCCAAGGAAAACCGTCGAAAAATTCGGTTTCAATCCCAGCAATACAGAATTATTGGAGATACACTTTATCGCCTGGGGGCAGACTTAGTTTTTCGACGTTGTTTAACTCACGATGAGGCTGAGAGAGTTTTGAATGATTGTCACTCTGGAGCATGTGGCGGTCATATGTCTGGGTATGCCACAGCTCAGAAGGTGTTGCGCGCTGGCTATTTCTGGCCGTCTATGTTTAAAGATTGTATCCTTGCCGTCAGAAAATGCCACAACTGTCAAGTGTTTGATCGCAAGATGCGCGCTCCACCTGCTCCTCTCCACCCTATAATTGCCGCTGGTCCATTCGCCAAATGGGGCATTGACTTTATTACTTGTAACCCTCACTCGGCCGGGGGGCATGCGTATATCATCCTTGCGGTTGATTATTTTACTAAGTGGGCCGAGGCGATGCCTACATTCGACGCAAGCGGCAAGACAGCTGCACTTTTCGTATTCAATCATATCATAACTAGGTTTGGTGTCCCACAAGCAATCATTACGGACCATGGAAGCCATTTTCGAAATGTCATGATGACTGAACTTACAAGCCAGCTTGGTTTGCGCCACGATAGCTCTACACCTTATTATCCGCAAGCCAACGGTTTGGTTGAGTCAATCAACAAAGTTCTAGTCGTCATGATTCGACGGATCATTGGTATCCATCGAACGAATTGGCATAACATGTTATTTTCGGCGCTATGGGCATATCGAACTTCAGTGAAAAATTCAACAGGTTTCACCCCTTTTCAGCTAGTTTATGGCTTAGAAGCTGTGTTACCTATTGAGTGCGAAATCCCATCACTTCAAATGGCTGTCGAATTACTTCCAGCTACTTCCGAAGAGGAGAAACGGTTGTTATACTTAGCTAAATTAGATGAGACTCGACGTGACGCTACTTTAGCTATCGAGACTCACGCGAAACGAATGAAAGCTCAGTACGATAAAAATGTAACCCCTCGAAGTTTTTCGGAAGGAGACCTAGTACTATTATATGATCAAGCTAACGATAAGCTAGGTGCCGGAAAATTCGTTCCCATGTGGCATGGGCCCTACATTGTAAAGCGAAAGCTAGCAAAAGGGGCTTATGAGTTAGTTGATTTTGATGGGGACTCTTTGGGCAAACCCAGAAATGGACTTTACCTAAAGAGGTATTATGCTTAAAATGATGGATGGAGAAATTTTTAGATAGGTTAGATTTCCTTTCTAGCTAGCAAGTGTGTTAGTTTAGTCAGTGTGCTTAGCTTAGCAAGTGTGGTTTTTCGTCATTATTTTGGCTCATCTTGGTTTTACTCTTGATATTGTAGATGTCGACGCCTCTCCAAACATACATTGGATTTGCTGATGGTGCTTGTCGTAGTACACGGAATATCTCTTCCGCAGCTTGGGTTATCTATTCACCCTCTGACGAGTTAGTTTCTATGCATGGGGTAAGCCTCGGTCAAACAACGAATAACATTGCAGAATACAGTGCAGTGGTTGAATTATTATCCGAATCTATTTCATTTGGAATTCGACGTTTGATAGTGAGGTTAGATTCTGAACTTGTTGTATTACAGCTTAATAGAGTTTATGCCATTAGAAATCCTGTGTTGTTAAGGTTGTTTTTGAGAGTGCGTCTCTTGGAACGTGAATTTGATTACATTGAATATCAACATATTCCAAGGTCTTTGAATACATTAGCAGATGCAATTGCTTCTCGAGTGTTGGACAGACATTTATAATAATCATGCAAGTAAATTTAAAGACATTTCATCATACATGTTAAACAAGATAAGCCGGTAATAGTGATATATAGATATAGATAGAAGTGTGTCCAAAAATATATACATCGTCTTCGATCATAGGTTTAACACACCTTATGATCGGCAAAATGATAGTGCAAAAAGTCAAAAATGTCACATGTGACTACAAAAGTGACTAGTCAATCACTGGTGGTGCTCTCTGTACGACACCACTGCGCGGGCTATCTTGCGCAGAAATCTCCTAAACGGTCCAGGGACCGCGACCACGAAGCGCTGAAGCCTCATTGGAATATCATCCATAGTAGTCTCAGGTATATCTGCCGTGAGACGCTCTAGATCATGCTCCAAATCGGCTAGTACTTCTGCTGTCGCATCCTGTAGGGCCGGTGCCGGTGCAGCTGGATGTCGTCTGTCGTAAGGCCGGAGATTGGCTGGACGCTGTGGTCCAACATCTGCATTTTTAAAATTTTACTGTTACTTTGAGACGATATATATGAAAAATAAAAAATACATAATTAGAAAACTTGTGAAAATGAAAGTACCTCTGTCATCCCATTGTTCTCCCTGTGGAAGAACCATGTCCGGATCACCTCTGAAATCCATTCCGGCATATGGAAAGTCTTGTATCACAAAAAGCTGGCCCTCTAGCCAGTCGAAGTAACTGTCTGAGAATCGAACCACTGCAGCACCCTCGTCAGGATGCCGGGCCATCACCGCAACCCATCGAACAAGCTTTGGCTCCCGAGGACCCAAGTCATCAACAGTGAGTTGCTGAGGGATCAGCATAGGAACTCTCTCCAAGGCAAAGCTCACGACTAGAGGCCCATATCCAAAAGTCTTTAGTCGTCCGTTCTTTGCCTTGGTTAGTTGGCTCTTCATATGAGCCGACACAGCTTCGCACCAGTTGAAGATGGTGCCTTGGTAACAGTCAACTGCCATCCGCATTTGGGATCCGGAGGCAATGTGCAAGGCGGCCGCGCCACAAATCCTAGTGACCGTAAATGCAATAACTCTAAGTTCCGCCAGAGCGATGTGCTTTATCTCCACGCCTTTTTTATGGCGAGTCCCTGGTCTGCACCACTCCTCGCGGAGATCATCAAGGGATTGGCCACCCGGCCTGGTCCCCGCAAGGTTGAGTTGCTCACCTCTGTTTGGCAAGCCAGTGAGAAAGTATACATCCGAGGGCTCTATCTCGAGCTGGTGCCCTCCAATGTAAAAACATTGATCTTGAACGTTCCATCGCTCAACCAGCCATTCCAAAAATCTTACCTGGCCCCTCATGCCCGGTATGGTCCAATATTTGTACAATCCACATGTTCTTAAGGCATCCAGAGAGGGTTGGTGGTTAATCGCAGCTTCATCGTCCTCTACGTGCTCTCTCTCTCTCCAGTCTAACATGTTTTAGGTCCTGCACATCAAAAGAGTCAATTAGAAATTAATTTGAGAAAATTTGGTGGTTTTTTGAGAGAGTTAGGGTTTTGAAATGCGCCCTTTGCGGAAGACGCACCCCGGCTTTGTAGCACAGGGCGTCCGGACGCAGCTCGCCTGAAGGTGGACTGCGTCCCCCGACCTTTTTCCCGTGTGAGAAAAAGTCGGGGGACGCGGGTCACCCGAAGGGCACCTGCGTCCGCCGAGGGGCGCATTTTGAACCCAAAACCCCCCCAAAAAATGAAACAGAGACCAAAAACAAAAAACTAAACGGATAAAAATGAAGAGTGGGATGTGTAAAATACCTCGGTGAAGCGGCGTTCGATTCCGACGGTCAGATTTTCCGCAGCAACCACGGGAAGTTTCTTGTCAAAAGCTCCTTTTTCAACCTCAACAGTGAAACGGTAAAAATGACATGGTAAAAGGTCTTTTTATAGGTTTTTTGGATGAATTAGTTCATTTTTTACCATGAAAAGATGTTTTCGAATGTATTTTTGCCTATTTTAAACAGGTATGAGTAATGTGTCGCTTTTGTGCAGGACGAAGGGATTTCGAGGGAAATTGTAATTTTTCACAAACAAAATTTCAGAGTCATCTTTTAAGCCCTTTTCTGACTCCTAAAACATGAAAAGATCGCCGAGTGTTTCTTTTTCACTCGTTAAAACGGAATTAAAAGACGGTCCCCTTTTAGCTCTTTTCTGACCGCAAAATCAGGAAAAGATTGCCGGGTTTTTGTCGTTTCAAACTCGATAAGGAAATAAAACGACGTGTCTTTGATCGCTTTTTACTTTTCAGGTCAACGACACTATTATGAAAGTACTCCTTGGTCGCAAGATCAAGCGGTTCCCCCAGGTATTATTTTATACTTTTTCGGGCTTGAGGGACACAAATATACGAAAAAGTTCAACGTGGAGTTTCCTTAAGTTTTTCAGACTCTCTAAAAATGAAAAACGCCGAGTTTCTCCTATACTGGGCTCGTTAAACTTTTACAGTAAAGGACCTGTTCAATTACAAACAGGAACGAACCACTCCTTCCTAGGGTTCGAATTTAAACTAGGTTGGACTCGTCCGAAGGATGAGCTTATAATCAAGCATATGTTATCCTCCTCAAGCTTGTTAAAAATAAAGAGGTACTTGCCAGAAATGGTGGGGGAAAAAAGAGAAGAATGAACCTATTTGTCACCTTTTGCCTCAGAAGAAACTTTATTACCGCTCTTGAACACGACACTTTTCATTCACCTGGGTTGGGAAATCTTTTACCTCACAGTTGACCAAATCACTTTGAAAATCTTTAACCGGGTTCAGGGATCAACTTTGAGTTATTCGTCACCAAACCATCTGTTGTGTCGTTATGTGTTCAAGAGGTCTGCAAGCAAAACTTTCATCTGCAAAATACTTGTCATCCATTTGACCATCCCTGAGTCAGTCCTTACAGCAACATTTCTTCAACTTGAACAATGATTTCGTGTTGCGGGCTTGCCTGCAACGGGTCGCTTTCTATCGACATCGACACATTATCTAGAAAGATGACTTAGGAATCGACAGTACCTTGAAGTCTGCATGCATCAATGGCAGGTTTCTCGCCTTTGACGTCAGTTTACATCATTGACTTTCGATCAGAGGATTCCGTGAAGTGTTCGACATCAAAACATCTATTCACATTTCACGGGTTGTGCTTGGTACTTTGAGGACCATTGACATTACTGGTGGTTTCTCTCACGCTTGTTAACAGTTTACATCATTGACTGGTAATCAAGTGGTTTCTACCATGTTCGACATCGAATCATTTAATCACATGGCTAGAATCGTACCAATTCGGGAAGTAGAAGTGAAGACCCTGGATCTAGTTTCTACCATCCAGGCTGCGAGGAGTTTTGTATTCATTGTCTATGTAGACTTATCATAAACAGATGGCTGCGTCCATACTGTGTCTACAAAAGTCTATAAAAATAATGTACTGCAAGATCATTCCTGTATCAGAATAGTTAGTCCATTAGTTAAAGTTTTGAATCTGAGTATGGGAATGCCTACCTCAGTGATGATATAATCTTATCCATGTATTTTGTGTTGAAAATTGCAGGTTCCAACCAGGCCATCCACAAGGCAATCCTTGAAATGATAAAGTGCTTCACCCTTCCTAGAATTACAAAACCCTATTCTATTCCAGGCTTCGCACTTTAGGGGGCAATCTGTTACACTAAAAAATGTCACCTTGACTACTTACAGTTAGTATGGCTCAAATCAACAGTCATGCTACCCTCTTAGGCAAGTCTCATGCCTCTGTTATCCATCTCAAACTCAAAGAAGAGAGAAAGTCTTGTAAAAATCATGTTTATCTCTGGGGTCGCAGGTTCTCTCTAGTCTTACCTGCGGGGACGCGGACCTTGTTCACAAAATCTGCGTCCATGGACGCTCTGTATGTTAAGGGACAGGTGCGTCCCTCTGTAAAAGGCAAAATGCGCGAGTTTTATCTTGAAAAAGTTACTTGTGGTTACTTCTAGAACATTCTAGAGGTCGGTTTGATGAAATGGATGCGCCTCCAGTTGGTTCATGTATCTCTATTAAGAGGGAACTTATCCCATCAATAAGGGAGCTATCCCACCCATAGAGGGGGATGATCCCATTGATAGTGGACCTGAATAACCTCTTTACAGCACTATAAATAAAGGCATTGAGCCAGAAGGAGAGGAGGTTGGAGCTATACATTTTCTTTGGGTAAATGCTGCAGGATTTAGGTCTTCCATTAGAGCCTTTGTGAGGAGAGATTGTCTTCACTTGATTCTACTTGGGAGAGGGTGAGCTTTGTCAAAGTAGAGGAAAACCCTTGATGGACCCTGGGAGGAACTTGCACAACACCAAGGCCAGGTTGTAAGAGTTTCTTTGTTTCGTTATTAATACAAACTGGTTTATTTTTCTCAATAGCTTGTGTTAATGAGTTATTTCATGTGTTCCTTGGTCTGCATGTTGAATATATGTTTTATTGTATGAAATGCAAGTGCTTGGTAATTGTTTGATTGTTTGTGGTTGCAGGAATTGACTTGAAGGAGGAGCTCATCCGGATCGTCAAGAACGGACTTCAACAACAGCGTTTTGGAATAAGGTAAGCCTAAACACTTGTAGTTTTCATGTTGTAAAAGGTGTATTTAGAGAAAGATCACTCCATTTTGTCTTGTTTGTCATTAGAATGTCTTAGACTTCTAGGAAGGTCAGTCGTGTCCGCACCCTTGACAGATTCCGTGTGACAAAAACCTATTGCAATACCTGGTGCTAAACTTGGTGTAAGCTTTGGTGCAAAACTTGATGCAAATTTTGTGTCAAGTTTTGCACCATATTTGATAAATGGATGCAAATAGCACCAAAAATGGGCTCTAGATGCAAAAAAAGAAGTAAAAAGGGACGCTAATCACTGGTTTTGTTGTAGTGTAATAATACATTATGTGTTTGCTTTTGACAAATGTATTTATCATTACTCATTTAGTGTGATACTCCTTGATCTATCACATAGTTTATGTTAGAATGAATGATGTTATGTATGCTTGTGTTGTCTCTGTTTGATCTTCCTTGCAGGTATTCATCCACAATGGTGTAGAGAGGATTGAACTTGGAAGCGAGATGATTGAGAATGATATCAAATCGCGTTAGCATCAGAGTGAGGTAAGTCATCTATCTTCCTTTGTATTTTCTGATATAAATTAGGAAAATTTGCACATATTTGTCTAGTTTGTTGCTAGATCCTCTCATAGGAATAGAGGGATCGTTTCTGTCCATAGAAAGGATTATCTAAACAACACTCCAATCATCTTCAAATTATGGACACTATTTTTTGATGCAAATAGAGAAACACTGGATGTCTCACTAGTCTGGGTTCAGCTCCCGGGCTGACCGTTAGAGCTATGGAAGGAAGAGATCTTCAAGGATGTTGGGAACAATTTGGGGACTTTCTTGTCAGTTGACTACACCTTTTTAGAGACTAAAGGTAAGACATTGGAAATAATTCTAGTGAATATAGACTTAAGGGAAGGTTTATTAAAAGTGTTGGACATGGGAGATGGTAGAGGGTCCTTACAACCACTGTATTGTGAAGGGGTCCCATTAAAATGTATAAGATGCCATCAATATGGCCACACACTCAAATTTTGTAAATTGTTGTTCAACTAGAAAAATAAGAATTCTAAGAAGGAACCACAGATGAAGGAGGCAATCAAAGTACCCATAACAACTTTTGGACATGACTCTCCAAGACATGAGACTATGCATGCTCCTCCAGACATTCAGATTGGAGACATGGAGACCCAACCTTCTATAAGATGCGGACATAGCAAAGGTTATGGCTCAAACACTGGTAGGTGGTGAACATGCTCAACTGACACCTACTGGAACCTCCTCTACTGATATGTTGGACTCTAAGCCTCCTGTTACCTCTCTCATTGAATATTTTTTTGCTTTGTGTAAAGAATGGGGTTTTGTTTATGAAAATATGTCTTTTTTTCCCTCCGATTCACTGGTCACATCCATATCCTTACCTTGCACTTCTTGTGATCTACATGTGGTCTCCCATGGTCCACCTTATCCTTTGGGACATGTCTGCCAGGCTCTGTCTGATTCTGAGTCAGCTAAAAACTTCATCCTTCATAATCTGTGAAATCAACATATTGTCTCTCACCTTAGGGATCTGATGGGAATGTTTCAGAAGGTTGATCCCCCTTTTGGTGGTGAAAGGGGTAGGGGTATAAAATCTAACATGTCAAAAGCAAAAGAAAGGGCACATTTTGACCTAGTTGCTGGAAAAAAACTCTCAATAGATGGGGTGCTTAGAGCAGTGGCCACCCAAGCTAGGGTGGAATGATGAAATCCATCTCTTTTAATTGTAGAGGATTGGAAATTCCTCTAAGAAACTTACCCTTAAACGTATGATTTCAATCCAAAATCCTGCCATCATTCTTCTTCAAGAAACTTTAGGATTTGGGGCAGATGTTGTTAATTTTCTTGAATCCATTCTTATTTACTAGACGTTTGTTTCTAGTGATGCTCAAGGCCACTTGGGTAGTCTATCATTGGGATAAAATTCCTAGCGCATCAAGCCTTTGAATTACTGGAATATCAAATATAGACTAGGGATGGAGTTAGTTTTTATCGAATTGAACCTTTGTCTCTCCTTGGTAAATTTGTATGGTCCAAATGGGGATCACAAGCCTTATTGTGATTCTCTATTTGCCAACACACTTCTGGGAAAGGAAAATTTGATCATATGAGGGGACCTAAACTTCTCCTTGGGAAATTCAAAGTCCTGGGGACCCAGAGTTGTACTAGACCCTCTATCAGGATATTTTCTTAATCATCTAGGTGAAAAGCAAGCTATTGACATCGAACCTATGAAGATAAAGCCAACATGGAGGAATCATTAGGCAAGGCTAGATAGAGTAGAAAAAAATATTGTATCATTTTATGTTATCCAAGAATATGTTGGACTAGTTGAATTTTTTTAAACAATGGATAGACGAAGGAGGAGAATCTGATCACTCCCCTGTTATTCTGGAAATCAACGAAGGATGTAAGAAATGAAGAATCTCTTTAAAAATGAACTCCTATTGGCTTCAAGAGGAGGAATTCATGAATCTGGTGAATAATCACTAGATCATTATTAATTCTAGGGAGGGCAGTTCAGTGGCAAATCAGTTTGCATCGAATCTCTGAAATCTTAAAGACCACATTAAGGCATGGACTAATCTAAAGCATGAGAAACAAAAGCTAGTCTTGCTAATCCAAGAGAGGATGGTTTTTCCAATGCAAAATCCATGAAGCTCTTTTATTATTAGATAAAAGAAGAAAGGAGATTTTGGCTACGAGAGAGGTAACATGACGCCTCAAGAGTGGGGCGGTCTGGCTTGAATGTGGAGACGAAAACACCAATTTTTCCAAGAACATACAAAAGGGTGAAAGACTCAAAACACAATATGGAGAATGAAAAAACCATAAGATAGGGAAGTGTCTTCCTTTGAGGGTCTAATAGAGATGGGAAAGTCCCATTTTCAATCAATTTTCAAGGAATCCCCACAAAGCTCCATTGAGGATATATTACGGGTTGTTTATTTATTCCTAAGATATGTTAGGGAAGATGACATTGAATATTTACTAGCATAAGTCACTCTAGAAGAGTTGAAGGAGGTGTTGACAAGTGTCTAGAAAGACAAAAGCCTAGGGCTTGATGTTTTGGCGGTTGAAGCTTTCTTGGTGTTGTTTGAAGTGATAAGGCAAGATCTACTGGAAGTGGTAAATGAATCAAAGGATCAAGGTAGTTCCTTGGAAACCTTCAATTCTACATTTATTTCTCTTATCCCAAAGGGGGAAAACCATAAATCCTTTAATGAATTTGAACAAATATCTTTGTGCAATAACATTTACAAAGTTATTACAAAAGCTATAGCTTGAAGGATAAAGACAATCCTGTCAAGATCCATTTCAAAAGAACAATTTGAATTCCTTGAGGGAAGACAAATCCACAAAGTAACCAGGGTAGCCCAAGAAGGCCTTCACAATGTTTGCTCTTCAGGAAGATGATCAGTTTTCTCAAGACTCTCTATTTTCTGCACTATCCTTTCTATCTCTTCAATAGGATTTTCTGGATGCAAACAATCTTCATTCACCTCTTTCCATTCAACTATAATGACTTCATGCATGCTACTCATGACCTTGGGAACTTATGAAATTTCTATTAGCTGACTTTCATCATCAACAAAATTCATATCGCTATATAAAATGAAAGAATCAAGATCAGTATAGAAAACATGTATAGGATGATCGGCTGGCTTTTCCTTACTGCAGATCATGAATTTCATCTTCTTTTCCCTATAAAGTTTCTGGAGCTGACCAAAAATAGGGATAGTGGCATATGAAAAGTCAAGTTGTAGAGTGCCCTTTAGTTTTGCTCTCCAAGACCTTGAAAGCAACATGCCAAACCTAGGAGGAATATCAACAACCACTACATCCATAAGCACATTCTTGGCCGGGATTTGGTCCAAGGATACTACCAAGTCTTTAATTAGGCCAAGGCATTTGACTCTCCCAGAATCAAAGGAATAAATATCATGGTAGGGTCGGGTGATACTCAATCCTAGTTTGTCCATGATGACTTTAGGCATAAGATTATGTGAGGCACCAAAATCTAGCATGGCGTTATGGAGGATAAAATCATGAAGTTTAAGACTCAGATAAAAAGGAGGGATTTCACTATCTTCATGAGTTCCTTCTAAGGCTGGACCAAAAAGGATTGCTGGTTCATCATCAACCACATTAACTGTATTTGACATCTGGTCAACCTTAAGCATTTTTGCAATTTGAAATCTATGTTTGTCATTCTTCACCAATTCAGTGAGGGGAATAGAAACCTTCAATTTAGAAATTTCATTTTCCAAACTAAAAATATTAGATTGCTTTTCTACCTCCTTTATAGCGATGTCCTTCTTTTCTGTCTGTCCTTTAGCTTGAGATTATTTCTTGTGACTTTCAGTTTGAAACTCTTTGTCCTTTCTTACATTGTTGGTAGAGGCTTCATTTGTTTGTCCCGGTTTAGTATGACAATTTCCTTTTCTTTATTATGACCTACAGGATTTGGTTCCTTGCTTGGTGTGTCTTTTTGTACATTTTGTCTTTTCTGAGTCAAAGTAACAAGTACATTTCTATTCCTCAAGTTGTACTGCTTTTGGAGATGACTAAGGGCATTCTGATATCCTCTTTGGTACTCTTTAGTTTGAACAACCCATAAATCGTCACTTGCAAGCACAAGTTGTTGATCACTTGGTATGAAATAATGTTTGGAAAATTGATCTTCTTCTGTTAGGAAAGTAGGCAGCTCATCTTCTTCAAAGAAGTGATTTGCTTCGACAATATCTTCTTCATCTTCATACAGGCCTTCAGTGTAATTTTGCTGAAATGGAGCTCTTACTTGGCCTTGAGAATCTTGGTTTCACTGCTCTTTCTGTCGATTTCTGAACTGTTGTTGTTGCTATCCACGAAAGTTAGGATTCCTCATTGAAGGTTCTTCTTGTCGTTCAATTATGGACATTCTATCCTGTCAGGCCAGGAGTAACTCCATTTTGGCAGAAAAACTGATTCGTATTATTCCATCAGGTATGTTATTGTTATATAAAAAAGGGTGTGACTATTCAGTTCATCTCCTGATGATTGTTCACATTCCTAATTTAATTATTTACATGAATTCACCCAATCATGAGGATTAGGTGTCAAAATTCCCCCCCTTAATCTGAAGGGATGTTGGTCAGTCCAAGCATCATTCTGAATCTTTCAAGCTTTTCTCTTCCAAGTGCTTTGGTGAAGATGTCTGCAATTTGCTCATTTGTGGAACAATGATGGAGATGGATTGTTTTGGCCTCAACATGATGTCGGATTAGATGATATTTAATATTGATGTGCTTTTTTCGATCATGGAACTTTGGGTACTTGGCCAACTTTATTGCAGAGGTGTTGTCAATCATGAGTGGAGTTGATTGTACTTGTTTTACCTGCAAATATTCAAGAATTTTCTTGAGCCACACAATTTCTTTTGTTGCTTCAGCTGCTGCCACGT
The DNA here is from genome assembly GCA_031772625.1 of Pinus tabuliformis. NCBI lineage: Eukaryota > Viridiplantae > Streptophyta > Pinopsida > Pinales > Pinaceae > Pinus > Pinus tabuliformis. Next base: position 1,191,994,132 of record CM062816.1, on the reverse strand, counting down.
ATTCTGCTTCTATTGTGGAATCCGCTGGAACTGATTGTTTGCGTGATCTCCAGGAGACAACTCGTGATCCAAGACTCATAGCATATCCTGAAGTATATACCCCAGTTTCTTTGTCTCCATCGAAGTCTGAATCAGAGTATCCAATCAAACTGAAGTTGTCCACTTGTGTGTACTTGATTCCAAAGTCTTGAGTTCCCTTCAAGTACTTTAGAACTATTTTTGCAGCAAACCAATGTCCCTCACAAGGCTTTTGCATAAACCTGGAGAGGATTCCAACATCAAATGAAATGTCTGGTCTGGTAGTACTGAGGTAGTTGAGACTTCCTACAAGCTATCTATATTTTGTTGCATCCTCAAATTCCTTTCCTTCAATAGATGTGAGCTTTAAGTTTTGTTCCATTGGAGTAGTAAGTGGATTGCACTCTGTCATGCCAAACCTATTCAACAAATCTCTAATGTATTTCTTTTGAGAAAGAAATATGGACTTTGGATGTTGGGTTACTTCAATGCCAAGATAGTAATGAACATAGCCCAAATTAGTCATTTCAAAAATTTTCCCCAATTCCTTCTTTATGGATGCAATGTAGCTTTCATTTTTCCCTGTCATTAAAATATCATCTACATATACCACAAGATATACAACTGTTTTGCCAACTTTCTTGGCAAATAAAGTTGCATCATCAAGATCAAAATGTTTGAAATTGAGTTTCAGAAGATGCTCAGTTAGTTTTTCATACCAGGCTCGCGGTGCTTGTTTGAGGCCATACAAGGACTTCACAAGTTTGCATACTTTATGTTCATGTCCTTTCACAACAAATCCTTCAAGCTGGGACATAAAAAATTTCTCTTTTAGATCTCCATTCAAGAAAGTAGTTTTTACATCCATTTGATGGACTTTCCAACCGTTCTGAGCTGCTAGTGCAAAGAGTGTCTGGATGGTAGCCCATTTTGCTGTGGGGGAAAAAGTCTCCTCATAATCGACCCCTTCCTTCTGTGAAAAACCTTTTGCCACAAGCCTAGCTTTGTGCTTGTCAAGTGAGCCATCAGCTTTATACTTGTTCTTGTAGACCCACTTGCAGCCAATTGGTTTGCTTCCAAATGGAGGATCAACCAGCTTCCAAGTGCCATTCTTTATGAGGGCATCATACTCCTTTTGCATCGCTTCTTTCCATTCATCATGAGAAGCAGCTTCTTTGAAGGAAGTTGGTTCAAAATCTGTAGACAAGTTCAATTCACAATCATAAGAAACATCCATATCAACAGGTGAATTAGAGTCATCTACATCACCTCCATTTTGTCGGTTTGAATTTCTGGTTCTTGTTTTTCCAATTTCATCAAGATGAACACTTTCAAGTGTCTTCATCAGCCACTTTGGGGGGCCTTTCTGAGATGGTCCAGGCTGCTCTGTTGATTGAGTTGGGACTGAATCAAGATTGAGTTTCCCAATTCTATCAATTACATCACTTAAAGCATCATCAGTTGTTGGAGTTTCATGCCGGGGAGAGTGTTCTTCAGAAGAAGATTCCACATGTTGATCTAGTATAGGAATCCCCCCTTCAAGATGTGGAATCTGATTATCAAATTCTTGAAATGATTTTGCTTTTGCGAATCTATCCAAGCGATCAAGTTGCCACTCAACAACATTGTCAGTTTTGGATGATTCAAGGAAAATTACATCTCTAGATACAACAAATTTCTTATTTACTTCATCATAGAGGCGGTATGCTTTGGAGGTGTTTGAGTACCCCAGGAATATACACTTACGACTTCTAGCACCAAGTTTGTTTCTATGTACCTTTGGTATCAAAGCATAACAGGTGAAACCAAAGACCCTGAGATGTTTTACCGAAGGAACATGGCCATACCACAATTCATAAGGATTCTGGTTTCTTATGGCATTATATGGACATCTATTCTTTATATATGCAGCACATAGAACAGCATCAGCCCAAAACATTATCTTTACATTTTTGAAGAAAAGCATGGATCGTACCATATTCAAGATTGTTCTATTCATTCTTTCAGCTACACCATTCTGTTGGGGATTATAAGGCACAATTGTTTGAGTTTGATCCCATGTTGGCGAAGATAGTTTTCAAATTCATTTGATGTGTATTATTTTCCATTATCAGTGCGAATAGACCCAATATGAGATTGTGCATCATTTTCAATCCATTTATGAAAATTCTTGAATGTTTGAAAAGCATCAGATTTGTTCTTCAATAAATAAACCCAACACATTCTGGTGTAGTCATCAATAAATGTCATGATATATTTATTTCCATTTGCAAAAGGAACAGGCATTGGACCACATAAATCTGAATGAATGAGTTCAAGTTTCCTATATGCTCTTGAATGTGAATCATGAAAAGACTGTTAGCTATGCTTTCCTAGAATGCAAGCATCACATTGCTTAAGTTTACTAGGAATTGTAGGCAAACCAGCAACACCATTTTTCTTCAATAAGCGGAGACTGTCATAGTTCAAATGTCCAAATCTAGCATGCCATAATAAACTTGATGGAAGGGTACCTTCTTCATGATGAGAAATATATGAGAAATTTTGTGCATGAGCAGAGGTTCCTTGAAATTTGAGAATCCTTTCTTCTTCTATTCCCCTTATGACAAGTGAGTGCTCATATGCTTTTCTTACCTCAAGCTTGCCATCAAACATATGAATGGAGTGATCTTGCTGGCGGATGTGGACCAAGGACAACAAGTTTCTCTCGAGCTGTGGGAGATATAGAACATGATCCAGAAGAAAGTCTGGAAGACCAGGCAGTTTAAGCCTGATTGTGCCAAGCCCTGATGGCTTGATTTTTTGATTGATCTGCAAAGTATACCGCTCCATCAACATTGTCAGTGAAATCTTCAAAAAAATATTTTCTATGAGTCATGTGACAGGTTGCTCCTGAATCAAGTAACCAATCATTTTTCCAAGAAGCAAGTGAAGCATTAAACAAATCTTCATTTACTCCAATGTTACATTGTGCCTCAACATAGTGAGCGGATTCAGGTGCTTTACCTTTGTCTGTATCATCAGTTTTACCTTTCTGTTGGTTTCTTTTCTGCTCAATTTTGTCCCATGGTAGCTTGCATGTAGAGGCATCATGTGATCCATTTCTTTTGCAGTGAATGCAGTGCAGATCTACCTTTTCTCCTTGAGAATGTCTGCCCCCTCTGCCTCTAAAATATCTTCCTCTTCCTCTTCGTCCACCTCTTCCTCTTGTAGAATATTGAGCAGGATGCTTTTCTTTATGAGCAAGGCACACAGTCTCTTCAGAAGATTCAGGGGCTGTCTTCTTTCCAAAAGCTTTCTCTCTTTCAACAAACTTTTTCACAAGAGAGTCAAAGGTTATATCTTTGAGATTTCCATTTGCTTGCAATGACTCAAGATAATTGGAATAAGTAGGATAAAGTGCCTTGAGAAAAGCAATAAGAGGAATATCCAGCTCAACCTTAGTGGAATTGATATCATGCATTATAGAATTTACTTCAAATGCAAGAGCAAGAGGATCATTATTTTGCAGTTCAAGAGTGAAGAGTTTAATCATAAGTTGAACAACTTCAAGTGCAGAATGTGAGTCATAGAGTTCTTTCAGCTTTTGTAAGGCTTCAAAGGCAGTTGAATATGACGAAATATGGCGACTCACCTCTTCATTTACAGATGCTGCGATTAATGCATAAGCTTTGCTGTTCTTGTTTTCCCAAATGACGAGCTCTTTGTCTGAGGTAGGCTGTACTGGGTCATTGTCTCCTTCTCCGAAACACACTCCTTTCCACAAATCATTGAAAATGAGGGTGTGTTTTATCATCCAGGACTATTCAGGATAGTTCTCCTTGCCAGTGAGAACTATTCCCACCATGGATATGATTGAATGCATTCTATAAAAAATTACTTCTGCTGGCAAAAATCTGTGTACTGTAAAAATACTTCTCCTGGGAAAATGTGCTTCAAAATACTACAGCCTTATTTTCCTTATTGTTTTAGTATACAAAGATCAACACTATGTTTTATGGATATAGACTATCACAACTCCCTTTTTTTTGTTTAAGAGAAATAATATTTACACACCAAAAACCATAATCCCAAATGCCCTCTCTTTCTTGTACATGACGAGGACATGAAATCAGTAAATTACACTTTCATATGCACGCCAACCCGAGATCGCAAACCAAAATATAACTTCAGCCACACTTTCCAGCTCTTACTTTCATTACAACATATATGATAGAAAGTAAGATCTAACATACCATATGTATCATTACACGATGCAAAATAAACCTCCAAAGCGTATCTAACATACCATATGTATCATTACACGATGGAAAATAAATCTCCAGAGCGTCTTTGACAGACATCTAGGTCACTGACTCCATTTCGGATTTCATCCTGTGGGCTTCACTTCTCACAGCGAGAGAGAAGCCTCCAAAAATTGGCGTATGCCGCTGCTAGTGGCCAACACACGGTATACGCTCACCGCACTGTTCGAATCCTTTATACGCTCACCGCATTGTTTGGATCCTTTATACGCTCGCCGCATTGTTCCCATTTCTTCCAGGAGGATCTGCTATCGAATCAAGTCTTGTTTGCAGGTGGAAATCTGGTGTTTTTGAGTGGCTTTTGTAGGCTAAAAAAAAAATGGTTTGCAAAATATGATATCTACATTCAGTTACTATTGCAGTGTTGAGATTGCAACAAGATGATGGAGCTTAGTGAAAAGAGTCGCCTTCACTAAGTGGGCCCGCAGGAAAATTATGGCACAAGTTCTATTTTTGATCACAGTGTGGATGATCACAGTGTGGGTGACCACAGTATGAGTGATCACAGTGTGGGTGACCACAGTGTGAGTGATCATAGTGTTAGCGCTTGGAATTCACCTAGGCTGAGATAGACAAACTCTCAAGGCTACATCAAACCATTTCACCTCGTAGCTAGCCCTACGAGGTATGAGAAGGCTCTCTCGGGTCAGATTCGGTAGATCTTTCAATATGATAAGCTGACCAATTAGGAATAAAGATTTTAGGCTAGTAAATTGATAAGGGGGGTTTATTTAAAGATTTTTGGGGTTTTTGGTGGCAATTGGAGGGAGTGCAATTCAGGGTGCGGGGATTGGGCTCAGTTTTTGCAGGGGGATCTTTGGGGCAAGGTAGGAGTGAGTGCTGATGCCTTAATCTGAGATGGATGATCAGGAATGATAGAGGAGGAGCTAAAGAGGGCAAACAACAACTTTGAATCCTCTTTAGACAGTGGAAAACATAGATATTGAACAAAATTGAAAGCTGAGCATGGCATGCATGAATTCAAACTTTATCACTTCTTTTGTTTAATTAGCAGCAATAGAATAAGAGATGGAACACATAAACACACTTACAATGACAAGTAGGAAACACACCATCAACACAATAATCCACAAGAATCCACAATGATGTCTGCAAAACCCTGGCCTTCCTTTTCCTCAAATTGCAGAGATACAAGTAAAATATACAATAGAGCTTCTCCCTCAAGAGTCCAACCATGAAAATGAGCAAGAGAAGGCATAATATAGACCATCTAACTCCTTTACCCACCTCTAGGGGTCGAGCTCAGCTTCCTAGGAGCAGTTTGAACTAATTCTAAACTAAGCACTAGATAATAGGAAGTCAAAACAACTTGCCTCTAAAACTTAGCTAACTCATCCATGCATTAAATATTCACTATTTACATCAAGGAAGCTTCTAGAAGGGTTAAGAGAGATTAAATCTATCAATGTGCCATGAAAATTATCCATACATCCATCATTTACAAGTACAAATGATCAACCAAGGTAAAAACAGAGTTTGCAGGCCTGAAAAGTCAAAACTGGCAATTTTAGCTCGAGTGGTCGCGCCCGACCAAATTAACACAGGGAAATGTTGCTGGAGTGGTCGCGCACCTCCCAGGTGGTCGCGCACCCTCAAAAAGCCTGAAAACTGCTAAAACTTACCAAATTCGCCCTCTTGCCTCTCTCCTTGTGTTTTCTTGCCTTCAAATGCATAATGAGGCTCTTCAAAGAGGGAATTTGCCTTTATATGCTCACATTTGAAAAAATTAACTTGAAAAACCCACTTTATAATGTTTTCACTTTTGCATTCTCTTTAACACTGTTTTTGAATTGATTTTGTCCTGAAATTAGCTTTTTGAGGCGTTTGACTCCGTTCTTTTTGCAGGTTGACCATCTGATGGACTGTGGCGAATGAACCAGGGTTGTTGCCGGCACTTTTGAAAACTTTTGAAAATTTCTTTATTTTTGTAAATTTCTCATGACCTTGGACTTAAAAACAGGGTTTTTAAATCCAAGGCATTAAATGACCTGTAGCTAATGAAAATAACAATGAAACATATGTACATACCTCCTTCTGGCTTGCTGGGCACTCACTGAACTTGAACTCATGACCTTGCAGTGATTTTGACTCAAAACCCTAGACCTAAGACCTGGGACCTCAAGACAAAAATAAAAACAAACATGACTCAATTTCATTGTGGTATGATCTGATCCAGCAAAGCCAAGAAGGGAACAAAGACCAGCCCTCCATTCAGTTTTATGGCATGCCTAGCGGGATGCAAAACTGACACTAATGAGACACCTACCTATGCATATGCAAAGAGCTATTGATCACCGATGGAGGGCTCAAGACCGACACTAACACATAGTATGAGTGATCAAAGTCTATTTTTAGACTGGCTGTCAAAAATAGAAAAGTCAAATATTATTGTCTCATAATAATATTTGGACTATAAACTTGATCTTATTCTCTTGGAGCACTTCAGTTTGAGCTACGGATGTGGTACATGCAGATCCCAGAGGGAAATACGTGGTTACCTATGGGATGACTAATATTTGCATGCAGGACTTCAGTTAGAACTCAAGTGAGTTGAGTTTAGTGGACTGGAGGTGCAGTTGATGGAGTTGTGTTCAGTTTAGCTTTGTTAAACTAGTTGTATTTAGTCTAACTGGCAAATAGACTAGAGATGAGTTGGGTGAATTAGTTATTAATTAATTCACAAGTTATTATCTCATAATGCAACTATAGAATACATCAGTTAACTCAGTTGCATGTCAGTGCATGTTCAGTTCAGCAGGGACAGGTGTTAGAGGATAAGATTGCTATCAATTGTGACTATAGTTGTGCATGATGATTTGCACAATCAGAGGGATTGAGTATGCCAATGAATTGGCCAATATAAAGAATTGTAGCCTGTGCTCACGTCCAACACAGTGTGAGTGATTCCTTGCAGGTGAAATACGAGTTTGGTAAACCATTCTCATCAGTTCTTGAGCAGTTATTGAGCTGGAGAAGCAGGCAAGTAGTGGAATAGATTTGGAGATCAGATCTGAGCTGTATTGTGTGTAATAGGTGGAGCTGGTACTGGATTGCTTGTGATAAGCATTGTACTTTGTAATGTTACATGGTCTCAATCATTAATATACAGATAGTGTCGGGTTTTTAGCGAGATGCTTTCCCCGGGTTACATACTGTGTTAATGTGTGAATGCTCTTGATGTTTTATTATTATTGATGCTGCTATATTGATGATCAACGTAGAGGAGCTTATGTATTGTGTATGTATTCCGCAATAGTACATGATCAGGATAATCTCTGTTGAATATGTGTTAAATTATTCAAAATTTCTACATGCAGCAACACCCATATATGTTGATTCCCATTGATTCAAATTCAGATAGACCGATGCACAGAGATAAAAGCATAAGGGTGTAGATTTCGGAAGATCTAGTTACAAGCTAGAAGAAAAAAAACGGGATTCACAGCACCGGCATTTCTGTCACAACCGGCGAGCTGGAGGCCAGCATATAGCTCTACTATCAACAGAACCAAAACATAAGACCACTTGCAGACAAAAACTTTAGCGCAGAATCAAGTTGGCCGAGTGATACTTGCCAGAGGCGTAATACCATGTCAGAGGCGTAATACCATGTCAGGTTGGGCGGACTGGTCTATGCGCAAAGTTTAGATAGTGGACAGAGGGACAGAGAGCCCGACAGTGAACATACTGCATGAAACCATGTCAGAGTCGTAATACCATGCAACAATGGTATTTTAACGGACCTGTGTCAAGCCTGTATGGAGCAGAGCGCAAGTAATATAAATAGAATATGGAAAATCATCAAACATTCATGGACGGACACCTTTTAGCTGACAGAGAGCCAGGTAAAAGGAATATGGCAGACAGACAGAGGAGTTACAAAGAGCATGAGAGCTAAAAAAGGAGCTGGCTCTGATACCATGTCAGGCCAGGAGTAACTCCATTTTGGCAGAAAAACTGATTCGTATTATTCCATCAGGTATGTTATTGTTATATACAAAAAGGGTGTGACTGTTCAATTCATCTCCTGATGACTGTTCACATTCCTAATTTAATTATTTACATGAATTCACCCAATCGTGAGGATTAGGTGTCAACATATCCATCATTCTCTTCATGGTTTTGATCAGATTTTCAATCTTTACATCAGAAGATGACACAGGTTCTTCTTTAAAGACAAGTTTCTTCTCAGTGCTCTTAGGCTTTGATTTTGACTTCTTGATGAGAAAATTGGCTTCGACATTGACTGCATTTCGTTGCATTTCCTCAAGAGTGGTAGGGTCTCTCTCTTTGAGCTGATATGCCATGTCTGGGTCGAAAGCATCAGGATAATGAAGAAGTGCCAGGCTAGGAGGAGGCTTCATATCATCAGGTATAGAATTGTACACCATATTGAACCTTACTGTAAATTCTTGGACTATTTCATTTGAATTTCTTTTCATTGAGTTATACTCAACCAATATCTGCAATGGATTGTTCTTCTCTTGCCAACGAGCTAAGAATAATTCAATCAACCTTTGAGAGTTGTTGACAAAATTAGCAACCATACTTTGAAACCATTTCTTAACATCTCCTAATAAAATTTGAGCTATAATCCCCACCTTGGCATTATGTTCATCAATTTCTTCTAAATCAATGAAATCCACTAATTTATCAACATGCTGTTGAGCTATAATTTCTGTACTTCCATCAAACAAGGGGAGTCTTTGACCATAATTCTGAGGCAAAGCAGCAAGTTGAGTAGGCAGTAAAAGAGGTGCAAATTGTGCCATGACTACTGGAGATGGTGGAGGTACTACAATTGGTTGTACAGGAAAAGATGGAACAAATGGAGGTGGTATGAAAGATGATAAAACTAAATTATTGGGAGATGTAACAGATGTGCTTGGAGGCAAAATAGAAGAGGAAGCAGTGGCTAGGTATTCGAGTTGATACTGGATGAAGGCTTTTTCAGTAGTGATCTAGAGTTGGTCAGCAAGGGATTGAAGTTTGTCAAAATTCAACCACAATTCATGATCAGTTTTAGCAGACAAAGATTCTGAAGAAATAGAGTGAGTTTCAACTTTTAAAGGCTCTAATGTCACTTCAGAGATGCAGGACTCAGACTTTGACCTCGAAAGAGACAATTCTATCTGAACATCAAAAGGAAGTTTCTCAAAAGCAAACAGATTTTTAGGAAGAGATGTTGTTCTTTTAATTTTTCGAGCTGCACTTTTAGTAATGGGTAATCTAATTTTTCTGAGTAGTCTTTCTGGATCTTCAACAATGAAGGTGGATTTGGGTCAGGGTTTGACCTGGTATGTCTTTTAGGAGCTAGGATTTCACACCCTAAACTGATGAAATTTATGAATTCAACCTATCTTTGGATACTGGAAGTTGTGAACTACATAACCAATTCTTTGAAAGCTCTTAGATATTTCCCAGGAATGATTTATCAGTCGTTCCCTGGCAACGGCACCAAAAATGTTAGTCCCTTACAATTTCCTAGGCTGAAAGGAGATCGAGAAGGGTAACCTCAAACCACTTCAGCTCAGTAGCTAGCCCTACTGAGCATGAGAGGGATCTCTAAAAGTCTCTTATCAGTGAAATGACTTTAAAGCAAATAAGTTTTAGGCTAGATATATATAATTGTTTGTGTGTTGGTGAAAATTTAGATTTTAGGGTTTGCTGGACTAGGGTTTGGAGCCACAAATAGGTCTAGGTTGTAGGAGTGCAGGAGCAAATATGGAAAGGAGCTAGATGTTAGAATACCATGGTGTATTTAGAATATTGTCAATGTAGTATAGAGGAGTGAGTGTAGAAGAAACTAACAAGCATAAGTAAACATGATTTCATTAGCTTAGGAAGACATAAACATAACTATGAAAACCAGATAAACCGAGCTTGTGAACAAGAATTCTGTGTATTTCACTGCAAGGAATCCATAGAAATAAGAGATATAATGTAGATAAAGATGTTTTAACCATTAGAAAAAAAATGAAGAACAAACACCAGGAAATCACTAGGCTAGAGTTCCTTAAAAATAACTGCAACTGTCTTTGTATTAGCTGAAAAGATGATTACATGCAAGCCTCCTCCACAAAAAGTCCAACCCTTCTCTATGAAAGAGAAATGATACATATAGAATCTGTTAGACCACTTTCCCACCTTCAGGAGTCGAATTCCTAGGTGGAGGAACTGACTCCAAGATTCTCTCAACCAACAGGTGAGAATGAGAAGGTGAAACTCAAACACTTCTTGGAGAGTTTGTTTAGGAGTTTGCTTCGTTTATGAAGCCTAATAAACATCAAAAACAACTTATCATGTACATTTATTCATGCCTACATCACCTATCCTCGAAACAAGTGCCATTACATAAAGAGTTTTGACTTTGACTAAGTCAAACTAGAAACTAGAAATTTTACACAGTGAAATTTACAATTTAAAACACAAAAAAATGCAGAAGCGCAACGCCAACTTTGAGCTCACTTTTAGGTGCCTTCCTGAGGTCCAAATGAAGATCTGAGAGAATGGTCAACTAGCCCTTCAAGTCTAGTTTCCAGAAAAGTTTGAATTTTTGAAAATGACCCATGGGAAGGCCTTCAAAAATCCATTCTCCCAAGGTCGCTCCAGGAGCGCAACGCCTGTCAAAAAAGGGTCCAAAAAGCTAGTTTTTTGCCACTTTTTTCAAAATCTGAGCCACCTCTGGAAAATATGAGAAAATGGGTTTTTAGAGGATGAAAAGATATTTCAAAAAATTTATAGTTTTCCTGAAACATATTCCTGAGGAAAAAGCATAGCGCCAAGGTGTTGCGCTCCTGGAACTGTTGAATTTCTGAATTAGGCTTCAAAATTCACAAAAAACCAAAATTGCTCAAAATTTGCTCAAAATTGGCCAAGCACTGTAAAATAATAGATGTTAAACCTTAATAGATGCTTCAGCAAGCATCTCCAAGTTTCCTTCATCTTTTTTATCCTTTTTGGCTTCTTTGAGCTTGTTTTCAAGCTACTTGACCTTAACATTGCAAATCATGTTTTGAGCCTGGTAGTGGTGTGCCATGTGCCTTAGCAGCTGATTGTCTCTGTTTGCATTCTCTGGAAGCTTCTCTAAATGATAATTCACCCTATTGAGTCAGTAATCCTTGTCTTGATTTACCTCAAGAGCAATTCTGTCCTCTAGGTTTAGCTCTTCATTCAACAAAATATGTTCTTCTTCTTCTTGCAATGCCTTCTTTAGCCCCTTTGTTCTTGGCCTTTTTCTCTTACTCTTCCCTTGTGTTCCTTCAGGTTCACTTGACCCTATGACTGCTTTTCCCTTGCCAACCTGCTGCAATAATTTTGTTTTCTCTTTTTCCATGATCAATTGCTTTGCTTTGAGCTAACTATTCTCCTGTTCAAGGAATGAAATGATGTACCTTGCTCTTGCCATGTTGATTGTGAGCTCTTTGATCTGATAGTATTTATCTCTGATCATCTGCTGCATGCTTTAAGTCTGATCCTCTGCCTCTAAATCAACCAGCTCAAATTCATGTTCAACCATGTCCTTATCTTGCGCTGTTGATCCTTGTTTTGTTGATGTAGAAGGCTTGGCCCCTTTCTCACCATGAGAAGCAAACACAAGCCTCTTTCCTCTCTTATACATCCTAGTCACCTCAGGCTTAGGTGCTTTGGTTCTTTCAACTTGCTTTCTAGAAGACCCCACTTCCATTTTCTGTGTTAGCATGCTGGAGGGTTGAGCTGCTACATTGGCTTTATGCCATTTCAGGGTTGTTTCCAAAAAAGTTTCCCAAGTCATATATTTCTCTGCAAGTTGATGAAGGACTATAGTCTTGATCAGACTATGATGAAACAAGCTAGGGTAGTGCTCCTTGCTATTCATCTGAATCCTCTTTGACATTTTGGCAATGCTCCTGCATAGGTAGTTTCACATATTGAGTGGCTTCTGAGAGGTAAAGTGCATTAGGAGGCAAATATGATAAGCATACAATCTAAAGAATCTTCCTTCACATGTAAAGAACTTGATGATAATCTTCATCAAGGGGGCATAATTCTCCAATAAGTACCTGAAAGGCATAACATGAGCATGTTTTTCCCTGTATGGTGTTTTCAAGAAGGGTCTATAATACTCAAGATCTAGGCTCATCCCCTTGAACCAATATTCACCATTGTCTGGTAGCCCTGCAGTAAGTGAAATGGAGGCCACTTAAAAAGTGAATTCAACACCAACAATAACAAGAATTTCACCTTTCAACTGAGTTGCCACCCAATATGTTAAATGTTCATTAAAACCCACTTCACCCACCCTTTTGCAGAAATCCAAGCAATTGACATATTCAAAGCATTGTTTGATAAAGGGAGATGAGTTGATTTCACTGCAATTTGATGGCTCATATCTGAGGATTTTACCTCCCTTCTGATGTCTCTTCCTCTCTGGTGATGTTTCTGCTTCCATGATGACAAAAATCCTAACATCAGGAAAATAAAAGAGACTATGAGGTATGAGTGGAAAGTGGAATGATGGGTAGGTGGAATTTGATAAAATGGTAAAGGAGGTTTGAAAGAGGTGGATATGAGCTATGGAAAACTTATGAAAATGCATGAAAAAGCAATGGAGGAATGATATGCTTATGAGAAGGAAAAAACATAGTTTTTAGTGAAAGTGCCCAAAACCCCTAGGAATGAACTAGGGTTTCACTTTTAATGAGGTAAAATTATGTTTTGAAGTTGATTGATTGGTTTACATAGTTTATCTAACATGTATAAAGGTGTAGGGCAATATTTTACATGTTAAAAATCAAGAAATGAAAATGGTCGTCATCAACCTGATCATTTTTCATGAAAACTCACTACAAAACCCTAATTGAAGAAATCTTTGGCATGAAATTAGTTTGAAAAACAAAGAAGCAAGTGGAATGATGTACTTGTAGCCTAGCTTAGGATGCAATGAAATCAAGTTGGAAAGATTTAAAATCGGTTTTGGGAGAGATTCAGGCGATTTCTGGACACTCTGGCCCAAGCGCAACACAGTTAGTCTGAGTGCAGTGCCCAAGTGCAGGGCAGTGTTCCTGAGCACAACGCCGGGCCTCCAAGCATAGTGCAGTGTCTCTAAGCGCAACGCCTTGAGATTTTTTCCAGTTTTTCCTATGGAAACATGTTTTTCTCTCTTTTGGGGTGGGAGAGCTTGATACACAAGAGTGAATGAGAGGTAGATAAGACAAGTTTGGGGATTTTGAGTTTATATAGGGAAATTAATTTCTCCTTTTAAAAAAAAATGGGACCCACAAACCTTTGAAAAAATGATTTTTTCACTTTTGAAAACAGAGTCACCTTTAAGGCTGAAACCTGAGCTGTGTTTTCACTTTCCTGAGCACTGGAACTTCTTCTTTTGGAGTTTTTCAAAATGAAAGCATAATGAATTTGTGATAACTCAACAAATCAATGTCAAAGAGTTGCTTGTCATGCTCTATTCACTACTAGATTTATTCATGATAATGATGGACCTTGGAAACTCTAACGACCTAATGGATGACCTGAAACTGAATGAAATGATGATGATGACTAACTTTCTTTTATTATGACACCTTCATAGAAATGTGATAGGTGACCAACATGAGTGAATTTTCAAAAGACTGAACTCAGTTCTAGATTGACCAAAAAATGACCAAATTTTACTATGTAAACCTAGTGACATGAAAAATTTGATTTTGATAGTCCTGACAAGCTTAGTAAAAGCACATTTGATCCAGGTGACAGGATAACAAGATTGACATTAACACACAGCATGAATATCCATCACTTAAAAGGGGCAGTCTTGAAAATTGATTTATCGAAAGCCTATGACATAGTAGGTTGGGTCTACCTTAGACTCATCCTAACTTAGATAGGTTTCTCGCCTCCTTTTGTCAACTGGATCATAGGTTGCATTCAGTCTATCTCCTTTGTAGTCCTCATCAATGGATCGACTTCTCCTTTCTTCCATGCATCCCGTAGTATAAGGCAGGGATGCCCTTTGGCTCTCCTATTGTTCATGCTGGTTGTTGAAGGTCTCAATATTCTCCTAGCCGAGGAAAAAAGGAGGGGCGACTTCCAAGGTTTGAGTATAGCTTCAGGTATAATAATTTCACATCTATTTTTTGTGCATGATATCATAAATTTTTGCAATGGCTCTTTTAGTGATGTTTACAAGTTGTTTGAGGTCTTATCTATATTTGGGAAAGCTATCGACATGCTCATCAATGTCGGGAAATCATCTATATCTTGTATAAATTTGGAGAATGAAGAAATAAGGTATCTCTCACACAAGCTCTCCTTTGAATTGCGAGAGTTTGAAGATGGTCTAAAATATTTAGGGTTTCAGTTGAAACCAAACAATTATTCAAAAGTCAACTAGGCCTCATTGCTTGTAAAGTTGAAAAGGAGATCCAAAGGTTGGAGATTCAAATTGTTATTGTAGGTAGGTTGATTAGTCTTGATCAAATTCGTTTTCGCAACCATACTTGTCTATTCGATGTCCCTCACCTAGATTCCTAATGGGGTGCTTGAGAAAGTGATGAAAATATGCTTCACTTTTATATGGGCAGGGAAAAATGACCACTTTGTAACTCCTTGGGTAAAATGTAAGAAGATATGTTGAAGTTCCTAACAGGTTGGGGACTAAATTTTTTTTTTCTTTCTCATCGACATTAGTAGAAAAGTGTGACTAGAGATTGATCACTTAGGACAAATTGTGGACACAAGTGGTCATGGATAAATATATAACTCCTCTATCTTCTGGGAGACTGGATCCGCTTGACGAACAAGCCTAGAACGAATATTTCTATATTGTGGAGAGTAGTTCTAAATTCCTAATATCATCAGCAAGGCTCTGGTATGGAGAGTTGGGGATGAGCATAGGATTTAGTTAGGCATTGATCCATGGGCGAGCAACATGGATAGATTCAAGCTTTTAGAGCAGTTGGTTTTTTGACTCAGGGAAAGGGGATTTACCAAGATAACACAAGTCTTTGACCCTCATAATTCCACTTTATGGCAACAAATTTGGAGGTTAACAAGAAATCTGGAGCTGACAAAACATCATCAGTTATAATGGTCAGAATATGTTATAACCCTACAAGAAACAAATTTAAGACTTATTGAAGCATATAATGAGTTAATCTAGAATTATTCCCCCTCTGGATAGTACACTCTAAAAGCAATCTACTTCCATATCTGCATAGGGGGTCAGCTAATTGATAAGGTCTGGTGGTGGAAATCCATTTGACATCTGAAATTCCCAATGAAGTCTAGGATCTTCATGTGGTGGTTATTGATAAGGAAGACACCAACATGGGATGTAATGTAGAGGAGATAAAAAATAGGACCTATGTGATGTTTCCTATATAGGTCATCAAGATAAATGATGAATCATATTTTTATTGAATGCCCCTTCTCCAAATCCATATGGGCAACAATTAACTCTTCTTCGGTCCAATGTGTAGTTGGGAGTGTTAGAACGGGGTAAAATGTTGGAGGCCCTGATACCAAAATTAGTCTATAGAAAAGGATAAATCTATACTTTTGATTGTCATCTAGGGAATTTGGTTAGCCAGGAACAAGTGTATCTTTTAGGACAAACTCATTCCTCCTGAGAAATCAACTGTCGAAGGTCTAGCAATCTTATCACACTTTCCTCAACCCTCCATAAAATATCAGTTGCGTCAAATTAGAATGGAGTACCCTCAGAGATCGATCCCCTTAAGTTATTTTGATGGTGCCTCTCAAGAGGAAAACCAAATATGTGGGGGGTGCTTTGTCCTTTTCCTTGCTGAGAAACATTTATTTCATGCCAAAATGGGGTTTTGGAGGGACACGAACAACCTAGTTGAGCTTCTAGCTATTAAAGCCCTCTTAGTTTTTGCAAAGGATAAGGGATGTTACTAGTTGGAAGTTTATGGTGATTCACTGCTTTTTGTTAATTGGTTTAATTATTGCCATCAATGTCATAATTTTATTCTTTTTCCATATTTACAGGATATCATGAGGATGAAAAGATGTTTTAATTCTTTCACTTGTGCCCACATCTACAGGGAAAGGAACCATAGAGCAGATATAATTTCTAAACAAGGTCTGTACATGGATAGGGTGCCATGGAATATCAATGAACACATAGGGCCTGATCACTTTGAGTACTTCCACAGGCCATTCATGGACAAGGATGATCATGATGTCATATCAGATGAAAAGATACAATTAAAAATCTACATTTTATTTTTCTGTATTTCATTTTCTATTTTTTCCCTAGCTTTATTAGGCTTGTTGATAAACATTATGGACTATATGTTGTAAAAGAGGAATATCATATATTCCTAGTCTTCTGTTTGGGACTCTGAACAATTTATTTTTTGACTACCTCTGAGATTAAATTCTCATTATTTTTATTTTTAATTAATTAATTAATTATTTATTTATTTTTATTTTATTTTTATTATTTATTTATTTATTTTTATTTTTATTTTTTTATGTTAAAACATGCATATGTATTTGGTATATTTTTGAGCTCTATCTGTAGTAGATATGGACAATTCATGGAGAGGATTAGCTAAATATCCTAAAAAATGAACTCGATAAGTGCATAAGTAGAATGTGATTTTGATATGGAGGAATAAAATTACAACTCTTTTTCGTAGGAAAAAAAATGATAAGGGAAAAAAATATCTAAGTGGTTCAAAGCATATGATATGGGATCCAAATTTATCCAAGAAGATCCTCATGATCACTAAAATCAAAGCCTTCAAATCCTAATGCAAGGGTAATCATGTCGAAGAGCTTGTTGAGAGTTTTCTAGTTCCACTTGAACAAAGTGAAACATACATTGTATGAAGAATTTATGGTGTTATGAAGTTTTCGAGAAACAAGAAAAATCTTGGAAGAGTGTGCCACTCGGCAACACCATATGAGGACATGTGGTAGATGAACAATACAGATGTTGACGTGGCAATATGATTGATGATAGGTGGCATGATAGGAGTGTGACATGCGACGAGGTCTATTGACGTGGTTTACAGGAGAAAGCCATGTGGCATCAATTCCATGACACTAATGATGCAGACTTACATTGTAGACTGAGTGGACAAGCTTACATAGGGTGACTAGCATGGCAGGTTGACTAGGTGTGATGCGAGCCAATTAGAGGCTGCCACATGGTATCCTCCTATTGGTCGTAAGGTTCTGCAATGGGTACAGAAGGGTCAGCAGGGGCAGTTTGAACCCCTAACCTCATGGCCAACAATGGAACAACTTAATATTGACACACTGTATGTTAGTTATAATTCTATCAATTGAACTTATAAATTAATTTTGTTACAACTACTATTGGGGTAAATTTGGGTGATGGGTAGGATCGACCTTAATACCTTTGGTAGTAAGTTCAATGAAATAGCCACTACACCCATAATAATTTTAGAATGGACAATGACTGTTTTTCTATTTGAAGTTTGTTAAACTAGGGAAGCCGCAAGCCTGAACTTGTAACCTACCTGCAATGAAACCAACATGCCTCAACTGAATTTCCCATTCACGGATGATAGGCTAATCCTTTTGTTTTGAAAATATAATGCATAAGTCGAGAAATCCTAACAGCTCGTGGGCTCCACCCTAAGACTTATTATTATATAAAAAAACACCTTCAACATTGCAAAATAGAGTTGGGTTTGATGAAGTAGTGCGAGGACAATTATTTTTATGCAAGACATATAATCTATGTATTGTAGAAGAGAGGCATTTTTATCGCCTTGTTTGGGAAATTTTAGAGGTGAAAAGTGGTTTTATGAATAAACTATCTTTGTTACAAGTTGAGGACAAGATGTAAGATATTTTGGGAGACCGTGTGGTGTAGAGAACATTTTTCATCTTAATCAAAGTTGTCACTCGGTTGGAACCAAGACCTAGAGATGTAGCTTGGACACTGGGTGAACTCTTTTAGCAATTTTGTTTTGTGTCTTTCTATATTTCTCTATTGTTCTTTATCCATTTTTTTTACCTTAAATTGTTCATTAAGCTTTGTAATTGATTTATTTCATTTTCACTTAAGTTAAATTTGAAAACAAGTCATATATTTTTTGATCAAATTTGGTATCATAGTAGGTGTGGTAGGTTTGCAAGTGTGGATGCTTACTTGAGAGACTATTAAATGAGGAGAAGGATCATTAAAAGAATTCAACCCGAAGATTGGTTCAAGGCGAAAACCTAAAGGCAAGAAATGACATCACCAAAAGGAGATAACCCTTTCACTTCTGAAGCATATTTCCATGAGGCATTAATGGAAATGAAGGCCATCATGGAGGAATTGTATCGTGAGTGAAAGAAAAACTTATGAGAGTGCACCATCAGTAAAAGATGAAGGAGCTAATGATCCTCCTAAGATCCTCCATCTCCATCATATTCTTCATCATCTTCTTCTTATTTTTCTTCTTCTTTTGGTTCAAGAAAGACTTCTTCTCCAAAGAAAAATTCCAAGAAAACTTCGTTCAAATCACCTTTGTTAAAATGTGATGTTAAGTTTGATTTTCCCACATATGACAGTGAGCTTAATGCACAGAAGTTGGACAATTGGATCCAACAATTGGAGGTTAATTGTAATATTTATAATATTGTGAAGGGAAAACCAAAGATCAAACTTGCTTCTATTCAATTGAATGGTACAACATTTATTTTGTGGGAGAGAAAAACCTAAGAAGACCTCCTATGATATGGTAAAGTAATCTCTTCTTGGTATGATTTGTTATTGTCTTACATGCAACAAGCCATAATGGACTGACAAAAATTTAGACAAGGTAAGGGACAAAGTGTTCAAAGTTACACTCAGGAGTTTAGGAACAAAGCTTTGATTTTGGATGTTTAATTATATACACAAGAAACTCTTCTTAAATACATTGGTGGTTTGCATAACTATCTTTGACATACCATCATTGTGTTCAATCCTAATAACTTGGATGGAGTCTATGTTCAAGCTACAGATCTTTAATATAGAGGGATTAATGTTAAATATGGCTTATCCACAGAATTTGTTCAACCAATGGAGAGCAAGAACAAAGGGAAGGAGAAATTAAAAAATACAACTATAGTGAATAAGGAAGATGCAAAGCCTACATGTTCCCATTTTAAGAAGGAAGGTCATGATTAAGATCATTGTTGGAGACTGCATCCAAAGCTTAAGCCTAAATGGTTTTGAGAACATAAGGGTAAGCAAAAATTGGTTGTGACAATCCAACAATATCTAGGGTTTGACCGAGGTGATGAAACACAAAGCACAACTATTGCAGTACAATGTATACCATCTTCTCATGCTGGCTCTAGATCTACTATTTAGTCACCTAACTCTAAAAGGAAAAGAAGTGATTTCTTCCTTATCAGAGTTATAAGAAAGCGTACTAAAATTGACGTGTTTTTTATAGTGTTTCCAAACTGAACCTTATTTCTAAATCAATTTTCATGAATTTGGGATTGGAAACAAAACATGATGTGAAACCTTATCCCTTGTGATGGGTATGTGATAATGAAATGCAAGTAACTAAACAATGTAGGATCATATTTGCAGTCACTGCCAATTTCATAGATGAGGTAGAATTAGATGTAGTACCCCTTGATATTTATATAAATTGTTGGGAAGCTTGTATATGTATGGTACGAAGGCCATTTTCTTCAGAGAGAGACCAGCTAGGTTCTTCATTTTCTTCAGAATGTCCTAGGTTCTTATGGCTTGTGAATGCAAACAAGAATTTGTTTTTCATGATTGCAAAAGCTAATGAAGTGTATGATACTGAACGTAACGATGAAATATTTAAGTTTCTATCTGACTATGAGATGTTTCAAGATTCACCAAAGCTATAACATGAAGATTCGTTGCATGCAAATATCACGGACCATGTTAGGAAGATCAAAGATATTGTTAATTCATTTTCAAAAGCATTTATATGTTCATTATTATAGTTGATCTAGTTAGTAGATGAGATGATTAATGCAAATAATTGTGAAAAAACAAGAATGATAGGGTATGTTAACATTTTGTTTTAGTTTTCATCCTTTTTATACAGTTTATTATGATGAGCAATGTGTTCTAAGCACAGTTGAAAGATACAAAAAAAGTTGGAGGCAATACCCACTCACTTCTTTTCTAAAAGAAAAAATTTTGTTCGTCCAAAAACTTCTAGTGGGGAGGAATAATTGCAGTGGATCCTCTTGATCACTAAAAATCAAAGTCTTCAAATGTTGATGCAATGGTCATCATGTCGAAGTGCTCTTCAAGAGCTTCTCAACACCATTTGAATGGAGTCAAACATACATCATATGAAGAACCTAGGGCATTCTAAAGTTTTCAGGAAACAATAAAAAAGTTGTCGGGTGTGCCACATGGTAGCACCATAGGAGGACACGTGACAATATAAACAATATGGATTCTGATGTGGCAGTACAACTACTAACATGCGACATGATAGGAGTGTGACATGTGGCAAGATATGTTGACATGGCTCATATATGGAAGAATAGGAGTAGGACACGTGGCATGGTGATCTAAGTGGATATTGGTGGCCACCCACCTATTCCACTTGCTCATAGCATAATTTTCCTATTTTGGCAATTTTTTGTTTTTGGTAGTTTTAAGGTCTTGAACTTCCGAAGCCATTTTAAGGCCTAAATGACATTTTTTGGGAAATAAGCTGACAATGATCTTAAACTTCATTAGTAGTCGAAAGTTTTTATACTTAGATAGAGCTTTCAATTGGGCTATCATGTGTGCCAAATTGAGATCATATGCCAAAGTTAAACCACAGGAAGTTGACATTCCAACTTCAGGAAGGGGATAAAGTTTGGTTACATTTGTAGAAGGAAATCCTTGCAGGGGCCCATCAGAAGCTTTAGCCACTTCGCTATGGACCTTACACCATAACCAAGGTGGTGGGTGACAATGATTTTGACCTAAGTATCCCCCCATTCCTTGCCCTATACCCAATGTTCAATGTGGATCGCCTTCGACCATAATTTCCACCATTATTGGACACATAAGAAATTGTAGAGCAACTGACACTGACATGGCTAAACCTAGATTGCATTTGAATAGGCCACAAATGATAAAATCATGGACACACAAATTAATAATTCTCACCAACATAAGATATAGTTGTATCGAGTTGTCAAATTAGGCTAGCTCCCGAGTCCTCCACCAAGGCAAGTGACTCACGAGGCACCAGGTTCAGTAGAAGTTTCCCTATCTCATGGAGGCACTCAACGCAATGGAGAACATTCCTTCTTAAGTGGAGAGGACTGATCCAGGTGAATATTGGTGGCCACCCACATATTCCACTAGATCACTCACAACGTAGTTTTCCTATTTTGGTAGTTTTCTATTTTTGGCAGTTTTTAGGTCTTGAAAGTCCAAAGTCGTTTTGAGGTCATAAATGGTGTTTTATGGGGAAATGATCTGACAATAATAATTGATATCAACAATAGTTGGAATTTTCTCTCCTCATATATACCATTCTAAAGGTCTATCTTGCACGCCAACCAAAGATCATATGCCAAAGTTACAACCTTGGGAAGTTGACGTTCCAACTTACTCCATCAAGCTCCGTAAGCCTTTGGCGCTTCATGTCTTAGGGTTAGTGTTTTGGAAGTTTATGGTTTCTCATTAATTTTTCATGATAAAAAGGCCTCTGAGCCACATTGTAACACAATTGAGGAAGGTGTGTATCTGTCACATCTCTTCTTAGAGATAAAGTTACCAACATTCGAGCTAATTTGCTTTCATTCCACATGTAAAAAGTTTTAACATTTTTATTTATTAATTGAATTTCAGTTTCATTGTATAGCTCATGTGTGATTTTAAAATTTTACATAATTTTGTTCCCTTATTAAATTCATATCACATAGTGGTGTGGCATCAATGGTGTCGCGCTCGTTACATGGAATGATCTAGCAGACTAAGTGGACGAGCTAACATAGGTCAGTTAGCGTGGAAAGTTGATTGGGCATGACGTGGGCCAATTAAAGGTTATCTCATGGTAGCATCCCATTGGTTGGAAATTTAAAATGGTTATGGAAGGGTTAGCGGGGGTGGTTCAAACCCCCGACCTCGTGGCCAATAGTGGAATGACTTATTGTTGCCACACCGCATGTCACTTATAATTATACCAAATGAATCTAAAAACTAATTCTATTACAACTATTATTGGTGTAAATTTAGGTGATGGGTAGGATTAACCCTAAGACCTTCAATAGAAAGTTCAACAAAATAACCAATATCCCCATGATAAAGTTTACATGTAGAGTGACGATTTATATTTTGAAGTTTATTAAACCAGGGAAGCAATATGAGGTAGGATATAAGCCTGAACCCATGACTTCCCCGTTATGAAAACAACATGCATAAACACAATTTCTTATGCAAGACCAATATGCTAATCATTTTGTGTTGAAAATATATTTCATAGGCCGAGAAATCCTAATAGCCCATGGGATTGACCCCAGGATTTGTTTTTATTAAACAAACTCCTTCACCATTATGCCACATTGTTGGGTGTGGTGAAGTAGTGCGAGGACGATTGCTTTTATGTAGGAATTTTAGAATGTGTATGCAATAAGAGGGTGGTTTTTTAATCCTTTTTTGGGAAATTCAAGAGGTGAAAAGTGGTTTTCTCAATACCATTATCTCTATTACAAAGTGAGAACAATTTGTCAGATATTTGGGGAGACCAAGTGGTGTAAAGAACATGTTGCATCTTAATAAAAGTGGCTAATTGGTTTTCCCATTGGGGGTGAGCATGGTGATATAGAGTGGGCCTCGAGGTACAAGCCTACCACCCTACCATCTTGATGAGCAATGAAGAGGAGGGGGCATGGCTCATCCCCGACATGCATTTGTAGGTAGTTTCACACATGGCTATTATCATGAGTAGAGGATTAATAGAGTTTTCCTTATTCACGATGTTTTACATGGGTTTTTGGGGTAGGAATTAGATCAAGGAGTCGACCTCCCTGCCACTAGAGTGTTCGCTTACCTCTTGTGTTGCGAAAGTGTAGCTAGTTTTTTTGTTTGGAAATAGTGTTGACAGGATTGATTTTTGTCTGGTGTTGGAGAAGTGGAGGTGGGTGGGGAAAATTTGTCAGTGAGAGGTGAATTTGCAGTTGGATCAGGTGATCGGTAGAAGATTTTAACAAAGGTTATCCATGTTTAACGCTCGAACGACTATTTAGGTTTTGTCCCTCATGGCCCTTCCTTGTCTGTCTAATACTCTTCCTAGTTTTGTAAGTCTTGTTCTAGTAAATATGTTAGATAATCTTGTAGTTCTAGTGTTTGTGGTAGGTTTGAAGAAAATTGGTCTTAGGTTTGACTTATCTTGGCTTGAGGAGGAAGTGTTGATACCTGGCCAGAGTTTGTTGTATCTCATGACTAGTCTTTATAAGTCGATTTATGTAGTGTAGTCCTCCTGGTTCAGTTTAGTAAGGTATAGTTGTGGAATGTATTTTATTTGGGATTGTTTGTAGGGTTTCCTTTATCTAAATTCTCAAGTTCTTGTGGGTTTCAAGAGGGGTAGGGGGGGGAGGTGGGTGGGGGGGGGGGGGGGGGGGGGGGGGGGGGGGTATTTTATTACCCTACGAATCTGACAGTGGTATGTTATCTCTAGGCTTATCTTGGTGTTAATTGTGTGGTGACGACTCTAGTTACACAGCCAATTTGTATTATGTTAGTGTTCTTGCTTCAGGGGGCTATTCATGTTGGGCTTCTAGTCGTCGTCACTTATTGGATATTCATAGGTTTGAACCCCTCCATCTTTCCACGCCTCCATGAAACGCATGCGACGTAGGAGGAGTAGTGACAACAACAAACCACAAGGACAACATTAGACCCAATTATTTGCCTAGGAATTGGTTGTGACATATTTCAATGCAGTGCTTCCTAATACTCGATAAAAATCATAAAATTGGAAACTAAGGTAGGTGCTGTGAAGCAATCCTACTCTGGCTCTAAGACACTGGAGGAGGTCTCTTGTTGGGTTCCTAACCCTAGTCACACCAGGGAACGAAAAAAGAAATACCTCAATTATGTAGCGCTACACTAGAAAATAAGGAATTTTGTTGGTCTATTATTGAAAGATAAACAAGTGGAAAGGTACAACATGTTTGCTTCACTGGAGGATATTAAAAGGACGTCAAGGAAACAACATTTCTCCATGGATAGGCTTGACACAAGACTAACCCATGTAGAAGGGAATATTCATTCTGATTCTGATACTGTTGCACCTCCTGGTTCGACTGCAAGGGATCCAACCCCCATTTCTTCTTCTCACTCTTAATGGATATTAAGTCTACTACTATATCTAGTTTCTACCTATGTTTTGTATTATTTATCAAGAATGTTGGTTTTCTTCCTTCTGAATGTCTTTGAGAAGAATAGATGGCAGATTCTCTTGAATTCTCTGGAGGAAATGAGAATCTTCATATATGACAAGATGTAACAACTATGTACTTTGAAGACATTATGATCATATAAAGTCTTTTAATTTACAAAAAAAAAAAAACATTGTCGCTCAAATGGAAGTAGGACCTAGAGACATAACTTAAACACTAGCTAAACTTCGTTAACAATTTTATTTTGTTTCTCTCTTTATTTCTCTACTATTATTTCTTCATTTTCATACCTTAATTGCTCACTAAGCTTCGGTTAACGGTGTTGAAAATGCATTAACCAACGGGGTCTCCCCGATGTGAAGTCCTAATTAGACCTCACATTGTTTCGAATAGGAGCCCCATCCGGAGTATCGACCTAGATACCATATATTCTTATAGATTTTCCTTAGCTACACAATTCAACACAAGAGACTAATTCACAGGTAGTTCCAAATCAGTGAGTGAGTATTCCTTGTGAAATTTTAAATTACAGAATGTATCGAGGTTTTTCTACGGAAAGGGAGGAGAAAAGTGGGCCCTTTAAAGACAAGTAATAGTACTAATCTAGAAAATGCACACAAGAATATACATAAGAATGAATCGTTGATCAACTAGAGAAATATTTCACAAGGAAGCAACAATTGTTAAAGCAAATACAACACACCTTCAATAAGATAAGTACCAAAGCCACCAAAATAGTTCAATTTCCTTAGTCTAAATGAAACAACATGCATCACAAATGTTCAAAGAATAGTCTTACAATATTCATGACATATGCATGAAGGCGTATTGGCTCAATGAGCTTCTAAATTAAGTAAAAGTTCCAAGATACATCACAATAGTGAACACCACTAGCCGCAACAATGGAGCGTTAGAGGATTCATTTGCTCCTCCATAAAAACTATCTTCCTCTCTAATGCCTAGTAGTAGGAGCCAAGGTGGAAAGTCCTTTTGCATGTACCATGAGGGTGTATATGTAACAAATGGGTTGCTCATTCACATCCCTTGTGAATCTTGGACTACCCTTATGACTATATGAATTCTCTATGAGATTTTGACTTTCTACATGACTTTTCACATTACATGGATGACTCTTGGACTTCCACTTTACATTACATTTCTCTAATGTTGAATTTACATAATCTGAAAAATGATGTGGTATATGATGACTCATGACATGACATGACATGACACTGATGACATGGACTTAAAGATGACATGGCTATGTCAAGCTGCTCTTTGTTACTGCTTTCTTTCTGTCTTCTTGAGAGATATAACTTTCTCTTCTTCTTCCTCCTCCTCATGGATTGAAGATAAGGAGTATTCAATGTGATCTTGGTCTTTAGATGTTGTTGCAAACATATGTCTCTTTTGTCTTCTTTGATTGATCAACTTGTCTTTGCAACTCCAAAGGTGTCTTCTAGCATGGTCTCTTTCTCCATCTCCTTCATCATCATCATGTGATAGCATGATAGAGTACCTCTGATTGCAATCCACTCATGGAAAGATGACATCATTATGATAACCCCTAGTATAAGATACTTCATGATGATTCATTGACTAAGCTAGAACTGGGTGACAGACTGAGAGAGAGGCTTTAAGGTTGTGAAGTTGCGCAACTCAAGCAGTCAAGGATTGAGACTGAGCCTGAGACTATGCAATGTGCAGTTCACGTTGGGCTAGGCACGTCAAATATGTATTTGAGGGACTCAAGGAGGCAGGTTGAGCGCTTGAGCACTGAGTTTTCCCACTACACAGTTCTCGAAGGAGAGTGTTAAAATATACAACTACGGTAAAATTACACTTTTTACATATCATTTGATGTATATAATGATTTCATTGAATTCCTCTTTTCAAGAGGACCGAAATCGACCTAAAGATCACTCAAATCAGATAAGGGAAAGTGTACTTATGAAGAAAAGCCCACATGTGCATATTTAATAAGGTCAGCCCTAAAGAAAATTGGACACCCTTGGAAGGATATAAATACAAGTGACCTCAACCTCATTTGGACATCCTCATGAGACATTCTTCTATTCTCTTTCTTTTCTTTTGGCTTGCACACGTCTTAGGCATGTTCGCAAAGGAATGGGTTCACTCTAAGACGAAATTGCAAGGTTCGAAGCTCGCATCTTTGTTTTAGGGTTTTTGGCCTCAATTGTAGGCATGACATAGGAATAAACCAACCACAGGCACTTGCTATACAACTCATCTATGCAACCGAATCATCTCAGTCGCACACATAACTCGTCCTCCGTGAGATTGACATCTAGGGTTTCTGAGTCTTAGTCGCAGTCTACAGTTGTTGACTTATAGGCTCCAGGGAGTGAATGAAACCTTCCCAGTTGCATGCATGACTCCTCCTCCTTGTGACATAAATGATGAAATTCCATTTGTCCAAATATTTTTCTCAATGACCACAGTGTTTGGTAGACAGGGGTCGTTCATTACAGGCTTCAAAATAAGAATTTTGAGTATAAGCAATGTTGGGTTCATTTCATGGATATTGTGCAGTTGTTTTTGTTGGATAGTTTCATGAATGAAGATATGGATCATTGTACTCTCATTTTATGAATTATTCGATGGAAATCTAATAAGAATAAGAATTTGAAATGGTTTCCCCATAGTGGGCATTTCCTTGGTCTCAGACCAATCTTGGTGTCTCTATGTGTGAATGCTTTTCTTCTATTGTTCCTTTATGTTTTGTTGCATTGATGATGATGATATTGTTATTTCTATATAGTTGCATATGCTGTTGAATAATGATGTAAATATGAATAATGTTATGATGTTATGGGGTGAAATTAATGTGTTAATGAAGAAATGCAATTATCAAAGCAAAGAAGAATATAGCCCTAAGAAAAATTAACATGGAATCAAAATTGGGCTGAAGAAAAGTCATTGAAGATCACCCCTATGATGACACCATTGATGGAAGCGAGAGAGGATGGAGGAGACCTAAAAGAATTCTAGGGTTTGAATGAAACCCTAGGAAATTTTTGTATTAGGGTTTGATGGATATTATGAGGTTAGGGTTTGAGAGAAACCCTGGTTTATGGAAAATATGTGAGATATGAAATCTAGAAACCCTAGCATGGTCAATGTGACAGATTTGATGAAGCCCTAGATGGGATAGTTTCTATTAGGCTTGGTTGATGATGAAGTTGATGAATATATATTGAAGGAAACAAGTGGACTATGAACAATGATGGGAGATGATCACCTCTTATTGAAGATAAGTATTTATTGATTTATGATGCTCCTTTATGTCTTTACTTTTGTTTAGAATTATAGATCTGATTATTGTTTTGATTATTACCTATACTTCCTGCATGTATATTTGAGTATTTGGATGCTTCTAACCTCTTGATGATAAGTGGATCCTTCTTGAGGATCATGGCTAATGCAGGAAGAGAGGAGCTAGTAAAGGTAACAAAGTGCTACAAGTTGCCTATGCAAAATAAGAAGGTGCAATGGTATTTGAATACTACAAGGTATGCATGGTATATTATTTCAATGTTATGTTTCAGCTGCAATATTAATGGCAAGGTAAGCCCTAAGGTTTGATGAGAATGTCCCCTTTAAAAATGTCTCATGAAAGTAAGTTTGACTCATGGTATTTATGATAAGATGTGATGCACTTGGTATTGGAAAAGTATCTTACATTATAGTCATGGTAAGGCTACGTTGATTTTTGATATATTGGTATACTTGATATTTGACACACATCTCTCATTACAGAAATGATGGATTTCATATAGAAGGCTAGTCCAATGATTCTTATATAAGGTAACCTAATTCAATTATTAATGAGTGTTATGATGATAGAAGTGTAACAATGAGATTGATATTCATGATCTTCTTGTTAACCTTGGTTAAGTTGTAATGAGCTTAGTAATTATGGCATATGGTAAAATTGAATGCCCTGACTTGATGGATTGAGTTATGTAACAAAGAATTAATGTTGTGATCATCATTAGAGGAATTTTGAGGTCTAAAATGGGCCTCCTAAGAAAAATGTACAACCAAAATAAACTTTATAAGAACCAATATGATTCAAGATGATGATATCAACCATGGGGGATGATTCACCATTTTTGGAGCAAAAAAGTAAAAAGATTAAAAAATAATAAAATAATAACACTACTTTTTCAACTAGTATTTTCAACTTATCTCCCTAAGGTTTTACTCAAATTTTGAGTGGGAGTACTCATTGGATGCAAAATTTAATTCCTCATCCAAGGAATACCCATGTTGCATATATCATCAATGGACCCTGCTATATCAAAAATGAGAAATACATGAAAAAACGTGATTGCAATCATGTTTTTCATGTATTTCTCATTTTTCATGTAGTAAGGTCCATCGAAAGTATGCAACATGGGTACTCCTTGGACAGGAAATCAAATTCTGCATCCAAGGAGTGTTTCCGCTCAAAATATGAGTAAACCCATAGGGAGATAAGTTGAAAATACGAGTTGAGAATGTTGGAGATCAGATGCACAACAAATAATAAAACATATCCACAGCCATAAAATCATGCACAGGCAACACAAGAATTTAACATGGTTCACCCAACCAATCTGGGCTACGTCCACCAAACATAGGCATCGGCAATTCTTATTAATCAAATAGGAGATTACATAAATCAAATCCTCACAAACTCTCACACCTCAAAAAACAATCCGTATGGATACCTGTTTTATAGCAAGGAGAATCTCACTGCCTCATAAATCCTCTCAACTCAAATTTAGGATGCATTAACTCCCTCCCAACAACCTGGAGCTAATCTAGCAACAAATTCCTATTGTTGTCATCTACTGAGACTTTTGCCTATTTTACATAAAACAGAAAATCTCAACAATCTCCACCTTGACAACAATTAGCCTGATGCCCTGTTTGTTTATTATTTTATCTTTTCTGCAAGCTAAGAGAAGCCAAACACCAATGTAGCTTCTCTAACAAAACTGGTTTCGTGAACATGTCTGCACAATTCTCCTTTGTATGCACCTTTTCAAGAGAGATTCCCCTTTCAGTGATAACCTGTCTTACAAAATGGTACTTGATCGGTATATGCTTTGATTTACTATGATAGGCCGGATTCTTAGCCAAATGTATTGCGCTTTGACTATCACAAAGTAACCTGATGTTGTCCTGTAACCTACCAAACTCACCAAGCAAACCTTTCAACCAAACCGCCTCTTTGCAAGCATGCTAAGCAGCAATGTATTTTGCTTCAGTAGTGGATAAAGCGACAATGTTCTGTAGCTTTGACATCCAACTTATAGCTCCACCTGCAAGAGTAAAGACATACCCTGAAGTTGACCTTCTCTTATCCAAATCACCTGCAAAATTGGAATCAACATATCCACAAACAAATTCACTACTCTTATTGTAAGTGATACAATAACTACTTGTGCCTCTCAAATACCGAAGCACCCATTTCACTGCTGACCAGTGTTCTTTACCCGGATTTGCCATGTACCTGCTGACAACCCCAACTGCATGTGAAATATCTGGTCGCGTACACACCATCGCATACATTAAACACCCTACTACATTAGCATATGGAATTCGAGACATATAATCCTTTTCTTCATCTGAATTAGGACATAAACTTGAAGAAAGCTTGAAATGGGAAGCGAAAGGGACTGACACAGGCTTCACGTTATTCATACCAAACCTCAAAAGTATTTTCTCAATATACTTTTGTTGTGATAGCCATAGCTTACCATTGCTCCTGTCTCTGAAAATCTCCATGCCCAAAATTTGTCTTGCTGCTCCTAGATCTTTCATATCAAACGTCCTTGCCATCTGAGCCTTCAACCTGTTGATTTCTTCTATGCTTTTGCTTGCTAAAAGCATATCGTCAACATACAATACCAAGATAATGAATATGCCATTATTTAACTGTTTAAAATAAACACAATGATCATATTCACTTCTAACATATTTCTGACTCAACATGAAAGAATCAAACTTCTTATACCACTGCCGAGGCGACTGCTTCAGGCCATATAAAGACTTCTTGAGCCTGCAGACAAATTTCTCATTGCGATGCTGAACAAACCCTTCCGGTTGTTCCATATAAATTTCCTCATCTAAGTCACCATGTAGAAATGCAGTCTTAACATCTAATTGCTGCAACTCTAAATCAAGCAAAGCCACTAATGCTAACACAATTCTAATTGAAACAATTTTAACCACTGGTGAAAAAATCTCATGAAAGTCAATACCGGCTTTCTGAGAAAACCCTTTTGCAACCAGCCGCGCTTTGTACCTGTCTTCCGTATCATTCACACCCCGTTTCAGCTTGAACACCCATTTACACCCCACAGTTTTCCTGTCTTTCGGAAGCTCAACCAGATCCCATGTGCCGTTCTTACCCAAGGCCATCATTTCGTCCTTCATTGCTGCTTTCCACTTATCACTCTTCGAACCTTCTATTGCTTCTTGATAGCACATAGGTTCATTGTCATTAGCAGTAAATGCAACAAAAGTGACATAATCATCATACCTTCTCGGTGGCCGTTTGATTCTTGTCGACCTCCTTAATGATGTTTCTGGCGCTTCCTCGATTGGCTGACTACCATCTGTAGGAACTTCTTGACGATCAGTTTCTGAAACCTGTTCATGATCTATACCTGAACCCTGTTCATGTTCTGATTCTGAAACCTGTTCATGACTAGTATCTGAACTATGGTCATCATGACTATCATTAGAAATGCTATCAAACTGAATGTGCTGAAAATCAGATATATCATCCTGTTTTAATCTACTATCTACATTTATCTGTACAAGAGAGGATTCATTAAACTTTACATCTCTGTTGATGATGATTTTGCGGGTAGTAGGATCCCACAATCTATATCCCTTTGTTCCAACACCATACCCAACAAAGATATACCTTTTCGACTTTGGATCTAATTTAGTCCGCTGATGTTTAGGCACTAGAGCATATGCATCACAACCAAGCACTGAGTTTAGAATAGTCACAAGGGTGTCCTTTCCATACCTCTTGTGGAATCTTGCAGCCTATCACCGTTGATGGAGATCGGTTTATCACATAACAAGCTGTTGCCACTGCTTCCGTCCACAACTCCTTTTGCAACCCGGCGTTACTCAGCATACTCCTAGCTCTCTCTAGAAGAGTTCTGTTCATGCGTTCAACAACTCCATTCTGCTGAGGAGTATAAACCGTGGTCTTATGTCTCTCGATCCCTGCATCCTTGCAATAGCTGTCAAACTCCTTGGAAGTAAACTCACCACCATTGTCAGTTCTTAAACATTTTATTGTTCTACCATTGTTGTTTTCTACCAATGCTCTAAACTGCTTGAAAACTGAAAAACATCAGACTTCCTTTTCAACATGTAGACCCACACTTTCCTAGAAAAGTCATCAATGAATGATACAAAATAAGACGAACCACCATATGAAGTTGTAGGAGCTGGACCCCAAACATCTGAATGGATATAATCAAGTATGCCTTTACTAGTATGTTTGCCTGTTTTAAACTTTTGTTTACTTTGTTTTCCAAACAGACAATGCTTACAGAAATCTAACTTTCCAGACTTTAGATTTGGAAGTAACTTGCGATCAGCCAAAATTTTTAACCCTCTTTCACTCATATGCCCCAATCTTTGATGCCATAAGTGAATGGAACTACTGTCATGCTCAGACACCGTAGACACATAATCTGACCCTGTACTTCCTTCTAACTGAAATAGATTTCCTACCTTCTTAGCTTTCATAACTAGTAAAATACCTTTGTAAATTTTCATTACTCCACCTTGAATTACAGTTTTATATCCATTTGAATCAAGTGCTCCTAATGAAATCAAATTTTTCCTTAAATCTAGTACATGCCTCACATCATTTAATATTTTTGTTGTCCCATCAAACATTTGCAGTTGTATACTCCCAATTCCCACAATATTACATGTTACATCATTACCCATGTACACAACACCATCATCAATTGATTTATATGTCTTAAACCATTCTTTATGGATACACATGTGGTTTGATGCACCGGAATCTAATAACCAATGTTGACCATGATTTGACACATTAACTGATAATACGTCATCACTCATACCTGAACCAGATGTCAAACCTGTATTTGTTGTATTTGCCTCCTCCTTTTCTGTCGAAGAATCTGCTTTAGCAGTTTGCTGCTGTCGCTTCCAACAATCCTTCTTTAAATGCCCTGATTTGCCACAAAACCAACACTTTAGCTTACTCTTCTTCCCTTTCGACTTTGAACGTGGTCACTCGGCCTCCTGGAGTGTCTTTCTTTCGAATGACCTCTAACCATCATAGCTTCTGATGTAGAGGTTTCAGAATGCGACCTTCTCCTTGTTTCTTCCGATAATAAGGATGCAACTACATCATCAAACTCAATAGTTTCTGATGAACTAAGACTTATAGAAGTAACAAAATGATCCCATGATTTGGGCAACGAGCACAATAAAGTAATAACTTTATCCTCGGATTGAATATTTACTTCTATACTTTGTAATTGCACAAGAAGAGTATTAAAAGCATTTAAATGATCAGCAATCGATGTACTTTCCTTCATTCACAAACTGTACAACTATCGCTTCAGGAGAATCCTATTGGTTAAGGATTTAGTCATGTACAGTTTCTCCAATTTCGTCCACAAACCAGCAGCTGTTGTCTCCGACACGATATTAAACAGGACATCATTAGCTAGACACAGTCGAATAGCACTAATTGCTCGTTCATCCATCTCATCCCACTCATTATCTGTGATGTTGTAAGGCTATTTGGATTTGCCCAACAACGCCCTTGCCACACCATGTTGGACAAGCAAATCGTACATTTTCACCTTCCAGATCTCGAAATTATTTTTTCCATTAAACTTCTCAATTTCAAACCGAGCACTCTGAGTTTTCGCCATCTTATATCAACCAAAAAAAAACACAATAATCTCCAAAAACTAACTGTTAAATACCAGCAATTAAAAAACTGCCTATGCCTTGTAGCCTTTGTTTTTAAAAAAAAAAAAAAAAACAAACTTTTTGCTGTGCAAAAATTACAGTAAAAGAAAACTTCATATGCCTTGTATGTCTTTGCTTAAAACAAAAAACAAATTTTCCTTTTACTGTGCAAATTTTTCCTTTTTTCCCTCTAAAATTTGATGATGTAATGTAATCTTATTTTATTATTTCCACTATTATTTTATAATTTCCTTATGCGGCCCATTTTAGACTTCAAAATTCCCCTAATGGATTCTTGAAGTATAACCCTATTAGCTATTTGAAACTAACCATTGATGAAGGATTTATTCATGACGTAATCGTGAATTAGTTAATGCTAATTATATGATATAGTTTGACTTTATGATCTAATAGATCTACAGATGCATGATAACATTATATATAGGTTGATGGCATGAATGAAGATGATTGAAGTGGATTCCCATTCAGAGCGAGAATCCCTCCATAACATTCTTACTCCCATTATAATTTTCATTATATGTAGATTATTTATCGTTGAAGTATGATTTATGGACATGAATAGACAAATATCTAATATTGTTGGTCTGTAGCAAAGTTCTAATATAAGAAGAGAGAGTTTTCCCTTACTCTAAACCTAATTCGCACGAAAGCAAGCTTACATGTGCAACTGTAGCCTCTCAACTTCACATAAGTAAGGTAAAGGATGTGACTGTAGCCTCTTAACCACTCTGATGAAGGCCTATGGGTGTGACTATGCTTGTAGGACACAAGAGTGAAGCTTTGTGCATGCAATCAGATGGTCACCTAAAGGATATTAGTCCTATAGACGTGGATCATAAAACATAAATTTATATGAATAGGGAAGACTTACTATAATGTGAATATGCTGACTAAACTCGTGTTTGCATGTGACCGAGATATCCATATAAATATGTCATTAAGATTTAACCATTGAGGCTTGTGTATGACAATGTTTGATAACAGTTGCAAGGGTTTGACTAGATTTGGCTGATTGATATAGATAAGTAGTATTTGGAGTTCTGACATGACACTTGATAATGATTTATAAGTTTGACTTGATGATTGAGATATGTTTTGGGCTATAGATCTCACTGTGATAGAAAATTTGGGATTTGACTTAATGACTAATCATTTCATTTGACTTGACAACAATGTTATGTGGGCATAGTGACTTATATTGGTATTTTGTGTTGACATCATTAGCTTTGATTCAATAGTTGAAGTATTGATAGTTGTGATTCAGTATGAGGTAATCTCACAATAAATGGATGGAACCTGCATGACTTATTCTTGGTGTATGCATTTGCATATATTGACTTATATTATGATCATAAGAATGATTTGATGAAGTTTGGTTTGATATTGCTTGATAAATGAAAATTTATTGATAGATGAAGTCATAACTTGATATTTGGATATGAATTCATCGAAAGAGTGTTTCCGCTCAAAATATGAGTAAACCCATAGGGAGATAAGTTGAAAATACGAGTTGAAAAAATAATGTTTTCTTGTTTCCCTCTAAAATTTGATGATGTAATGTAATCTTATTTTATTATTTCCACTATTATTTTATAATTTCCTTATGCGGCCCATTTTAGACCTCAAAATTCCCCTAATGGATTCTTGAAGTATAATCATATTGGTTATTTGAAACTAACCCTTGATGAAGGGTTGATTCATGATGTAATGGTGAATTAGTTAATGCTAAATATATGATATAGTATGACTTTATGATCTAACAAATCTACAGATGCATGATAGAATTATAGATAGGTTGGTGGCATGAATGAATATGAATGAAGTGGATTCCCATTTAGAGGGAGAATCCCTCCATAACATTCTTACTCCCATTATAATTTTCATTATATGTAGATTATTTATCGTTGAAGTATGATTGATGGACATGAATAAACAAATATATGATATTGTTGGTCTATAGCAAAGTTTTGATCTAAGAAGAGAGAGTTTTCCCTTACTCTAAACCTAAGTCACACGAAAGCAAGCTTACTAGTGCGATTGTAGCCTCTCAACTGCACATAAGGCCAAGGATGTGATTGTAGCCTCTCAACCACTCGGATGAAGGCCTATGGGTGCTACTATGCCTGTAGTATACAAGAGTGAAGCTTTGTGCATGAAATCAGATGGTCACCTAAAGGATATTAGTCCAATAGACATGGATCAAACAACATAAATTTATACGAATAGGGAAGACTTACTATAATGTGAATATGTTGAATAAATTTGTGTTTGCAGGTGACCGAGATATGCATATAAATATGTCATTAAGATTTAACTATTGAGGCTTGTGTATGACAGTGTTTGATAATAGTTGCAAGGGTTTGACTAGATTTGGCTAATTAATATAGATAAGCAGTATTTGGAGTTCTGACATGACACTTGATAATGATTTAGAAGTTTGACTTGATGATTGAGATATTTTTTGGGCTATAGATCTCACTGTGATAGCAAATTTGGGATTTGAACTGATGACTAATCATTTGATTTGACTTGACAACAATGTTATGTGGGCATAGTGACTTATATTGGTATTTTGTGTTGACATCATTAGCTTTGATTCAATGGTTGAAGTATTGATAGTTGTGATTCAATATGAGGTAATCTCACAATAAATGGATGGAACCTGCATGACTTATTCTTAGTATATGCATTTGCATTTAGTGACTTATATTATGATCATAAGAATGACTTGATGAATTTTGATTTGATATTGATTGATAAATGACAATTTATTGATAGATGAAGTCATAACTTGATTTTGGATATGAGCATGAGCTCTACCTATGACATGGTTCAAAGAACTTGATACAATGATTTTGATATTAGTTTTGATCTAGCTTCTAAACTTTGATAAGTTGACTTAGTTGATTTGATTGGATGGTATTGATTTTTATAAGATTGAGATTATTGGTTTGGTAAAGTGTTATTCATGCAGAAAGATTTGTATTAAGTAAGATTCCTTATCCAGATATGTCCGTATTGATAATTGTCTCATGAAGCCAGGATGATGTGTCGACCCAAACCTCTACTTCAAAAGTGGTCCAATGTATGGCTTTGATTTTGGTTTTATATATTGACGGTCTATTCTTTGTGGAGCACTGGAAAGGTATGTTTTTGACGAACAATTTAGTGACTTTTCAGTGACAATTGTAACCCTTTCTGCATAGTGAGCTTAAAGAGATAAAGAATTTTGATAGAATGTGTGAGAATTGGCATGGAAAACTTAATCGCTGATAATTGTTATTTTTCCATGCAGGAAAGGATGGAAACGAAGAATTGCCATTCGAAAGGAAAAGACAAAGAAGCAATAATTGCTGTCCCTTTAGGAGGGAACCGGATGCGAACAAGATCGAAGCAAGACGACCCTGGAAAGGAAGAAGGATTATCGACTCGGCGGAGCAGGGGAAGAAAAGTAAAGGATTAACGGCTTGGTGAATCCCTCAGGATCTTTGATCCCGAGGGATCGCTGTTTTGCTTATTTTTGTTACCTAGATACCTCCACCGTTACTCTTATAAAAAGGGATAGCAGTGTTAAGCAAAAGGACTTTTGTTCATATATGTAACTGTGAATTCCAGATTCAACTTTGATCATCGACTCTCACTAAGACTCGTTTTGCTGTACACTTGTTGATGTTTTAATACAAAAGACTTGGTGTTTATTTCATCTCTGCGTCTGGAGTAACCTAAGGCAGTGTGCCATTGGAAGCTAAGGGCCCGGCTCCGAAGGACACTTGCTTTTGTATCATTATAATTTGGTTTCTGTGTGATTTGTTTATCTTTACAGTTCGGTAATCTGATATGTTTTTCATATGCTATTCCATGATCTGTTACAATTAATTCATTAATGGATTCTTTCGAGAAGATTTATGTCGTGACTCTGTATTGCGTGAGTGAATCTCTTCAGAGTTGATTGCATGTTTGCAGTCTAAGCCAACTGTTTCTGTTACAGAGCCTTCATATTGAATATTGCTGTATTGGATTCATTTGAAATCTCAGTTATTGGAATCCGGAAGTAATATTATTCTATTTGGAACATAGTCATATTCTCTTTAATCATCAGATTGCTATAGTAAGTGTGTTGTGTATATACGTTTGATGATTGCTGTTCCATAATTCATTTGTGAATACTGTTCCATAAAGTATAATTCATTGAAGTTGCTTTAGAGAGAAGATTGCTATTTGATTGCAGGATGTGAGTTTAATTCAATAGAGCAAGCGTAGTCTGACTCGCGAGATTTAGTTTATTGGATTGATGTTCCATTTGTTGCTGTTCCATTTTCTGTTTGCTGTTCCATTTTACTTTCTGCCGTTCCAGTTACTTGCATTTATTGTTTTGGTGTGAGAGAAGGTCTAAGGCTGTAGTGAGCCTCAGCAAGTCGCTGCCTAGCTCCTAGACCTATGGTCCATGCTCTAATTTCCTTTCCATCAGTTTCTAGAGGGATGGGTTATCGCTTCCGTACCATTGACTGATAAACTGCGTTGTGTGATTTTATTCTTTTTAAAAGCAATTTAGTCCTAGGTTTAGCAGCCGTTTACTCTCGTATTTTCTAGACACTGTACTATG
Source organism: Pinus tabuliformis (assembly GCA_031772625.1). Classification (NCBI taxonomy): domain Eukaryota; kingdom Viridiplantae; phylum Streptophyta; class Pinopsida; order Pinales; family Pinaceae; genus Pinus; species Pinus tabuliformis. Next base: position 1,191,955,801 of record CM062816.1, on the reverse strand, counting down.
AAGCATTACTCTGACGAATAGCCTCGGATTGAGCTACTCTTTGCAATAACAAAGCGTTCCTGGATTGACTTATTAATGTGGCATAACTAGAGGTGAAAGAGACCCTTGTTACAGCTCTACATTTTGGCGTCGTTGCCGGGGAAAGAGTATAGCCATTTGTCTTTTACAGAGTAGTGTACGAGTCTGCTCGGGGAGAGTTGGATTTTAAAAACGGAAGGTAAGAACCTGCGTACGGAGCATGTAAAAGCCCTACTCCACCGTCCGCTTTCCTGGCAGAATTGTGGGTTGAATAGAATTTGGTAGTTTATAGAGTGCATGACTAAGCAGAAAAAGCCAGAAAAAATTATCAAACCTCCGTTCAAACCCGAAAAATCCAAAGGGCCGGTGACCCTTGGCCGAACAACCTTCATAGACGAAATCTATAAGAAAACTGAACCTCAGCCATCAGTAGGGTTTAGGAAAACCAATTCTAAACAACCTACTAGCTCCCTTCAGGCCGCAGGATCACCATCTGTAGCCTTCGCTGAGGTGCATAGTCAGACTGATGAACAGGACTTTCAAGAAATTGAAAATTCTATTCCAGAACGACTGCAGGAAGGGAATCTAAGAAATCTTTGTGAAGGAGAAGGGGAAACAGGAGAAGTTGAGGAGCCAAGATCTCCTCCTAGGATAATTCATCCATTAAAAAGCCCAGATAAAGGAAGCGCTGTAAAAATCATTGTTGAAGGGATTCAATCTCCTCAAGCAACAGGGACTCTCGTTATTCCAGATAAAGGAAGTACTATTAAAACAATCCCTGTTAAGGTCGTTCCTTCTCCGCCTAGGAATACCCTCTTAGAAATCCCGGAAGGTTACTGGCACATATTCGATCCCATGGCACAGAATCAGCCAAACACTCAAACTTCTACATTACAATATCCTATAGTGGATTCCGCAGCAAATGCTCCTATGAAAACAATTCCCCTTCAACACATTCCTACATTTCATGGACTTACATCAGAGGATCCTGATGCATTCTTATTTGAATTTGATGTATTATGTAGAGGATATGATTACACCACTGACCCCCAGAAATTAAAGTTGTTCCCCTCCACTTTGAAAGGAGCAGCTTTAAGATGGTTTATGGGTTTAGGTGGTGGGGTTATAAATAACTGGGAGCAGATGAAAGAATCTTTCCTAAATAAATATCAAGATTATTGTAGGTCTAGAGAACTGAAAGATGAAATATTTCAGATGACAGCTAGACCAAACGAAACACTAGAAGAATATGTAGAACGTTTTCAGTATAATTTGCAGAGATCTCCATATGCATCACTACCTCTGCCTGATAATGTGTTAAAAACATCATTGATTAGAGGCATGAAGGAAAAATGGATTGAAACATTAAATATCATGGGAAAAGGAGATATTTATCAAGAAAATTTTGCTGACATCATTGATTTATGTATCAGGAGCTCGAGAGGTAGCACGAGGATAAAGCCAACAGAATATGATCGGTTTGTCAAAGATAACAAAATACCAACAGAAGGAGTAACACGTGTAGAACTTGGGAATTTATTAGAAAATTTTAAAACTGATATCCTGGGGACATTGACTACACAACTTGATATTGTGCAGGCTAAACAGAAGCAGATAGAGGCAGAACAGAATTTGGCGATCTTCTGCCCCCGATGTAGAAGAAAACATAGCCACAAGGAATGTCCGCTGGATGCAGTTCAAACATGTGCTATCTGTACAAAAGATCATCTTACTGAAAGTTGCCCCTCACTTCCTGGATTGAAAGCAGTATATAAGGAAGCAGAAGAAGAACCAGAATCAGCATACTTCGTTAACCAGCGTCTCCAATGGCAACCAAGGCAATTAGGTATGTTTTCAGATCCAACTTCTTCTTTTCAGCCTCCACAATATAACGCTCAACAATATAGTATGTGGAAAAACCAATCTCAACCTCCATTTCCGAACTGGTCATCACAACCATTTCCTTCTTCAAATCCATGGTTGAATCAGCCAAGCCAATTTGGTTGGCCGAATTTTCCTTACGCCCCACCATATTGGCAGAATAGCTCATACCCTCCGCAATGGACCCCCCCTACTTCACAAAGTTCACCTTGGCAGACAAATTGGCCAAAATCGACATATCAACCAACAGGAACTATTCCGCTCCCTCAACCGACTCTGCCAACTTTGCAACAAAATCCCCAGTCTAATCTGAGACCGCAACTCCCAGCCCAACCCAATCCTAATCCTAATAACAGGCCGATCCAATCCCTCCAAATTATAGAATCAGCAGAAATTGGACCCGAACCAAGGGAGTGCAATGATCTTCAGTTAAGATCTGGACGTATAATAGAAACAGAGGGAGATAAAACAGTTCACATTGAAGATCAGTTACCAATAGAACAGCCGTTACAACAAGAGGGTGCAAATAAGGAGCAAACTCATCATCAAGCAAATACGCCCTCTCCTCCCTTTTCAGAACGATTAGTCATACCACGACCTGTACAACATCTAGACTTTGACATTCTGGGAGAGCTACAAAACCTGTACATACGAATTCCTTTCCTCCAAGCCATTCAAGACATCCCTATATATGCAAAAACTATAAAAGAATTGTGCATAAAAAAACCAAGGAGGAATGTAACCACTAACCCAAGAGTCCAAGTAGTCGGTACTTTATCTGACCTGTTATCAGGAGCACCCATTAAATATGAAGATCCAGGAAACCCAATAGTAACTGTCCAAATCTATGGCCAGACCCTGACTAATGCTTTAGTTGATTTAGGAGTTGCAATTAATATTTTGACAACTTCTACTTGCCAAAAGCTCGGTATTACATCGGTAGAACCCACCTCTACTTTGTTAGAATTGGCTGACCGATCTGTAGTTCGACCAGAAGGAACCCTATATGATGTCATGGTCTCTATAGATTCTTGGGAATACCCAACTGATTTCCTGGTAATTAATCCAAAAACCCGACTGGATGGACACCCGTTAATTTTAGGTAGACCTTGGCTTGCTACCGCTGATGCTTACATTGGTTGCCGATAGGGGAATATGACCATAACCAGAGGACCAGATATTAAAAACCTAGTCCTATACCCTCCAGCATAGCCAAGTCTGACAATGATAAAAACTAACCAGCACCCTGTATCATACCTTACTGACAATATCAGATCACCATTGACTATACAGAGGGCCCTAGACTTTAAAGACCAAACAGAAGATGATGCCATCAATAACTTTGTTAGTCAAAATGAATCTAGACCTCATGCACAGTGTTTTATGATAGAAGCTGCATTCGAGAACGAACTAGAAGAAGATCCCTTGAAAGATACACATGACCAAACGATACATGTAACTTCTGTTGCTAATAGTAAAACAGTGGAAATTGAACCGGGAAAAACGCTAAACATCAATGCCAACCTTACACCGGATCAAGAAATAAAACTCATCCACCTGTTACGGAAGCATCAAGAAGCATTTGCGTGGGATTACCCCGATATGAAAGGGATTGACCCCCAATTGTGCACCCACCATATTTATATAGAAAAAGATGCAAGACCTGTCCATCAACCGCAAAGAAGACTCAACCCTCACCTAAAAGATGTTGTAAAAGCAGAACTTCAGAAGCTTTTAGATGTTAATTTTATCTATCCTATTTCTGATAGTAAGTGGGTCTCTCCACTTGTGGTTGTACCCAAGAAGAATGGGAAATGGAGGATTTGCGTGGATTATAGAGAGTTAAACAAAGCCACACAAAAAGACCATTTTCCCCTCCCATTCATAGACCAAGTATTGGACACGTTAGCAGGAAAGAAATTCTTTTCTTTCCTGGATGGCTTCAGTGGATACAATCAGATTCAGATTGCCCCTGAAGACCAGGATAAAACTACCTTTACTTGTCCTTGGGGAACGTTCGCCTATAGAGTTCTACCCTTTGGCCTATGTAATGCTCCTGCCACATTCCAAAGGGCCATTCTTAGCATCTTTGCAGATTTAATAAATGATGGGCTTGAAGTATACATGGATGACTTTACACCATACGGAGATGATTTTGATCCAGCTCTGGACACCCTAGAAAAAGTCCTACAGCGTTGCATTGATACCAGGCTTTGTCTAAGCCACGAAAAATGTTATATGATGATGACTGAAGGACTCATTCTCGGACATTTCATCTCAGCAGCTGGAATTCAGGTAGATCCGGCCAAAATTCAAATTCTGTTGCTTATCCCCACCCCCACTACTCAGACAGAGGTACGCAGCTTTCTTGGATTTTCTGGGTATTACAGACGATTTATAGAACATTATTCACACATTGCTGCACCTTTATATGCATTAACTGGTAATGTTGATTTCATGTGGACAGAAAAATGCGACCGCGCTTTCCAGGATTTAAAGAAGCTTGTATCAACAGCTCCAGTCCTTCGAGGACCAAACTGGAATTTACCGTTCCAAATCTCATCTGATGCTTCAAACACAGCAATCGGTGCAGTCCTGGGGCAGGAGGAGGATAAAAAACCATACGCTATTTATTATATCAGCAAAAATTTATCCCCTGCTGAATTAAATTACACTGTCACCGAAAAGGAATTCCTCGCTGTAATACATGCTATCAATAAATTTAGACATTATATTACAGGCTATCCCGTTGTTTTATATACAGATCATTCTGCTATCAAATATTTAGCAAATAAGCCTGTTACAAATGCTAGAATAACGAGATGGTTGATCTTATTGCAGGAGTTCGATATCACAATCAAAGATAGACCCGGCAAGGAAAACCCTGTAGCTGATTTTCTCTCACGAATACCAAAATCAATTGAGGCAGCAACAGTGGAAGACCAATTTCCCGATGAGCACCTGTTTGCTGTTGCTGTTCAAACACCTTGGTATGCTGATGTTGCCAACTACCTTGCAGTAGGTAAGCTACCAAAACACTTAACCCCTAATGAACGTAAGCAGATTGTTCAGAAGAGTACTCGGTTTTCGTGGATCAGGGGTTATTTGTTCCACACAGGGGCAGACATGCAAATTAGAAGGTGTATCCGAGAAGATGAAATTTTCGACATCTTAAAAGCTTGTCATAATGGACAATGTGGGGGACACTTTGCCGAGAAACAAACAGCACATAAAGTATTGCAGACGGGATACTACTGGCCTACAATCTTTAAGGATTCAAAGAAATTTGTTCAAGCCTGTGACAGCTGCCAGCGAGCAGGACGACCTGGTCAAGCCGACAAAATGCCTCTGAGGCCACAATTAGTTATTGAACCATTTGAACGATGGGCTCTTGAATTCGTTGGACCCATCAACCCATCATCAAATCAGAGAACATATATTTTGGTAGCCACAGAATATGTTACCAAATGGGTTGAGGCCGAAGCGTTGCCTAGAGCTACAAAAGATTCGGTAATACAGTTCCTGTTCCATTTGTTTGTACGATATGGCCTTCCGAGAGAAATAATCACAGATGGAGGACCACAATTTGTCAGAAACAAATTAGCTGCAACACTTGACAATTATCACGTCCAGCACAAAATTACTACCCCATATCACCCGCAGGCGAATGGGCAAGTAGAAAGTAGCAATAAGGTAATAGAATCAATCTTAACAAAAACCATTGCTTCACATAGGCGTGATTGGGCCGCCCGACTACCTGAAGCACTCTGGGCCTATAGAACCACCTGGAGAAGCACCACTGGTTATTCACCCTATCAATTAGTGTTTGGGAAACAACCTATTTTCCCCATAGAATTCGAAATCCAAACACTACGAATTGCACAGGAAGTTGGCCTAGATTTAAGTGAGGCACAAATCAATCGACTACAGCAGATTAATGAACTGGACGAAATAAGGCTCTCTGCATTACAAAACACAACACTTATTCAGCAGCAGCGAGCTAAATGGCATGATGCACTTATCAAGAATAAAGTCTTTCATGAAGGAGACTGGGCTCTGTTATATGACTCTCGGTTTCAAGATTTCCCGGGGAAACTGCAGACTCGTTGGTTGGGGCCATACGAAATCCAGAAAGTACATGATAATGGGACCCTTACCCTCATCACAATCGATGGTTCTGGATATGCATTCAAGGTAAATGGCCACCGAGTTCGTCTCTATCGTAGGCCACTCACTAGGGAATCCTTCTGTGAGCAGCTACGTCAAGACACTGACATGGAAATTTTAGGAGAGGAAGTAAAACCTTCCTCACCTATAGTTCAGTAAGGAACGCATTTTTTTGACCTGTACATAAGTTCTTGTATATACGTTTTCTTAATATTTCTTTGATCTTTCTTTCTTAAGATTGCTTTTTACAGTCAGCGTGTTTTTGTTGTTCCTTTTCCAAAAAGGAACAGCAGTTGCTTGTTTCCGTGTTTTTGCTGTTCCTTTTTCAAAAGGAACAACATTTCTGTGTTTTTGCTGTTCCTTTTCCAAAAGGAACAGCAGTTGCTTCATCGTGTTTTTGCTGTTCCTTTTTCAAAAAGGAACAGCAGGTGTGAGTTTTTGCTGTTCCTTTTCCAAAGGAACAACATTTTTGGGGTTTTGTTGTTCCTTTTCAAAAGGAACAACAATTGAGAGTTATTGCTGTTCCTTTTTCAAAAGGAACAGCAGTTGCTTATTTTCATGTTTTTGCTGTTCCTTTCTCAAAAGGAACAACATTTCGTGTTTTTGCTGTTCCTTTCTCAAAAGGAACAACATTTCGTGTTTTTGTTGTTCCTTTTTCAAAAGGAACAACATTTTGTGTTTGTGTTGTTCCTTTCTCAAAAGGAACAACATTTCGTGTTTTTGCTGTTCCTTTCTCAAAAGGAACAACATTTCGTGTTTTTGCTATTCCTTTTTCAAAAGGAACAACATTTCGTGTTTTTGTTGTTCCTTTTCAAAAGGAACAGCATTTGCGAGTTATTGTTGTTCCTTTTCAAAAGGAACAACAGTTGAGAGTTTTTGTAGACAGCACTCATGATCTTAGGCTGTTTCTTCTCAAAGAACGACATCCCAACTATTTGTTTGCATGGATTCTTCTCTTTCAAAAGGAATACCATAGCCATATCTTTGCTCTCAGTGATGATTCATATTAAGGATGCTTCTCGCCCATGATCTCTCCAGTCTTTAAGATACAGCTATATACTTATGCAATGAACATCAATTACAACATGCCGAAGTCAGCAGATCATAAAATCGCTATCTTTATAGAGCCTAGTATTGATAAGAGGACAAAAGGAGGGACATACTTTACTTCTAATCACCATTGTCATTGACTTATTCCCATTGTCCTGGTTGGTTATCTTTATCATGGCGATCTCCTTAAAAATCTTTCTCTGATTATTACACAGGAATAAGAACAGAGGATTTATATCTTCTTGTTGGGATGATAAGACTTCTTCCACCATTCCCACTCTTAAGGAGTGCTGAACCACCCTTATGTGTAAATAAATAAGAAAAAAGTACTTTGCAAAGAAAGAAATGTGGATTATTAATTGTCAAATGCAGGATAGGGGGTCTCATCAAGAGCCAGCCTACCATGATCATCAGGTTGGAAGCGAAGTGGCATTCCCAACATGGTCACCACACCAGGGATATGGTCCAAAAGGTACACTAAATAAACAGACCTTGGAACAGGGGGTCTCATCACGAGCCGGCCTGCCCACGATTCGCACCCTCCTTGTGAATGGCATTATGGCTACCTGGTTACCAAGCCAGCATAATGGCCTGCGTTTTGACAAAACACTTTTTATACACATACAGGATCATGGTTCCACGGGTGAAATAAACAACTCTGCCAAGGTTATGAACACCTGTCGGCAGCAGAGCTCTGTTAATGGTATCGAAGTCATAATAGTTACACCAACAGGGATGATATTAATACCTCTTCGTCTCTTCTATCCTATGAATAATTCATATTTTATTTCCCGATGAACATATCGCACGAACACTCATTACTACCAATCATGGCAAGGGAACTGACAATGACTTCTGGGGATTTCGTACGATTGACAGACGTCCCATCCCCCGGCCTCGCATCATATTACGCAGGCTCTTATGTAAAACGCGATCCACCTTTTTGCCTCAATTTCGGTATTTCGTTGTCCATCTAAAACATGGCGTAATTCTATATGCTGTTCCTTTATGACTGGTTACACGATGGCTGCTGCTCCTCTATTTGACGGCTGGGGCAGCCTATCACATCGCGGGGGGAAGGTAATCTCATTACTCCATGAGTTACGTGTCAGCACACCATTCGGGGTAGATAGTGTACGAAAGTATGGCATGGTTTAACGGTATGATAATTCTATTTTACGCAAAGTTGCCATCCACAATCCATTTTTGCTGCATACTCTGTTTTTTTTCCGCAACGATCACCTTCTCTGCATCCCAAAACAGCACAGGCAGTTGTTGTTCCATTGAAAATCCTTAGTAGAACCATGGGAGGAAAGGCAGTCCGAAGCGAACCTCAAGAATTGACAGTCTCTGCTGCTGCCCGGGAGATCCTGGAAAAGGCTGGATGGCTGAATTATTTCAGTCGCCTACAAGAATCAAACGAGACAGTGGCGTTGGAATTTCTGCAAAACCTGCAGGAGGACCACGCCATAGTAAGAGAAAGGCGGATAGCGGTCATTGACGATGTAATTGCAGAAGTCTCAGGCCTACCAGCCACCGGACCTGTATGGACGCTGAAGAAAGAAAGACTGCAGAAGATTATGGAGATTTTTCAGGACGAAGGCCAAAGCTTGACAGTAAAGGGGAAGGGAGTTCTGCCAGCAACGTTAGGAGAACCCTGGACCGAACTAGCAAGGATAGTACAGAGCTACATTACGTGCGAAGGAAGGAGGGACGTGGTAAGACCACGCCATCTTAAACTTTTAGCTGTTTTGATAGAGAAATGTTCTGTAAATATGCCTGCACTTTTAAATTCACTATTGCATGATGCAGCCCGAAGCCTGAAAACGGCACAGCACGTAGAAGCAGTTGTCAGCCACCATAAACTGATTCGATTGATAGTGAGCCATAGTCTCACTCAACAGCAGAGCAGCTGGGAGGAGCTCATTGCATTGATTGAAGGGAAATTGGCTGCACCATCCCCAAAACCTAAAACTTCCTCTAGCACACCGGAACGATCAGAGAAACGCAGAGAAGTGGCAGCAGGAAAACGTGTTGCTCCAAAATGAAAGCATTCTTCAAGTACACTGGAGCGACCAGAAAAACGCAAAGAAGTGATAGCAGAAAAACCTGTTGCTTGCACACCTGAACAACCAGAGAAACCAAGAAAATCAGTCCGGCTAGCTCGAATTCGAGGGAGGCTGGAAAAGATTCAAGAAAGCACCAGCCAACCAATTGAGATCATAGACGAACCTCCAGAACCAGAAGGAGTACCTTCCGAAGAAAATGCTGGGCAATCTGGGGGCGAAGCTGAGAAAGCCAGAGGAGGAGGTGAGGAGAGAGAAGTGCACTCTGAAACAGAAACGGAAGCTGAATGCCCTAAGGCAGTCACTGAACAGGACAATCGGGAGGAGGAAGTAATACAGCCAGAAAGCAGCCCGCTGCGAGACCCTGTGGGCGAAGAAGAATTGGCCGCAATCCTGGCCAGTTTGGGGGAATATGGCCAACCCTCCATCCCAGCAGGTCCTCCCGATGAACCTCCAAAGGAAGACATACCTGAGGGTTCACATGCAGAAAAGGAAGGAGAAGAAAACCCGCCCATTCATGAGGAAGAAATAAGGGACACCAACCGAGAACAATCTGCTCCCAAGGCACCAGAAGAAACTCTAGATAGAATAGGAGCAGATTTAAGGGCCAGTCGCAAACCCTCTGCTGAAGCAAGGGAAATCAAGAAATTAAGGACTAAACAGCAGAGGCTGCTGAACACTATAGCCCGGCTCCGACAGCAAATTCGGATTTTGAAAGCCAGTCTGAGGATACAAAGGACCACAAGGAAAAGAAAGAGGACCACTGCAGCAAAATCCCGCAGAACAAGAAGACGAAGGACTTACAGTCGCACTGTTGGTCGAAACCCGATTGGAAGATCTGCTGCTGTTCCAATTGTCACTGAGGAACAAACTGTTGTTCCAATTGTCACAGAAGAACAGACTGTTGTTCCAAATGACGCTGAGGGACAGACTGTTGTTCCAATTGACAATGAGGAACAGACTGTTGTTCCAATTGTTAATGAAGAACAGACTGTCGTTCCATTTGGGGCAGAGGGACAGGATGATGTTCCATTAACAGAGGAACCACATCAACCTTTCATTCGGGTTAAGAAAGAAAAGGAGAATAAGGAGATCCAAACAGAGGCACCGCCCTCAGGGGCGATCCGGGTTCTGAACTCCAAACAACATAATAAAAAGGTTCAGGTAAAACTCCCGGCCTCTACGGCCCTATGGAAAAAGGATCCAAAAACACGAACCTTGCACAAGATGATGAAGCAAGCTCAGCAAGAAGCTGAACAGTTGAAGGAACAAACAGTCCCCCGGGAGAAATATGAAGATTTGCAACAGCAACTTCGGGATATTAGTCAGTCCGAGAGCCAGGCCTTCGAAGGCTGGCAAAAGGAGCAAGAAAAGGTTGCAAAGGTAACTCGTCAATTAGATATTGTTGTTAGGAAGATGGACACTGTGTGTTCTTTGTATAATGACGTTCTGGCCTGTAGGGCCCCTGCTAAAAACTATGCTTTATTTTTGCTGGAACGATATTTACGATTAAAGATAAAAGCTGTCAGGGCAGGTGCCCCTATACAAATCAATATTGTTAATGATTTCATAGATTGTTGCAAGCATTATGGAGTTAAGGTTCAAAGGTTGTTATGTGAATTTTACTTGCATAACCTCGTGCTAGACCAGGAAACTAATTTAAATCCTGGCCCTTTTGTTGGTGACATCCAATTGCAAGCCTTCGTTTCCTTCGGGGTTAATCAGCTAAAATGGCTCAGGGCTTATAACACTTTTCAGAGACAGGAAAATAGCCTAGACTTGTGGGTAAGAGCCGAGCCTAGAGACCCAGTACTGTTATGGAGAGCACATAGGAACCTTATGAGAACCTCGGGTGTTATGGAGACATTAGGACCCATGCACGAGGACCTAATCTGACAAAATCTGGAATATTTTCTGACTATTAAAGACCTTGCCATCGATGCTGCAAAATTTCGATACCAGACTTCAAACCCAAACATCCAGCTCAGGGAACCATTCAGATATGAAAATTTTGAGCTAGCTGCCAGCCGATTGAACCTTTATGGCGAGCGTATTTTGCAAGCAGGGCCATCCTGGTTAGGGTATCGATTTCGTAGTCCAATTATTTGGCACCCTGCACCTGGATATCAGGCCTTGTATGAAATGCCTGAAGGTCAAACAAATCAGTTCTTTGATGATCTAGTTGCTCATCACGGCTGTAGGCCTCCACATGAGGTTCCCTCTCCAGCCTATTCTCTTACCGCTTTGCATGTCAACTATAATGTTTTCATGAGGGCATGAAACAGGTAAGCAGGGGGGTGTGTGGAGCACTAGAAAGGTATGTTTTTGACAAACAATTTAGTGACTTTTCAGTAACAATTGTAACCCTTTCTACATAGTGAGCTTAAAGAAATAAAGAATTTTGATAGAAAGTGTGAGAATTGGCATGGAAAACTTAATCGCTGATAATTGTTATTTTTCCATGCAGGAAAGGATGGAAACGAAGGATTGCCGTTTGAAAGGAAAAGACAAAGAAGCAATAACTGCTGTCCCTTTAGGAGGGAACCGGATGCGAACAAGATCGAACAGATCGAAGCAAGACGACCCTGGAAAGGAAGAAGGATTATCGACTCGGCGGAGCAGGGGAAGAAAAGTAAAGGATTAACTTTTTTGCTTATTTTTGTTACCTAGATACCTCCGCCGTTACTCTTATAAAAAGGGACAGCAGTGTTAAGCAAAAGGACTTTTGTTCATATATGTAACTGTGAATTCCAGATTCAACTTTGATCATCAACTCTCACTAAGACTCGTTTTGTTGTACACTTGTTGATGTTTTAATACAAAAGACTTGGTGTTTATTTCATCTCTGCGTCTGGAGTAACCTAAGGCAGTGTGCCATTGGAAGCTAAGGGCTCGGCTCCGAAGGACACTTGCTTTTGTATCATTATAATTTGGTTTCTGTGTGATTTGTTTATCTTTGCAGTTCGGTAATCTGATATGTTTTTCATATGCTATTCCATGCTCTGTTACAATTAATTCATTAATGGTTTCTTTCGAGAAGATTTATGTCGTGACTCTGTATTGCGTGAGTGAATCTCTTCAGAGTTGATTGCATGTTTGCAGTCTAAGCCAACTGTTTCTGTTACAGAGCCTTCATATTGAATATTGCTGTATTGGATTCATTTGAAATCTCAGTTATTGGAATCCGGAAGTAATATTATTCTATTTGGAACATAGTCATATTCTCTTTAATCATCAGATTGCTATAGTAAGTGTGTTGTGTATATACATTTGATGATTGCTGTTCCATAATTCATTTGTGAATACTGTTCCATAAAGTATAATTCATTGAAGTTGCTTTAGAGAGAAGATTGCTATTTGATTGCAGGATGTGAGTTTAATTCAATAGAGCAAGCGTAGTCTGACTCGCGAGATTTAGTTTATTGGATTGCTGTTCCATTTCTTGCTGTTCCATTTATTGCTGTTCCATTTTCTGTTTGCTGTTCCATTTTACTTTCTGCCGTTCCAGTTACTTGCATTTACTGTTTTGGTGTGAGAGAAGGTCTAAGGCTGTAGTGAGCCTCAGCAAGTCGCTGCCTAGCTCCCAGACCTATGGTCCATGCTCTAATTTCCTTTCCATCAGTTTCTAGAGGGATGGGTTATCGCTTCCGTACCCTTGACTGATAAACTGCGTTGTGTGATTTTATTCTTTTTAAAAGCAATTTAGTCCTAGGTTTAGCAGTCGTTTACTCTCGTATTTTCTAGACACTGTACTACGAAGCATTACTCTGACGAATAGCCTCGGATTGAGCTACTCTTTGCAATAACAAAGCGTTCCCGGATTGACTTATTAATGTAGCATAACTAGAGGTGAAAGAGACCCTTGTTACAGCTCTACATTCTTGACAAGAAATGAGCCTCTAATGATCAAAGTAAGAGGGAGTTGTCTTCTGAAACTCGAAATAATGAATCATCACATGATGAATCAATTTATGAAATTGGGAAAATAAAATCTATATTGCAAAGCTATCAAAGAATGGTTGGAAAGTGGAAATGAAAATCCTTGGACACTCCAATTGAATTTCAAGAAGTTATGAAAAGGTATTGTTGAAATTGACTTGGAAACTGATAGTTAATTGAAGCATTGATGTTCTATTTGAACACCTGTGCATATGTTGAGTAAAGAACCTGAGTGAATTCATGATTGAGCCGTTTCATACGCATTGAGTTGTCATCGAGCACCCTTCGAGATATTTGCATCGGATGAACAATTTTTTTATCTAAGATATTCTTCTCATGATATGTGACTGCATGGATTTATTGATGATGATTGGGATCACTATTTTTGAGCACATTCGGATGCTACCTTAGTATGAGATCAACGAAAATGTTTTGGATGAGAAGTTTGTAACTTCAAGTATGACCAAGGTTGAGTATGATGTGGATAACATGACCAATTGCGAGACAAGATCAAAAGGATCCTTAGAAAGTTGTTTGGGCAAGTTCTGAATATGACAGGGATACATTGCAATGAATCCCATATATAGCTGGGACTAGGATACCTTCATATATTAAGACAACGTTGTTGTATGAGGCAATCTTAGGCTATATATATATATTTGTTCTAATATGATATTTCATGTGATGTCCTGTATGAAAAAGGACATTGCTATTGAGACATGATAATTAACAGATATGAGCATGATGATATGTTGCTAATATACAAAGAGCATTGTTGATCGAGGACACTGAGCTAGCTCTTCCCCCCTGTTTGAGCTCCCAGAGTGTGGAATTGGGATAGAGGGCTCCTGGGGTTAAGATATCTCTGGACAATAGGGTCATAAATGTTACTACCCTATATGTTACCTATAGGTTGGAGATTTTTCTCCCCTATCTTGGTCTTTTCAGATTATACCCCAATTAAAATCATACTCACAAGCTAGGCTTGTTGGGATTACCGCTCCCCATCTGGCCAATGTATTAAGAGTGTACTTGGGGTTGTACAACCCAAACTAATTATGATGTAGGTGTTCTACCACATGACTATTGAGGGTCATTGTTGGGAATATTAGTAGGAAATAGGATGGGTCAAGTAGTAGCTCCCTTATATTACCTATTGCTTGATATAGGGTCATAGATGTTTAGCTCCCCCATGAGATTATGGGTTGAGATACACTCCCCAATGTGGTTCCAGGTTGAGATGTGCCCCTAATTATATGATCTCTGATGATGATGTGGGCCATAGATTTAGCTCCCCACTAATGTTTCCCAGGTGGTAGCTATGGCTCCCTGATGGATAAAGGGTGGTAGATTGAGCTCCCCTCCAATGTTAAATTCTTCTTCTTTTAGATTTGAGAATGTCCATCATATGCACAGGGACAATCAAGAGATAAGAAATAATAAGCCAGAGATGAATCAAGATGAACAGTGATGATACATGATGATGACATACTTCTGATTGGATATTATTTGATACATGTGACATGATGCTAGTGGAATTATACCTAGTTGAGAGGGAGTGTTAAAATATGAAACTACTATCAAATTTCACTTTGGAAAGCTCATTTGATGGAGATAATTATTGCATTAAATTCCTCTTTTCGAGAGGACCAAAATCGACCTAAAGATCACTCAAGCCGGATAAAGGAAAGTGTACTTTTGAAGAAAAACCCACATGTGCATATTTGATAAGGTCACCCTAAAGCAAATTGGACACCCTTGGAAGGCTATAAATACAAGTGACCTACAACTCATTTTGAAATCATCATGAGACATTATTCTATTCCCTTTCTTGGTTTTTTGCTTGCAAAGATCTGAGGCATGTCCGCAAAGGAATGGGTTCGCTCAAAGATGAAATTGCAGGGTTCAAAGCTCTGATCTATGTTTTAGGCTTTTGGGCCTCAGTCATAGGCATGAAATAGGAAGAAATAGACCACAGTTTCTCACTAATTGGCTCATTTTTGCGACCGAAGCATCTCATTTGCATGCACAACTCATCCTTCTTGCAACTGGAATCTAGGGTTTCTAAGTCTCAGTCGCGGACTGCAGTTGCTGGCTTATATGCTCCAAGGAGCGACTAGAACCTTCCTAGTCTCACGCATGACTCCTCCTCCATGCGACCGAGACCTAAATCATGAAATTTAAGTTGTCCTAATATTTCACTCAATGACTACAGTGTTCGGTAAACATGGAAAGTTCATTACAGGCTTCAGAATCAGAATTTTGATTATAAGCATTGTTGGGTTTATTTCATAGATATTGTGTATTTTTTTTGTTGGATAGTTGTATGGATATGGATCATTGTACTCTCTTTTACTGAATCATTCCATGAAAATCTATTAAGAAGAAGAATTTGAAAATGTTTTCCCCATAGTGGGTTTTGTCCTGGTCTCCGAAAAATCTTGGTGTCTCTATGTGTGAATGTGTTTCTTCTATTGTTCCTTTATATTCTGCTGCATTTATGATGATGATATTATTCTTTCTATATAGTTGCATGTGCTGCTAAATAATGATGTAAATATGAATAATTTTATGATGTTATGGGGTGAACTTTATGTGTTAATGAAGAAATGTAATTATCAAAGAAAAGAACAATATATCCCTAAGAAAAATTTACAGAGAGGAGGCCAAATGACTGTGCAGTTCAGGAGCTCAAGCTTGAGGCTTGAGGACTAACACTGAATTAAGGACTGACACTCCACAATGCGTAATGAAGGACTGGCTGGAGAGGAAAACTGCGCAGTTCTATAGCTCAGAGGCTGGGCTTGAGCACTGAGATTACGAAATTTGCAGTTCTGGGAGGCATAGATTGCACATTTCACAATGCCAAGAGATAATGTTGTTGCTTGAGGGCTGATACTATGCAGTGCGCAGTACAGGAGGGATGGATGAGGCTGAGTGGATCGGTCATGGAGTTTTCCCAATTTTGACTAAGTGCAGGATCAATGAGATGAAGTTGAACAGGAACAAGACTTGAGCATGATCACACACTTAGATTAATTTACAACACAACACAGACACCCAGAACATATGAACAACATAGTTTCCTTAATGTGGCAACTCACTCCAAGTGCAACACTAAAGATACACTTTGTGACAACAGTGATGAAACTTGTGTGACAGCATTTGAAACTTTGGAAATGAGTACAATACATGTTTACATGATGAGAACAACTTATTATCACAAATATTACCCCTTGAAACACCCCAAAAATAACTTTTTTATATTTTGTGACACTTAACATGCTAAAAGACGACACATGCTATATGAAAAGAAAAGTGTGAACGACACTTGCGATATGTGAACAACAGTGAAAGCGACACATGCCAAAGTGAAGATAACATGAAAATGATACTAATTAAAGTGAAAGAAAGAAAAAGTGATATTAAAAGACATGAAAGTAACACTCGTGAAAGTAAAGGTGTGCAAAAGCCCGAGTTTAAAAAACTCACTGAAATAGAAGTACAAACACAGCCAAAAGTGAGAGACTGTCAATGACATTGCACACTGATTGTTGACATGGGTTGAACATTTCATATGCACTATATTGATGGACTATGCTAGGCTTGTTCAAGCTTGCGTGAAAGAATGCATTCATGAATTCATTACGGACTGAGCATGTGTGAGCAGGTGACTTCGACACTTACAATCCAAGAAAGGAGCTCAAAGACTTAACAGAGCATTAACTGACCAAGAAGTGACTACGGAACGACTGATCATGAAATCCACAGTAGGCTCCAAAATTCAAGTATAGGAAAAAATTTGGAGGGTGTTAGTAGCAGGGACAACAAATCCTTAATTGAGTTATTTATGTCACACTTAGGTTAAATTTGCAAACAAGTCATAGATCTTTTTGGATAAAAATGTAATGAGAATGAATCACTTTATGAATTTCTTTGACATGTTACAACAAAATGAAGCCATAAGGCAACACACACAGTTTGAAATAACAAAATTTGATCAAAATCGAGGAGAAGGATATTGAATAACAAGTCTCAACATGAATTAGCTCTCTTGCGAGTAACTAATTGAACAAATATGTCAATGAATGCATGGAGAGTCCATAGAAAGAAAAACTTGACTCAAGTAGCTCAAGGTAGATGTAATATCATTACTCAAGTCCACAAGACTATCAATGGTTAGTTTAACCTTGAAAATGGATGAGAGAGAACTATATACTAAATATCTATTGAGTCATAAGAATAAACTATAACAATTTTAGAATATGACTAATACTTTGAAAGGACAACACATTTTTTATGAATTTTTACCTAATTTTAGGTTGTTAAGTAATATTATTGCATTTTTTCATAGTCATCCCTGAATAGATTATAATCATTATGAAAGTTTGGATATAGTTTTCAGGAATATGGTTGAATTTAACTACCCTACAAGAAGTAAATAGACCACAATACTCAAATTTCAATTTAAAAACCTAACCATTAGTTACGATAGTTCCATATCATCAATATAGAAAAGAAGGAGAAATTGAAAGGATAAAAATTAGTAATGTTGTGTATGCTCCTCATATATTCCTTATTAATGAGGAGGAACTTGTGGCACAAAACCCTAGTTACTATGATTTAGCACCAACCTCATCTATTTTGTGAAAGGCTACTATCTAAATCAATAATCAACTAGGGCTAGAGGGGGATAAAATAAAGAAAGCATGACCATCCAAGGATTTTCTCTAGTTATTCAAGAATGAAGATCATATTTAATCTTTGTAAGAGAGATTAAAACATAATTTTTGTAAGGATTTTAAAGGATTCATTGCTCTATTTATTAGCATGTATTTGTACATTATTTTGAAAAATCTATTGAGTTTCAATATGCCTTTTTTTTCAAATTGTTACATTTGTAGGGAAAAGATTTATTTATTCTTAGTTGTGTTAATGAAATATTGAGAATTGGTTTATATATTCTTATTGGTTGGAATAATTGCATGATCGATTGACACAAGAGATCATTGCCTTTTCTATATTTAAAATCATTATAATTCATTTAATGGATACCAAGAAACATCAACTAGATAGCCTTGAGAAATAGAGAAAACATATTACAATAAAATTCCTTTAATTATTGTGCACACACAAGCAAATAAAGTTCTAATATAGTTGGGATTTCCCAATTTCAAAGAGTAACAACATAAAACATGGCCATGGAGGATAGTGTTAAAAAAAATCCAATTGCATCAACAAATCCAATGTCCACATGCAAGGAAACCTAACAAGAGTCCTAACAACCAAGTCATCAAGAAGGCCTAAAATAAATCTTGGATGTTCCCCATCTTCCCATGGAAAAGACATTTTCCTCTAACTACATTCACCTTGGGGTTTCGATTGAAACTTATAGCTCCTATTAACCACAAGGATTAAAATAGACTCATGTTACAAGCACCGTTGGAGAAAGTACTAGTCACAATAGCAACGCAGAAGTGCCAAAATAAACTTAGGAATGGAATTAATACATATAAAAATGGAGAATATGCTAAATAAAATGACATAATGGATTCTATCGAGATTTCTAAGTTTGAACTAGCCAAATTTGTGGTTCAAACATAACTTATTAGCCATCCAATGAAACTTAGAACATTTTTAAAGTTGAATACTAAGAGTATCAACAAGGAAAAGAGTAAGAAGAACCTGCACATACTTGTCATGATCATACAGACAAGAACACCCCATTCTTGATCACGATAAGCCACATGAGTTGGGATTATAAAATTCAAAGAAAACAAGATTGAGAAATAAATAGAGCATATAAATAAAAGTGTTTATATTTCCTTCAAGCTTACACTACAATCTATATTAATATCTACTCTTATTTTTGTGTAGACTAAATGTGTCATACAAGATGAGGTTGAAAGGAAATTGAAAATAGTTAGTTTTAATATTTCTAAGTTTGAATAAACCAAGTTTGGTATGATCAAACATATCTTATTAGGCATCCAATATGACCAATAGGAACCACCTTGGGGAAACATTAATAGTTCGTTTACTTTTATAAATATATTGTACTGTATTGTTAATCATAAATGTCATGAATAATCTATTATAAACTACATAAACAACTTTCATGATCTCAAATTAGATTCATTTTGTATTGTATTGGAAATATATAGAGGTAAATAATCAAACAAAAAATATATTATACATGAATACAAGGTGTAGAGTGAGAAAGCCTTAAGGGTTAGCTCAATCGGTCTTTATGCCAGACATGTTTACCCTCCCCTAAAGTCGGGGAGGTCACGGGTTTGACTATGTTTCTTGTTGAGGTTATGCCCTAATCGGAATTGTTGATGGTTTAAATGCTTATGATTCATAAATCACGGGGAAGTATTCATTGGATTTCCCACACAGTTTTCTTCGAAAAAAAAAAAGAATAAAGAAAATGTAAAGGTTGAAGCTTTCAAAAAGCCCAAATCTAATTATGGAAATATCTTTTAGTAGTATCAGTAATACAAGAATACATACAATAATTCATGAAATAATTCTCTAAACTCTGTATATAATATATTTACAATTAATTATCTTTTTTAAATATAACTAGGTGGATGTAATCTTTCTCCAATATGACACTAAATATTTGTGCATAGTTATTAATGAAAAAATTTAATCGAGTCAACCTATACAAACTTTATTGACTTTAATTAAGAAGACAGGTCTCCAAAAATATCTATTAATAATTACCGTGCAACCTTGCTATATCTCTTATCTTTCTAACATATAGATATAAAGTTTACATAAGTGGTCTTTTAATCTCAACAATTGAATAACCAAACCAGTTAAACATGTTTATTAGCACAAGTGGCCTACCTAAATTGATAGTTGAGTATCACAAAGCTTGTGTAGCCAACATCCTTGTGAAAAAACACTTTATGTTCCCTCTCAGCACACTTGTGCAATGTTTATTAGATCGCCTCACCCAGTTTACTCCAACGAGTTATCAATACATCATCGTTAAAAAAAAAGGAAGAAGAAAGAAATATCGTTGTTTGGTTCATATTTTTGGTTGTATACAACACCATACTATATTGTAGAAATTAGTCAATTCTTCATAATTGCATATCTAATATAGAGAAGTTGAGAAAGCCACAAACCAATAAGTATGCATAATCCATTAAGTTATGCATGGAATCCAACATTTAATGTTATTCCTCATGGTCACATCAAGGTAGGTTATCCAAGAATTAAGATCAAAGTGTTTAAGATTTAAGGGTAGTGATGCAAGGTAAAGGATACGATGAATATATATATATATATATATATAATATTCAATTTAATATTTAAAAAATCAAAATCAGATTTATGTATTTAAGTGGGTTTGTATTTGGTGTTCTTATTCGTAAGAGGTCATTAGTTCAAATTCATAGTGGTAGAATATGTACACTTTTGTGGACTTTAGCAGTCAAATTAATACATAGAGGCGGGCCCCTTGTCCCACGAACAAGGGGGTCTCGTACATCAATTGGTGTTTGGCTTGGATGTGACCTTAAAATTAGATTAAAATTATTATTATTTGTTTTCTCAAAATATTGGATAATTAATGTGTTATAAAAGGGGGTTGTATTTAAAGTGATATTTTTGAAGGTTTTAAAATATAAAAAATAAATATATATTTATGAAATTAACCAAGTTACATTAAAAGGGTGGTGTAGATAAATATATCTATGAATGAGAAATTTTCATAATACTACTAAAGAAACAAAAGTCATGAAATTAAATCCAGAAAGATTGCATATGATACTTTCATATATGACCATAACAACTTGGAGGAAGTTCCTTTATACAAATCTCTTGGAATCAATATCTATCACAAGCTCAACTTGTATAACATTGAGAAAATGATAAATGGATTATGGAAAGCTTATTATGAACTTGAAAACAACTGTAACTCAATAGATAGTTGGATCTGGGATTTAAAAAATTCATATTTGAGACTCTCATCGTTCTCGTTATTTTATGTGCATGCGAGGTCTAGGGTTGCAATATCTCTAGAGAGTTATCGAGGAAGATAGAACACATCCAAAAGTAATTTATAATCTACAATCTCGAGATTAATGAAATACGCCCTATCATATCCTTCTAATTGAAGCAATCCTCCCCCCATTTAAAACATGACAATAACTAGGTATCTTATGTATGAGAAGAAGTTAAACAATATGGAAGACAAGAGGTTTCCTTAAGAGGTATCTTTGGCTCAAGCGAGGATGGCATAGTGATGTATGGTCTTGGCCAAACCATTGGGAGATAAATGAGGATATAATTTTGCAAGATAAGGATAATATTAAAAATATTACTACATCAAAATTTAAGGAGAAATTGTGGGGTGATAAAGAGTTAAAAAAAAATGAAACTAAAAATTATAAGGAGGTGATCAACCCAAATCTCAAATGTAAAAAAATATCTCTCTATCTTAACTAGTGTAAAGAAGAAAATGAATATTTCTAAAATAAGAACAAATTCTTGTGAACTTCATGGTAAAACTAAACGTTGATCAATTTCCAAAACACCATGGGATGAAAGAGTCTGTCACCTTTGAGACAATAAGAGGGACCGTTGTCACCTTTAGATTGTCCAGCTTATACTCACATTAGATCTAAATTTCAAAATATTTATCACAGTACCAACCTTCTTAACCTTTTAAGTCAACAAAACTATGGCGATGTTGGAATGCTTCTCTTAATGCTTTTAGAGTGAAGAAATAAAATGCCAAACAATTTCAAGTAATATATTTCCTTCTTAAAATTTGATAAACCATTTCAATCTTAGTGGACATTAATCATAATCATCATCATCATCACCAAGTTTAACATCAAAGTAATTGAATCAATCTTACATATCTAAACTAATACAATACATCATAACTGAGGAAAATATGCACAATATTATCTACTTAGCTTATACTAGGCAAAAGCAAAAATAATTGAAAATAAATTAAGAAACTAACAAAAGTTATTCTTTAACTATAACACACACACACACATAGATTTCAAAAAATTGAAGAAAAACGTGTATTTGTGAATTAAGTAAATTACAGTAGAGGGGTGATGTGGATGAGTACACCCATGAATGAGAAATTTTGACAATGTGAGTGCCAAGTTTAACTCTAGGGCAATTAAACAATCTTACATATCTAAATAAAACAATATATAAGAAGTGAGATAGAGATATACAATATTATTTTCATAGATGATGCTAGAAAGAAAGAAAATTTATATGAAAAGGAACTAACAAACTAGAAACTAGGGTATTATGATAATAATGAAAGTGGGTACATTGGCCAACAACAACCCTCGATACAACTATAATAACATAAACTACAAAAATTGATGCCATTTTCTCGATAAAGAGAAGCATAGATTCATTACACCACATCAAATTGGGGATGATAAACATTAGAGTTAAAGATTCATAGATAAGAAGGACAATAATTATCGTAAATGTGAATACAAATTGTTATCATATCACAAATAAATATCAATACAATTATATCTTTACAAGATCATGGATGGAAAATAACAAGAGACTTTCACTGAAGAAGATATGTTAGGACCATAAGGTGACAGAACCTGTCTTGAAATGTCATTAGCTTTAATCAGATTCACTTGGAAACATCAAATCATAGAATATTTTTCGCTCAAGGAAGAAGCTACAAGTCCAAAACAAGAGAGGAAAAAACTACAACGAAATATGCTCCACCTCAACTAAGAAACACTACTAAAATATATGACTCCGTGACTAAAAAGCCAAGATCTAACTTGCTACATTAACATGAAAAATGGAACTTAGGACCTTGGAACTCAAAGGGACCATAGAGAACATGGATATATTAACACTAAAATATTCTAGAAAATATACACTTTTTTTATAACAATATTGCAAGAAAAATGTACACCCTACCAATTATCTCCCTATTACAATTATAGGAATATGCCATAGGGTTCTTAAATGGATGAAAAACTTGGAATTGCATATAAGATTTTATTCTTTATAAATTGATGGGATATATATGATGTTATAAGCATTATGATGTTGTTGGGTTCTATTATAGTAGCTACAACAACCCCCCCTCCAATCAAATTCCTATAAGTACCTTGTTCCTAGAGGAAATTGAGGGCCTCACTAAATCAAAAGCATCATAATTCACCTTGCACAATTTGATTGATCTCCCTAAAGTTGATATCACTCTTTGTTGGCCTTAAGACCTCTTAAGAGGGATTTTAAGTAGTATTGAGCATTTTTGTTGAGCCCAATGATATAGAGGAGCATTGTTGCTCAGTCTAGCAATACAGGGCTAGGAACTAGGTGAAGCCAGTGATATAGTAACCCATCATCTCCTCAATCCAGTGAAATGACACTATTGGAAAAGGATTTAACTCAAGATTTCTCTTGTAAATTTGTTTTTCAAGCCCTATATTGCTTTGATGACCGCTTAGCGAGAAATACAACTCTGGTAAGTCACTTAAATTGAGTTTCTTTCTTGTAAATTTAAGTTTTCAAGACAATGTATCGCTCCATTGAGTCTTAGTCCAATGACATACCCTTGAAATTTTCCTTTTTTCTTGAAGACTCAACTCATTTGGTCAATATGTTGCTCTAGTGAGCATTAAGCCAATGATATAATGCTCCACTGAGCCTCAATCTAACGACACAACTTCCTTTTTTGGCTTGAATCTCACTCACCAACCCTACCTCAATGTATTGCTTCCTTTCTCATCTAGTTAGTATTGTATCACCTCAGTATTCCTCAATCCGACAATGAACTCACAAAATTTGTCTTTATGCTCAACTTTCATCTCCTCTGGAATAGTGTATTACTCTAGTGTACCTTAAGGAAATTACACAATGACTAATTGAGCCTCAAACCAATAACATATAACCTCATTGAACCTCATCCTAACATTGTATCATCTCATTGGTGGTAAAATCAATTATATGTCATATTTTTTGGGCCTCTCTCACTCGTGACACTTAAAAAGGCACCTTAATGCTCTATCTTAATCACATCATTCAACTCTTGTCTTCTCATGAGTATTAAGAGCATCTACAGAGTAGTGCTTCCTCTCTCCTTGTTAGTGCAAGCCGTGAGCTAGTTTAGCTCAAGTATGTGTTAAATCATGCCCACTGAACTTCATATTTGTCTTGTTAGCTTATTTTATGAATTTTTTTGCTTAGTTTTTTATTTTATCACTCTAAAAAACTCCCTCACTCCACTTTCTTCAATGTATTGAACAATTTTAGCATTCCCTTCCTAGAATAAGGTTGCATTATATCTTTCTTTATCAATAATAGATTTATTAAGCTCCCAACACACTCTAAAAGCATTACACTACATTGAATCAACCACATAGAGTACCTTCAACAAAATGGAAATACCCTCACAACTCTAGCTAAACAATATTGCCCAGTTTTCCCTCAATTCAACCAGAGAAGTGTAACCTAGCTGCAATGGGTTGGCTTATTGACCTCTAAATTAATTCACCATGACAGAAGAACCCTTTCCATTTTCCTTCTCCATGGGTACTAGGGCTAATCTCTTTCTCTCTTTTCCTCCTAGGGTTAACCCCAACAAGACATCTAGCGTTTTATGCTTAAGGCAACATCCCTATGCCCCAACTTAGGGTTTTCAGTTAAAATTTAACCATTGCTTCAATCACCAATGTTGGGTGCATGAACGTGGGTGCTTATTTCCTAGAAACCATAGCCTTAGTCTTTATAGCCCAATGACACATTTATATGCCATGATGTGCAGCCATCTTGGTCATGATTGTGATCTTAGAGATTACATTGTTTTGACCAATCTCTGCTATGCTTGCTTTTCCTTTTTTTTTTTTTACCTCGGAAATATGTTACCTATGGCTAAGTTAAACCAAAAAAAGTATAACATTATTAGCTAACCTATATAATGTTAGAAATTGTAGAAAGAAAGGCTCAATTTGACTCGTGCCTTAGTCAAATTGAGTAATTCGATTTTCCACATATGCAGGATGACTTGGATTGCAGGTAGCTCTAGTGACATGGCCTTCTAACTTAATTAGATCAACAAATTCGAGTTTATATGCTTGGAGTAGAGTTATGCATGTAGTGATTGCTAAAATTTAGCAATCTAATTCAGTTATTTTCAGTTGAACTTAGTAACTGAGCTCTAGTCATTAGTTGAGTCAGTTGAAGATCAGTTGAGTAGTTATGATTGTTGTTAACTCACTAATCTCTGAGTTAACTAGTCAATCGACCAAAAATAGCCCATACATGCATGGAATTCAAATTTCCTAGCTAGAGTGGAGGAAAGGGCACATTGTAATCATTAATTATATATTAGTTGAGTGTACAGGCTTGGAAGTTAAGCTGGTGATCAATTCCTTGGTATTTGTGCAAGGAAATAGGGAACTCCCCTATTATTTAGGGGCTCAATTTCTCTTGAATTGTGCAAGGAAATTGGAGGAAGTTGGAGCCTTGAATTGGCTAAGTGTTGGCCAGAGCAGGACAGTCAGTAGGAGAACAGGTTTACAGTGTAGGGTGTGCTTCAGTGTTGAAGCAAGACATTGTAATAGTTTCTCATTCTCATTTGATTAACAAAAAGTAGCGGAGGGGTTTTTCTCAATTGGTTTTCCCTATAAAATCATTGTGTTCTTTATGTTTTGATGGTTGCATGTAATTGCATGTGTTTCTATCTTGTGATTTTTTGTTCCGAAGATTATAGAAGAAATTTGTATCTCTTGTATTTAGTTCGAATTAATCAGCCGTAGAAAATTTATTGCCATTGCTACATGGTATTAGAGCTTGAAAACACAATAGAAACTAGTCAATAGATCTTCTCCTTCAAAAATTTCGATTTGTAGATTCAGGGAAGATGTTTTCTTCCATGCGGGAAAATTTCTTTCCACGGATTGAGATTGGAGAATGTCTTAGAGGGAACCTTGAATTTCATATCTTAGAAGGACATTATGGAAGTTGTATTTGATGGTGATGGAGTTCTAGAATACACCAAAAATAACATTAAAAAATCAACAGTATCAATGCACAACAGTTAGCCCAGTGGAAGAAGGATACCGCAAAATCTAGGAGGAACATACTGGAGGGTGTGAGAGACCACATAGTCTCGAATTTACATGGAAAGGACACTCAATTTTCTATGTGGAAGACCCTCACTAAATTATTCGAAAATGGCAATGATGTAAGGAAATTGGCATTAAGGGACAAGCTCAGAAACATTTGAATGCAGAAAAAGGAAACCATTCCACATTACCTCTCCAGATTCACTCAAGTTCGAGATGAACTTGAAGGAGTAGGAGAAAATGTACCAAATTTTTAGCTAGCAAGCCTAACTCTCCTAAGACTTTCAAAATCATGGCATAGCTACCAAGGCTTTGTAAATGGAAGGGACAAATTACCAAATTGCAAGAGACTTTGGTCAAATTTGGTGCAAGAAGAAATTTGAAGGAACACTAGAGATGGAGTAACATCCAAAGTTGAGGAGGAATAAATTTTTTCCTTGGCAGGGAAGAGAAAGAAGGCCAAGGGAAAGAAGGGCCAAGGAAAACCTAAGTCCAGTCAGAACAATGGTAAGAAGAAGGACCTCAGCAAGATAAATTGTTTTCACTACCATGAATTTGGACACAATGCAACCAAGTGTCTGCACAAGAAATCCAAGAAGAATGCTTCAGGAGGAGTAAGAGGTGATTATCTCACCTCCCAATTCGAATTGGAATTCACCTTGATTGCATGCATGGCAAGATCTGTAATGGGGAGTGTGTGGTACCTAGATTTTGGGGCCTCGTTCCATATGATAAGATCCAAAGAATTCTTCAGGAGCGTAGAGGAGAAATATCTCTAGATGCACATAGAAATTAGAGATGATGGGAGGTATAGTACCAAAGGAATTGGTATTGTCACCTTTAAGAGGGATTCAAGCTCTCATATTTATCTGAAATATTTCATGTATGTACCTAGGCTGAAGAAGAATTTGATTTCTGTAGTTGTATTGGAGGGCAGAGGTTATGATATTGTGTTCAGCAAGGGAAAATATTTCTTGAAGCATGTAGCTACAGGGCAATTGAAATAGATTGGAGTTAGAGTGAAAATCTATACAAAATTAAGGTGGATGATTGCGCTTCATTGAGTAGAAATGCATAAAATGTGCAGTGTCTAGATGTTGGATAACTTTGGCACATTAGCATGGGACACTTACACCTTGGGGCCTTAAAAATCATGCAGCAGATTACCACCAGACTCCCGAAATGCACCCTTGACCAACATGATGCCTGCAAAGTATGCACAGTGGGGAAGTTTGTCAAATCCTCCTTCCAGTGTCAAGATAAAAGAGTTGGATCAATATTGGAGTGAGTCCACTCTAATGTATGTGGACCCTTCTTTTTAGCCTCTACAACCAAACATAGGTATTATGTGATTTTTGTTGAGGAATTTTCTAGACAATGTTGGATCTTCTTAATGAGGAAAAAGGATGAAGTATTTTTCAAATTTATTGAATTCAAAGCATTGGTTGAAAAGGTGATTGGTCAGAAATTAAAAGGCCTGAGTAGTAATAATGGAGGAGAATTTGTATCTAACACCTTCAAGGAATTTTGTGCCAAAGAGGGTATTAGAAGAGAACTAATAGCACCTCATAACCCAAAACAAAATGGGGTGGTTGAAAGGAAAAATAGAAGCATAGTGGGAGCATCAAGAGCCATGTTACATGATCAAGGGCTGCCATTGCATATATGGGAAGAAGCATGCAACACCATAGTTTATTTGCAGAACAAGAGCCCTCACAAAATACTTGGCATGATCACACCCGAAGAAGCTTTATCTAGGAGGAAGCTAGATGTATCCCATTTTTGAATTTTTGGAGCTACTACGTATTATCTTGTCTCCAAGGATAGCAGGAAGAAATTGGAGCCTACATCTGAGATGGGAGTCTTTGTAGGATACACAGAGAGACCACATAATTACCGAGTGTATTTTCCCTCACTCGGGGTGATAGTGGTGAGGAGAGATGTCAGATCTGATGAGGAGAAGGTTGTGATATGCTCTCTAGAGAAAGAACTGAGTATCCCACCAAAGGAGGAGCTTCTAGATCCAAAGGAGGAACCTCAGACAAAGCTTCAGGATGTTGTGGAGCAACCACATATGGAGGAGTAGAGAGGAGGCCAAGTGGAGATACCGACTCAACCAAAATATTCCAAAGAAGGGGGGAAGAGAACTAAAGAAGGTGACATGTTAGTGCAAGATGTTAGGGAGCATGTGGGAGCTCCTACATCCTTGCATAGATAGAGGAGGTCACCAGACATATACACTGGGTATATGGCTCTCATGACAGAACTCATTGAGTCAAAGCCTTCTTCATTTGAGGAAGTAGTTTCTCAACCAGTTTGGATTGATGCCATGGTGGAGGCGTATGACTCCATCATGAAGAAAAATATATGGGAGGTGGGGTTGAGACCATAGAACAAGTCAGTGGTTAGTTCCAGATGGATTTACAAAGTGAAGCATGTAGCTGATGGGAACATTGAGAATAACAAGTCCAGATTTGTGGCCAAAGGCTTCTCACAAGTAGAGGAAGTTGACTATGAGGAAACATTTGCCCCATGTGGCAAGATATTCCTCAATCATAACCATACACAGATGGGGTGGAAGATCCACCAAATTGATGTGAATACTACCTTCCTCAATGGAGTGGTTGAGGAAGAGATTTACATAGAGAAGCCTAAGGGGTTTGAGACATATGACATGGAGACACATGTGTGCAGACTCAAGACAACCCTTTATGGTCTCAAACAGGCACCCTGAGCATGGTCCACTCGGATAGACACATATCTCAGTGGATTGGGCTTCACCAAAAGTGAAGTTGATGCCAATATCTATCAGATTGTGGTAGATGCCAAGTTTCTTATCTTGGTATTGTATGTTGATGACTTAATACTTACAACAGATGAGCAGTTGATCCACTCTTGCAAGGAGGACCTTGCAAGAGAATTTGAGATGAAGGACATGGGCTTGATGCATTACTTTCTTGGGTTGGAAGTATTGTATGGATATGGAGAGTTGTTTGTGAGTCAGGGGAATTATTACTCGGAAATACTACAGAGATTTTATATGTTGGATTGCAAGCCTATAGACACACCTCCAGCTACAAACTGGAGGAAGGAGCATGATTCTTCAAGAGAGGTAGTAGATTCTACCATCTACAGACAACTTATGGGATCCTTGATGTATCTGGTGAACACAAGTCCTGACATATGTTATGTAGTTAACCAACTGAGTCAATTTATGGTGAATTATACCAAGCTTCGAAAGAGTACTTTAGGAGCTATCTTCAACGTTGGGTCTCCAGCTATTTCTTGTTATAGCAAGAAACAAATATCTATGACACTTAACTCAGTAGAGGTCGAGTATATGGATACAAGTCAAGCAACATGCAAGGCCATATGGATGAGGAAAATTCTCGTGGGTCTTTTCAATCAAGATATGGATTTGACAATGATTTATTGTGATAATCATAGTTGTATCAAACTCTCTGAGAATCCAATATTTCATGACAGGTCCAAGCACTTTGATATCATGTATCATCACTTGAGATATTATGTGTAGAGGAGAATCATGATGTTGCAGTATATTCCCACCAAGGAGCATGATGCATATATTTTGCATAAATTAATTTTAAATTAATAGTTATTTTATAAAAGTTATTAAATATATAAATATTAGAGTAATTTAAGGGATATAAGAATATCCCTTAAATTACTCTAATATTTATATATTTAATAACTTTTATAACTAACTATTAATTACTCTAATATTTATATATATAATAACTTTTATAACTAACTATTAATTTAAATTAATTTATTTTATAATTTATTTATTTTAATATATATTTATAATTATAAGTTTATAAAATGGTCCCTTTACTTTTATTTTAATAAGAATATAACTAACCGAATTAACTTATTTAATTAAATAAAGTTTATGCCCTAATCCAGTCCAAACTAACCGTTTCCCAGTCAAATTTAGTCGTTAGTCAATATAGTCGTTACCTGGTCAAGAAATATAGCCGTTCGATGTTCTGATCTAACTATTTAATATGCAAAGCGAGATCTGTTCCTTCAACTTGTCCTGACGATGAACCACACTAGTTGGTTCGAAATGAGTCGAAAAAAGCATCCCAATGTGATTTTCGCTGAAGAATCTTCTCTCAAAGATCGAATAACATTGTAGCAATTGTCTTTTTAGTCACTAGTAGTTACAAAGATTTTTCCTTAGTTGTATTTGAAAATATGGAGAATGTGAATAGATTGTAACTACCAGCCATTAGAATCCCAATAGTACCTAAGGCAATTACTAATGTAATCTATAAATGATGTAAAATCCTATTAAGAAGGACTTTTGAATGCCTAAACTACTTTGATTTTGAACTTTCTAATCTCTAGTAAAATTTTGTAGGATTTAAAGGAAAAGACCTAGGAAGCTAGAATACTCAGTATTCATTGACAAATAATATTGGGAAGCCTTGAAGGCCATTGCCAGAATTGTGACTCAACATACATTATGTTCGTGCTTCAGACTATTCTTAGTTATTCTCATTTGAGTGTGCATTTTGTGAAATTTATTGTTGTTAGCTAATGGACTATTCTATGAACTATGTAGTTATTTCTCATGTTGTTACTAATTCTTCATTGTTGATTTCTTCAATGGGCACTTATTAGATCAAAGATTGACTATTCTTTGTTTTCTCTAATAGGTTAAACATTTCAAAGCTAATAAATCAACTAACTACTTTCTTGATGCAACTAATGTTTAGTCACTCATTTCTACCTATCCTTGTTTATATTTCAACATTTAATTAGTTTACAATATTTTTATTCCTATAATTAGATAGTCTTATTTTAATTTGCATGCCTCATTTGCTCTAATCTTCATTCAATATTTCACAACATTCAATATAACACACATGGTTTCCAAGCTAGAATTTGTATGTGTCTCTTATCCCAAATGGTGTGAGGTCTAATTAGGACCTTATACCAGAGAGTACCCCTTCTGACTGTTGTTGGATCGTTTGTCTTTTCCAACAGATTATTTTGTTGTGAACCTCAAAGACTAATCTATTGAATTAAAGTGGTAATGAAAGAAGTATGAGCTATATGGGTCAATAAATTTATATCACAAGGTAGATCCATTGGAAACAATGAAAGATTCAAAGAAAAAATAATTACATAAATGTCACTGTAGCAAACATTATACTAATGATAACCAAGGCATTTTCTTAAGAGATAAAATAGAACTCAAGAGTGTCATAATCACACTACTAACAAACCTTGCAAACATTCAAACTTGAATCTAAAACTATGACAACCCTCCATAATTGAAGATGAAAGTACTACGTATGATACATTAAGAAGAGGAAATCACTTGAGGCAACTCTCCCAAAAAATGTTCTGAGAAAAAAACATCTTTGGATGGAGAGGAAATGTGTCACACATAAATAATAACAACAATAATGAAGAAGAAAACTCATGGGGTCACTTTGTTTCACCTTGTGACCATATGTGTGTGTGTGTGTCAATTAGATGTAGCTCGGGTGATTGGGAGAAATGTTGTTATCCTCCCCTTTCATGTCCAATTCCCATATATGACATGTTGAGACATAATGAGTATATCCTTGTAATGGCTTCATGCCTTGTTTTCTGATAATCCCTTGAGGATTAAAACATGTATATTCTTGATATGGAATATAAATATATTTCTTCATTGATATATATATATATATATATATATATATATATATATATATATATATATATATATATATATATATATATATATATATATATAATCCAAGCCCCATGGCTCCTACTCAAAGATATCATTAACAAATATAAGTCCCATCCTTGCCTCTCCTTATTACAATCATCCAAATTTGTTTTCATCACTAGAAAGAGATTGATTACCGCATTTACAAAACAAACTTGTCCCACAAGATTATAAGGTAATAAATCCTACAACCAACATCCCTTGAAGATTATTTTTCTCAATCAATCAAAAGATATATATGATAGACCAAGAAGTTGGTGAGATAGGGAGATGCTTCAAGATCAGACTCAAGGAACATGGTGTCAACATTAGAAATGGCAGATCCAGATCTTCAGCTCTTGCAGAACACTCATAAAAAACATGCCACCAGGTGTGCCTTGAAGACACTAAAATTATTGCCAAAGAAAAACATCAATATAAGCATAAGATCTGAGAAGCCCTTGAAATCATTAAGCACCCTCACAATCTTAATAGAGATGGGGTCTTGGATATTAGTAGAGGTTGGATCCCCCTACTTACTCAAGAAACCATGTCTCACAACCATAACTGACCCCCTATCCCTAGCTCCCTCCTGCGCTTTTATCCTCATTCAACCTTTCTTCCGTTCCCTCTCCTCATCATTCTCTCCCTCTTAATACTCTCTATCCTTTCCTCTTCCTTGCTCTTGCCTTAGCTTTCTTAGCTCCCTTATCCTTGTCTACCCTAATAATATTACTATCCTCATCTAGTATTTAAAAGCTTAAGAACACATAGGATTAATTTAATTATTAAATCTAAATATAAGATAATAACTATTAACTTTATTATTATTAATAGTAATTATCCTTATTATTACTAGTGTTAGTTATGTAATTAATGCTAATAATGCTAATAATAATAATTAATTAGAACAATAATTATTATTATAATCACAATTTTTAATATTAATAGCAATCTCTAACAATCAATATATTATACGGTTAAAATATTTAAAACATGTAACATTAATACAAATATATATAATAAGATTAATAATTATTATTATGGTCATCATTAATTAGCTTTAAAGCATTTATATAATAATAGGGTTAAATATCATTGTCATCATTCATTAACTATAGTATTAATCTTCTATTAACACCAATAAAATTAATATTTAATAATAGCAATTAATAGCTATAATATTTTATTATATCAAGAAATACACTTCGATAAAAACTAATTAATTAAATTTCCTTATTATTTATTTCCTAAGATTAATTATTAAGCAGGTCGGCTCTTTGATTTTCATACCTTCTATATTAATCGCTTTCCCTTTGTGCTCTTTTCTGTAGGTATTATCCTGATGATGGGTATTATTATAGACTTGAAATGTCGATTCATAAATGGATACTGTGGGATTAGTTCCTAACAATGAACTTAAGATACCATCCACAGAAATATTCAAACAACCAAGAAGTTGTTTTCTAATAGTCCCTTGAGGATTAAAACCTATATATTCTTGATATGGAATATAAATATATTTCTTCATTGATTGAGTAGGAGCCATGGGGCTTGGATGATATATCCAAGCCCCATGGCTCCTACTCAAAGATATCATTAACAAATATAAGTCCTATCCATTCCTCTCCTTATTACAATCATCCAAATTGGTTTTCATCACTAGAAAGAGATTGATTACATCATTTACAAAACAAACTCATCCCACAAGGATATAAGGTAATGAATCCTACAACCAACATCCCTTAAAGATTATTTTTCTTAATCAATCAAAATATAGATATGATAGACCAAGAAGAGAGATCCACTCCCTTTACACACATACACACACACACACACACACCTGTGTGTTTCTTATAATCTCAGTTGAAGCCTTAGAATAAGTTTGGATTATTGCTTATTTCAAATTGAAACTTGTCATCTGCAATGTTACATCGCTTGTTGCACTTAAAAGATTGAAAAATCTAAATTTGTTGCACCTTTTTATTAGTTAGTAATCTAAACTCATTTGTTTGATTTTTGAACTTAATTTCGTGGATTCTGACACATTGTTTCTATACATGCACACCATTTTCCTAGTGATTTTAGTGACCTAGGATAATAAGAAAAAAACTAGAAGGTTGCCTTACCTCATTTTTTACTAGAAAATGTTACATTTTTAATTTCCACTTTCAATACATTTCTTTCAGGTAAGTTCAAAATATCACATTGCATGCATCTTCACTCCTAAAAGATACAATTTGGTTGAATTTCCAAACACAAGCATTTAAAGTCAACCATGTCACATAATGCCCTTAAAAGATAATATACATTTTTTAACTATGAGTTTTTAAACATCACTAGTTGATTTCATTAAACACACCATTTTAACATCAAATATAATTGGGCAATTAATAGTTTTTTTATTTGTATATTATGATCCCTAGACCAATACTATTTTGTAAGAGTGTGTGGTGAACACATGACTATTGAACTTGGTTAAAAACCACCACATTTAGATCAATCAAGATCCTTGGAAATAGGAGTAAACATTCCAAGGTCAATAAAAGATATCTCACTAAAAGTTGTGTTATTGAAAGGAGAGAAGTCCTTTAATAGTGAGAGGATATTTGGTGACACGTCTCTAATAAAGGTGTTCTATCAATGTCTGTCCTTTTTTATTTTATTTTTATTTTTTTGCAAGAAAAAAACTAGTAATTTGTATTCCAAGAAAATTGAGATACAAAGTACATTCATATACACATTTGGTGCCTTCTTGTGGCTTATAACCCTCAAAATAGCTTTCATATTGTACTGAGAGAATTGGAAACCATATTCATGATGCCATCTATCTCTTTTGAGACAACTAAAAAGGACCCTGATTTTTCATGTTTAGTACCTATCGTTGTGTATTTGTGCCATGATATAATAGTTTGCATCAACATCCATATGACTAATATATCCACAAAATCCATTAGGATATTTACAAAAAGGCACATAAACCATGTTTATATGTGATTAAAGGTCCAAACGACTTAAAATATATGCATACCATAGTTTAAAACATAAAGAAAAAACTAAAAAAGCATGTTATCTATCTATGATATTTTGTGATAATAAAAAAAATCACGACTAAGGGTCGAGAAGAGTTTTTTATTTGCCTTCTTCTTTAAGGATTGTGGCTTTTCCACTGCATTTTTCCATTGCCAAGTCGTCTTTGGAAAGGGAGTCATCCTGCTAGTTTCTATCTTGGTATATATGATCAAAAGATAAGTGAGTGAAGGCATGAGCATCAATATTGACGTGATGGTAAACAAGAAGCAATGTGTAATTCCTCAACCCTAATGTGTCATTCATCTAATCAATAACAACTTTTGAGTCTCTATATGTGCAAAGGGTGAATATTGTACTCCTTGGCTAGTTTTAAGAGAATCCTAGGTGCAAATAATTATGCCAAGTTATTTATTGTATGCTCAATATTCCCACAAAATTTTATGACATGGTTCTCATTAAAGTAAATTGCACCTCCTATTCCACCCTTGGGTGGCATCATCTAAGTAGCTCCATCAAAAAAATCCCCAAAGGCATGTCTTTTTGGAGAAAAAAATCACCTGGGGGAATGGACTTGGAAGGGATAGACTGAGAAGAGATTGAAGATATAATAGCTTGTACATGGATGACCACCTGAAGGGGAGAATGACCTTGATTGTAAAAAATAATATTGTTTCATTTTAACCAGATACCCAAGGCAATCAATAAAGAAAGGGATCTGTATTGTGAATTGTGTTTTGGAGCATGTCATTTTTCAAAATAATAATCCATGTTTCGGCCATACCATTGTAGATCTAGGCCTGCATTTTAGTTGATTCTTTCCAGACTGTAAGAGAAAAATGGCAAGTGATAAATAGATGGGGAGTTGATTCAACATCATAGAGACAAAGGGAAAACATACTAGGACCAAAGAATGATCGTTTCTAAAGTATTTCCCAAGTAGTGGATTTATTCATAAGAAGAAGTCACATAAACATCTTGCCTTTAGGGGGATAATGATATTTCCAAATCCTTTTTCCCCACAAGGGAGGCTTTTGAGGGCCTTCCATCTAAGCAATATAAACATATCCCATACTTAGTGAGTATTCCCCAAAAGGTATGGGTGACAAAATAATTTTGTCTTCCTCA
Organism: Pinus tabuliformis; assembly: GCA_031772625.1. NCBI lineage: Eukaryota > Viridiplantae > Streptophyta > Pinopsida > Pinales > Pinaceae > Pinus > Pinus tabuliformis. The sequence goes on along the minus strand of CM062816.1, from coordinate 1,191,919,688 downwards.
TCATATTTGGAAACCAAAGAGGTCATATTTCCTAAGGCCACAGTCCTAGGGTATATGGATTTCATAAATATTGAAGTCTTCAAAAAGCAACCATTTTTAAACATGGTGAGCCAGATCATAGATTTGATTGAGATAAACAAACCCAACAGAGTTTAGCTCGTGCAAGAATGCATAAAAAAAGGACATGCTTATTGTTTGCACCAATCCAGGTATATTTCCTAATTATCACATTATGCCCATTACCCACTTTCAAATAGAGACCACCACCAATTATATCAAATGCTTGTATGGCTACTTTCCAATTGCAAAGCCATGTTTGTGGGACTTTACTGGAGATCCGATCCAATCAATGAGAGACATAAGATGAGTGTATTTCTTATACATTATTATAACAACCCTACTCTAAATTCCATGTAATAAAAGTTAATAAAGGAAAAATAATAACAAAGGTCATGGGACACGTATTCCAAGCTGAGTGTTGGGCAAAAAATCCTAATGTGGGTGTTCATTTGGCTTATTATGGGTAAGGAAATCGTCAAAGGATTTGGAAAGGTAAGAGGCATTAATTCACATTTTATTTATAAAAATAATGGAAATTAGGAGAAAAGGAAGGTGAAAGATCACAGGTTGCATGTGAGGAGGAAAATGAAGGAAAATAATGGAAAATTGAATAAATAGAGGCCTCATTAATAAAAAGGATTCTGAGGATCAATTGGTATCTTTTGTCAGTTCAGTTTTGGAGCTCTCTCTCTATTATCTCTCTCTTACACTCTTGGACACTTAGCACATTCTTGGATCACTCTAGCATTGGATCAAGAAAGCAAAGTAAGGACAACGAAGGCAAAGGAAATAAAATATCAAGTAAGGAAGAGCAATATCAAGCAGCTATAAGAAGATTACTTGCAGGTATCAATTTGCATGTGTGATTTCCTTGCTAGATTTGGCATGCATGGTACATAAATGTGAGTATTTGGCTCGATCGTTGTCATTGGCATGGGTTTTTCTAGGTGTGACAGTGTTCTTCATCCTTGCCTTTCCATTTCCGGAGAGCCATGGTGTGATGGGTTCTCTTGTATTTGGTTGAGTTTGATTTCAAGATGGTTTCGAAACTAAGTGAGGTGGTCTCTGAAAGGAAGAACACAAGGCCTAGGAATCCCTAGATTGGAGAAGGTGGGATTGTGGTAAAGCCAGATTTTGTGTGACTCGGTGGGCCTAGGAATCCTCGACTGATGAATGGCAGGATATACGGTAAATCCTATAGGTATATGCCCTCAATCAAGCCTAGGAATCCTTGACCAGTGAATGATTGGATAAACGGTAAAGCCTAGAGGGTGGAGTCTTTATTAGGCCTAGGAATCCTCAGCCATTATATGGCAGGATATATGGTAAATCCTGGAGACTAGGAGACAAGAAAATTCCTCATGTTGTAGGTGGAGAAATCCAGTGGCATCCACACTTGTTTATGGCCTAATGATCTGGTGGGGATTGCGGTAAAGCCTAAGGAAACCTGGTTTGGTTTGGTTTTAAGTCCCACATTCATGCTTGGAATATGGAACGAGGGTGATTGGCTAAAATAAGGATTTGGTTAAGCAAATATATGGTTGGGTGGTTCATGGATGTCCCAAACCAGGTTGAATTTTTCATTCATTAATAAGAGCTCCTTCTCCTTTGTATTTCTTGTGTAAATGTACTAGCTTATATATGGATTTTATGGTTGTTATATCCTTGTTATTTCTATTGGATATATGTTGGTTATGAGTATGTTTTATGACAAACTTGATGTATGACTCTCATCGTTTTTTGATTTGTAAATGAATGTATAATGAATATATGACCTAATAGATGATAATGCCACTATTGTGATAAGGCAACAATTCTTCTTTATGAATCTCAGATAAGTATGAGACCCCTATTCTCAGATCTGTGGTTATGACCTGTAGATTACATATTTGTGACATGTTTGACGAAATTATTGGCATGGCTAGTAGGGGTCAGATCAAGTATTGTACTAATGATAGCATTAGTAGACTTATTCCATTATTATTTATCATTTCTAAAAGTTTCATGAAGAAATGGGCAGGGGCCTGAGTCCTAGCCCTGAAAGAGTGGCACATAATCTGGGTCACTAGGTCAGAACTAGCTAAAATAGTCCACAGACGTTGGCTGAGAACTAACTAAAAAAGTCCACAGTCGTTGGCTCAGAACTAGCTGAAAAATTCCATAGTCGTTGGCATGCCTTGTTGTGGGAGCGACTAGAAGGCTTCATTCACATGCATGGCTTGTCATGGGAGCAACTGAGGGTCCAGATCAGTGAAATGCCAAGTTGTCTGAGGGGTTGGTCACCTAGAAAGGTTGATTGGCTCCTGAAGGTTCTGCAGCATGTGTGGAAGGTCAGAATGGTTTTTTTTTGTTAGTTCCACTTCCTTAAATGTACATGGGGAGTAGAATCACATCATAATAGCCTCTTGTCACATGTTTACCCCAGCGGACCAGTTAACTTGGGTAAATGTGGGATGAGGGTGTTACAACTATATTTTCCCATAATACAGAACCTTGAAGAAAAATCCATACCACTTTGGCAACAAGATCCTTCGAAAACTAGAGGATATTTTTCAACCCCCACACACCCATAGCCTTTGGAGTGGCAATGGAAGGCCAAGTAGATAGAACAAAAGGATGAGATTCAATATCCCTCAACCAAAGGAAGCAAAGTGAGAGATGCTTTATTCTATGAAGGATTCCCAAAGGGATCCAAGAGAGGGAGGCCCAATACATATGGATAGCTTCAATTACTTTTGTACTTAAAACCAACCTACTAACCCTAAAGATCCACTTGTTGCTTCGGAGACAAACCATTTTTTATATTTTTACCAACAACCAATTCTAGTAAATATTCTTGTAATTGTTTGGTTTAATGAGAAACCCCAAATATTTGAAAGTATACCCCACATAAATTGGAGAAACAAGAAAAATGTTGTAAGGTGAATTTATTCCTCATTAGAGAGGCCTGTTGCATAAATACTTTATTTAGACTAATTTATTAACGTACCAGTGGTTGTCGAGAACAACTCTAGGATATCATTTAAGACACAATATTGTTGGATACTTTCAGTAAAGAATATAACAATATCATATGCAAAGAGGAGATGAGTGAGGAAGCAAGAAGGGGAAATTTTTATTCTAAAGAACACACATTTACTGTTTGCATCCAAAAAAACTCTACTAATACTCTTTGCAACCAAGAGGAAAATAAGGGGGGGCAATGGTTAGCCCTGATCCACATTTAGGAGAGAAGAAGGGAGAGGTTGTACTGTTTATAAGGATTTCCATTGAAGAGGTGGAAATACAAGATAAAATACATGAGACAACGGAATTATGAGATCCTAGATGAATTAGAATAAAATGGATATAAAGCCAATTTACCTGGTTAAATTCCTTGGAGAGGTCCACTTTATAAATAATGGATTTTTATTTCCCAATATGAATAGAGTGAATGCGATCCTATGCAAGCCCAATGACTTCATGAATTTGGTGATCATCGAGAAAACCAAATTGTTCCAAGGAAATGTTGGCAGAGAGGATTGATTTTAATTTGGATGCAATGATTCTGGAGATGATCTTATAAATGTAGTTACACAAAGATATAGGCCTCAAGTGTTAAAAAGAGGTATGGTTATCAACCTTAGGGATAAGCGCAAAGAAATTTGCATTAAATGGACCTAATATTTTACAAATATTTCAAGATTATTCCACCACTCTAAGCATGTCATCTCCCAAAAATTATATACATTTGAAATAAAAATAAATTGGGATTCCATCTTGACCATGACTCTTCCCTTTCTAGAAACGATGCAAGATCATTTCAAGTTTGTGCTTCATATTTAGAGCATCATTGACCTCCGAAGAGATGAAACTAGGAAAGAAGCTAGAAATCCTAATAATCTTTTAAATGTTATCTTTGTTGTTTTCATGGAAGAGGTTTTGGAAGAAGTTGCAAACCTCCTTGGTAATGTATTAAAAGGAGGATACTTTCATTTCCTCTTCCCCATTCATTTCCTAGATAGTATTAATGGTTTTTCGATGGTTTACAATATGGTGAAAGTACTTAAATGTTTTCATCACCTATCTGATGCCACAAGGATATACTCTTCTAAGTTCCACTCCTTCTCTTTATTCAACAATAATTGTCTCCTTTTCTACTCCAAGGATTTAATAAGGTCTTTTTGAGCTTTCAGCAAGATGTTATGCTCTGAGGACTCTACTAAGGAAGCTAATTGGGCTTCAGTTTCAAAAAGATATTTTTTGTCAACCTCCTTTTTTCCGGGCCCAACAAGGAATTACTTTTTTTGTATCCTTAATTTATTTTTGAAATTAAATAGGAGGTGACTCAGAGGAGCTCTAGACATATGGTTTCCATACATTCCTAGTAGCTTGTATAGATTCAGTCCAGTGAGGTTTTATCTTGCAAGGGCCCATAATATTTGAAGGGGAAACTTCCACGTCCAATAGGATAAGGGAGTGATACAAATCATCCCCAAAAGAAACCTACTGCCAGATGCGTAAATTATGATAAAGAAGCAAAAAAAAAAAAAAAATGTAATATGAGCATCCCCAATGTGCTTGTTACTCCAGGGGGGGAAGCCTTGTAGTAAGGACATCTACAATTTATTTAGAGTCTAGGATATAAAAAATAAGGTTTCTTTGGAGTCTTGATGCGTCACAGGCCCTAAAACTTCAGATAGACCCATAGTGAAGTTTAGGTCCCCTCCTAGGATCATGTTCCCTGAATTGAAACAGGGGTTCCATAAGGTTTTAGACCAAAAATATTTTCTCTCAAGATACAACCCATACATGCTAACAAAAGTGTAGGCCTTTTCAAAATCAACCATTTTTACTTCAAGGCTAAGTCCATATTTAATAGATGAGGCTGAAAGACGGAGAGTATGGTGGGGATTCTAACCTGCAATTACACCCCTAAAATGTCCAAAAACATCATTAAATATGAAGGACCATGATGGGGGGTCCTTTATAGTATTTGGGAATCCTTTTGGACATACATCATAATGTCTTGTAGGAAGAGAATGTGAGGGGAATGAACTTCAACCATTCACCTTACTTCTATCCTTTTTTAGGTGGAGGCTAGCCCTTTGATATTGAGAGATAGTACTCTCATGAGAAAACCTGAGAAGGGTTCAATGCTTTGAGTGCCCCAATAATAGAAATATGTTTTCCCCATTTTACTTCACTATTAGCCTGACTCTGCACTAATTCAAGGAAGTATTTTCACCTTCATTTTGATTTTTAAAGGGGGTGACTATCTAGGACACACAACCTTCCAAGGGAGTGATGCAAAACTAGAAGTAGAGAGACTATGATCTCAACCCCACCCAAGCCAGTAAGGGATATAAAGTTATAAGGATGCTCTAGGTGAGGTGGAGGTCCTAAGAAATGAGAATCCAATCTGAAGGAGAGGGAGGAACCAGAGAGGAAGGAGGGAATGAGGTAGGGAGGGGTTGAAAGAGAAAATTGGGGAAGGGAGGGAGAAGTTTAGTTTTACTACATGAGCTAAAGGAGTAAAAGGTAGGGGGAATTGCTTGGAGAAAAAAGGGAATCCAAAAGGGGAGAGTGAATCATATCAATAGAATAGAAAACCACAAAAGAATTTGCAACATTTGAGAGGGGAAGGGGGGGGGGGGAGGGAAATATTCATACCTTGAAAGGGTGGGCCATTAGAGGTATATGCCATAGGAGAAGCAACACCAATTTTGGGAGGAAAATATCCCTGTAATTATTGCGTGTGAGATTGATCCACAACCACATTCTGACAATTTAACTGAGATATATGCCCCTTCCAAACATTTATCAAACCCTGGAACAGGAGCAACAAGTGAGCAGGCTTTTTAACCCGTCATTATTTTTAATTTTATGAGAGGGAAGCAATTTTTTATACATCCATGGGAATGACATCTACCACATTGAAGGGGATACCTTCATAATCTAAGATTTGTAGATGAGATGAAACCCCTGATTTAATTATGGTGGATACCAAAATGCCCTTGACATAATTTATCCTGACGAGAATTCTTGCCCCAGGAAAAAAAAATTGGACCCTATATTAGGTGGACGGACCTACCTATGGTTTTGTGCATGGTTTTCGCACATGGTTTTGGGTGCAATGGTTTTCGGTCCACGGTATTTTTGTAGATCTGATCAAGGGAACTACGGTTATGTTCTAACCCAGGGTTTATGGATGCTTCGGCATGTATATATATATATATATATATATATATATATATATATATATATATATATATATATATATATATATATATATATATATATATATATTGTAACAATGAAAGGAACATAATGAAAAATCAATAAGGTAGTCCCAATTTTGGGATCCAGGGGAAAATCTTTGTGTATATTTGTTTTATGTGTTATTATCTCGCCATTGTTTATTTTCTATTTTTAGAATTCGTATGCAGGTAATTTCTGTATGAGGTTAAAACCTACATAAATTACCTATCAACTTCATAAGAAAAAAAAAACTAAAAATGTTGTCAGTTTCCTTAAATACCTCCTTCAATTGGAAGGAAAGAAAGCTTCTCAACCCTAACATCGAATTCCATTGTCCGCTTCATTAAAAACATGGCTTGGGAACCCCATGCCCACCTGTTAGAAGGAATTTTTATTGCATCCTCTCAAGAGTAGCTTATCCAACCAACCACCCCTTAGCCAAAAGCATGCACTTAGGGTGGTAGCCAAGCAAGGGGGAATATTTTCTTTTGTAAAAACCATGAGAGCAACCATTGGCATGCGCTTACATTAAAAATGATAAACCAGATCAACTTCTTCCATCCTAGAGATATAGTGCAACTTGATGTTTGCACTAAGCACCAAATTAGGCTCTTCAACCTTCCTTTTGATACAATGCATGTTAAATTTAGGACCTAATTTTCTAGGGGAGGGGGTTGATGGTTTCATAAGGGGAGTACAACCACCACTGAGCATATCCATTGACAAAAGGTAGCTAAGAAAACCATTGTCATGAGAGCCCAGGTGAACAGAGGAACCACGGGTAAGTTGTATGGATATATCAACAGGTATATCATTGATAGACATATCTACAGCCAAGGGGGGCCTAATAGAACATGGTGACTTAGGAGATGACGGGGGGGCCTATAAACCATTTTAACCAAAGAGGAACCTAAGGGACCTAGCATACTGGAACTAAGGGACTAACAAACTATAAGATTACACAGAGAGGGATATAGGGTAGTATCGAAAGAGATCTCCAACGAATATACATCATTAACCACCACATTTTGAGGTCTGGAGAGATTTGATTTCCCCCCAACATAATACTGATCCAAAATTTCATGAGCCATTGAGCCCCAGGCGGAGAGGATCAAATCTAAACCCCTTCTAGATTTGTTCATGCCCAACCTTATTAAAATAACCCAAATTGATATGTTCACTAGAAAAATGTTACTCCATTTACAAAACAAAATCATCCCACAAGGACACTAGGTACTTAACTCTACAACCAACATCCTTTATGGATCATTTTTCCCAATCAATCAAAAGATAGATACAATAGACTAAGAAGGGAGCTCTTCTCCCTCCATGCACAGACACACACACACACATTTTTATGGTTCTTACAATCTCATTTTAAGTCTTCTAATAGCTTTGGGTTCTTGCTTATTTCAAATTGTAGCTTATCATTTGTAGTGCGACATCACTTATTGCACTTAAAAGATTGAAAAAACTAAATTTTTAGCACCTTTTTACTAGTTAATAATCTAAAGTCATTTTGGGGTGGTAGGAAGGGGAGGGGTTCTCATTAATCTTGAAGGAATAATTGAAGATAAATATTCCTAGGGTTTGGGCAAGAAGACAAATAAGCAAGCAAAGGCCTATGGATTGTATCTTGGTCTCACCATAGCTCAGAAAAACGAAATCATGGAGATGAATATCTTGGGGGATTTCCCCTTGTTCATAAAACATATGAATTATAACTCTGCAGCCTAGAACAATAAACTGAATCAGATACTCAAGAGAGCCCAGGGAATGTTTCCTCTATTTAGGAATCTAAATTTTTATCACATCCTTAGAGGTCAAAACAAGGATGCGGATTTGCAGCCAACAAGACCTACCAAATGGAAGAAGGTTGCAGCAATGTCAACGAAATAGTCAGACACTTTCTCATTCCCTAATTACTTAGATGAAAGTCATAAACTTGATAATTACTCTCGACTCCTATTCAAAAAACTAGAAACATAAGTCAAAAAGCATGGATTCAATGGAATTACTTATCCCTATGGCTTCTCTTCCTTACATGGTTCATGGATTTAATGGTTCCAACCTTAATTTTATGGTTCCCATTACCCATCCTCCCCTCTTCCACCTCACCTGCCTCTTCACCCCATATCCAAACCCCCTCTCTCAGCCACCTCACCCTCCATTGCAACTCTCCCTCCTTTACCCTCCCTTTCAACCTCCCTATCCCCATCACATCCATCGTCACATTAAGCACCCCTTATCCCCTCCCACCTAGAGTCATCAAAGGACTTCTGATCCTTCTCAATTGCCCCATGGCTACAATCCTCAACATGACATACCAATTGGCGCAGGGTGGTGTATAATTGTGGGAAATCTACATTACACTTCTCGAATTCGGATCCCTAATAGGAGAATTCAAGAAATTACCATGTGAAATCTCTCTGAACGAGAACCACATTTACTCCCTCTGCGTAGGATCAAATAGTTCACGTGAGGGAAGGAGAATTTACACAAGGTGGAAGTCATTTCAAAAATCAAGTTAATCATGGTGGATCATTGGGATCCATGAGCTTAGTCCGCGGTCTTTCAATACCTCATAAGGCTTAGGCTGGGAGATTTTTATAAATGGTGGCATAATGGTTTTAACTTTTGCAAAATTAAAGAGTCAATATTTATTCTAGTTATCATTGGTGCAAGGACCATTTGGTAGAGCCAGATTAGTCATGGAATAATTCTAGCTATGGAGGGTATACTCACCTGTGAGGGTGTCAATGTCGGTTTGGATGAGTAGGAAGAGTCAATTTCGGGTGAGTGGGGACAATTATTCTTTTGTGTGTCTGACTTGTGTGTCACAGGATTCTTTTCTCCTCTGGTTCATTTGAATCATTGGTTAATTTCCATGATGGATCATTCTCTCCATGATGTATCGGTCTCCGGCTCTTGGGGCCGACGTCGCCCACGCTCTGAAAGGCGGGTCAATTGTTTAGAAAAGAGGTGGGAGATTTTCCCTCCTCTAGAAGCTTCCACTCCTCCTAATAGTGAGTCTTGTGACAAAGAGAACTTTGAACTTCAGGAGGGCATGGCGGATCTTTAGAGACATATTCAATAACAGCAAGAGGAATCATATGTAATGTAGGAGCGGCAAATTGAGAAGAACCAAAAAGTTTGATAGTTGGAAGATGAAATTGATGCATTGCGCAACTAAATAGAGGACCTCCAAATTAAATTGGAAAGGAAGAACCCCCAGACTGTTGAGGAAACAACAAGGATAGACCTCAATCGACCAGCTACCATGGAGGACTAGCCTGCTACTTGTGTCTGTTTTTTAATGGAAAAACATAAATGTATTTTTCTTTTAAGTCAGTTATGCAAGGTATATAGCAGTATTCATGTAATATCTTTGTTGTTTTTTGTAGTTTTGGAAAGTAATTGGACCTAGATGAATTGTCTGCAAACATTTATTCCCAAGGTTCGCAATGTACTCGAACTATAATCCTCCCAGCTTTTTGCCACGAACAGGCATGGATTACTACCAACTTATTACTCTTTATTGTTAAAAAAAATTAATCTAAAGTCATTTGTTTCATTTTTGAACTTAACTTCATGGTTTATGAAACATGTTTTATATATATGCATTCCATTTCCATATTAATTCCAATGATATAGTCAAATAAAAAGCAAACTAGAAGGTTTCCTTACCTTCTTTCTGACTGTAAAAGGTTTCACTCTTAAATTTTCCACTTGCAATTCACTTCTCTCAAGTAAGTTCAAAAAGATCACATTGCATGCATCTTCATGTCAAAAAGGTACAATTTTGTTGACCTTCCAAACACAAGCCTTTAAAGTAAACCATGTCATGTAATAACCTTAAAATCTATTTACAATTTTTAATATTTTTTAGACATCACTACCTGATTTCATTAAACATCACATTCTAATATCGAATATGTTTGGTGAATTAATAGTTTTTGGATTTGTATATTATGATCCCAAGACCAACACCATTGCACAAGAGGGTGTGGTGAAGATAGGGCTATATAACATGGTTAAAAATCATCCACATTTAGATCAATCAAGATCCTTATTAATAGAAGTAAACCAAGGTCAATAAAAGATATGAAACTAAAAGTTGTGTTATTGAAAGGACAAAAGTCCATTAGTAGTGAGAGGGGATTTGGGGACACGTCTATAATAAAGGTGTTAAAGACTAGGTCAAATCATGAAAAGGATTACCCCCATACCAAAGCTGATGGATGTGAATTTTTTCAATGGTTTCACTTAACCCATGAATTTACACTCCCTAGTCCATTTCTTATAAAGAGACAACTTAGTGTCCAATCACTAGTATATACTTCCCTTTGAATTTAATCACCATAAGTGGTAATATATTTGCAAAAACTTAATTTAATTATCACTTCAATACACCCCCAATTTCCCATTTAAAGTCTAGGTAACTACTAATCAATCCATATTTTGTTGATCATTTGAACTTGATTCTCTACACACTAACATTGGGAATTCTCTACACACTAATGTCATTGGGAAACCAAATCTTTGTTGGTAGTTTACCTTAACCTTAATAGTGGATTTTATTGGTTAGATACATTATAATAGGCTTGTTGGGTTCCCAAAATTTCATCCATTTCACTCTCTTTTCTTTTACTTTGCTTCATAATTTATCATATTGCGTGGCTCCATAACCATGCACTAAAACCATCTTCATAATTAAATATGGGTTTAGACACATTGTTTTCCAATACACTTATTTTGGTATTTTTAGTGAAATTATGGTTAAATATTAGAAAAAATACATGTACTCACTTATATATAAAAGTTGGATGAGTTTTGTGACATGTGTAGGCATATTTGAAGATTCCAAGGTAGTCATATTTGGCCTCCAAGACTCAAATTCGAATTTCCTCTTCAAACTCTTGAATATTTGAGATCATTGGTCAAGCAAATTGTTGGAAATAATACTGAGAGGGGGGGTGAATCAGTATTATCAGATCAATAAAACTTTTTCAATACTCAGAAACATATACGCTACTTCAGTTAAGTGAACCAGCGTGTACACGCTACTGTGTCTAAAGCAACCAGCGTATAACCAGAAATCTTATGATTCAGTTAGTTTATCTTCAGTAAATGCATCATGACATTATTAACCATATTAAAAGTAAACAGGTGCAGTATAACAGAACAGATCATCACACAGAAGTCACACACATGAACACCATGATATAAGGTGGAAACCCAATGTGGGTGAAAACCACCTGCTGCAAGTCGTCTCTATCTTTCTTTAATAAGAAACTTCAGTTTACAATCTTTTGTACGGTGCAGCCTTATACCAGTACGCAGGCTACAACCTGCAGAAGGCTACAACCTTCTCTCGTTTTCCAAACTCTCCTGGAAGGGAGCTCCAACCCCCTTTGCTCTTGTACTAGCTAAGATACTAGTACGTAGGTGCTGGCCTACAATCTTCTTTCCTTCAGGTACCACTTTTCATCAATTTTCAGACTGGATACTCCTGAAGCACAACATTTCAATCTGAAGACCACGATTCATTCACTTTTCATAGCAAATCATAGAAGCACAGAACAACCAATACTAGCATCATCAAACTTTGAATCACTGAACCACTGAAACCCTGTCAACACCCAGTCACCAGAACACAGAGCAGACTACAAAACCCTGCAATAACAGACAGACCCAACTGCAACCCAAAAATTAAGCCTCAAAAGATATACGCTACTTCAATGAAACAAACCCGCGTATACACGCGCTTTTACCGAAGCCAACTTGCGTACAGATCTAAAAATAATTTCTCATAACTTGCAGCTGTACCAGTCATCAGTCATACTCAGAACATAACATTGCGTCAGTATGCAGATCTAAAAATATGCGTAATCAACCATATACCGATAGTTCCTTTCAAACAATTTGATCCCGATCTATCCTTCCATCAACCGATGTGATCTCTCCTTAGCTCAGATCAAGCAATGTATCATCAACCCAGAACCTGCATACTAGATCTCTTTCTTCATTAGATATTCAAGACTTTTTCAATACACTGGCCTAATGATCTTCTTCTCCTTATATAGCCTTAGGCCTTGCTCAATACCACAGGCCAAAACCATAGAAATCCAATACCATCGACTTCAAAACTAGGGATCAACACGTCTGTCGAGATACCTTGGTCCAAAGACATAGGCTCAAGTACCGAGGACTAACTACCACGGACCAAAGGGAAGCTTCTCGACATGTACGCTTTTTTCTGTTCATGAAACAACGTGTATACGCGACTTCGTACATAGCAAACCTGCGTATCGACGACTTAGTATACAGCGTACCAGCGTGTATACGCAACTTGGGCTTAATGAACCTATGTATATGAAATTTCTCTTCATTCTTGTAGTCTGGACTGAGATCTGTCATCAAAGAGAGTTGCCATCAAGGACAACACCTGTACTGGAGCGCCACACCTGTGCCAAAATGCCAACAATCTCCCCCTTTGGACTTGATGGCAACCGCAAGATCCTTAGAATCATTCTCCCCCTTTGTCATCAAGGGCAAAGGGCTGTGCTCCCCCTGAGTACATGCTGATATCTCTGCTCTGCTGTGCTGAACATGCTCCCCCTGACTGTAGGCAAGATCTGCAAAAGGTGTTCTTCAAAAAGAACCAAGACTTATACACCATAAAGGACCTTCCTATCACCAAAAGACTCAATACATACATCCATACTCCCGACCAAGAGGGGATACATCAGAAATTTACATATAACAACCAATTATATTACATCATTCATCCCAGGCATAGTGGGGAAACCAACATAGGCCGTTACATGACCTTGACACCATAAAAGAGATATCACAAAAGAGATACATGACATAGAGACGAAAGATCTAGATCAAGACTTATGAAAGTCATCAGCAGCATCTGATAATCATCTTTTAGATCAGCAACCAAGATTTCCTTCTGTGCTCCTTCTCTTGAAACCAACAACAGTTGTGAACTAGAACTAAAAATATCTAAATGCCAACAATGCTTTATTAGACTTTAAGCTGCTCCCCCTGAAACTGTGCCTGTTGCACCCCCTGAAACTGTGCCTGAAGGATTCTGGCATACCCATCTCAGACCTTCTCCAACCAGAGTCTGCCCTTGCTGTTCAGAACTCCATATACGCGACTTCACTTGCATAAGACAGCGTATTTACGCGGATATCCTTTATACAACACGCGTACACCATATACGCGACTTTCCCCGCATAAAACAGCGTATGTACGCGGATATCCTTTATACAACACGCGTACACCAACTTTTCTTTAGAACAGACAAGCTTCAACAGCAAGATGAAGCATCAACTACTCCGAGCTTTTGTCTGAGATATTCAAAAGTTTCCCTGGGCAGTGGTTTTGTGAGAATATCAGCAACTTGTTCCTTAGAAGGAACATACTCCAACTTGACCTTCTACTCAAGCACTTGTTCCCAGAGGAAGTGATACTTGATTGGTATGTGTTTGGTCTTTGAATGCATGACTGGATTCTTTGAAATGCTGATTGCACTTGTATTATCACATAAGATAGAGACTGGTGGAGTGCAAGTGATTTGAAAATCTTGCAAGGTTTGCATCATCCAAAGAAGCTGTGTGCAACAAGATGCCGCAGCCACATATTCTGCTTCAGCTGTAGATAAGGCAATCGAACTCTGTTTCTTGCTGAACCAAGATACTAATCTGGAACCCATGAAGAATGCACCACCACTTGTGCTTTTCCTGTCATGCACACTTCCGGCCCAATCTGCATATGTGTAAGCATGAAGAGTGAGATCTGTATCTCTAGGATACCATAGGCCATAGTTTTGAGTCCCTTGAAGATACTTGAAGATTCTTTTGACTGCCTGAAGATGAGTTTCCTTTGGGTTGGCTTGAAATCTTCCAACAATTCCTACTGCATGCATAATGTCTGGTCGGGTACCTGTCAAATAAAGCAAACTCCCAATCATGGATCTATAAGTTGGTTGATGAACTGCTGCTGATTCATCATTTGTACTGAGGCTGCATCCTATAACCATGGGGGTACATACTGGCTTTGAATCTTCCATGCCATACTTCTTCAAGATCTGCTTGAGGTACTTGGTTTGAGACAAGAAAATACCTCCTTCATTTTGTTGGATTTGCAATCCAAGAAAGTATGTCAATTCTCCAAGTAATGACATTTCAAATTCTTTCTGCATAACCAAGGCAAAGTTTTGACTCATAGCCTCTTCATTGCTGCCAAAGATAATATCATCTACATACACAATAAGTATTAGCAATTTGTTATTTTCAACTTTCATATAGAGATTGCTATCTGCTGATCCTTTTGAAAAACCTTGTTGGTGAAGATATTGTCCAACTGATAGTACCAAGCCCTTGGAGCTTGTTTGAGACCATAGAGAGCCTTTTTCAATCTGCACACAAGGTTTGGATCATTCCCAAGAATGAAACCATCTGGCTGCTCAATGTATACTTCTTCTTCTAAGTCTCCATTCAGAAAGGCTGATTTCACGTCCATTTGAAATACCTTGAAGTTTTGAAAACTTGAGAGAGAAAGGAACATTCGGATGGCCTCAAGTCTTGCAACAGGAGCAAAGGTCTCTTCAAAATCTATTCCTTCTTGCTGTGCATACCCTTTACAAACAAGTCTGGCCTTGTTTCTAATTACTTCTCCATTTTCATTCAATTTATTTTTGAAGACCCATTTTGTCCCTATGACATTCTTATCTTTTGGTCTAGGAACCAATTCCCAAGTGTTGTTCTTTTCGATCTGCTCAAGTTCTTCATCCATTGCTTTGACCCAACATTC
The DNA here is from genome assembly GCA_031772625.1 of Pinus tabuliformis. Lineage (NCBI taxonomy): Eukaryota > Viridiplantae > Streptophyta > Pinopsida > Pinales > Pinaceae > Pinus > Pinus tabuliformis. The sequence continues at coordinate 1,191,904,559 of CM062816.1, read as the reverse complement.
ATCTTTGCATGCCTCTTTCACATTTTGTGGTTCAGTGGAGGAGAGTAATGCCAAATAGCTTGAAGCTTCTGCAATTGTTCTTCTTGTTTGTACTCCTGCTTCTTTCTGTCCCACAATCTGAGATTCTGGATGATTCTTCTGGACATATCTGGATGGAGTCTTCTCTTCTATTCTTGTCTGCTCCTCTGGTTCTTCTTGAGGTTCTTCTTCTTCTTGAGGTTCTTCTTCATCATTCTGTCTTTGAGGGTAGCCTTCATCTTCTTCGATGTCTTCATGATGAACTTGCCTAGGAATGTGTCCCTTCTCATCAACCACAACATCAATGATGTCAACAATTCTGCCAAGTCTTTTATTGTAGCACTTGTATGCTTTGCTATGTGGAGAATAACCAAGAAGAATGCCTTCGTCTGCTCTTGGTTCAGGTTTGCCAAGTTGCTCATCAGTATTCTTAATATAACATTTGCTCCCAAAGATTTTGAAGTGCTTCACCGAAGGAGTCTTACCACACCAGAGCTCATGAGGAGTTTGAGTGTTGTTTACTCGGACATTTGTTTTGTTGAGAATAATAACCGCAGCATGTGCAGCTTCACCCCAGAAAGTTGCGGGAGTACCTGATTCATCAAGCATAGCACGAGCCATTTGTTGGATTGTTCTGTTCATTCTTTCCACAACTCCATTTTGCTGCGGAGTTCTAGCTGTAGAGAATTCTTTTCTTATCCCATGTTCTTCACAGAAATCGAAAAATTCATTTGAGGTAAACTCCCCACCTCTGTCAGATCTGAGGCACTTAATCTTGTGTCCTGATTCATTTTCAGCGAAGGCTTTGAAGGATTTGAATTTTTCGAATGCTTCATCTTTGTGCTTCATAAGTCCTAACCAGACAAACCTGGAGAAATCATCAATGAATAATATCAAATATTCTTCTCCTCGAGGTGTTCTTTTTCTGAATGGACCACATGTATCTGTATGTACTAGCTCAAGAGGCATGCTAGCTGATCCTTCCTTCTCAGGAAAATTAGTTCTAGTTTTCTTTCCAAACTGACATGATTTGCATATGGTGTTGTCTGGAATTTTGATATCTGGAAGATCACGAACTACCTGATATTTGCATGCTTTCCTTATTTGTGGAAAGCTTAGATGCCCCAACCTCTTTTGCCATAGCCAGTGTTCATCATTCTTGCTCAAATAACATTGTTGTTGTCTTTCTTCAAATATGTATAGATTATTTGGAGTCCTTCTTCCTTTGATCATTGTTTCACCTGTATCAAGATCACGAACACAACATCCAGTTGATCTAAATATTACCTCTGTTCCTTGATCGCACATCTGACTGACACTTAGAAGATTATGCTTCAATGCATCAACATACAGAACATTTCCAGCTTTGACCTTCTCTTTCAACGGAGCAACGCCTTTTCCTTTTATGGCTGCAGAGATATCGTTTCCAAAAGAAACTTTCTTTCCCTTTTCTAATGCGGTATATGATTCAAGTTTATCTTTGTCCCCTGTCATATGCTTCGAACATCCGCTGTCAATGTACCATAGACTTTCTTGATCTTCTGCATAAAAGGCTATCCCACATCTTTCTGGTTGCGGTTCCTTTATTCTCCATGTTCTGACATTTGAGGTTTGTTCCTTCTGAGTTGTCTTCCAGAACCTGCTCCTGCATTCAGAGTCTTCATGACCAAAGTTATTACAAATAGAGCATTCAACTTCATTTTCAAGAACCGAAAAGTTGTTATAAGTCCTTTTCATGGTTCCAGTCATACTTCTTTGCTTTTGAGCTTCTCTAGTCATGATTGTCTTGTAGGCAACACATTGAGCTGCTTTGTGACCGAAGTTATGGCAAGAAAAGCATTGGCCATTAAAGAAATTTCTCCGATAATCAGATCTATCATCCAACCGATTGTAGCTTCTATTGACATCCATTCTTGGGGCAAATTGGGAAGATTTTACCTGTGGCTGATTGTAGCTTCTGTTTGTCCTTAAGGCCGCTTGTCCCCGAACTTCTTGATAGTCTTTATTTGTTCTTGAGGTAAACTGTCCCTAATTCACCTGATGACTTTTATTTGGTCTTTGTTCGCTCCTCCTTGCTGCATCAAGATAACTTTTAGAGGTAGAAGCTTGAGATGTTTCTCCATTATATCCCAGACCTATCTTGATTAGAGGAGAATGCTGCACATTGATAATCTCATCCAAGGTTTCAGATCCTTTAACAAATTTAAGATTAATTGCTTTTGTTTTCTCAATCTCCTTTCTAAGACAAACAATCTCACATTCCAATTTTTCAAGATGTTTTTTCTTTTCTGCCAGTTGACATTGTAGAGAATCAATAATAGCACTTTTCTCTTCTAAGCAAACTTTGAGATTATTCATTTCTTCATAAAAGCCTTCTACATCTATAGCATCCATGTAGTCATCATCTTCAAAAGCCATTAAAAGTTTATATCTATAACCATGTTCATCTTCGTCACTATTTGAAAGACCATCACTATCTTCATGAGTGTAATAGCTTTTCTTCTTTTCATTCTGTTTCTTGTTCCATTTAACAGGTTCCTTTCCCTTGTCATTCTTATCTTTGTGAGGACATTTGGCAGCATAATGACCTACTCTTCCACAAGCAAAGCATTTAAAAGGTAACTTACCTCTGAACCTTCCAGAACCCCTTTGAAGATTTCTGACAAAATTTGATTCTTCTTCTTCATCTTTTGGCACGTGACTTGCTTCATAATAATCTTCTTTTCCCGAAGCCTTGAAAGCAGCTTCTCTTCTGTCTGATGGACCTCCTTTTCTCATTTCATAAGCAGTTAGAATTCTGTGAAGCTGAGACATAGTAAGAATTCGTAGATTTTCTTTTTCTTCTATTGCAGACACTTTAGATTCAAATCTGGGGGACAATGATCTTAGAACCTTTTCAACCACAATAGCCTCTTTTATTTCTTCACCCAAGTTTTTCATGCAATTAACAATCTCATCTACCCTAAGGAAATAGTTAGCCACACTTTCATCATTATACATTCTGAGAGTCTCATACTTAATCCTGAGAGTTTGAAGTTTAGCACGCTTTACCTGTTCGTCTCCTTCATAGCTCGTGACAATTTTGTCCCATATTTCTTTTGCGGATTTATAGTGCATTACCTTCATGAATTCCGATTGGGATATACATCCTAATAGGGTACTGACTGCTTTTGCATTTGTTTCATACTTCTTTTTCTCGGCTGCATCTGTAGGAGTAGCTGAAGGAAAAGCGTAGCCTGTCTCTACAATGTCCCAAACTTCTGTACCAAGAGATTGAAGATAGGCAGTAACTCTTACCTTCCAATAATTGAAGTTTGTCCCATCAAAAACCAGTGGCCTAATTGATGCTTCTCTCTCGTAGTTGCTCATGATGAACGATCTACCTTCAAGCGATCAAGCTTCTCTGAAGGACCTGCTCTGATACCAATTGTTGGAAATAATACTGAGAGGGGGGGTGAATCAGTATTATCAGATCAATAAAACTTTTTCAATACTCAGAAACATATACGCTACTTCAGTTAAGTGAACCAGCGTGTACACGCTACTGTGTCTAAATCAACCAGCGTATAACCAGAAATCTTATGATTCAGTTAGTTTATCTTCAGTAAATGCATCATGACATTATTAACCATATTAAAAGTAAACAGGTGCAGTATAACAGAACAGATCATCACACAGAAGCCACACACATGAACACCATGATATAAGGTGGAAACCCAATGTGGGTGAAAACCACCTGCTGCAAGTCGTCTCTATCTTTCTTTAATAAGAAACTTCAGTTTACAATCTTTTGCACTGGTGTAGCCTTATACCAGTACGCAGGCTACAACCTGCAAAAGGCTACAACCTTCTCTCGTTTTCCAAACTCTCCTGGAAGGGAGCTCCAACCCCCTTTGCTCTTGTACTAGCTAAGATACTAGTACGTAGGTGCTGGCCTACAATCTTCTTTCCTTCAGGTACCACTTTTCATCAATTTTCAGACTGGATACTCCTGAAGCACAACATTTCAATCTGAAGACCACGATTCATTCACTTTTCATAGCAAATCATAGAAGCACAGAACAACCAATACTAGCATCATCAAACTTTGAATCACTGAACCACTGAAACCCTGTCAACACCTAGTTACCAGAACACAAAGCAGACTACAGAACCCTGCAATAACAGACAGACCCAACTACAACCCAAAAATTAAGCCTCAAAAGATATACGCTACTTCAATGAAACAAACCCGCGTATACACGCGCTTTTACCGAAGCCAACCTGCGTATAGATCTAAAAATAATTTCTCATAACTTGCAGCTGTACCAGTCATCAGTCATACTCAGAACATAACATTGCGTCAGTATGCAAATCTAAAAATATGCGTAATCAACCATATACCGATAGTTCATTTCAAACAATTTGATCCCGATCTATCCTTCCATCAACCGATGTGATCTCTCCTTAGCTCAGATCAAGCAATGTATCATCAACCCAGAACCTGCATACTAGATCTCTTTCTTCATTAGATATTCAAGACTTTTTCAATACACTGGCCTAATGATCTTCTTCTCCTTATATAGCCTTAGGCCTTGCTCAATACCACGGGCCAAAACCATAGAAATCCAATACCATCAACTTCAAAACTAGGGATCAACACATCTGTCGAGATACCTTGGTCCAAAGACATAGGCTCAAGTACCGAGGACTAACTACCACGGACCAAAGGGAAGCTTCTCGACATGTACACTTTTTTCTGTTCATGCAACAACGTGTATACGCGACTTCGTACATAGCAAACCTGCGTATCTGCGACTTAGTATACAGTGTACCAGCGTGTATACGCAACTTGGGCTTAATGAACCTGCGTATATGAAATTTCTCTTCATTCTTGTAGTCTGGACTGAGATCTGTCATCAAAGAGAGTTGCCATCAAGGACAACACCTGTACCGGAGCGCCACACCTGTGCCAAAATGCCAACACACATTTCATGGAGAAAGATCATGGAAGTTTTCATAAGTGTCTCATATCAAAGTTAGGAGAGATTTGTGAGAGGATATGAAGAGATGTTAATTGATAGATGTCAACACATGGTTGTAACCACATGAGATATTTGTGGATCTAGGAGAATTTGTGGATATACATTTATGAATTAGTTATATTACTTTTTGTATAAATAAGAGTGTCTTATCCTCTCAAAAGGTGTGAAAATTTTGGGAGTTATGCTCATGCTTCAATTTAGAGTTTTGGATGTTAAGGATTGGCACTATGCTTATGATTAATGTAATGAATACCATTGTTGTTCAATTCAATATGGTTTTTGTTTGATTAATAGTTTTCTCAACTTTCCACTGCTCATGCACTTTGGGATGGCCACGTAATGAGTATGGGATGTATTATAATGCTTTATATTTTAGTTTCTTTATGTTCATTTTAAGTCTTTTGACTAGATGCATTGTTTACATTCTTTCATACTCATTCCATTTATGTTCTTTTGCAGGTTAAGCGTTATTTCTCTCATTTCATATATTCATTTCTTTTCAATTTGTTTGATTAATACTCATGAATTATTCTAATTTGACAATGCACACATTGGTAATTTCAATTGATCTCTCTCTGCTTTCAGAATAGATTGCCTTTAAATTTCACAGTTTAAGAATTCAATGTTTTCTTAATATAGGATTTGTCGCTTTCTAGATTAAATTTACTTTCAAGTCATTAGAATAGATTTAATTTCCTGTTGGTAAAATAGATTTACTTGTCACTAGAATAGGTTTATTTTCATGTCAATAGAGTAAGTTTACTTTCATGTCAATTGTCATTTCAATTTCATAGATTAAAATATTTATTTCAAAGTTCCGAATTTGAGGCTTTTGAAAAAGAAAGTGTGTGCATACTCATATTAGACATTTTTCATGAATATGTTTGCCATCATTTCAATAGGTTAATTTACTCTTAAATTGAAAGTTGATTCCTAACATATATTGTGCAAGTATACTTCGCAAGTTCACGAACCCCGAGTTTGACAATTTAATGACAAGTAATTTAACTAACAATTAAATTACCCAATGAGGCTATAGGTATTTACCTAAAATACCCAAACCTTTCCTCTCATAGAGAAGCAACGAAAAGGGACCAACAATAAAATATTGACATTAAGGACATGATACCCCTTGTTGACCCCAAAAACCTTGACATTCTCCCTAATTGACAAAAAATAGAAAGGACCAAGAACTAAATATCATGATTGAGGAAAGATATCTTTATAAATATTACACCTGTCACAAAGTAAAAGTAACTCTTGATTCAACCCCTTCATCACCAGCTAGAAGCCCAACCAAAATCATGGTAAAGGTGGCATTGCTCATTGTCTCATTCTTTTCTCTCTAAACTTACATGGCCTCAATATATTAACTAATGAACCCATCGTCCATAATTGGATTTGTAATAAATACCCCACAAATTAACATAATATTTACCCAAATTTAAAGGTAAACCTAAGAAGGGCCCTTATATGCACATCACCACTTAACACCTATGGTGTAGTTCCAAAAACCTAAAAGAGTATTCCATTTGTCTTAGAATATTTAAATGTACTTGAAGTGGTTTAATGACCAATTAGTATATTGAAATTTGACATGCCGAATTCAACAATTTGAAATATTTAGAAACTAATTCTTTTAAGGTACTTTCAACTACCCATCAGGGAAGAGAATGGCATGAAACTTATACCCACTCTTAGGAAGTCCACATCAACACATATGAGTGATCATATTCACAAGTGGAATAAGTGTCATGGGTTATGTAAAATACTTCCTCACCTTCTTTTTGATTGGTTTACTAAGTCTCTCTCATAAAATTTTTGAAGATTGACACATCCACAAATGGAGAACAAAGCCATTGAAGCTCCCTCAAAATGGAATTGGTGCCCATAAAAAATTTACATGAACATTTATATTCCTAATGCACCTAGTTCCCATTGATGAATTACACCTTTGGAGACAATATATGGACCCATTAGGTCTATCCAACATTATCTACCTATAGAAAATCAATTTCAATTAGGCCCCAATGTATGTGGAGGTCCCCAAACTCCATTCTCCACTCCCTATTTACATGTATCATCTACCTTATTTATATCATTTAATTATATGCTCAACCTAATGCGTAGGTTCCATAACATCATCATCAAATGGAAACTTGACTAAACTGGGGGGTGGGGGGGGTGAATCAGTTTAGTACATTCATAGACATAAATTTATTTTCTTTTAATTGATTAACTAAACTATTAAATGAGTAGTTTAACACATTATGAACATAATATTTAATATGTGAACATCAAGTAATATGTAAACCAAAACATCACATCAACACATATGGACACCAAAGATAATTGGAAACCCATAAAGGGAGAAAAACACGGATTTGTTATTGTTGTGATGCAAAGGTAAGCTCCTAATCCCTTATTACATCTGATTTTCTATAGGCTCCAACCTACAGGAGGTTGCTACCTCAATTCTTCAAGCTTCAACTTGCAAAGAAGCTCCAACTCCCAAATCTTTTCTATAGGCTAAAACCCACAGGAGGACCCTAACTCAACATGATCCAACTTGTTCTTTATCAAGCTACAACTTGAAAGGAGACTGCAATCCCCTAATACATATAAAAATAAGTTGTTGGTTTACCTAATCATAAGTTCAACATACTTCCATATTTTTTTTGCTTCTTCTTCTCCTCAAATCTACTTCACATCAACTCTATATATGTGCCAAGTAACTAATGAACAATGCCTCAATCAAATCTCACATTCTCTAAATCTCTAACCATATAGCCTTGCAACCTCACACATTTTCATAAGAAAGCTTTGATGGTTGTTAGTATTCCAAACATGAATATGAAGTGAAAAGAATTATCTCTTTTCATTCCACTCATTCGTTTCACACCTTTTGAGATTTTAAAAATTAAAATAAAATAAATTCTTCGCCAAAATTTATTTTCAACCACATGTAATGATTGAAACAAAAAGCATAGCCTTTGCAACATACATTAGAAATATATCAACAACTATAACATCACAACATCAAATCATAACAACATTCTTCATGCCTTTGCCTTTGTCTTTGCCTTGCATCACAATAATCTCTGCAACATAACAATCTCTAATAACAAACCACCTGCATATATGCAACTACATTTCCATAACTAGTGCATCAAAACAAGCATAACTCAACTGTGCATATTGTGCATACACCAACTGTGCCATGATACTTTGTTGGTCCTTTGTTTTGTTGTCAATAGCTCTACCATATCTAACATACCTTGCACCAAAAACACAACAAGCATACCAATATTATTTTGCAACCATAACAACCAAGCAATTAACTCAACCATATTTAGCATACCTTGCTACTCCTTCGCCATAAAAATATATGCAACATCACCAACATGCAATCACAACATATGAAAGAAATTTAGTCACCTTCAAGGCATAACAATATTTGTTCATTTGTGCATACATTAACTCTGGAATCAGCTTGGCAGGACTTGCCATCAAGCATAATAGTGATCAACAATATAGTAATGAACAGTTTAATAACAACATAAGCATATTACTATAGGCTATTTTGTCACATTTGATCAATCAATCTCCTAATGGGATCAATCAACATCCTATTCCCCCTTTACATCATCATTTCACAAAGCCCTACACAAGACTCTCTCTTTCCCCGGAGTTTCTTCCCTGATCTACATCATCTGAGCCATTTTTAGGGCCAACACACCCTAGCCTCTTACTGGACAGCGTTCACCTACAAGTTGCTCCATTGTGTCTTGCGTTTATCACTTATAGGTTTCTACCCTTTGCACCTGCAATGGTTCTAGAAATTTGGGAAAAAGAAAGAGAATCATGGAGCCTCCATTTCCATAAGCTTCCAGGATCTGTTGTAACCATTTACCTCAGATAAAAATTTTGAATCCTATCCTATCCTACCTTGGAGTTTCCATCCCTTATCCTTAGATCTCATCCTCCCATCAAGAGTGGTTCTCAATCCCAATATTGGTAAAAGGAAAATAACTCCCAACTTACCTCACTCCTCTATATATTTACAGTCTTCCATATGTAGGATTCTTCACTTATGGTAACCTTTTCACTCCCTCCTCCTTTCCTTCCCAAAAACTCATCTTCGGTAGCCTATATCAACATGTTATCATCCTATACTATCTTCGTCGATCCATGGACTGTACCAAATGAAGCTAACGTCCAAAGTTTTGGCGACCGAATGTCACTAAGCCCCATTGAGCTAGATTACAAAGTCATTTATTCAACTTGTGTTTTTTATTCATTTGATTCACTTAATTAGGTAGACAGATCACTAAATTATGGTATGTCTTTTGATCCTTTCTCACATGTATTCCCTACCAAACAAAGCATAATGGAAATCACGATGTCAGATGATGCGCCTTGCGATGAACATCACCATCATTCCTCCTTATCTGATTGCATTGAGGATAGTCTTAGTGATGTATACTCCCCAATTTTTTCTAACTTTTTACGAATTTTGTGTCTATTCATGAGGTCGATTCAGAAAAGAACATTTTGAATATCGAAGAGATGATACCTCTTAATATTTCCATTAACCCGGTTGTTGTCGAAAATCTACACACTGGATCATCTTGTTCTCCATTCAAGATCGAGGCTTATCGAGCCCTTTTCTGTGAGTTTCGAGATGTCTTTTCCTGTACCTACAAGGAGATGCCAGGTATTAACCCAAATATAGTTGTACATGAAATTAAGACATATCCTGATGCCAAACCAGTCAGACAGCACCTCCGTCTGATCCATCCCAAGAAGGATGTTGGTATTAAAGCTAAAGTTGAAAAGCTTCTTCGAGCTAGTTTCATATACCCAGTTCCTTTAACTGGTTGGGTGTCGAATGTAGTTCATGTCATGAAGAAACGGGCCATTATTCGAGTTTACATCGATTATCATGATGTGAATCATGCATGTCCAAAGTAAAATTATCCCACCCCATATATTGACCAGATTGTTTATGACTACGCTGGCTGCAAAATTTATTCATTTATAGATGGATTTTTGAGCTATAATCAAATCAACATTCTCCCGACGCAACAACCTAAAATTGCTTTTATTTGTCCCTGGGGCACTTTTTCCTATAGGAAACTCTCGTTTGTTTTAAATAATGTTGGGGCCACATTTAAACGTGTCATGGATTACAATTTTCATGACATCAAACACATATTTCAACCATATTTGGATGACCTCCATGCTCACTCAAAACATCAAGTTGATCATCTGATGCATCTTCGGGCTATTTTCCTCCGTTGTAGACATTATAATATTCAACTTAACCCATAAAAATGTGTGTTTTGTGTCATTTCGGGTCGACTACTAGGTTTTTTCATATCAAAACAAGGAATTTGTATCAATCCATTAAAATTACAGGAAATTGTTGATTTTCCTGCACCTTCACTTGTTCAGCTTCAACAACTTCAAGGGAAAGCTAACTTCCTATGAAGATTCGTCCCTAATTATGCATAGTTGACCAAAGGATTCACTCGCTTGCTAATAAAAGGGATTACCTTCCATTGGGATGAGGTAGCTCAGAAAACATTTGATGCCTTGAAAGATGCACTAGTTCGGGCATCTCTTCTTTATCCCCCTAATTATCAACGCAACTACTTCATGTATCTTGTTGCTGCCATTTCTACTACATCAATGGTATTGGTCCAAGAAGATGATTTAGGGATTGAACATCCCATTTATTATCTGAGCCATAATCTTAACGATATTGAAATCTGATATTCCCACGTATAAAAGTTGGCTTTGGTGGTCGTTTAATCCATCCAAATATTTTTCCATTACATCTTGCTTCAGAAAACTATGGTCGTTTCAGATTGCAACACTATGAAATACATTTTATCACGTCAATTGTTGGGGGGTAAGTACTCGAAATGGATTGTCATCTTACAAGAATTTGGCATGGAGTTCATTAAATCCAAGTCAAAGAAATCCCTGGTTTTCGTGGAACTAATGTGTGATCTTCCTTACCTTGATTCAGAATCTACATCCGAAGATTTTATTCCCAAGATTCATTGTTTCTAATATCATTATCTAAACCATGTTATGGAGATTTCCTAATTTATCTCCAAACCCAGACTTTATGGTATAATACCTCTCACTCAAAGCAATGATGTATTCCTTACTAAGACCGAAATTGCATCATTATTGGCGACACCCTTTACCATCATGGTATCAATACGATCGTACGAAGGTGCCTCACACTTGAGGAGGCTGAGAAATTCCTAAATGAATGCCACTCGAGGGCATGTGGCAGACATTTATCTGGTTAAGCTACCACCTAGAAAAATTTATGTGTTGCTTACTTCTGACCTACCATCTTTCGAGACCAAATCTTCATTGCTCAGAAGTGTCATGCGTGCTAGATATATGATCTAAGGCCCATGCTCTACCCACTCTATTGCATCACGTTATCATTGTCAGTCCCTTTGCAAAATGGGGTATCGACTTCGTGACATGTAACCCTCACTCGACCAGGGGGAATGGTTATATTATTGTCGTAGTTGATTACTTTACTAAATGGGACAAGGCGATGCCTACATTTAAAAACACTGGAAAAATGGTTGCATACTTATTTTCCAAGCACGTAATCACACAGTTTTGTGTTCCACAAGTAATAGTTACAGATCAAGGAAAACATTTCTGGAATCATATGGTGACTGAACTAACCGCTAAGATGGGACTTTATCTTGAAAGTTCCACTCCCTACTATCCTCAAGCTAATGGATAGGTTGAGTCCATCAACAAAGTTCTTAAGAGGATGCTTCAACGCATGGTAGGGGTCCACAAATCATACTAGAATTTGCTTATTTACTGTGCTTTGTGGCCATACCGAACCTCAGTCAGGATTGGTAGCAGATTTACACCCTTTCAGTTGGTGTATGGTCTGGAAGTTATCCTCCCAATTGAATGTGAAATTCCATCATTGAAACTAGCTATCAAAATACCTTCTGCCGCTTCCATAGAGGAGGAGAATCTTTTACATCTGACTCATTTAGATGAAACTCGGTGCAATGTTGTTATAGTTAACGAAGCTCATAAAAGACGCATCAAGGCACAAAATGACAAAAGTGTCAAGCCTCGTGTCTTATCAAAAGGAGACCTTGTTCTTTAGTATAAACAAGAGTATGATAAGTGAGGTTTAGGGAAGTTTCATACCATGTGGTTTGGTCCATACATTGTCAAGTGAGTCCTTGCAAAATTGGCCTATGAGTTAGTAGATTTTGATGGAATTCCCTTGGCATAACCTAGAAATGGGTTGTACCTCAAAAAATACTATGCTTGATACCAAGTGTAGTTTTCACTGTGTACACATTGTCTATATTTGTGTTGAGTGTGTTTGTAGTGTCTCTTTTTAGAGTTTTACACAGTTTTTGTTGATTCCCTTTTAATTTTGGTTTGTAGATGTCGGTATCTCTTGAAACTTTTGTCGTTTATGTTGATGGTGCCAATCGTAGTATTCAAAACTTATATTCTGCAGCATGGGCTATCTTTATTCCAAATGGTGAGTTAGTGAGTCTGTAAGGGATTTGTATTGGTCACTCCACCAACAACATCGTTAAGTATAGTGCATTGGTCGAGCTATTGTCTGATGTTATTGCACATGGTATCTTTCGTTTAGTTGTCAGAATTGACTCACAACTTATATTACTAAAACTTTCTATTTTCTATTCAGTTAGAATCCCCTCCATCCTACACATGGTTTTACGAGTTCACCTTCTAAAAATACATCTCGATTTCATACAATATGAACACATTTCTAGAAATCTAAACACATTGACAGATGTCCTAGATAATCATGTTTTAGATAGACATTTGCAACGAATGTAATTAATTTTCAACTCACATCACATCATATTGAAAATACAATATAAACCCAAAAACAATGAATATATATGAAGTTTGGTTTTACAAAAACTTGTGCCTGAGACACATATGGCATATATTGCCCATATAAAAAACTACATGCAAATATATAAGGATACAAATCAAAGGTGCTCATGATAGAATGACACTACATGAGCCATCTTGCGCAGTAGTCAACCAATATGACTAGGCACCCCTATGGTGTATCGCTTAGGTCACAACGAAATTTGGTTAACCACGGTTTCATCAATTTCGTGTGTCAACCCTTCCATGTGGTTCTCTACCTTTGATAGGACCTCTACCACATCAGGTTCTCGTAGCATATCCTATCCTACCGCAGCGACCTGTGTTAGTTCTACTGCCTACTCATGTTGTCGTTCCTCTGTACGATGGAGATATGAAGCACCAATAGGTCGAACTGGTCCCACATTTGCATGAAACATCAATAGTTTAGTCTCGGGAAAAAAAAAAAACAAAACAAAACAAAAACAAAAACAAAACAAAATAAATAAAAAAAACTAAAGACTAAACAAAAACTAAAAATAAAACTAAAAACAAACAAAACAAAACAAAAAACACAAAAAAATTGTAGAACTTTCAAAATTTAAAAGGTCAAAATTTCTTACCTGAAGCACCCCATTCCTCACCCATGGGAAGCACGAGCTCACAGGTCATCGTGGAAATCCATGCCTGCGTAATGATAGCCATTGATCATAATAAACCGTCTACGTAGCTGATCAGGTGCTCAGTATTTGGCTCAAAAATCGAAGTTCTCAGAATGGCTCAAAACCTGAATGATCGCGTCCGTCTCGGAAAAACGATCCTAACGCAACTCGTTTCGTCAAAAACCGAGTTCGTATGAGAAATTTATTGTGTTCTGATCGCTTTGCTAAACAAGCGAAATTTGCTAAAAAAAATGCCCAGTCACTGCACAGTCAGCAGTCCGTACTGTTGACGTGGCAAGTGACTAGGCATGGTCAAAGATGGTCAGCAGCGTATCATAGATGGATAAGTGGCATCATTTTATTGGGTTATACAGGTGGTGTGTTAGCGCATTCTTATTGGTTCATTTTGGGCCAATGGAAGAAGGCCACATGGCAAGACCAAAGGCCACCACGTGGCACCTCCCAAAGGCCTTGACAGTCTCGACACAGTGGAGAAAAATATTATGGTGGAGGTCAAGGTCGAACCTACGACCTCTGGCATACCGTTCACATACCTTAACCACCTCCACTACCACCATGGTTCTTACCATGTATGTTCTCCACATTTATTTAAAGTGCAATGGTTAGGAGTTGGGCAACTAGGGGAGGATCAGCCTTGCAGGCCAACCCTCCCCCATGTGAACGCATTTGTTACAAACCACAAATGGTTATAGTTAACCCGACAGACTAATTCACCACACCATGACGGTTAGTCTCTACATGTGAACGCAATTGCCATAACCCCTAAGAGTCAACACTTTCGACAAACATTTAACGCAGCAGTTAATGTGATGTTAACTGTCACATGTGACAACCCACTAAAACGCCAGATATAAAGGTTTTAGTTAACACTAATCACGGGATTTAATTTAATTAATCCGGGTTTAAAGCAATTAAGTGCAGTTTAACACTAGTTAACTCTGAGTTTAGTTTGGCAGTGCCCCGAATTTCAGGCCTGCCTCCATATTTAGCAGAGAAAACTAGAGATATTCCATAATTAAAGGAGAAATTGTAGGAAAAGACTGTCTGGTCATACATAAGGAAATTTTCGACCAAATTGAGCTCAGGAAGAGGTGTTCTTGGCTAATTTGGACATTCTGAACACATTGGTGTAGGTATCAGGAGCCATAGAGCTTTTTAAAATAGAATTTTTCCATATTGAGTTAATACAGAGGCCCAAGCCATGGAAGTTGTACCAAGGAGATGTAGCCTAGGAGGGGTGAACTCCTTCATCAAAACATTGTGTTAAAGTGTCTCTTTGAGAGTTTTTTGTACTTTGAATGTATATTGTTCAGTATTTGTGTTTGAAGCTATTTTTCTCATGAATGTCATTTTAAACTTAAGGAAATTTACCTATTTACATACACAAACAACTAAGGAAACCACAATACAAGAAGCAATAAGCAAGCATATAGTTAGAAATCTGTAATTGATTTTAGCACATCATAAACTAACAATCAAAAATAGATCAAGTTGTATCAGAACAGTTGAATTGCTTGATTTCTTGAGTTTGTGCAATTAGGGTTTTAATGGTTGCAAAATTGTGATGCTTACAAGGTTAAAGTTGTAGAAAGGAGAAGGGAAGCTATTGGTTGAAACTCCTAAGGTAATGCCCAGAAGAAGGAGAGCCACAAGGCCACAATCTCCACCACCCAAAGTTCCAATTCCAGTTGCACTTGAAACTCCTCAAGTTTTGCCTTCAACTGAGATTGAAGAGGTACAAGCAGTACCAATTTCTAAGCCTGAATCCACAGCCATTATGTCTATAGAAAGAGAGTCTGAGCGTCCTTCTTCAGAAGAGGAAGAATTCAAGAAAGCTTTCTTCACCTTAACTGAGATGGCTAAAGTCCTCTATGAAGAGAGTAACACTAGAATGGTTGGAGAGAGTTCTAAACCTCCACATGGAGAAGGAAGCTCAGAGGATAAAAAAGATGAGAAGAAGGATTCCAAAGGGAATGGTGGAAAGCCACCTCCATCTCCACCATCCTCATCATCTTCCTCATCATCTTCATCATCTCACACAGCATCATCTTTCACTACCACCAATGAAACTACCCATACTCATTCAACCCAAAAGGAAAGACTCCCTTACTTAAATTAGACATAAAAGTTGAACTCCCCATCTACAATGGAGAGGTGAATGCGGAAAAGTTGGACAATTGGATTCGACAGTTGGAAGTATACTGTAGAATTAAAAACCTTCACGAAGACGACATAAAGATCCAATTGGCTTCACTGAGGCTAGAAGGAGTTGCATTAGTTTGGTGGGAAGCAAAGAATCAAGAGGAAATGTGAATCCATGGTAAGATATCCATTACTTGGGTTAAATTTGTTTCGCAATTAAAATACAATTTTATCCTTTAGCCTATATGCAAAAATCCATTATGAGTTGGCATAATTTTAGGTACCTTAAAGGCCAAACAGACCAAGATTATACACAGGAGTTTGGGAAAAGAGATTTGTTGTTAGGAGTAAATTTGAATTCCCAAGATACACTACTGAAATATATTGGGGGTTTACATTCCTATTTGAAACATATTATCCTTATGTTCAATCCAAATAATTTGGATGAGGCATGTGTGTAAGCCACGCACCTTGAATCTAGAGGAAAGAACATTCAATAAGAGGGTAGTAAGAGGAAGCCATTCAAGGGCACGTAGAAAGAGAAGGGTGGAAAAGGGAAGGGAAATAAGAATGAAAGTGTGAAGAAAGAAGGGGAGAAAATCACATGCAAACACTGTTCCAAAGAGGGGCATGATGAAGCCCACTGCTGGAAATTGCATCCCAAATTAAGGCCTAAGAAACAAAACAATAAGGTAAAAAAAAACACGACCTCTACCACACAACATGACCTTGGTTCAGACTCTGGTGATGAGACTAAGATTTCAGCCATGGTTACAAAAGGAAAAGGAACTATTGCAAGCACTAGTTCATCACATAGTCAAAACAACACTCCAAATGAAGAGTCAAGAATAGAGTTGTTTCATGTAAGAGTGATTTCAAATCATACAAAGATTGATCATTATTTGATATTAGGTCACAGTCAAACTTGATTTCAAAAGACTTGGTAAAAAACCAAAACCTTGAAACTGTACCTCATCATAAGCCATATCCATTGGGTTAGATAGTTAACAATGCAAACTTACAGGAAGTGTTTATTCAAGTTCACCATTACTGAAAAGTTCATTGATGAAAGTGAGTTAGATGTAGTTCCACTTGACATCTCAGGAATCATTTTGGGTAGTCCTTATTTGTATGGTAGGAAAGAAGTATTATATCTCCATGATAACAAATACATATTTCTCAAGAATGGGGTGGAGTACATTGTGAGAGCCCATCGCAAAAAGATGAACATTTCTTTGGTTAATGCAGGGCAAATGAAGAGACTAGTAAATGCAAGTAAAAATTTTGTGCTTCTGATGATCAAGAAAAAGAATGATATTGATTATGAATATTTTGAAGGTTGTGATTATAAATTTAAATATAATTTGTTTGATATGGTAAGCAAGCATGGCGAGATGTTTTAGGAACCAAATGGGTTACCTCCCAAGAGGGGAATTCAGCATGAGATTCAGTTGTAACAGGATGTTCCACTTCCAAACATAGGCATGTATCGCATGTCGATTATGGAGAGCATGGAAATCAAAAATAAAATTCAAGAATTTTTGAACAAAGGTATCATACGCCCATCTACTTCGCCATGTGGTTCGCCCATTGTCTTGGTGCCAAAGAAGGATGGAACTTGGTGCATGTGTGTGGATTTCTGTGCACTGAACAAAATCACAGTAAAGAATCGTTATCCACTCCCAAGAATTGATGATTTGCTTGATCAGTTGAGGTATGCAAATTATTTCACTAAGCTAGACTTACGAAGTGGTTATCATCAAGTTAGGATAGCTAAAGAAGACATTTGGAAAACCGCATTTAAAACTAAACAAGGATTGTTTGAGTGGATTGTTATGCCTTTCGGTCTTAGAAATGCTCTAGCTACTTTCTTGAGGGTAATGAATCATGTATTGAGACCATTTCTAGATGAATTTTTCATTGTGTATTTAGATTATATACTCATATTTAGCAAATCAAGAGATGAACATGTCATGCATGTAAACAAAGTACTTGATGTCTTGAGAAAAGAACAGTTGTTTTTAACAATGTCGAAATGTGAATTTGGCAAGACTTCTTTACTGTATTTGGGACACATTGTTGGAGGAGGTGAGTTGAAGGTCGACCTCTCTAAGATTGAGGTCATTCTGAATTGGCCCAAGCCCAATACAGTTATAGAGGTAAGAAGCTTTTCAGGGGCAGCACAATATTGGAGAAAGTTTATTGCTAATTTTTCTTCAATTGCAAATCCATTACATGCATTGACAAGTGTCAAGAAAGTCTTCCATCGGGGAGACGTACATCAGAAAACAGTTGATGCTTTGAATCAAAAGATAAGTTCAACACCGGTATTGGCACTTCTGGATCTTAGACATCCATTCGAGATTCAAACGAATGCAAGCAATTATGCCATGGGAGTGGTTCTATTGCAGCATGGTAAGCCCATTTCATTTCATTCTGAAATCTTTAATGGAGTTTTAACTAACTATCCCACCTATGAAAAAGAAATTTATGCATTGATACAAAGTGTTAAGAAATGGAAACACTATTTGATAGGGAAGGAGACCATCATCCATACTAACCATCAACCATTGCAGTATTTACAGTCACAGTCAAAGTTACAGTAGTCACAACATTTCAGATGGATGGGTTTTCTACTACAATTTCATTTGGTTATCAGGTATAAAAAGGGAATCCACAATAAGGTAGATCATATGCTTTTAAGGCCTATTGTAAATTCATCTGTTATACTCAAGCATAATTCTATTTTGCGTGAAAGTTACATAGAACAATACGCAAATGATAGTGACTTTCAAGAAGTATATGCAAGCTTGAGTCAAGGAAATCAAATTGAAGAGTTGGATTATCATGTACATAAAAAAATTTTGTATCACTTGGGCAAGTTGTGTATTCCACGAGGAGAAAGAAACAGTATCATAAGGGAGGCGCACACTTCATTGATTGTTGGACACTTTGGTGTAGGCAAGACAATAATGAATCTTAAAGGTATTGTTATTGGCCACGCATGTTGGATATTGTTTCTCGTTTCATAAGATGATGTTCTTTATGTGCTAAAAGTAAGCCTAGCAATAGGAAAATTGGTTTATACAGTCCACTTCTGGTACCTTCATGTCCGTGGGAGAGTATCTTAATGGATTTTGTAGGAGGTCTTCCATTGTCAAGGAAAGGTCATGATTACTTGTATGTAGTTGTAGACAGGTTCAATAAGATGTGCATACTAACACCATGTAAAAAGCAAATTACAGTTGAACAAGCAGCTCATCTTTTCTTCCAAAACATTTGGGTTCATTTTGGTCTTCCTACTTCTATTATAAGTGATCGAGATTCTCGATTTGTTGGGAATTTTTGGTCAAATTTGTGGGACATGATGGACACAAAGTTGAAGAAGAGTGCAACCTTTCATTCATAAATAGATGGACAAATCGAGGTGGTCAACGGAACAATTATTCATCTTCTTAGAGGATATTGCATCAAACATCCCAAGCTGTGGGATGAACAGTTGCATTACATACAACCTGCATACAACAGGGCATAGAATTCTTCCACAAACACATCACCATTTGAGGCATGTTATGGGTACTTGCCAAGATCGCCATTGGACTTCATCTTTGAGAAAGATGTCACCATCAATGGTCACAGTGACATTGATACGACAGGGAAGTTCATAGAGCAAATTCAGTTGATACATCATACAGTGCAGGAACAGCTGAAGAAAAGTCAAAGTAGTTATAAGGCAAGGCATGAAAAACACTAGGTTGATCACAAATTTCAAGTTGGCGACGAAGTTTGGTTATATATTAGCAAAGGGAGACTTCAACGAGAAGGTAAAAAGCTTAAACCAATCCATTATGGTCCTTTTAAAATTATGGAAAAGATTGGTAATAATGTTTTTAAGCTTGATTTGCCTCCTTATATGCAAATATACTATGTTGTTAATGTTGAGAATTTGAGATTTTTTGAGCCTACTTTGATCGATGATCAAGGAGAGCATGTTCAGCTATCATCATTATATGATTTCTCGCCGGAATATCTAGATGAACTTCATCAAGATCTCATACTTAACAAAAGAATCATAACTTCAAAGAGAGGGGATGTTGAATACCTTAGAGTGGGACTCAAGGGACAAAATCCTTCTCAAGCCAAATGGTTGTAGACCGAGAAGGTGAGGGAGTTGTACCCTCACTTGTGTAGAAATTCCCACTGTAGATCAATAGATTATGCAATATACTAAAACACAATACAAGATCTACTTCTACAGCACTTTGCGGAAGCTTAATTGAATTGATCAAGATCAAGATAACACATATAACTGAGAATGAGAAATCAATCACACATAACACAGAAGAAATAACCCGGGGAAAGCCTCAGCCTAAAACCCCAATCTCTGTAAATCAATCACACATAACACAGAAGAAATAACTTGGGGAAAGCCTCAGCCTAAAACCCCAATCTCTGTATTATCATACAAGTGGAAATATGTCTGGATTACACAAAATATTTAGCTCGCAGGCTATCCATCTCTCAGTAAAATCCCTCTGTTTCTCATAGACAATCAAAGGCTTCTCACAAACCTTATCCTCTGCCCTCCAAGCCTCCTATTTCTATGCACAGTTTTTCCTGGGTCCTCCAGCTGCAACCTGTGTGATTCTCACCTCACACAAAACACTGACCTCTGAATTAACTGCACAAACCTGAAGGAGATAAATCCTCATCATGGATGAGCTTCCTTGATAGGAAAAATATTCATCCAACTGATAGTACATTATCCCTTCTCTGATCTCAACTAGGTCTCTGACAGAACTGACATCCATCAGTTATCCATGAGTGAATACACAGTTATCTGAAAATAATAGTTGTCACATGCATGAAAGCATCAAAAAACTATATCTCATTAATTTAACAACTTGTTAAATTAATCTAACTGAACTTGACTAAGTTAAACTAAGTCAACTGATCCTCTCAATATAGAACTCATCCTTAATTCCTCAATCAGTGGAGCAAATCAAGGACACATTCCCCAATCAGTGGAGAAATAATTGCATGTTCTCAAAAGACTTCAAATTTTCTTTTCCTTAACTAATTAACTCATGGAGAATTAATTAATTAATATTCCAAACTGTTGGTAAGACCAAATTCAAATTTTACTTCCTATAGATAGACCAGGGATGTTATAAATAGGAAGGGACCCAGAAATTCTATTTTTAGAAGATGTTATTTTTAGCAGTTTCACCTCTCACCCAAGGTGGCCAAAATGCTCATTGGCCAAACTGTTATTTTTAGAAGTGCTATTTTTAGCAGTTCTATTTTTAGAAATTTCTAAAATTACATTTCTTGTTGCACACTTTTCAACACTCCCTCTCAATAAGAAAGGCTTCCTCTCAAACCCGATCTTGTAACTCTGGAATGTTCTGCATGCAACACATCTACCAAGTGTGGTTGCTCTAGCAACACTCGGAACAAAAAACTCCCAACTGACCACTCTGTTGGGCTAGAAACATACTCTGATGCTGAAGCTCTACCTGCTGCTAACAAGTGCTCCCTCTCTGACCTCTGCGCTACTGTGACATCTCCATGCATCTCGCACCGTTGCACCCTTCTCTGTGCTACCCTGCACTATGCAACACACTTGTGCCTCTCGCATTACTGCAGCCTGCATGCTCTGCGCTGTCCTGGGATTCCCTGCACTGTAGCTCTCTCTGCCACTCCATCCACATATGTCTCTACCCAATCAGTCAGTTTCTGCTACTCCACATCGAGGCTCCCATAGCAAGGTCTCATCCAAGAGATTGGGTACCTCAAGGATCCTGCCCCTCCTCCTTTGGACGATCACTCTACATTGCCCCACCTCCTACCTAGAGGTATGGCTGCATGTGATCCTTTTGCCCACCTGGCTCGAAGTTTCCCCCTACTGGAGGTCTCTGCATGAGTAGATGTCTCTACTCGATCTCCTCTCAACTTCTCTAGTTGTGGCTGCTCCACAACCTCCTGAAGCTGCTGCACCAATCGTGGCTCCTCCACAATCGTCTGAGACTTCTTCTGGCACTGCATGTTGAGACGTAATTTACCCTCCCTCTCAACCACCAAGTCTCCATCAGTTGCCTTGTTGCTCAAGGCTTTGCATGCATCTTGAACCTCAAGAGCATACAAGTTCTTGACCCTTGAACCAATCTGCTTCACCTGTCTAGTGATGATGTGTCTAAGGAAAACCTTTCCCTTACTGAAGACTACATCATAGCCTCTATCTTCCAGCATCGTGATCAACACCAAGTTTCTCTTTAGTCCTGGTACATACTTGACATCGGTCAAGGTAAGGCGAGATCCATGCTCCCTTTGAAAAATAACCGTGCCTACACCTGAGACACTATACTTCTCATCATTACTCATCGCTATGAGTATCTGGATATCTTTCTCCTCCAAAGTATTGAACAAACTCTTGTCGCCGGTCATGTGGAAAGAATCTCCATTGTCAAGAAACCAACCACTTCCCACCATGGATGAAACCATGCATGCGAAGAGTGTGAAATCCATCTCAAACTTTGAAGCAAGTGCCTCACCTTCAGATCCTTCCCTGGATCCCTTCTTGGATTTCCTCCATGGCCAATTTGCAACATAATGGCCCACATCATGACAATGAAAGCATCGCACTTTCGATTTCTCAACCTTCTTCCCATCATTGGAAGAACTAGATTCGGAAAGAGAAACCTTCTCCTTCCCCTTCTTCATCTTACTCGCTAAGGCACAATTCTCCTCATCATGCATGGATGAAGAACTGTCTTTGGTGCTCCGTCTGATCTCCTCCTGCATCAAATCCGACCATAGTCGTTCCCAATCTAGCAGTTTCTCCCTTCCATTCACCGAATCCTGGTAGTTATGCCAGCTCTTAGGAAGGCCAAGGAGTGCTAGACTCACCATATCCTCATCCAATGTCATAACCCTTACACTTGCAACTCATCCCTACATGTGATGAGCTTGGCCATATACATAGAGATTGTCTCATCCCTTTCACACTTGATCTTTCGAAGTTTTTCCTTCAGTGCCAGCTTCCTCTGATCACTACTATTCTGATATAAATCTTTCAATGTTTTCCACATTGCATGTGGAGTCTCCTTCCCATGGAGGCTCGAGACAATGTGATCTCGCACTCCCTCCAAGAGAATTCTCCTAGTTCTAACCACACACTTCCTCCATTCCACCTGCTCATTCTTGTCAGTAGGCTTAGGAATTTCTTGATCAATGAAATACTTAAGGCCATTATCTTCCAAAACTGCCTCCATGTGATCCTTCCAAGCTATATAGTTTGAGCTACCATCAAGGGCATACTCAAGCCTCAAAGCATAGAACGCCAAAGATGAAATAGATGTGATAAGAACTTGAGATCTATATCCCAAATAATAAACTTCGAATTTCTCCTACTAGTATATTGTTCTTGCTTGATCACCTATGCTCTGATACCATGTAGAATTTTGTAGGATTTTTCTACAAATCAGCTGGCTCTGATACCATGTAGAAACTCCCATTGTAGATCAATAGATTATGCAATATACTAAAACACAATAAAAGATCTACTTCTACAACACTTTGCAGAAGCTTAATTGAATTGAGAAAGATCAAGAGAACACATATAACTAAGAATGAGAAATCAATCACACATAACACAGAAGAAATAACCCGGGGAAAGCCTCAGCCTAAAACCCCAATCTCTGTATTATCATACAAGTGGAAATATGTCTGGATTACACAAAGCTTTAGCTCACAGGCCATCCATCTCTCAGTAAAATCCCTCTACTGCTCATAGACAATCAAAGGCTTCTCACAAACCTTATCCTCTGCCCTCCAAGCCTCCTATTTCTATGCACAGTTTTTCCTGGGTCCTCCAGCTGCAACCTGTGTGATTCTCACCTCACACACAACACTGACCTCTGAATTAACTACACAAACCTGAAGGAGATAAATCCTCATCATGGATGAGCTTCCTTGATAGGAAAAATATTCATCCAACTGATAGTACATTATCCCTTCTCTGATCTCAACTAGGTCTCTGACAGAACTGACATCCATCAGTTATCCATGAGTGAATACACAGTTATATGAAAATAATAGTTGTCACATGCATGCAAGCATCAAAAAAATATATCTCATTAATTTAACAACTTGTTAAATTAATCTAACTGAACTTGACTAAGTTAAACTAAGTCAACTGATCCTCTCAATATAGAACTCATCCTTAATTCCTCAATCAGTGGAGCAAATCAAGGACACATTCCCCAATCAGTGGAGAAATAATTGCATGTTCTCACAAAGACTTCAAGTTTTCTTTTCCTTAACTAATTAACTCATGGAGAATTAATTAATTAATGTTCCAAACTGTTGGTAAGACCAAATTCAAATTTTACTTCCTATAGATAGACCAGGGACTATTATAAATAAGAAGGGACCCAGAAATTATATTTTTAGAAGTGCTATTTTTAGCAGTTTCACCTCTCACCCAAGGTGGCCAAAATGCTCATTGGCCAAACTGTTATTTTTAGAAGTGCTATTTTTAGCAGTTCTATTTTTAGAAATTTCTAAAATTACATTTCTTGTTGCACACTTTTCAACAACCTGCTGAACAATTGATAGTATCTTTTGGGATCCAAAAGGCTTCTAGTGGGGAGGAATGATCAAGTGCTCAGTATTTAGCTCTAAAATCAAAGTTCTCATAATGGCTCGAAACCTGAATGACCACGTCCATCTCAGAAAAACGATCCTAATGCAACTCATTTCATTGAAAACTGATTTCGTATGAGAAAGTTATTGTGTTCTGATCGCTTTTCCTAATAGGCGAAATTTGCAAAAAAAAAATGCCCAGTCACTGCACAGTTAGTAGTCTATACTACTAAAGTGGCAAGTAACTAGGCATGGTCAAAGATGGTTAACAGTGTATCACAGATGGACAAGTGGCATCATTTGATTGGGTTATATAGGTGGTGTGTTGGCGCATTCTTATTTGTTTGTTTTGGGCCAATGGAAGAATGCCATGTGGCAAGCCCGGAGGCCGCCACATGGCACCTCCCAAAGGCCTTGACAGTCTCAACACAATGGATAAAAATATTATGGTGGAGGTCGAGGTCGAACCCGTGACCTCCGGCATACCGTCCACATATCTTAACCACCTTCACTACCACCGTGGTTCTTACCATGTATGTTTTCCACATTTATTTAAATTGCAACGGCTAGGAGTTGGGCGGCAAGGGGAGGGCTAGCCCGCAGGCCAGTCCTCCCCCATGTGAACGCATTTGTTACAAACCACAAACAGTTACAGTTAACTTGGCGAACAGTTCACCACACAGCAATGGTCGGTCTCCGCATGTGAACACAATTTCCATAACCCCTAACGGTCAGCACTGCCGACGGACATTTAACGCAACGGTTAATGCAAGGTTAACCGTCACATGTGACAGCCCACCAAAACCATCAGATATAAAGGTTTCGGTTAACACTAATCGTGGGATTTAAATTAATTAATATAGGTTTAAAGAAATAAAGTGTAGTTTAACACTAGTTAACTCCGAGTTTAGTTTGGTGGAAGTTTGGCGGTGCCCCCAATTTCGGGCTTTCCTCCATATTTAGCAGAGCTAACTGGAGATATTCCAAAATAAGAGGAGAAATTGTAGGAAAAGATTGTCTGAGTCATAGAGAAGGCAATATTTTACCAAATTGAGCTCAATAAGAGGTGTTCTTGGCTAATTTGGACATTCTAAACACATTAGTGCAGGTATCAAGAGCCATAGAGCTTTGTAAAATAGAATTTTTCCATATTGAGCTAATACAGAGGCCCAAGACATGGAAGTTGGACCAAGGAGATGTAGCCTAGGAGGGGTGAAATCCTTCATCAAAACACTGTGTTAAAGTGTCTCTTTGATGGTTTGTTGTACTTTGAATGTTTTTTGTTCAGTATTTGTGTTTGAAGTTATTTTTCTCATGAATGCAATTTTAAACTTAAGGAAAATTAATTGTTTACATACACAAACAACTAAGGAAACCACAGTACAAGAAGCAATAAGCAAGCATATAGTTAGAAATTTGTAATTGATATTAGCACATCATAAACTAATAATCAAAAACATATCAGCAACCATCCAAATAAGGCTAGTGAGAAGTTGATCACCGACGACCCTACATGTTGGGACATGTGGTCTATCCACCTCCTCATCTGTCGCACCCTCTGATCAATACGCTCAAGTGTGATTTGTTGGGGCTGAAGCAATGGAACCCATTCTAGTGCAAAGAAAATTAAGATCGCACCGTATCCAAATTTCTTTAGTTTTCCCTCTTTTTATTTATATACTTGTTCTTTCATATTGACCAGACCACCTCACTCCAGTTGAAGAGTGTTGGCTCTAGACACTCCAATCCATATTGCATGTATGATTTTCTTGCCACATGCAATGTTGAGCTACATACCCATCTTGTGATAATGAATAGTATCGTTCTCAAAGCTAACTAGGTGTTGGGTAGCGAAAGCCCCACGAAACGAGTATGGGGTGCGAAGCCCAGAATTTTGGGAAATATTAGGGTAAAAGACTCCACGGAAAGTGCAGAGCGTGAGCTATAGTAGGTTGAGTCAAAGGGTAGTCTACCCGAAAATAATGTAAAGAAATAGTAATAGAGTTGGCCCGCGGTGGGATCGCGAGCCAAGGGAAAGTATAAATAGAGCGAGGCTCTATGAGGGAAAGGTAGTTCAGTTTTGGTTTTTAGTCCTAACATGTAATGGGTGAATAGTCTGAGAGCAGTTGTAAGTCCAAGTCGAGGGAGTAGGGTAGAAGGTAGAGGCTCTGCAGCTGTGTGCGCAGAGGCCTAGAAAGTCCGCAGCTATGTGTGCGGACCCCTGCAGCTGAGTGCGCAGGGTGGTTCTGGATGTATTGTTGAAGATTGATAATAAAGATAAGTGTCTTCTGAATTTTGTGTTAATTGCGATTTTACTATTTTATGATAAACGAACTATTATGATCTCAGCATTTGCTACTGTTGAATACATGTGAACTGGGTTAATCTTGATGCGCGAAATAACCAAAAGTAATAAATTTTTGCTTAAAGACCACTTGAACTAGATCAAACCAGTAATAAGTGATTCAATCTATAATAAGCGTGATAAGGGTATTCCGATCTGCGCAGATCTGGTGCAACGCGAGGCTGCAGAATAGCGCGTGAGCCCCAACCCACATCCTAGACATCCCCAGGGTGCGGAAACCTAGTTCTAGCACCCTCCCCGGCTACCTCAAGTGAGACCTCAGTCCGCGCTTCGTGGGCTATTGCCGAAAGGGCCGGTAGCTGTGGGATTTGTTTGGCTAAATAATTCTTCTGAACCTGGGTCAAGCCCATATAAGCCAACAAATGGTTCCATTGCCAGGACCGGGATCTGCCTAAGGGGTGTCTAATGTGGGAACACTAGAATCCTACAAAGAAAGAGCTCAAAGATTGGTGGGATCTGAAGCTCCACGAGTTCGCGGTTCAGGAAAACAGGAACTCATGGATATCAGAGGAACAGTGGTTGGATCGCTATATCCTCACGGACATACATGAGATCTTCTTCGTAACATTCCCGATAGAATTGTATGAGTGGATCGCAAAGTTAGCTAATAGCGTGGGAAGGTGCAGATTAGACCAGCTAATAGTGTGGACCCCAGAACTGGTGCGTAGACTAGAAGCCACTGAAGAAAAACTCACGCGCGCAGTCGATCACTAGGTAGATCGAATCATTGGGGGATTTATCACTGAATTCGCAATAGATACCACTATAAGCTACAATGAAGCGGAAAGGCAATTTCTCCAAGGACCACGGGGTTAGTACATCAAGTCATTAAACACTTGGATTAAGATGTTGTTGTGCGAAAAACAGATTATGCGCATACATTAATGTCTGGGGTAACACGGAGTGGAAGAGGTTACCAAGGAACGGGAGGAGTAGGGAACAGTCCTCTAATTTCTATCTCACAGGAAAGCGAGGAAGATCTCGCTAGGTTCTCGCCCAGAAGCGCAGTCCGGTTGATTACAGAACACCTTCCACTAATACCACCTCCATCTACACCATCGCCCCCATCACCCACGTCGCGTCCATCCACACCACCTCCTAGAATAGGAATGGTGGCTGCAGTCAAGTTACCAACCTTTCAAGGTATAGGGAATGAAGATCCAAGCCGGTTCTAGTTTGTGATAAACTCTGTGTGGGACGCGCAAGGTATAACGGATGAAAACATAAAAAAGGCTACTCTGGTCAGTGCACTCCAGGACTGTGTGCTGACATGGTACATAAAACACTCAACCGACCATCCAAATGAAGGACTAGCAGCTATACAGGATGTGCTTAATAAGGAGTTTGGCTGACCAAAGTCTGAGAACCAGTTGATCATTGGGTTCAAAGAAATAGCAATGCTGTCGGGTGAAACACTGTGGGATCTGGACCAAAGATTAAAGAGTACTATTCGCAAGGCTAATATGACGTTGACTGACGGATAGCATTGCGTGTGGTTTGTGTCATTGTTAACACCCCATCTGAGGATGGCTCTATCACAACACAAGATCTTAACCCAGGCCGAGGAACTAGAGAGATAAATGAGGTTATACGCGACCCCGATACCAAACCCAAGGTTGGGAGTTCAGCAACTCCACGCGCAACTTTAGAACTTGAGTTTGGAAGTACAAAGCTTGAAGCAAGGAAGAATGCCTCGATCAAGGGTACAGCCGGAAGCACAATGTATTAAATGCAAAAGCCACGCACACGACAAAGACCATTGCCCAGTCTTCGCGAACTTTCTGGCAGAGGGAGGCCCGATGCCATTAAAAGTGGAAGTCTAGACAGGACCAAATGCCATGCCCGCGCTCTGGTGTGTGATTTGCCAAGTGGGAGGGAAACATGCAACAGATAATTGTCATCTATTACAGAAGTATACCCAGACCTCATAGTAGTTGTATTACAATTTTTGTCGATCAGTAGGACACGATGAGCGAACATGTCAAGGTTATGACTTAATGATGGAATGGACCCCAGCCTACCGGGTACAGGCTGAAACATGAGGATGATTTCAAGGACAAGGTCGGGGAAGAGGATGGGGACCCAGCCGAGGTCGCGGACAGATAACTTGTTATAATTGTGGTGAACAAGGACACTACGCTCGCGAATGCACTAACCCAACTAGGATCTCATGTCCTTATTGTGAGCAGTTCGATCACGAATTGGTAGATTGTCCAACCTTGCTTGCCCAATTGAACGAGAAAGGGGTGCTTCAACCTCCGCCAACCTAGAATGTCCAGATGATGCGTGCGAAACCCCGTGAAGAAGACACTAGTATAAATATGGTACGAAGGAGCAGCGCAACGTAGAAAGGAACAAAGATAGGGAGAAAGGTGACCCGCCTATGGGGAACCATACTGTTGAACCAAAGCAGGGAAGGGCAGGGCCAAACGAAGATCAGCTGAGCTTCGTGAAAGCTGCTACCTTAGGTGGGAAGGACCAAACGGAAGCCAAAGTGGACCCCTACATGATCACTTCCTTTCTTGATGCATGCATGAAATTGTTGTGGAATCAGAAGGTTATCCAAGGGTTACAGGAATTGATTACCAGGAGCACCGAATTCAGTGAACCCCAGGTGGTCCGGAGGATAGGACGACATGCTCTACGCACTGGACGAGAAATGAGAATGACGGCGCAGATAGGAGATTATGAAATGGATCAAGTCATCCTGGATTTAGGCTCGGATGCAAATATACTACCTAAGAAAACTTGGGAGCATATAGGCAAGCCCGTATTGCAATGGTCCTCGATTCAACTACGAATGGCCAATCAGCAAAAAATCTTGCCAATGGGCCGATTGCAATGGGTGATGGTGGATATCGATGGTGTAACAACCCAAACCGATTTCAAAGTCATAGAGCTTATCGTTGATAGCAATCCTTACCCTGCTTTGCTCCGGATTGATTGGGCCATCGACATGAAAGGAATCATCAACTTGAAAAGGTGCACGATGACTTTCGAAATGAAGTCACTTCACGCAGTAGTTCCACTGGACCAATCGCAAGGGGAGCGCTACATAGAACCTGTCTACGACAAGGAAAATAGTGATGAACTAGATTGGATTTATCAGATAATGGCGCAGAACCCTGATCAAATGCATTACAATGACAATAGAAGAACCTCATGGGAACGTGAGAGTATCTGCACTATCGATTCTAAGGAGGAGGCAGAGCACTGGCAAAATCGATTGCAGGAAGTTACAACACTCAACTGTAATAGGGTGACTCAATTGGTACGATGTGAAGAAAGACGCCACCCGGAAGAGCAGGACGCGACCACTGAAGACCAGCTCACATGTGTAGTACAGGAACAACCCAGTGCGTCGGCAGACAGGGTGCGCACACCGATAGAAGGATCGGGGAAGCTCAGATACAAGAGAAGGTTTCGACTCCGAATTGGAAGATATGCGCGGTGGTTAAGTTGGCATAAAACGATAGCACAAAGAATATGGGTGTATGGCGGACGACCGACACCTCAAATAGACTAGAGTGGACCATAGGATCATCAGGCTAGAGGGAACCTCCTCCCTACAGCCCAATTAGCCACTATAAGCATAGCTTCTCCCACCAGAGATGGCGTCCACGACAAGGTTCAGCAGCTGTGGGCTGCCATTCGGCGTGCAAAACGACGACTTGATGAGTTGGAACAAACTGAGGCCTGAATCCATGACCACGGTATGAAGTTGGATAACGCCATCCAGAAACTTCAATTAGAAGTGGTCGCCCTAGATGACAAAAAGGAATTTCCTAGGGAAACCAGCATGGCTGGCTTTCCTACCTTGATAAGGCTGCACCAAAAGCCACAGGGGCACGCACACCATAATTCCGTAATAGAAGCAGGAGGACATCTCGGGTGCTCGCAACCTAGGTCAATGGGGAATCAGAGGACCCACGAGAAGGGTTCGCCCTTTTGACTATCCGTTGATGGATCAGTCCCAGCACCCCAAGCAGTTGGAAGAGGGTGCGCGACTATAAAATAGGTTGTTGTACAGTGGCGAGATTTGACCACTGGCTCCTTGCAAAAACCGCATCTACGTCCTTGGGATTCGCTACTGCAAAGGAAATATGGAAAGTGACCGTTTAAGATACTTCTCATGGTATGATGGCGCATTTAAAGCACCTTGAAGCAGGCAGCAGGTCAGTAAGGCACAAGCATAACCACCCAAGTCGCATTTATGAGCTACCCTGAAAACACACCACTGGTTTTCAAGTTCCATCGATATCTAAACAAAGTAAAGGTCACAGCAGCACATCGTACTATCCAGCAAGATAATTGGTCCATATTGCCTACATCATGAGCAACGAGGAAATTGAAAACAATTCGTGGTTTCAGGCAATGCCGCAACATTACAAAGATGTCATCTTGAAAGCTCAAAGGCCTACCGCCGTTAGTCCACAGCCAGAGTCACCGCAGGAAGCAGAACATTCTAAATCCCCCTGGACGCCAAAGACCAAGAAGAAACCTCCACTTCCAGAATCAGTTCGACGGTCGCCGCGACACCTGCAGGTTGGCAAGTCCACAATGAAGGAAAAAGGTAAAACTGTTATCATCGATAGCGAGGAAGAAACAGAAGAGTCTCCCATGAGGGTCGAAGAGGACATCCCTGAGGAGGACCCTGTACAGCTAGTGCAACGACCCAAGTATATGCCTCCAAGCAAGGGGACGAACAAGGTACCCACAAACCTGGATGAATTTAGCAATACAATCACTACCCCCTCTCCCGAAAGACGTCCCAGTGGAAAACTCAGTGGTTGGTCGTGTCGCGATGATGAAATTCGATGATTGTGACCTTGCATATCAAAAAAAATTCCCCATCTAGCGACGGATGCCTTAATGGACCACAAGATAGAAGGCATGGTGACAACTCTATAGCCAAAGAAGTGGCTGCGAAAGGTGGACGAAGCTGGATTACTTTGTCTCCTGGCAATTCTGTACTTTCTCTGGCCCCCTATTACTATGTTGGTCATCAATTAGTTGGTCTGTCTAGTGCACGAAGATACACTGTGGTTCGGTAAACCCGTCCGTATCACAGCAGAACTTGTTCACCGAGTCTCACATCTACCCTGCGCCAGATAGAACCCTGGGGAAATTACGGCCAAAAGTAACGATGTAGGAATGATAGAATGACTAAAGAAGATGTATAAGCTTGCCAAGGGACCGCGAGGGTACGTCATTGACAGTATCTCTGATGACGCAGTCCGAGTGGCCACTCAGTTGTTGGCAGGAAAAGTAATGAGGAAATGTCGGAGCTCTGAGGTCTTTGTCGTAGTTATCGCACTGGCTAAAGAATGTGCCACTAGTGTACGATTCAATTGGTCACAGTTTCTTTGTGAAGAATTTCTGGCCAATTGTCGCAAAGTCCAGGAAGAAGGAAAGACGTTCTATTATGCGTGGCTACTACTGTCTCTCATGCTGGTCGCTACTGAGTTGCCTGAAGACAGCCAGTTCCCTATTTTAACCTCGGAATGGCTAGAAGCCACGCAGTATGCATCCCTCTGGGTGACCAAGGACACAAGTAGAATTCAGGGGATTAAGATCTTTTGGGTATTGATGGACGTGAATGTGCGTTAGTGGATCAATGAGTTACCACGCTTAACAAATGAAGTTTATGAGAGTATGAAGCACATTGCAGAATTCAAAGCAGATATGCATCATGTCTACATCCGGGCTCGGAAGGACCCAACCC
Source organism: Pinus tabuliformis (assembly GCA_031772625.1). Lineage (NCBI taxonomy): Eukaryota > Viridiplantae > Streptophyta > Pinopsida > Pinales > Pinaceae > Pinus > Pinus tabuliformis. Next base: position 1,191,872,030 of record CM062816.1, on the reverse strand, counting down.
AGACATGGAACCCTCTCTGGTTCATTGTCACTAATGACATTGTTCATAAGATTGTCGAGGCTTGGCCTGCGGCTTGGCAAGGACCTGCGGCAGTGGAACGAGACGAGGCTGTTATTCAGAAACAAAAAGAGGCAGCCAAGCACGCCGCACAACAAAAGAGGAATGAATAGTATGTTGCAAAGGTTAAGGCAGTGCAAGAGGCAAAACTCGTAGCAACAGACAAACTAGTACCAGGCGCGCAGACACCAGCAAAGGACAAAGGCACTCAGAAGGAAACCGCTTATCCGACCGCAATAGATATGCCGTCCACTACTACGGGTACCCCACTAAAGTGCTCAGCCACACCAGAGCGACCGAAGGCATGAAAGAAAGCAAAAGCATCTAAGACTGACAGTGAAGTTACCACCCTAACGGAGGGCAATCTAAATGACATCGAAAACATCGTTTGTGAAGCTACTTGGGAGGTAGTCGATGAGGCTATGTCAGAGAAACACATTGTGTTGGGGGAGCTCCGGACACAGTTACACGAACTGGGATCAAGAATTGCACAGGTAGGCCCTAGCGTTTCTATAGAAGCCTCCAGTATGACAGCTACAAAACCATTTCTCAGAGCCCAGGTTTCTCAGTCTACTCCGATTCCGGCAAGCACGTTAGTTACCAACCAACCGGAAGACTGAGCAATACTAGAACAACTTACCGAATTGGGACTGAACGTGGCTGCACTCCCATGCGATAGTTTGCAACAACTCCATGATAGCACCACAATCGAACTTCACGCAAGGGCCGGCCATGTCGACCAGATACTCCAAGAGCAGAAAATTAATATTGAACAGCTACGGCTCCAATGCGATGAAGCAATCACACAAAAATAGCAGATGGAAAAGGTAGTAGCAGAAGCTTGTTTGAGTGCTCAGGCGTTAGATATTACAGGCGACTTTCCTGTTGAAGTACAATCGTATGTTGGCTACGGAGTTCCAAAGGACAAAAGAGGAGGCCACATGGCTGCAGCTCAAACTCAGTGTGCACATCGCCGAGTTGAAATTGAAGGTCCCACCACCAATGCCCCCAGAGGTCGTAGTACAGCGCAAGAAGATTATTGATATGGGGATCATGATGCTTGCACAGTCACTCGAAGAATGTACCGAGTTTCTAACTAAGTCGATTGATATGCTTATTTTCCTTCACGAAGATCCCAAACTCTGCAGGTTGGAATCAGAGGCACGAGAACTTCAGCCCGCCTACGATAAGCTCTGAGGAACTACACAGACCGTTGTTATCCCACAACGGTTGGCTAAGATGAGGGAGGTGCAAGACATGAAAATCCAAGCTGAAGCTGTGAGACAGAAGGAAGTAGTGGTGAAAGCTCGTATCCAGCCATGGTTGGACAAGGCATTTGCAGTTTCAACCACCATAGAGCATAAGGTAGCACACATGAAGGCCGAATGTGCTAGGATGGAGACAGCCGAGACAGGGGCAGAAATATCAGCACCACAGGTGGAACGGATGCAACGCATGACAAAAGAATTTGCTGCTAGTACCAGCGACGCATTGAAGTTGTTTACTGACCTCTGCGCAAAGATGGACGCACCAGCTCCGTGACTCGAGACGAGTTATGATGATTGTGTTGGGGGACTGCTGGGTAGCGAAAGCCCTGTGGAACGAGTATGGGGTGCGAAGCCCAGAATTTTGGGTAATATTAGGGTAAAAGACTCCGTGGAAAGCGCGGAGCGCGAGCTATAGTAGGTTGAGTCAAAGGGTAGTCCGCCCGAAAATAATGTAAAGAAATAGTAATAGAGTCGGCCCACAGTGGGATCGTGGGCCAAGGGAAAGTATAAATAGAGCAAGGCTCTATGAGGGAAAGGCAGTTCAGTTTTGGTTTTTAGTCCTAACATGTAATGGGTGAATAGTCTGAGAGCAGTTGTAAGTCCGAGTCGAGGGAGTAGGGTAGAAGGTAGAGGCTCTGCAAATCTGTGCGCAAAGGCCTGGAAAGTCCGCAGTTGTGTGCGCAGACCCCTGCAGCTGAGTGCATAGGGTGGATCTGGATGTATTGTTGAAGATTGATAATAAAGATAAGTGTCTTCTGAATTCTGTGTTAATTGTGATTTTACTCTTTTATGATAAACGAACTGTTATGATCTCAGCATTTGCTACTGTTGAATACATGTGAACTGGGTTAATCTTGATGCGCAAAATAACCAAAAGTAATAAATGTTTGCTTAAAGGCTGCTTTAACTAGATCAAACCAGTAATAAGTGATTCAATATATAATAAGCACGATAAGGGTATTCTAATCTACACGGATCTAGCGCAGCGCGAGGCTGCAGAACAGCGCGTGAGGCCCAATCCACATCCTAGACATCCCCAGGGTGTGGAAACCTGGTTCTAGTACCCTCCCCTACTACCTCGGGTGAGGCCTCAGTCCGCGCTTCGTGGGCTGTTGCTGAAAGGGCCAACAGCTGTGGGATTTTTTTGGCTAAATAATTCTTCCGAACCTGGGTCAAGCCCATATAAGCCAACACTAGGTCACATCTTTTATACTAATCTTTCCATCCTTTGTTGGTTGGGTTCGAGGTCTACATTAGGTGGCAATATATTATTTCAATGTCTCCCTATCACTTCTCCCACCTAGGAAATATATGGGGGCACCCCTCATAGACAAATCTATCAAAAATTAGATATCCTCTACCTTTATCTCGAGTAGATGTTCCCCAAACCTGAACGCTTGCGCATGAACATCTCATGAACGAACAAGGTATTTCAACAACTCCACCTGTTTCCTTGTACCAAGAAGCTAGAAATAATTTAGTAATCTAGAGTTCTTTAATGCCTATATGGTATCAAGATCATTTGCTACATTTAAATCTTGTTCCTCATGTTCTCTTTCTCTCCATATGAAATCCATTTTATGTTGATGAACCCCTAAAACATCAAAAAGAAATTCATTAGGATCCTTTTCATGCAAAAAACTTGACAATGTTTTAGGAAAAATTGTTGAACAAACTTTAGATTTGTGCTCAACGCACTCCATAAGAGAAAACTAGAGCATTTCACCCCTGCCTGCAGTGTATGACTGCTTAGGTGCAACACACTTTTCGATTTGTTGGGCCTACGTTGGTCCTAGGGCGAAATTTTGGAACCCCAGGGCCCTCAAAAACTTAGAATGTTTTCTTGAAATCACAAAATGGAACCACTAAAAGAAAGAGAAGGGTTTTAGCTCCTACCTAGAAGTGATGGTACTTGAAATAATCCACTAGATTGCCCGCAATCAGCTACAGAAGATCGAAGGAAAAAGTACTCAAAACTCTCACTTTTGAAGGTGAATGTGAAATGGTAAAAATGAATAGTCATTTTTTAATATATATGGTCATATTTTTCATTATTTTGTTCATATTTAATGTTTTCACCTAGTCATGATTCATTTTTACTATGAAATAGGTATGTTTAATCCTTTCTGTGTTGTTCTGAGGAAGTTGACAGTTGTTAACAGATTTTTTTGTGCTTTAAACCAGTTATTTTGACTAAAGAGTACACTTTTATCTCTTTTTCAGGCTCTTTAAACCAACGAAAAAGGAACCCCTTGGACTCCTCTTTAAGCTCTTTTCAGACTCTAAAAACATGAAAAGGTTTTCGAGCATTTGTCTTTTAGAACTCGTGAAAGTAAATGAAAAGACATCTACTCAGTATAAGTTTAACCCTTTTCCAGACTAAGATAGACTAACTACGAAAAAGGAATACCTTACTCGAACATGGCTAAGAGGTTCTCCTGGGTATTGTTTTCAACATTTTCTGACATAAGGGACTACCTAAGAAAAGGGACATCTGGATTTTTCTTTTTCACCTCTTTTTCAAACTCTCTAAACATGAAAAAGGTGTCGAGTTTTACCTTTGCTGGACTCATAAAAATATCGATCGATGGACTTGTCGACCATGACAAGACCAAACCACTGCTTCTCAGGGTTCGTTAAATATACTTGAAGGGGACCATCCAAAGGATGGACATATAGATCAAGCATATGTTATCCTCTTCAAGCTTGTTAAAAAATAAAGAGGTACTGACTAGTGTGGTTGGGAAAATTGGGAAAACAGGGTACTCCATTTGTTAATGGTAGTGACTCGCTCTTGAACACGACACTCTTCCACTTCATCTCCGTGGTTATTGGCTTGGGTAATCTGTTTGTCATTCGGTTCATCATATCTTCACAAAACCTCCATTTTGGTTTTGAGTCTAATCTATTTTTGTATGATTATTTTTGTTGTGCTAATAATAATTACATATTTATAAACTTGTGCATGCTTAGTGCTTCATGTGTTGAGGTTTCCTTAGTTGTTTGTGCATACAATCAGTTAAATTTCCTTAAGTTTAAAGTGACATTCATGAGCAGTATAGCTTCAGAAAGAAATATTGAACACAAAACATGTACAATGCAGCAAACCATCAAAGAGACACATTAACACTGTGTTTTGATGAAGGAGTTCACCCCTCCTAGGCTACATCTCCTTGGTCCAGCTTTCATGGCTTGGGCCTCTGTATTAGCTCAATGTGGAAAAAAATGTTGTTTACAAAGCTCTATGGCTCATGATACCTGCACCAATGTGTTCAGAATGTCCAAATTAACCAAAAATGACTATTAGATCTCCAAAAACTGACTCTAGTTGATCTGGGCATGACCTCCTTCTCTGGTGACCCTAGGCTTCCTAAACTTCCCTGTGGAAAAATAACCTGCATAAGTCTTCTATTGCCTCTGCAACATGTACCAATGTGTTCAGAATGTCCAAGTTATCCAAGAACACCTCTTCTTGAGCTCAATTTGGTCGAAAATTTCTCAAGATATGCTTCATTCAAATTTTCCCTAGGAAACCCCACTGAAACTAGAGAAGACTCCAGTTAGCACAGCCAAAACTGGCAGTCCTGCCGAATTTGGTGCTCCGCTAAATCTGCCACCAACCTTAACAACTATTTAATTAATGTTAAGCATCATTAGGGGTATTAATCGCGCTTAATGGTTTGGCATTGGCCCTTGGTTTTAGAGTGTGGTCGTATGGAGAGGGGGTTGGCCTGCAGGACTGGCTCCCTCCTCTCTCGCTATCGAATCCATTGTAGCTTTAAGTATAAGGTCGTGGGCATCGTTTTCAAATCCCACCGCTAGCTCAGTTGGTATGTATTGGAGTTTGGGAGGGGGAGGTCATGGGTTCGACCCACCCTCTGCCCATCCCATAATACATTTTGTTACACTGAATAAAACATTACCATGCCTTTGGATATATCGGACTTTGACCATATCATATTAAATGCGCCACTGTATTATGCGGATTTGGATTTAATGCGGAATTAAATATGGTTTATATATAATCTAATAGGTATAATAATTATAATATATTATATGAATTTAAAATCATATAAAATAGTGTAATAAATATAATATAGATATATATATCTATCTATATATATATATATACAATTTCCACATAATATTAATCATAAACTCATAATTCCACCTTGGAGGACATTGGGCAATTTCACCTTCACACAACCAAGCTATCGAATCCTGAAGTGACACTTGTCACAGCCTCATTGAGCAAAAACTGAAGAATATTCCCATCATGCTGACTGTACTACCATGTCATCATTATGTCATGTTCTACAATTTTTTTCGTTGTTTAGGAAAACGAACAGCAAGCCTTTTCTCCTTCATCCGAACTCAGTTTTCAATGAAACGAATTTATTTGTGATTGTCTTGACGAGATGGACGCAGTCATACAGTTTTCGAGCCAATCTGAGAACTTTGATTTTTGAGCTAAATACTGAGCACCTGATCATTCCTCCCCACTAGAAGCCTTTTGGACCCCAAAAGATACTATTATTTGACAAGTAGATGAGGGTACAACCCCCTCACCTTTCCAAGCTCGATCCAATTGGCTTTTGACGAATTTGTTTCCTTGAGCTCCTCTATAAGGAAATCAACATTCACTTACCTTGAGGACCCTGTTCTTCTGTCATGGATGGCATCTTGTTGAAACTGATTCAGAAATTCTGTAGGAATGCATTCAGAATGTGAAATCTGAACATTCTCTCCTTGTTCAACAACTTGAAGCCTCTTTTTGCAAAACTGACACCAGCTTGCACCGTCGACTTGAAACTTGTGATTGACATAATACCTGTACTTGTCTTTGCCCTTTTCAAGTTGATATTGCACTATTTGTTGCACCATTTTCAGTCATTCATAGAAACTCATGGTTTTTTCCATGTCACCATCAAAAGAAACATCCTTCTTACCATGACGACATAACAAAATATAATGCAAATGGATGACAAATTTCACTACTTGGTTTACATGATTCAAGCCCTCTTGTACATCTTGAAAGTATGAAATTTTTTGAATATAACTTTCATTTAAAACATAATGACGCCTGAATACAATAGTTACATAACCAATAGGCCTAAAAAGCATAAAAATAAACTTGCGACTTATACCTCTTTTGTACCTTCGAACCAAAGTGAAATTTTTGACAAGTATCCATCCAATGAAAGTGCATGGATCGCTGCAACTTAATATTTACACCATGGAAATATTCTAAATGAAATAATATGGTGAAGTTTCTTGCATAAACCTGAAACTCAAATGAACCTTTCAAGTTTGAAAGAGCATAAAAAAGAATTGAACTGATCTTTTGGTTTGAAGCAACACATGCCTCTTGTTGTTTGCCTCCCCACTGGAAGACTTTGCACACACATGACAATGCATGCCAAGGAGCTTCGAAAGAATAAATGTTAACAATAACTCTCCTCCAACATTGGGTTGCTCCCAACAAACCTCTTATCAAGATGACGATCTTGGGCGTTAACCAATCAACAATGGCATCCAACTTGGAGAGGCTTGCCTTCAACTTACCTCCTCCAATATCATGGCCCAAATGCATCAAAGAAGTGAAACCCAACTTGTACTTTGATATCTTCAAAACATCAAACAATTTTCCTTCATAGATGACATGTGCATAAGAAAACTTTCTAAACATGTTTATGTCACCCAGATGGACAATTTCTTCAAGAAATGACTCTTTTTTGCCATAATTCAAATGCATGTATGTAATAGAAGTGCTACAAAGAACATAAAGCATTAAACTTCATACAAACCATTCATGTTTGGTGTTATGTATATTCTTGCACTGACCTCTTTTTACAACTTTGCTTTGGCAAAAACTACTCTTTTTGTCCTCTTTCTTGAAATGCTTACCATTCCTCTTTGGCACCATAACCATCGGCGCACAACATGGCGTAAGGGATGATTGAATGAGCCAATTTTTCAACAAATTTTTGCATTGCATTGGTGTCTCTAGACTTTGCAATTTTGTCAACCCTTGCATGCTAACATCACAAAGAGAAACCTCTTGCTGCAAAGATATTTCATGTGAAGTTTCTTTCTCCTTGAAGGACGATTCTTTCACAACCTAAAATAATTCATCACTCTCCTGAACTGTACCAACCAAATCAAAATTGCAACTTGCATTACATGAAACAACATTTTCATAAACAACATCATCATTTGGCTTGAACATTAGAAGTACTAAACTTTTACTTGAATTCACTAGTCTTTTTTCTTCCCCTGCATTAACAACTGATATGTTTAACTTTTTGCGATAACATCTCACTATATACTCCACACCATCCTTGAACAAGTGATACTTGTTTTCATGGCGATAAAACACTGCTTTTTGGTCATACAAATATGGACTACCCAACACCACACCTGCAATATCAAGCGGTACCACAACTAACTCTACTTCGTCAACAAAATTTGCAGTGATTGCAAACTTAAACAAACATTTTCTTGTAACCTATAAACTAGTGTCTCTTGTTATCCATCCCAAAGGGTATGCTTTATGGTGAGGTACAGTTTCAAGATTCAATCTGTTGACTAAGTCTTCAGAGATTAGATTCTCTTGTGACCCACTATCGAAGAGTGTGTCAATATTGGTGTGTTTAGATATGACCCTAACATGAAATAACCCAATTCGTCTATTTTCATCTGGAGAAGTAGTAGTATTACAGTTTTGTGAACTAGTGCTTGCAATATCTTGTTTTCCTTTGATTCCCATGACAGTGATTTTATTTTGATCACCTGATTCAGAACCTAAATCTTCTTGAGTGATAGCAGTGGTTTTTTGTTTCCTTTATTGTTGAACTTATTTGGTCTCATTTCTGGATGGAGTTTCCAACAATTATCCTCATTATGTCCCTCTTTTGAACAGTGTTTACAAATAACTTTCTCCCCTTCTTTCTTCACACTTGCATTTTTTTCCCTTTCCATTTTCCTACTTTATCTTTCTCCTTACCCTTAGGTGGATTTTTATTACTACTCTCTTCATAAGTGTTCTTTCCTCTAGATTCAAGATGCGTGGCTTGCACACATACTGCATCCAAATTAGTTGGATTGAACATAAGAATAGTGTGTTCAAGATAGGAATGTAAACCCCCAATTTATTTCAGCAGTGCGTCTTGGGAATTCAAATTCACTCCTAATAGCAAATCTATTTTCCTAAACTCTTGTGTATAATCTTGGACTGTTTGGTGTTTAAGCTGCCTAAAATTCTGCCAACTCATAATGACTTTTTTCATATAGGCTAAAGGATAAAATTGTCTTATAATTACATAAAAAAATTCAACCCAAGTGATGGATATCTTACCATGGATTCTCATTTCCTCTTGAGTCTTTGCTTCCCACCAAACTAGTGCAAATCCTTCTAGCCTCAGTGTAGCCAACCGGATCTTTATGTCGTCTTCTTGAAGGTTCTGAATTTTGTAGTATACCTCCAACTGTCTAATCCAATTGTCCAACTTTTCTGCATTCACCTCTCCATTATACATGGGAAGTTCAAATTTTATGTCCAATTTCAGTAATGGAGTTTTTCCTTTTGGGGTTTTGGAATGAGTATGGGTAGTTTCAGTGGTGGTAGTGGAATATTATGCTGTGTGAGATGATGGATATGATGAGGATGCTGGAGATGGAGGTGGATTTCCACCATTCCCTTTAGAATCCTTCTTCTCATCTTTTTTGTCCTCTAAGCTTCCTTCTCCATGTGGATGTTTAGAACTCTCTCCAACCATTCTAGTGTTCCTCTCTTCATAGATGACTTTAACCTTCTAATTCAAAGTATAGAAATATTTCTCGAATTCTTCCTCTTCTAAAGAGGGACCTTTAGGCTCTCTTTCTCCAGGCATAATGGCTATGGATTTAGGCTCAGAATTTGGTACTGTTTGTACCTCTTCAATCTCAGTTGAAGGAAAAACTTGAGGAGTTTCAAGTGCAGCTGGAATTGGATTTTGGGTGGTGGAGATTGTGGCCTTTTGGCTCTCCTTCTTCTGGGAATTACCTCAGGATTTGCAACCAATAGCTTCCCTTCTCCTTTCTTCAACTTTAACCTTGTAAGCATCACAATTTTGCAACCATTAAAACCCTAATTACACAAACTCAACCAATTCAACCTTATCCTCTGATACCAACTTGATCTGCTTTTGTATGATTAGTTTTGTTGTGCTAATAATAATTACAGACTTATAAACTTGTGCATGCTTATTGCTTCTTGTGTTGAGGTTTCCTTAGTTGTTTGTGCATACAATCAGTGAAATTTCCTTAAGTTAAAAGTGACATTCATGAGAAAAATAGCTTCAGAAAGAAATATTGAACAAAAAACATGTACAGTGCAGAAAACCATCAAAGAGACACATTAACACAATGTTTTGATGAAGGAGTTCACCCCTCCTAGGCTACATCTTTTTGGTCCAACTTCCATGGCTTGGGCTTCTGTATTAGCTCAATGTGGAAAAAATGTTTTTTACAAAGCTTTATGGCTCATGATACCTACACCAATGTGTTCAGAATGTCCAAATTAGCCAAAAATGACTATTAGATCTTTGAAAATTGACTCTGGCTGATCTAGGCATGACCTCCTTCCCTGGTGGCCCTAAGCTTCCCTAAACTTCCCTGTGGAAAAATCACATGTACAAGTCTTCTATTGCCCCTACAACCTATACCAATGATTTCAGAATGTCCTACACCTCTTTCTGAGCTCAATTTGGTGGAAAATTGCTCAAGATATGCTTCATTCAATTTTTCTGTAGGAAACCCCACTAAAACTAGAGAAAACTCTAGTTAGCACCGCCAAAACTGGAAGTCCCGTCGAATTTGGCACTCCTCCGAATTTTCCACCAACCTTAACAATGGTTTAATTAATTCTAAGCATCATTAGGGGTGTTAATCACGCTTGATGGTTTGGCACTGGCCCTTGGTTTTAGAGCACGGTTGTATGGAGAGGGGGCTGGCCCACAAAGATGGCTCCCTCCTCTCCCGTCTTCGGATCCACTATAGCTTTAAGTATAAGATCGCAAGCATCATTTTCAAATCCCGCCACTAGCTCAGTTGGTATATATTGGAGTTTGGGAGGGGGAGGTCATGAGTTTGACCCGCCCTCCGCCCATCCCATAATATGTTTTGTTACACTGAATAAAACATTACCATGCCTTTGGATATATCGGACTTTGACAATACCATATTAAATGTGCCATTGTATCATGCGGATTTGGATTTAATGTGGAATTAAATAAGGTTTATATATAATCTAATATAATAGATAATAATTATAATATGATATATGAATTTAAAATCATATAAAATAGTATAATATATATATATATATATATACAATTTCCACATAATATTAATCATAAACTCATAATTCCACCTTGGAGGACATTGGGCAATTTCACCTTCACACAACCAAACTGGCGAATCCTGAAGTGACACTTGTCACAGCCTCATTGGGAAAAAACTGAAGAAGATTTCCATCATGTTGATTGTACTACCATGTCATCATTCTGTCATGTTCTGCAATTTTTTTAGTTGTTTAGGAAAACGAACAGTAGGTCTTTTCTCCTTCATCCAAACTCGGTTTTCAGTGAAACAAATTGTGTTGCGATCATCTTGACGAGACAGACACATTCGTACAAGTTTCCATCCAATATGAGAACTTTGATTTTTGAGCTAAATATTGAGCACTTGATCAGAGTCAATGCTGTCAACTCCATTCAGTGTCGCCAATGTGTTCAAGAGAAGTCATTCAGTTTATATTTGTTACAATACTCTTAAGCCTTCATTCCATGTTTTCTTTTCCTGATCCAGCTCCATATCAGCATCATTTTGATCATTTTGTCTCAATCCTTATACCATTTCATGTTGTTGATGGGGGATACATCAAGGCCCTCCTTCGACAAGTCGCTTCATGTCGACATCAACACATTGTCCCGGAAGCTGCCTTAGAAACACCCATCAGTACCTTGGTGCTTGCATACATCTATGGAAAGTATCCTCACTATCGACGACATGTTTACATCATTGGCCTTCGACCGAAATATTTTGTATGGTGTTTGACTTCAACTCATTTATTCACACCATATGGATTTTACTTAAGTACCTTAAGAGCCATTAAAATCATTGGTGGTTTCTCTCGCATCCGTTAACGACTTACATCACTGGATGGTAATGAGATGGGGTCTACCATGTTTGACTTCAACTCGTTGATTCACATGGTTAGACTCATATATTGGTTGGTCATGTGAACGAGATAGAAGACCCCGAATCTAGTTTCCACCATCTGTGTTGTGATTTCAAGATTATACAAAGACCACTATGTATGATGGCTATGATCATACCGATAGCCATCTAGTCATGGGTCCACCACCATTCATCTGTGGACATGTCTTTTTTATCATTGTACATGTTATGTTATCTTATGTGTTGAATATGGGTATGCCTCCCTCAGCAAAAGGATGTCATGATGTAAACGTATTGTAACAGAAGATGATCTCGCCAGTTGTTCTTGATCCTGAATTGTCACGAGGTAAACCACTTCAGCCATCAGTCATCATCTATGACATTGTGCTTTACGGGGCACTCTGTTATAGGTTATTTTGTCACATCCGATCAATCATACTCCTAATGGGATCAATCAACATCATATCCCCCCTTTACATCATCATTGCACAAATCCCTATGCATGACTCTCTCATTCTCCAAAGTTTCTGCCCTGAAATGCATCATCTGAGCCAATTTTAGGACCAACACACCCTAGCCTCTTGCTGGACATCGTTCACCTACAGGTTTCTAAATTGTGGCCTACATTGATCACCTACAGGTTGCTCCCCTTTGCACCTGCATTGGTTCTAGATATTCAGGAAAAAGAGAGAGAATCTTGAAGAATCCATTTCTAGAAGCTTCTAGGATCTATTATAACCATTTACCTCGGATAAAACTTTCAAATCCTATCTTATCCTACCTTGGAGTTTCCATCCCTTATCCTTAGATCTCATCCTCCCATCAAGAGTGGATCTCAATCCCAATATTGGTAAAAGGATAAGAACTCCCAAATTACCTCACTCCTCTATATATTTACAGCCTTCCATGTGAAAGGAGTTGGCTTTTAGAGAGTGATTCTACCCTTATGCTACTATTCTGAGAGTTATCCTTTCATGCATTTAGGGTGATTGGAGGTGAACTTTGTGACAAAGGAAGGACAATTCAACAACTTGGACGAGCTCTTCTACAATATCAACATATATTTATGGTTGTAACTCACTCCATTTATATCAATACAAATAATTCTTTTGTTTTCCTATATGTGATGTCGTTATTTCATATATTTTAATACCATGTTGATCTGTTGAATGAAGTAGATATATTATGCTACATAGATCTTGTAGTTTCTTGGCTTGTGTTGTCTAGTTGTGCAATTTCTAATTTTGGCAGCTGGAGCTAGGATTGGAGCATTCAAGCCAAAGAAGGAGTGAAACATATGACAGATTCCAAGTAGGTTTCATCCCTTCATCTACTTAATTTAAGGAAAACATTGGGTTCTTTGTCATTCTGTTGTTCTAGGTTAACCGCCAGACCTATGGGAGATATTTATGTCTGCAATCATAAGTCCCACATAACACATATCCATGCAATTCAATAAAAATCATCAAAACTCCTTCACAACCTATCATCAACATAGCATAACTCAATGCATCACATTGCCTTGCCTTGCACCTCTTCAATTGATCTTTGTTACGTAATAATCTCTACAACAACACCTCATTAACTAAGAATACATCAACAAACATACCCAAGCCATCAAACATAATAGAATGCCTTGGTGATATTGTTATTCCTTTGTCATTAATGACAAATGCCAACATCGTGTTGGCCCTAACACTCAACTAACACCCATCACTTAGGAAGGGGCATACCCAACACTCCAATAGCACCCACCCCTTTTTATGGAGCATATACCAATTTCAATTCCTTCTACATAAACCAAACTTACCCTTACCTTCCACCCAAATAGGAATTGTGTTGGGTCCCTATAATACTAGTGATTACCCCATTACTATTGTAGTTATACCCCTTATTTATATTGTTGTGCCCCTATTACCCCCATATTATTATTTCTGTGCCCCATAGAATCCCTCTATTGTTATTTTTGTGGCTTTATATTATTATTGTTAGGTTGGCTGGATTATATTGTGACTCCTTAGACTCCTATATATAGAAAGGAGGTTTTGTCATTTGTATCATCCAAGAATTGTTCATTTATGTAATGTAAAGGAGGTTTCCCCCTCGAAGAGGCTGAATTCTAAAGCGTGGATCTCTCTTTTCTATCCTTTTTGTGAGCTGGTTTCATAACATTTGGTATCAGAGCTTTGGATTCTAGGGTTTCGCTGCTCCAAACAGGTCATCGTGTCATTTTCGATATAACTTTTTTTCTGTGATGTTTCAGAAGTCGCAAAAAAAACCCATTTGAGAAGAATTGGCGCTGAACCTTGGGTCCAAATTTCAGAGCTTTTCGCGTGATATTTTCGGAGATATGATATGAGGAAGTTGGTCTTTTTGCAGACTACTGAATTACATTCAAAACAGGTGACCTGGGGAAAATCTTCATAACTTTCTCTCTGAGGATCGGATTGAAATTTCGTAAAAAGGTACAGAAATAGGACGGATTTTAGTTTCTTGTGGGTGTTTTTTAGATCCAAAGGTCGAAACAGTGACTCGCGGCACGTCGTACAATTTAGCTCTACTGAACTAGTCTATAATCAAGTCACTGTGGGAGATTTCGCATAACTCTTCCTTGGAGAATCCAATTTGGGTCAAACTTGTGGCATTGGAAAGAGGACACAGAGAGCTACTACAGGTCACAAGTTCAGAAATAGATGACTGGAAAGTACAGAGATACATCAGAGGCAATATCGAGCTCCTACAAAGTGAAAAAAGGTGTGTAGAATTTTTAAATTTTTGCTTAAGCTTGGTTTGAAAATTTATTTTGAAGGAATTCAAAGGGCATAGTAGAGCATTATTATCGGTAACTGATGCCCCGAGGAAAGAAAATGCAAACACCTAGTAAGGAACCTGAAAGCTCTAGCATGACTCATGAAGAAGAGGAAGAAATGCTACATGATATATCAAAATTACAAGAACAAGTGCAACAAATGTCACGCTCACAAAAGTTAACAGATGCTAAGATAAATGGCGTGGAAGCTAAGATGAATGGCATGGAAGCTAAGATGGACAATTTGAAGATAGATTTGAACACAAATTTGAAGACAGGCATGGCAGATTTGAAGACAGATTTGACTAATTTTCTACAAGAAATACTTACTAATGGTGAAAAGGTAGTAAAGGAAACTCATGATGAGAACAAAAGAAATGTTAATCATGATTCCATAGATGCTAATGTTGGATCGAAGAATCACCACATTCCAAAAATCGATATGAGGAAGTTTGATGGCAAGGATCCCACCACATGGATATTACAGATGGAGTAATTCTTCGATCTCAATAATGTGCAAAACACACAAAAGGTACGTATGGCAACTTTATATTTGGAACCAAATCAGTTTGTATGGTATCAATGGCTTTGTTCTCGTAAACAATTTATCACTTGGGCAATTTTTACGGAAGAATTGATAGCACATTATGAGGATACAAAAAGCAACACTTTTTTTAGCCAATTGATAAGTCTCAAACAAAAGGGTTCAATAATGGAGCACATTGAGGAGTTCCAAAAATTGAACATAAGGGTAAAAGATATTCCAGAGGAGCATAGGATTGATGTGTTCATAGGGTCTTTAAAGGATAATATCCAACATGATGTGCGCCTTTGGGAACCTGATTCATTAGAGAAGGCATTCAGGTTAGCAAGAAAAATGGAAAGCAAAATTATGGCAACTAGGAAGCATACCATTCACAACTATAAAGACGGAAGTGTTGTTGCCCATAGTCTTCCACAACCTACAAAGTTGACACCACAACAATTGGAAGAAAAAAGAGCAGAAGGGCTTTGTTACAATTGTGATAGCAAATACACAAAAGGTCATAAGTGTGCTGAGAAGAAATTATTCTACATAGATTGTGAAGAGGAAGAAGAAAAGGAGCAAGAAAGGTCAAAAGAAGAGAATATATTCTAGGAACAAAGCCTAGATGAAGAACAAATAAATCCGACCATATCTTGTAATGCATTGGCGGGAATTACCACTCCTCAAACCATCAAGATAGAAGGACAAATCAAGAAGAAAAAGGTAATAGTGTTGATTGATTCAGGAAGCACCCACAATTTTATTCATTGTAGGGTAGCAAAAGAATTGAATTGCTTCCTATATTCAGCACCAGAGTTTCAAGTGATGATTGCAAATGGAGGAACAATAAATTGTTCTGGAAAGTGCCATAATATCAAGCTATCCATGGGAGAATATGTATTGACTAGCCCAATGCTTTCCATTTCAATGGGAGGTGTTGATGTTGTACTAGGAGTCCAATGGCTACAATCCTTGGGTACAATAGCTTTTAATTTTCAATAACTTTTCATGAAATTTTTGTGGAAGGAAAGGAAGTTGAATTAAGGGGTATTGCAGGGAAACCAGGAAAGATAATTAGCTCTAATGGCATGACAAAGCTTCTAAAAAAGGAGCAAAGAGGTGTAATTGCACAATTATGTTCGCTAGATGTTTCCACATTGGAATCATCTATTTCTCCATATCTCCAAAAAGTCCTGGACAATCATTCCAAGGTATTTGAGACTCCCAAAGGTCTCCCACCTATGCGTGATCATGATCATGCTATTCATCTGATTCCAGGAAGTGTTCCTCCAAACATCAAGCCGTACAGATATCCATATGTCCAAAAAAGTGAAATTGAACGTATGGTTGCAGAAATGCTAGAGGCTGGTATAATTCAACCAAGTCAAAGTTCTTTCTCAGCTCCAGTAGTATTGGTGCACAAGAAGGATGGATCATGGCGCATGTGTCCATATTATAGGGAGCTCAACAAGCTCACTATTAAAGATAAGTTCCCCATTCCTGTCATTGATGAATTACTGGATGAATTGCATGGATCAATTTACTTCACCAAGTTGGATCTTCGTTCGGGATATCATCAAATCAGAATGAAGATTGAAGACATTCTGAAAACGGCATTTAGAACTCATGAGGGTCATTATGAATTTTTGGTCATGCCTTTTGGCCTTACCAATGCACCTTCAACATTTCAAGGTTTGATGAATTCAATTTTCAAACCATTCCTTAGAAAATTTGTGTTGGTATTTTTTGATGATATACTAATCTACAGCAAGTCTTGGAAGGATCATGTTGAACATGTTGACAAGGTGCTACAACTATTGGAGGAGAAACAATTATATGCAAAAAGATCCAAATGTTTCTTTGGAGTCCAGGAGGTGGAATATTTGGGTCATATTGTATCTCATGAAGGAGTTAAGGTAGACCCTAGCAAAATTAAAGCCATTAAGGAATGGAAAATCCCCACATCCATAAAGCATCTGCGAGGATTTCTTGGGTTGACAGGGTATTATCGCAAGTTCGTTAAGAATTATGGGAGAATAGCAGCACCTCTAACAACATTATTGAAGAAAGATTCATTTTCATGGACTACGGAAGCAACAAAGGCCTTTAAACATCTTAAAGAGGCAATGTGCCAAGCACCGGTCTTAGCTACACCAGACTTCACAAAAACCTTTATTGTGGAATGTGATGCTTCAGGAAATGGAATTGGTGCTGTTCTAATGCAAGATGAAAGACCCATTGCTTTTGAAAGTCGTCCAATCAAGGGAAAGTTTTTAAGCAAAGCTATTTATGAGAAGGAAATGTTGGCAATACTCCATGCACTTAAGAAATGGCGACCCTACCTAATGGGAAGACACTTCAAGGTAAAAACGGATCATGATAGCCTTAAATACTTTTTAGAACAAAGATTATCCTCTGAAGAGCAACAAAAGTGGGTCACAAAGATTTTGGGTTATGACTTTGAAATCATCTACAAAAAAGGGAAGCAAAATGTGGTGGCAGATGCACTCTCAAGAAAGGATGAGGATATGGAAGCATTGTTGTGTGCCATTTCTATTATCCAACCAGATTGGATAAACGAAGCAAAGAAGGAATGGAAGAATGACGAAGAAGTGTGGGAACTTATTCGAAAGCTACAACAAGATTCCAGTACTTCTGATACATTTAGCTGGCAAAATGATTCGTTATGGTACAAAGATCGCTTATACCTCTGTAAGAATTCCCAGCTAAAACAAAAGATTCTTATGGAATTGCACACTTCTCCCTTAGGAGGGCACTCAGGATTTTTAAAAACTTACCACAGGGTTAAGAAGGAATTTTTTTGGGATGGCCTTAAATCAGATATTCAAAAGTTTGTGGCGGAATGTTTGGTTTGCCAACAAAATAAAGTTGAAACAATTAAGACACCGGGTCTATTACAACCTTTATCCATTCCAAGCCAATGTTGGGAGGAGGTTTCAATGGATTTTATCACAGGTTTACCCAAGTCTGAGGGAAAGAGTGTCATCATGGTGGTAGTCGACAGACTTACCAAGTATGCACACTTTTGTGCATTATCACATCCATTTAAAGCCAGTACAGTTTCTACTACATTTATGGAAACAGTTCAAAAGCTACATGGAAACCCAAAGATTATTGTAAGTGACAAAGATCCCATTTTCACTGGAAATTTTTGGACAGAATTATTTTCTTGTCTGGGTACTCAGTTAGCTCATAGCTCATCTTATCATCCTCAATCTGATGGGAAAACTGAGATAGTAAACAAATGTTTGGAAGGATATCTTCGTTGCTTTGTATCTGATAAACAGACACAATGGGTCAAATGGTTGCCTCTAGCTGAATGGTGGTATAACACTTCCTTCCATACAGCAACAAAAATGACCCCATTTATGGCACTTTATGGGTACCAACCACCATCAATCACATCATATTTAAGAGAAAATTCTAAGGTTCAAGCAGTGGGACATCACATCGAACATCAACAACAAGTCCTCCAACTCTTAAAGGATAACCTCGTGTTGGCACAAAATAGAATGAAACAACAGGCAGATCAACATCGCAGTGAAAGAAGTTTTGATGTAGGTGATTGGGTATTCCTACGGCTACAACCATATAAGCAAATGTCCCTAAAGTAAGCTAAGAAGGATAATAAATTATCACCAAAGTATTATGGTCCGTACAAGGTGTTGGAAAAGATTGGTACTATGGCATACAAATTGGAGCTTCCTGCAGCTTCTCGATTGCACCCAGTTTTCCATGTTTCATGTTTAAAGAAGGTTATAGGCGACAAGCTCCCAGTTCAAACAATATTGCCAGAACTTGACGAGGAAGGAAAAATTGTATTGGAACCGGAAGCAGTCACAGAAACAAGAACTCGACAGCTACAAAATCGATCAATTTCAGAGTATCTTATCAAGTGGAAGAACTTATCCGCTGAAGATTCCACATGGGAGGATGAGAATTTTATGCAGAAGTATCCAGAACTACTCAAGTGTTGAGGACAACACTTTTTTGAAGGAGAGGGGCATGTTGGGTCCCTATAATACTAGTGATTACCCCATTACTATTGTAGTTATACCCCTTATTTATATTGTTGTGCCCCTATTACCCCCATATTATTATTTCTGTGCCCCATAGAATCCCTCTATTGTTATTTTTGTGGCTTTATATTATTGTTAGGTCGGCTGGATTATATTGTGACTCCTTAGACTCCTATATATAGAAAGGAGGTTTTGTCATTTGTATCATCCAAGAATTGTTCATTTATGTAATGTAAAGGAGGTTGCCCCCTCAAAGAGGCTGTATTCTAAGGCGTGGATCTCTCTTTTCTATCTTTTTGTGAGCTGGTTTCATAACAAATTGTATTTCATTCATACACTTATCTTAGTTGTTCAGAATATGGGCTTATGACTAGACCCTAATCCAAATAACAATTATCAAAAAGGCTAAGGTGGGATAAATCATAATAAATGAAATTACAATATCAATCAAAATGAAAACCAAGTTTGGAGGGATCAAGGAAATAACAACAATCCAAATAAAAACAAAAAAGATAATAATGGTGGTGGTGACAAGTCCAAAACTAGAATTCAATCAAATTGAACCAATACTAGGACTAAAACAAAAACTAAATACAAGGGAAGGTAATTAAAAACTAATCATGATGCACTATTCACCCCTACACATGGAGAAGACCATCACTCATATGTAGTCATTAATACTTGAAAGTAGGAGAAATTATAGTCCATATCCTTCTCACACTCTATCCCATCAACTTGTTGTAATTCAAAACCATTTACCTTAATAGCAACAAATTATTGATATGCAAAACCCACAATATGCTCGACATCCACCACCTAATATTGTTGGCTAACCTTGATCTTATTATTTGCCATTTTTTCAAGGTGTTGATAGACTTTACCTTGTTACTGTATTAATAACTATGACATGCATACTGTAATGTCATCACAATAGAAATACACTTCCCAAATTTTGGTGTTTCTGAAAGATAATTCTCCAATTGATCCAACCCTTGAGATTCCCAAGCAACCCTTTACATCAATTGACACTTAGTTCTTACCCTTGAGTGACCCAAAGCAACAATGTGGTAGAACAATTTGCCGAGACATTAGGGGAATTTTGAGGTAAAAAATGGCCCTCAACGCAAAAAAATGTATTGTCAAAATTAACTTTAAAAGAACCAATACGATTCAAGATGATGATGTCCACCTCGAGGATAAATATTTTTTGGATGAATAAGAATAAAACTACTTATTTTAATTGTATTTTCAACTTATTTCTTTATATGTTTACTCAAATGTCAAGTTTAGGCAATTCCACATCCAACAAGTACCCATTTTGCATACTTTTGTTGGACCCACAATAATATAAATTGAAAATACACGAAAAAAATGTGTTTCACTCGATGACTTTTCAATAAGACTGTCAATAATTACTCATTAGTGTTCTCCTTAAGAACATATGTGTAACATATGAATGATATTGTGTATGGTTGTCATTTTGAATTTCCACTTCTATAATTAAATATCTATAGCTACATAGATTTGTACATATAAAACAAGAAGTTTTAAGTTTAATTTTGTAATTTTGTTTAAAAATATCCACTTCCACTAACTTTCTTTCCAGATAACAAAAAATAAATGTTTGCAAGGATTTCATAATGAGACATTTATTGTTTATTGATGATGTGTTACTTTTCATAATGGTTTTGAAAGATGAGAAAGGGTATTGGGTAAAGCTCTTCATCTTTTTTAATCAACAATAGGTGTGCATATTAATTTTTAAAAGTCCACCTTAGTTTTCATAAGTTAGAAGAGCCTTAGGTTCATATTATTTAGACAATTCTTCCCTTTGAACTAAAACTATTTGATGATAGCATGAAATTTTAGGATTCCATTTGAAGCCTAATAAATATTTTTTGAAGGATTTGAAGTGGGTATTTGAGAGGGCTAGAAAGAGAATTTATGTATGGAGCAACAAGTGCTTGTCCATGGGCATATACTAACCCTATATAAAAGTGTGATTAAAATGATACATGTATGTGGAAATATCATTAACCCTAAATAAAAGTGTGATTAAAGTGGTACATGTATGTTAGATGACCATGTCCACCATACCAAAGAGTATATTGTATAAGAATAAAATAAGTGTTTCAAATACTTATGGTATGGAAGGAAGGATAAAGTCAATATTTCTTTAGTAAAAGGAAAAAATTAACCAAGCCAAGATGTTTAGGAGGTTAGGGTTTTAAAGACTTGTCTCACTTTTCAAAGATATTTACAATAAATGGATTTGGAGAATGGTAGTAAGTGAAACAATATGG
This sequence comes from Pinus tabuliformis, assembly GCA_031772625.1. Lineage (NCBI taxonomy): Eukaryota > Viridiplantae > Streptophyta > Pinopsida > Pinales > Pinaceae > Pinus > Pinus tabuliformis. The sequence continues at coordinate 1,191,850,806 of CM062816.1, read as the reverse complement.
TATAACCTAATGAGAGATAAGTACATAGCCCCTCTTATTATACAAGGATAGATTATAATTTAAAACTAGAGGCTTAATGGGGGATCCATCTATGGAGATTGTTTGTTGGATCTTTTCACATTATAGGAGATAACCCAACATTACTTTTTAGTAGTGGAAAAGGATGAGAATAAGATTAGATACATGGATAGATGGTCACAATGCTCTTATATTATAATAAGACAAGATCGGTCCCCTGTATACAATGTATTTTATAGTTGAATAATGCTTATGAAAAGGAAGAGAGGGGATATGGGAAAGAGGATGGATGACTATAGAAAATTTGTCCCTTGAAGGTGACTAGGAGAAGGATGAATGGAATATATATTTTCTCCAATAAGGCAATGATAAGGAATTGGGAGAACCAATACTCAATGGTTATGGTAAAAAACTAAATCAGGAGATAGATACAACGTTAATATAGAATACATAGTTTGTATTCATTAGCTTGGAGTGGACAATGTGGAACGAAAATCGCATCTCCTTTTAAATTTAAATCTCCCCTAAATATTTCCACAAGGTCTTGGATAAATGGTGATCGGGTGCTCTATTACGGCGCTCTTTGATGTGAAGTCACTAGTTCAATTCCCCGCCCCGATCGGGGTGATATATTAGACATGATGAAGATGTAGTCCTGGCAAGCTTACAAAAAAAAAAGGCTCCTCCTAAGATAAGATTTTTTTTTTGGATAATACTCAAAACTAGGTTGCTCACTTGGGCCAATTTTCAAAGAATATAATGGAAATGAATAAAGTTATACGTAGAGAACAAGAGGAGAGTTTCATTCACCTCTTGATGGCATTCCACTTCACCAAGGAGATGTGATGAGCAATAACAATAATCATGTAGGAAAAAGGAAATTAGGAAGTGTCCTCCTTATAAAAAGAACTATAAAATTGGTTGGATGACAAGGATATTGAAAGAAGCATCATTCCATGCCAATTTTTGTCTTATGAGAGATATGGTTGGTCATAAATGCATCACTCTTCTAGAATTGATCTTTATTTTTGGTGATGGCCTTCTTGAAAGCTAGGAAAATATACATTTTATGTATAGACTTACAATGAGGAAGAAAATGTTGGTTAAAGACTAATATAAATGAATCAAGACCTTATATATTTTTTGAAAGAGTTTCATGAAGAATTCTAAGAATTAGTAGGTCTTGGGGTATTTTACATATATTTGAATCATGGTGGTTCCTTTTTTTATGTTGTTTGAGGAATGGCCTAAATATTCTAGTTGAAATTTGAATAACTTCTCTTCTTATGACATCAACCCTTGGGATGGAATTTAGGGACATTCAAGTCTTGAGAGGCTAAGATCTTGTAATTTCTTGCTTATAAGGATGCATAGAGCATTAAAACATGACTTTTACATGGAGGTATTATGAAAGCATGGGAATGTAAATCCTTCTCCAAATATTTTTCCTAAAAAATTTTATGGGGTTACAAAATCAAGAAGTAGACCACCTATTAAAACAAGCATGTGGAAGAGTAGGAATGGTCCTTGTAAGTGGTTAGGCATATTTATGAAACATAGGATTTGTTTCTTACTAGACATTTTTTTAGTAGCAACTCCCTTTTGACCAAAACAATAAAACATAAAGACATGGTGGAAGAATTTTTTTGTATATATTCATACTGTATCTATTTTTGGTATCATCAGTTGTCTCGAGTTATAATTTATGATTTTGTGAAGGGGTGTTCTAAATATGGGCTCTTTAGATTCATTGCATGATTACTTTCAATTGTGCAAACTATTAAAAATGTATTATTTTAATTTCTAATTATTAGAACACACACATAATGCAAGAGAATTAGATATTCACGTGATGCATATTATTCACAAGATATACATATTAATACATTATTTTATGATCCTTGGTTCTATATTCCAACATGTCTCTTGGACTTCTCATCACTGTAGTCATTTTCTCAAGGCTTTTCACCTTCCTCTCATGCAAATAAGCCAAATTTACATAACCCAAAAGATTATGTTTCCAACTTCCCCCCCTCCTTAATCCAAAGGGATATATGTGATTCCAAGAAGAGAGATAAAATATAGAAGTGTATAGCAGCCAATGACTATATATGCTCTCTGAATATGGTGGTTTAAGGAAGATCACAAATCAAATGAAGTATCAAAAGTTGATTTTTTCTGAGGGTGGTTTAAGGCTAACCACCAACTCTGGAACTTGGATGGAAGTATTTCCTGGAGCAATGTTGATTTTGGATAGAATTTGAAGTCTTTTGTGAAATGGAAGTGCTCTCTGGTGATTGTTTAAATATGACCACAAATTGATGAAATGGGTAGAAGAAGCGAAAGTCTTCTACCAGTGGTCATTTAAGGTTATCCACCAACCAAATCATGCTCATGGAACATGAGTTTGTATCTAGATACAACTCTAACTAAGGCTTTGGTTGACTTTAGCTCTAGGATTTGAATGTAGGTTTTATTTAGGTTATGGCTCAGGTTCTCTTGATATGACTTCGAAACTAGTAGTTGATTATAAATTCCCCCCCTACTAGACACAAGGTGAGAAGATGAATATCTCTCCACTACAAGATGTGCTACTACTCGAGAATGAACTATGTGGTATGACTAATATACCTTCTTGCCTATTTTTCTAAGAAGATATTCATATAAGGTGAGTCTTTGTTTTTGCAGAAGTCTTTTGTCTGGAACATCTATCTGAACGATGAGTGTGTTTTCGACAGTGCTCGCAAGGGTGAATATCAAAACAATGATATTTCATGTGGTCAACTCGATCACAATGTTGTAATTGACATTTTGGTGTGGAGGTGGAGCAGGTGAAAAAGAACTGCCTTGAAGAAACTGAACACTCTAGAACTAGATTGATTTGGAGTAGTTTGGAATGAGAAAGGTCACCCCCTTTTCATATCCAAGATTGGTTTTGTACTTGTTGTTGATGACTTCTCCCCAAGGCATAATGATGGGGATGGGAAATGTAAGCGAAATCTCTGCATCTTCATGTGAATCTGCTCCTAAAGTTTGATCATGTGTTAATTGACAATTTTTTTTCAAAATAAAAAAGACCAGTTCAGAATGTTGATTCATTTGTTGTAATTCATCTCATTGGAGCTAAGATTTAAGTTGTAGAAACTCAATTCTCTCACATGAACCTTGTAAACAGGGTTAAACATCAACAATAGTTTTTTCAACTATGATTTTATTGTCAAGAGTGGAAAGTATTAGAGTATTTAGTGACTGTAATACTTCACCAATTATAATCATTTTCTCAAGTCGGAAAAAATGAAGTATGTCAACTTCTTTGAATGTTAAGACTAGAAACCTTCTCACTAGTTTTGGCACGCTATGATAAGAACTTTCCAAAACTTGAAGAAAAGGTTTATTACAATGAATATTATTGGATTACGAGCTATGAAATATGAAAACTCCCAACTTTGAGATGTGTTTGTAACAACTCAATAGAATTATGTAACTCTACAATTTATAGTAGCATTTCAATTCTTCAATTTCACAATATGTAAATGACCAATGAATGCACTCAATGGACAAATTTTCATTTTCAAAGATTGGGAATAAATTGAAACCCATCAAGCAAGTTTGAAAACATGTTTATACAATATAACACATGATTTCCTTGCAACTTGTGAAGTAATTCACTTAGTAGCTAAACTTCAACTCACTGAGAATACCTGTCACCTTCCATAATAATGATTTTTCAAACAGAGATTCATATTCATCATGGCTAGGGAATTTGACATTGTATCAATGAGAACTTGGAAAAAATGATCATATCAACAATAGCTTAGATAATAAGGAATTTAATTTGTAGTTTCTTGACAAAGATTTCAAGCACTGGATATGGAGGTTAGGCTTCAAGCAACTATTGAACGTTTTCCATCACTTTTGAGTAGTCAAACATTTTAAATATAAATTTGGACTTGAATTTATTTCAACCTTAAATTTCACCCAATATATCATCAAATCTTATCAAACACAACATTATCAAACATCCAAATCCTTACATTTAGAATATAGTATTTCAGCCCAAAGTGCTTGTTGAAAACCTCGAGCTAGTTCAAAAGCAAGCAACACCCTCAAGCTTCAAATCCTTCAGTTAAATTTGTGGGGGCAAGGACCAAGGGTTCTTCTCAGTGAGGTAAAAAATGTAAATTCATAGATAACCCTACTACCTCAAAATATGCAATCCTCGTTGAGGAATAGTTCAATAAAAGATTGCCATCACTCAAGTGCGTGTTGAAAACTTCTAGGATTTCAATACCCATCACCCATAATAACGAGATTAAAGCTTAGGAAATTAGCATGCAAAGCAAGTTCCCTCCAATAATCTCCAAAATTAAAATGATGCAATTAATTAAGTTTGCAGACAAAGGCAGCGCATCTAATTGCAATTAATCTAGTTCACTCAAGTGACTTCAAACTTTTAGCTTTATTAGAATTTGACCTTATTTATATATTTTCATCCACACTTATGCACCTTTGAGCATAGTTGGTTTACATTTCACAGTTGGGCTAACTATGTTTTACTCCACTGACATAGCATTCACAAGTGCCTCAAGCAAGTTGTTTCCTAATGATGACTAGATTAGATAAAGAAGTCCAAGAACCAGAGGGATATAAGCATTGATATAAGACCGTTGAACTCCAAAAACAAATAACAAACCCACCTTTTTATGTACCAACGATTTCCTTATTCCTCCAACCTTATTGTTGCCTAGTCTAGTAGGAACTACCATAAGGTAGGTTGAAAATCCTCTTACAATTATAGTGCCCTCATCTGCTATCCTCAACGCAAAACATGCACACAGATGTAGGATGGGCACTTAAAGCTTTGAAAATCCATGAATGAGTATGAAAAATAATAATAGCCTAAGTTAAGGCACAATATAGGGCTTTTTCCTCATGGGACAGTGGTCTTTGACACCTACACACATGTATATGTTATCGGGAAATCTAGTGTCCACTCAGAGCTGCTAGTCCCACTAAGACTGGTAGCTATCTTAAAAACAAACAAACTAAAACTACTTTCGTTTTCCTTTATGAGAAGTAGATGAGAGGGGAATGAAGGACACCAACCTCAGTCTTGCGCTTGGTTCCTTGCTCAGTTCCTCTCCCTTCTGACAGATCCTTGCCGCTTCTCCTTCGTCTACCCAGCTTCAAAGAGCACCTGTGGGATCAATGCAGCATAATACTATCGAAGAATAGAGATCTACAATCATAAACAATATAGGACCAGATATATATTGACCACACAAATGCATATATCATCAAACATACAAGAATGTGGAGGAAAACTTGAATAGCTTTACTGATATCAAGAATAGCAAAGAGGATTACAACCAATTGTTCTGACCCAACGTCATCCTCCAACATGAAAGCCCTTCTTTCACCTCATGAAAAGCTTATATCACCCAACACTATGATGTTCCACCAAGAAACCAATAGCACTTCCTTACAAGATACAAAATTCCAGCCTCTGGATCTCTGGGATGAGGGATCCATATATAGATGATTGTAGGGGGGTGAGTCAACTTCTGGGATTTTGATTAGTGTCCTCTCTCTGATAGTCCTTGATTCCACTTGGAGATTGATGATCTCTTACTCATTCCTGGGCGAATTCAGAGAGGCAAGTGTCACAGGAGGAGTTTCTGGAAGATTCCATGATCATCCACCTCACAAACTGTCTCTGCCATTTGTCCACTCTCGCCCATCGCACCCTACAAAAGGGCTTTTTAGTATGCATCGCACCCTTTTCGTTGGGCAGGTGGGATGCATCTTACCCTTAGCACTGAGCAACCTGTATGGTCTAGTTTTGACCAGTTCTGAGCAGTTTCCTGTGGAGAACTTCTGGGATATGATGTAATCAGCTGACCTTGTTCCTTTAGGGTATGAAACAACACTTTTAGGGACTTAGGAGCCCTTGTTTTATGGACATGTATGATTATGGTTGCAAAGCCCAAAAATGTCTATAACAGTTGCCCCCTAAAGCATGAGGTCATTAATCTTTTGATGTCGGGTGAAATGCTTTATCATGAGGCTCCGAAGTTTTTTCGAGCTAGGAGGCGACCTGTAATAAGATACAATACAATACATTATCTTCATAATATTTTTCATGATCTAGCTAAGGCGGGCATTCCCATGCTCAGCTTTATAAATTCATTTTCATGTACATAAGACAGACAACCGTCTGTGTGGCAGACTGATGATTCTGATAGAGTCATCATCCTTTGATTCGGATGATCATCTGTGCAGCAACAATGTACATTTGATGTCTTTATTTTCCTGAATATATCGCATCTCGGATGGATGAAACTAGATCTGGGGTCTTCAAACTCGTTCAATCTTCACTCGGAGTACAAGTCAATCCATGTGAAAGATGTTCTAGAGTCGAACATGGAAAGACATCGCCTGATTACCAGCCAATGATGTAAGCTATTAACAGGAGCGAGAGGAATCACCGATAATGATGATGACCCTCAAGGTACTACAGTACAACTCGCGTGGTGTGAATAAGGGACTTGGCTTCGAACACCATGCAAAATCTTTCGGTCGAAGGCCATTGATGTAAACCTGTCGCTGGAAGTGAGAAACTTGCCATTGAGGCATGCAAGCTTCAAAGTACTGAAAGGGTTGTTCCTAAGTCGACTTCTTGGATAATGAGTTGATGTCAACAAGAAGCGACCCGTCGTCAACAAGAAGCGACCCGTCGTAGGAGGGCCTTAATGAATCCCACATCTACGACACGGAATGGAGTAAATGATTTTGGAGGTGAAAACGATCTGATGATACAGGGTTCAAGGTGGCGGTCATGAAAGAATGGAGCGTGAATGTATTGCAGTGGATGGGACACAGGTGAATTCTCTGAGCGACTTCTCTTGAACATACTAGCGACACTGACATGGATTGGTAGCATTAACCCCAACTATGGATGGTGCAGTGGACCAATGGTGATATGACCAAGGAACGGAACAACCCAACCCGACTCGGATGCGGAGTGAAAGTGTCATGTTCAAGAGCGACTTGCTACCAATAAAGTTTCATCAAGTTTTCTTCCCAATTTTTCCCCAGTCATTGCTGACCAGTACCTCTTTATTTTTGTCAAGCTTAAGGAGGATAACATATGCGTGTTCTATAATTTTCCCTTCGGGCAAACCCGTCGCTATGTTTTAACGAGCCTAGCGACAGTGAAACTCGTTCTTGTCTGTATGGACAAGTTTGTCGCTATTCGGTTTTAACAAGTTTAATGACAAAGATAACTCGGTCCTTTTCAATTTTAGAGAGTCTGAAAGGGACATAAAGGAAACTTCAATAATCCTTTTTCGTCATATAATCCCTTAAGTCTGAAAAAGTATAAAATAATATGAAAGGAATGAATTTTCGGTAATTTTAACGAGCCGAAAAAAAAAGTGCTCGATCTTTTTGTGTAATAATCCCTCAGGTCCAAAAAGATTAAAATCTAGAGGAGGGATAGCACTTCCGATCATTTTAACGAGCTGGAGAGGCCAATCGCTCGGCAATCTTTTCATATTTTACGAGTCAGGTGAAAAGAGCTTAAAGGAGACTCGTTTTTGAGGAACGAGTGATAATTTCGGGTAGCAGCTGATTCCAGGTAAGCTTTGGAATTTTCCAATCACGGCAGTGTCACAAGGATGGCTAACAGGATCACTCTTCGCAGCTATTCCTCAAAATGGGTAAACAATCAAATGGAAGTGGATGATCAGCTGAAACAGAGTGGAGGTGATGATGAGAACACGACCAGGGCTCAAAAGCTGATGATAATGCATTCACAATGGTTATTTACTAGAAATTGGTTCATTTTTTAATGAGCTTAAACTCTGGGGGAACATTTGCTCATTGCTTATGTTTAACGAGCTTGAACTCCACATAAAAACTGCTCGTGATAATGGTCGTCGATTTAATTTCACCGTTAATCACTTTGTTCCTTCAAAGATTGTACTGCCTGTTCAATTGCTTCATCAAACCGATTAGAAATGAACAATATATGTTTCAAAAATGAGTTAAAACACTAATATTTTACTCAAATTACATAAAGAGTAATTTAAAAGTGGTTTTTACCCCTCATTTTACCATTTCATTTGAACTTTGGTTTGTTGGAGCTCTGGAGGTGCTTTTCCCCCTTGATTTTCACCAGCTGATTCCGGGAGATTCTGTGGACGATTTTCAGCGCCGTCTGGACCAGGTAGGAGCTAAACCTGAGCTCTTCAGTTGCATTCCTTCCTTTTTGAATTCTGTGCATGTTTCCCTATTTTTCTGAGCCTCTGGGGTTTGAAAAAATCGCCCTGGCTCCATCACACCCTTTCTATATCGAAAGGTGCGATGGGCACGAGAAGGGAAGTTTTTGCACTGTTTTCTCATGGAATTTTTGCCTGTTTTTTGCCAAATCAGGACCCTAACTCTTCTCTTGCTTATTTTGCAGAGATTCATCGGAGCAAAATGGTTGTTACATGGCGAGAATGCGAGCATGAAGAACAGGACATGCTTGCTTTACATGATCCGGTTATGGTAACTGCACTGCGGAACTATGGTCTGTTCAAGTTTTTCCGCATCTCTAGCATGAGGCAACAAATCAAATTGTTGCAATATCTTCTCGATGCATGGGATCCTACCAACCAGGTGTTTCAGATCAGAGGCAAATCTATCCCTTTGAATGTCGTGGACATCTATTTTTTGACCGGTTTATCGAGGCATGGTGCCCCTCTTTCATTATTAGGTTCCGCCCATGGGGACGAATCCGTGAGAGATTATATTCGTCGGTATTGCAAAGAGGGATCTCAGCCGAGTAGGGATGGCAATATCAACATCCGAGATGTCAATGACTAGTCCTTGAGGACCATTCTATTCACTTTTTCTAGACTGGCTGGTAGTGCGCTCTTCACGTGGCTAACAAGTCTTATATGCAGTACGCTTTAGAATGCCTTGAACCAAAGGTGTTCAACTGGTGTGACGCGGTACTCCCTGTGATGAAAGAACAAGTTACCAAGGTAAAAAGTGGAAAATCCAAGAACTTCGGCTATGGTTCTATTTTGACCGCTTTCGCCTTGGAAAAGATCCCACTGATGCAGCCGCAGTATATTTCACTTGGCTTACCTCCACCGACTGAGCCACGGATGCAGAGATGGGTCGATCTTATGGCCCGACATGCTGGTCAGTCCCAGGTTTCCTTTTCTGATACCTTCTTCGAGTGGTTCAACCGTCAAGAGATGGTTTTTTTCGAGTATCCATATGCTGGTATGGATTTCCGGGGTGACCCGGATTTGGTGTTGTCGGTTAGTGAGCAGTGGGGTGTTATCGGTAAATTCTCTGACCATATCTCCATTTATCGTTTCTTTTTATAATTTTCTTGTGCTTTCTTCTATCAGGACTAATCAAAACTCATGTGCTCATACAGATATTGGACTAGTTCGGCCAGTAGTACGTCTAAGAGTACCAGCTACCGCTCCAGCAGGAGAGGCTATGGGGAGGGCTATCCTTCACGACCTTGATGTGGCCAAGACTCTTTCAGCATTGTAGGATCAGATCGAAGGCCTCACTCTCAGTATTCCGGACGTGAGGACCGACGAGCTGCCTCTGAGGTTGCAGCAACATACTACTAGCGTGCCGAGTCGATGGACTAGGCTTTTACGCATGATTGCACAGGCGGTGACTTGTTATCACCAGCATCATTAGACTAGGGTGCCCCTAGCATTTTGATTTTTGGGTCATTTGACCGATTTTGTCTTGGTTACAGAACATTATGATAAACCATAAACAGTTATATATATATTTTTTATTTTCGGAGCTTTATTTTGGTTGAGTTACGTGATCTTGATGCAAGTATTTGATGAAATGCTTCTTTTATAAATGTTGCAAATGTCTATCTAACACATAATTTGCCAATGAGTCTGTTAATGTGTTTAAGTTTCTGGAAATATGTTGATATTGAATAAAATCAAACTATCTTTCCAAAATCTTGACCCTTAGGAACATGCGATAGATAGCTGGATTCCGTACAGAGTAGATACCAGTGAGCTGTAGGATGACGAGTTGTGAGTCTAGCCTGACGATGAGTCGGCGTATGCCACATGTAATGGCATCAGAGAGGAGCTCTATCAACACGTTGTATTCAGCAATATTGTTCGTTGAGCGACCAATACATAATCCTTTGAAACTTACTAACTCACCGCTTGTATCGAAGATGGCCCAGGCAGCAGAAGATAGGTTCCGCGAACTACGACTCGCTCCGTCGGCATATCCAAAAAATGATCCAATAGGTTCGACATCTGCAACAACGTAAAAGCAAATCACTTAACCAAAACAATTACCCTTAGCGAAAACAAAAATGTAACAAAAGCATAGGGGTTACTATCTTGAGTCAAGCATAGTAACGCTTAAGGTACAACCCGTTGCGAGGTTGCGCCAGTGGAATCCCATCATAATCTACTAACTCGTAGGTTCCTTTTGCTAATACACATTTAACAATATAGGGGCCCATCCATAAGGACTTGAACTTACCTGCTCCCAATTTATCGGATTCCTGGTCGTAAAGTAAGACCAGGTCACCTTCTGAGAAGACACGGGGTTTGACATTCTTGTCGAACTGCGCCTTGACTTGTTTCTTATGGGCTTCGTTAGCCAAAGCGGCATCACGACGGGTTTCATCCAATTGGATTAGTTCCAAGAAATGAGCCTCCTCTTCTGAAGTTCCGTGGAGAAGGTCGACCGCGAGTTTGAGGGACGAGATTTCACACTGAACCGGTAAGATTGCTTCCAGGCCATACACCAATTGAAAGGGTGTAAACCCGATTGCATTCCTCACCTATGTCTGGTATGCCCACAAGGCTGAGTACAGGATTAGGTGCCAACTCCTTTTGTGGACTCCAATCATCCTTTGCAGCATCCGCTTCAGGACCTTGTTGATTGCCTCAACTTGTCTGTTAGCCTGCAGATAATACGGAGTAGAGCTGTCGTGGGACAGCCCTAACTTGGCAGCCAACTCAACCATCATGTGATTGCGAAAATGCGATCCATTATCTGTGACTATGGCCTGTGGAACGCAAAATTTGGAGACTACATGATTGAAAAAGAAGAGGGCAGTCGTTTCACCGTTGTTGTTTAATGTAGGCATCGCCACGGCCCATTTGGTAAAATAGTCTACTACGACTATGATATACCCATGCCCCCTGGCCGAGGTGGGGTTACATGTCATGGAATCTATGCCCCATTTGGCAAATGGCCTAACAGCAACTACTAGTTGCAGAGGTGCGGGTGGTATTCTGGTTTTTCGATCAAAGATTTGACATGCATGGCAACTTCTGACTGCAGTTATGCAATCTTTGAACATTGCTGGCCAAAAGTATCCTGCTCGTAAAATATTTTGCGTCGTAGCCTAACCAGATTGATGCCCCCCACACGCGCCTAAATGGAAATCATTCAGGACTTTTTCGGCCTCCTCGTGGGTGAGGCACCTCCTCAGAACTGTATCGACACCACGACGGTAAAGTGTATCACCGACAATCATGTAGTCTTTTGCTTGGTATCGAATGCATCGTTATTCCAAGCGGGAGGTATTATACCTATATGTTTGGGTTTGGAGATAGATTATTATGTCTCCATACCACGGATTGCTTGAAAATATCAAAAACAAAGATTCATCCGCGATTGCTTCTTCTAATGTTACATCGTTGGACGACGATGGGAGATCGCATAGTAACTCTACGAAAACCAGGGATTTCTTTGATTTGGGTTTTATGAATTCCAGATCAAACTCTTGTAGAATTTCTATCCATTTTGAATATTTTCCCCCCAGCTACTGTCACGACAATATATAAGTCATGGGGTTGCAATCTGACAGAATGGTAGTTTTTCGAAAGAGGACATAGTGTCGAAATCTCTGTATCACTTGAACAGCTGCGAGAGCTAGCTTTTCAACGTAGGAGTACTTGCTTTTTGTATCATTAAGTTTCTACTTAAATAATATATAGGATGTTCAATTCCATTGTCTTCTTGAACTAAAACCATTGCGATGGTCGTATCCGCTGCAGCTAGATACAGGTTAAATTTTTTTTGATAATCAGGAGCGTACATTAATGATGCTTTTATTAGGGATTCCTTTGAAGCATCAAAGGAAGCTTGCGTGACCTATCCCAAATGAAGGGTACTTATTTTTTCAATAGACGAGTATAACCTTTAGCAAGTTCGGCGTAATTTGGAATGAACCTCCTCATAAAGTTTGCTTTCCCTTGGAGTTTCTGAATCTGAAGCAAATTTGAAGGTGGAGGCAAATTAATGATTGCCTGAACCTTACATGGGTCAGGACGAAGCCCGTCCTTTAAGACCACAAAGCCAAGTAAACAACCAGAACTGACATAGAACACACATTTGTGTGGATTGAGTCGTATCTTGTAGTGTCGACAACGTAGAAATATCGCTTTCAAATGCTGCGGATGATCGGTCTGCTTTCGCGAATGAGCCGGAAGATCGTTGAGATATGGTTGAACGATGTTGTTGATGTCATGGAAGGCATAATTCATTGCCCTCTGAAATGTTTCCCCTGCGTTCTTTAAACCAAAGGGTAGTTTGCGATATGCAAATGTGACCCATGGACAAATAAATGCGGTTTTTGACTGGTCCTGTGGGCGGATATTTATTTTATTATACCCGGAAAATCCATCCATAAATAAAAAGATTTCACATCCGGTGCATTCATCAATTATCTGGTCAATGAAGGGTGTAGGGTAGTTGTCTTTTGGACAAGCTTGATTTACATCCCTATAATCGATGCACACTCTAACCATTCCTTGTTTTTTCATCACAGGAACAATATTCGATACCCAATTGGTTAGAGGAACTGGGTAAATAAAACAAGCATGGAGAAGTTTTTCAACTTCTGCCTTGATGGCAGCGGCTTTCTTAGGGTCCACCTGTCGTAGCCATTGTCGTACCGGCTTGACATCTGGATACATCTTAATTTCGTGTTCAACTATGCTCGAGTCAATGCCTGGCATTTCATCATATGACCAAGCAAAGACATCTTTGAACTCATGAAAAAGAGCGTGATATATTTCCAGTTTTGAAGGAGAACAAGATTTGCCGACATGAATATTCTCTACAACATCTGTTTTGGTCAAGATATTTATGGCGATAGTCTCTTCAATATTGGACAAGTTTCGCTCGGAATCCACCGTGTTTACAGTATTTGATAGAAAATCAAAAACTGAGGGATGATGAAGGTCACTAGGAGTATCTTCTTTGTAATCCAGAAGATGGGAACGATGGTGGTAATCTTCCCATGGTGCCCCGTCAATCATCATTGACTGAACAATTCCTTCGTCTGTATAATGTACTTGCAACCAAGGATCTGAAGGGGTCCCATTTTCCTTAGACCTATCTATCCAAATGCTTGATGTGCATTGATTTGGGTTTGCCTCCCATGCCGAAAACATTGATTGCTAGTAGATTTCTATTGGGCTTGGAGGCAATACCTGCAGATGATCCATGTTAATATTGTTTTCAGAGATCTTTTGAATAGAAGATATCATATTGCAGGTTCCCACCGTTGTCACTTCTGCCAGATTGATTGGAGGCGGTAGGGCAAAAGTCCCCATTAATATAGGGTCTTTTAGTAGGCCTACTCCGATATTTTGAAGCGAATGAGGGCTTCCATGGATCATTGGAATGTTTCCCGTAACTTGTGAACTGTTGGGGAGAAATGTTTGTTGGTCGACGATTGTAATTCCTCCTTGAAAGGGAAATGCAATCTTCCTGAAATAGGTCGACACAACAGCTGCCATAGCATATATCCAAGGCCTTCCCAGTAGGATGTTGTAATCGAGGTTTCCGGCAATTACTTCAGCATCTATTTCTATTGTTTTTCCCCAGTTCGACTTGCAAGTTACTTAAAATCCCGTATGGGGTGTATGTTCATCCATCAAATGCTTTTAATGTCGTCGAAGATCGCAACAAGAGTGGAGATCCTAAAGTTTTCCAGCAACTCATCGACATAATACATGTAGATGCTCCCTCATCAATAATTGTTCGATGAACAGTTTTGTTGAGGGCTTTCACTTGAATGAGGAAAGCTAGTTGAGCTGGTAACTGAGGGTCATATCCTTTGTGATTAAAGGACACAAGATTGGAATTCATTGGGTCAATCCCACCTATTGCTTATAATAAAGCCTGCTTTTGAGAGGGCCAATTTTGCAGTACCTCAAGTGTCGACATAGCGGATGGCGATTGGGCCAGATCCTCCACTATATTATAATGTTGTGCTACTCTGGCATGAGAATTAAATGTCGATTTGTGTACTACTCCCTTTGGCGGCTTTATCATTAGTTCAAGAATGATGGGTGGCACAGCTTCGGTCGAAGTTGTTGTCGAACTACTGGGTTGATCATTGGCCTTGTTGTCCGACAGCTGTGGATTCCTGTAATCTTTATTCCTTGTTGATATCAAAGCATCGTTTTGCTGCTTCAAAACCGACAACATTAGCACTTGGAACGAGGAAGCATTGTCACAAGCAACCAGATTTGTTCATGGATTCGGAAACGGATCAGTCAATACCGCCGAGGTTTTTGAATTCTTGAAGAATTTCCTAAGCTCAGCTTTATATGGACACTCTCTTGTCCAATGATCCTCATCACATATAAGGCATGGACGATTTGGTTTCCTATCTCCAGAAGGGTTTGCAGAAGATTTTTCAGGGGACGACTCTTCCTGTTTCTTCTTCTTCCCTTTCTTTTTCTTCTTGCCTCCTAGTTGCTTGGTTTCTTTGCCTTTGTCAGTCGATACAGCATTTACTTCCAAGGCAAGAATTTCTTCATTTGCATTTTGACCTGAAACCGTACGGGCCTTTTTCGACTTAGCCTTTACGGTTTTCGTGCTGGTCATTCCTATCACACTGTCCCCGGCATGAGAGTCTTTGTTTGATTTAGGAGAGGGAGGAACAGAAAATTCTGGTCTAGGAGCATCAGGGATTTTATCGTAGAGCGTGCCAGACTGAGTATAGATCAAGTCTAAATATTGCGCACGAGCAATTACTTGCTCTTCAGTGACGACTCCTCCCTTTGCCACATCTTCCGTAATAGAAGGTAACAACGACTTAATAAACCATTCAACCAACAACTGATCAGGAACATATGTTTTTACCATTCTACGACAACGTCGCCACTCATGAATATGATCGGATATGTGAGTGGCCGTCGTTTGCTTGAAATTGGTAAGAAGCTCTGTTCCCATTTCTGACCTTATGGGTAACTGGAAATGGGTTAAAAAGGTTGTGGCTAGGGTACTGAAGTTATCAAACGAAGCTCTAGGAAATTTGATATACCATTTTGCTACCGGACCAGTTAACATTCCCTGAAAAAGGCAAAGCCTGATCGAATCATCGTTTAGAGTGTTAGATGAACACCATAGATGAAAGGTCATCACATGATTCGACGGATCTTCACCCGGATTTCCATTAAATTTAGGAATATCTGATTGAAGTTTATGAGGAATCGTTGGCCACCAAGGGGCGTACGTGATTAGATCGTTTGTTAGCCGGTTTAGATCTGGTAACTCTAAAGTTGCCACGAAGGGCAACTGTTGATTCAAGTTTGGTGAAGCATACCCAAGATAAGATGGGATTGCCTGAGCAATGGGTCTTTGCATACCAGCATAGTGCATTTGATGTTGATAACTTTGATAAGGTTGATGGGCATAACCATTATGAAATGGTTGATTTTGTCCATTGTGAATATACGGCTGCCCATTACTTGCAAATACTTGGTGTTCAATTCCTTGGTAAACTTGTTGGAATTGTGGTTGTTGATATTACACCAGCCATGGTTGTGAGACCATGTGTTGTTGTCCAATACTGGTTGTTTGACCGAGATGAGGGGTAATGGTACCCATTTGAGCCTGGGTCACTCCAGTTAAGGAGCCACTAACTGAGGATTGTGGTGGCATTGCAGGGACAAGGGGCTGTTGGATTGCGACCTGAGAGACTTGAGGTTGGCATACAACAGGTAACGCTTGTACTTGCGACACCGTCACAATAGCCGGTGTAGTGGGGATATTTGACATAGGCATACTTTTTTGCATTGAGTATACAACTCTTGGTTGTTGAGGCAGTATTGGTATCCAACCACTGGATGTACTTCCAGCATAACCTGAATTCTGTTGCGAACTCTCGTATGTTTGATCTCCCAGAAAAGACAATGAAAGGGCATATTGCCCCCCATATGGCGGTAGTCCGGTGCTTAAGGGAATTATTTGCCTTTGAGGACCGGACTGCCCAAACTGACATTGCGAAGGATCAATTTGCTGAGACTCAACATAAGAGATTCCAGATATTATTCCGGACGAACAAACGAGAACAGACCATACCGTCGAAACAGCCCTGGATGGATCCCATCCAGCGATTGAGAGCTAGTTGCGACAGACGGTACGCCGGCGAACATTGTCGAAGTGGCAGCAGGAAGTTCTGCCGCTGCTGTGTCAGATGACACAGTCCTAGATGTTGACGGTTGTTCAGACATATCTAGTCTATCCAAAAGGTTTCCTAGCAATTCTACAGGAACTTCCAATAATGGTATACTAATTTCTAATGAAGAAGGATATAGAGTGATCCCAACTCCAAATTGCGATGGATTACTAGATGGTGGATCCTCCACAATCTCTTCTATAGCAATCAAACCAGGTGGAAGAGGTAGACCGTCAGGTCCATAAAATATTTCCGGTGCTGAAGAAGGTATAGATTCTACAGCGACTGATGTTTGGGGAACAACACCTTCCGAATCAGCTATAGATTGAGCCGGTTCAGGTATACTAGGATCAATTCTACTGTCCTCTAGTGGCTACAGAACTTCTTCTGTAAAGGCAGGGGTACCAGAAATGTTTGGAGTAACCGGAGTCTCCGAGGGTGTCGGAACACTTGTTCCAACCCGACCAGGGGACTTTGAGCCGGTTAAACGAGTTCGCTTTGTCCGGAATAGTTTTGATTCTAGAGACAAAGACGGTTGACTCGTAAGCCTCCGCGAACAATGGGGTTTCAATTGACTTTCTTCCACGATTGCGGATTACTCGATCAACTAAAAATAAAGGGGAAAATGTTTCCGAATTAAATGAATTTTAGACGCTTTGACACAACTTGTTTTTTCAATTTTTAAGAGTCGAGAAAAAACAAAAGATGACTCTAGTCGCCTTCAATTTTTAATGAGCCTGAAGTGACAAGTGCTCAGATGGACCTTTTCCTTTAAGGAGTCTGAAAAGGAACGAAAGAGACTACTATGGAAATCTAGACAAAGGGATTACCAAACCAATCGCAAAACTACAGAATACTTTTTACGGTACGGCAGTCAATCTTCCCGAATGTTGTGTTCAGTGCATTGCGATCGATAGGGTGGCAGACACAGCTTCCTATGGATAAAGGATATAGCCTATTGTCGTCTCCTAATATATACTCGACGGTACGTGGGAGCACAAGTCCGTACTGGCACTTGTCATCTCAAAGAGGAGGAATCACCCAACCAACAGTGAAAGCGACAGTTACCAGGCTTTACGACGCCGGAATACGTCTCTAGCCTAGACTTCTAGATGTTGTGCATTAGGTTCCAAAGCGTTTTTATGTTCATAGGATTTATTTTACAGTTGATCTTTCTTAAGAAATTTGTCTTTCAGGTTCACCGTGTGATGTAGATATAGTTTCTAAAATGCAATCTAAGATGATAAACAATCATTTAATCTTCTTTTTGCAATGAAAATCCTAGCTACTAAAGAAAGAGAGATGATATTCTTTCAACATAGAGCAGAGAGCACACACTAGATGCACTATCCTAAATCAAACCAACAAGCAGTCTAAATGAAAATGCACATGCATGTATTTGTTTTCAGCTTTCTTAATGTGTGAATGACAAGAAGAATGCTAAGTACAAATCTGAATTATCTTTTCAAAGCGACAGTACTAACAAATTTCTCTTCAAAAACGAAAGGAAGATAATGACGACACTTTGCTATTTTGAATTGAAAACTGCTTTCGACACATGAAAAACTACTAATTCAAATCAAATACAATAGTAACTATATAATCAACCATCAAGAACAATAGAATTCTTCTCTTTGACTGAAAACGACACTTGCGACACTTTCAAATCAAAAGACGACAGTTCGATTACGCTACTTCTTTGTAAAAGAGAACTGAAAATGGCGCACAATACATAAAAACATTCACAGTTCTTTGCACAATGGAGGTGGAATGACAAAAAGGAAGGGGGTTTCCACAGAGTTATACTGATCACAGACCGCAAAACTCCTGAATAGAGCTGAAAAGAGTGAACACAGAAACCAAAAACTGAGAGCAGAAGAGGTCTTGTCTGATCAGCGCACCTGCAACATAGGGAAAGTGCAATGCAGCGCACCTACTACACACAGGAGGTGTGATGCATCCAGATTCCTAAGAGTAGAAGGTGTGATGGTCCAGGGACGAGACTTCAACTGGGTTCTGGGTCACAGTTTGCAGCTCAGTTCAGGGATTTAGGCCGAGCAAGTGATGTACAGTAAATAGAAATCACAGGGGTTGATCTAATGCGGTTACTAGAGCCACCAGTAGGGCAATTAGAAGGTTTGTAAATCGATTGTTCAGTTTATAAACAAAACTTGGAGATAGATTGAAGCAGCATTGGTCTACTTTGCACTTGCATAGCAAATGTAGTTCGAAGGCTAGCTGGCTTGACTTCAGGCTCCATCTGTAAGTTTATAAAACAAACAAATATAAACAAACAAACAATCTATTCGTTCCCCAGCGGAGTCGCCATTTTGTTATCGGGAAATCTAGTGTCCACTCAGAGCTACTAGTCCCAGTAAGACTGGTAGCTATCTTAGAAACAAACAAACTAAAACTACTTTCGTTTTCCTTTATGAGAAGTAGATGAGAGGGGAATGAAGGACACCAACCTCAGTCTTGCGCTTGGTTCCTTGCTCGGTTCCTCTCCCTTCTGACAGATCATTGCTGCTTCTCCTTCGTCTACCCAGCTTCAAAGAGCACTTGTGGGATCAAAGCAGTGTAATACTATCGAAGAACAGAGATCTACAATCATAAACAATAGAGGACCAGATATATATTGACCACACAAATGCATATATCATCAAACATACAAGAATGTGGAGGAAAACTTGAATAGCTTTATTAATATCAAGAATAGCAAAGAGGATTACAACCAATTGTGCTGATCCAGCGTCATCCTCTAGCATGAAAGCCCTTCTTTCACCTCATGAAAAGCTTAGATCACCCAAAACTATGATGTTCCACCAAGAAACCAACAGCACTTCCTTACAAGATACAAAATTCCAGCCTCTGGATCTCTGGGATGAGGGATCCATATATAGATGATTGCAGGGGGGTGAGTCAGCTTGTGGGATTTTGATTAGTGTCCTCTCTCTGATAGTCCTTGATTCCACTTGGAGATTGATGATCTCTTACTCATCCCTGGGTGAATTTAGAGAGGCAAGTGTCACAGGAGAAGTTTCTAGAAGATTCCATGATCATCCACCTCGCAAACTGTCTCTGCCATTTGTCCACTCTCACCCATCGCACCCTACAGAAGGGATTTTCAGTATGCATCGCACCCTTTTTACTGGGCAGGTGGGATGCATCGCACCCTTAGCACTGAGCAACCTATATGGTCTAGTTTTGACCAGTTCTGAGCAGTTTCCTGTGGAGAACTTCTGGGAGATGATTTAATCAGTTGACCTTGTTCCTTTAGGGTATGAAACAACACTTTTAGGGACTTAGGATCCCTTGGTTTATGGACATGTATGATTGGGGTTGCAGAGCCCAAAATTTTCTATAACAGTATAGAGGATCCTTGTGGCCAAAATGTCAATGAGCAAGGATGGCACTACACAATAGTTTCCAAACCATTGTGAAAGGACGAGTAACTTGCTCGACCGGTACAGGATTTGAATCCTTCGAAAAGTAGAATGGGAAAAAAAAATGAATGGCTCAAAGACACATTCAAAGATGTGGAAGACATTCAGTTGGATAGGCGGAAATGAGAAGAGAAAAAAAAAAACATGCAAACATGGAAACAATTAAAGGAAATATGAACCTATAGATACATTATTGTTGTTGGTAGGTAAGGTATTCAAATAACGCAACATTGGCATAGCTAACTAACAGTAGAGGGACAATCACGCCTCTATGAGCATCGAAGAAACTCATGCTATAGTATTATGGGAAAAAATGCTTAATTGATGACCCATAATGTAACAGGGAGCTCACCTGAAGGTAGAAGGGAGCGATGAGGAAACCAGAACGAAGGCGGGGAGGTTCAATGCTGGGTTGTTTCTCACCATAGACCCTTTTCACTCCATGACAGGTTTTTGTTCAGACTTAGAGTGGTTTCTTTACATCTTTCGAGCAGGTATAACCAGTCAAGTGGGCGCTTCAGCAGGTGTCAACATATCTCTGTTTTTTTCTGTCGGCCTGCCTATTTTCTCGGAGCACAGTCTCCCGATTTTCCTGCCCACCGTCAGGCTTTAGTTTTCATGGTCTTGCGAGTCTAGCCATTTCACAAGCTCCGGATCACAAACTGTCGCGGGTAAAGGACCTGAAGAAGTGAACGTTGAGGGTTAAGTTTTAGAGGGTTTCGCCGTGTGGTTCCATAACTACAACCATTTACACCTTGGGTCGTTTTCTCCGATATTCTGTGTCCCAGCCCCACCATCATCTTAACATCATAAATGGAAGAGGTTTACGAGGAGGATCTCGTGGACTACACTTTGGATAACTCCCCAGAATCCGAGATTTTCATGGCTTCCCATCCGTGGCTCAAGGAGGGGTTGGACTGGAAACTAACAGCGCACCGGAAGAGCAGGTTAACCAGGGCATCTACGGACTGGCAGACATGGAAGCTTCCTTGTCAAGGTCGGAAATTTCCCAACCGAGAGTGGCAGTGACCGAGGGTTTCATAAACCCCGTTGAGGGCTCAACCTCCCCTTTTCTCACTATTCCTTCACCGACAGATTTCTTAGCCTGGAACGGACAACATCAGCTCCCAGAAGTGCATCAAGGAGAAGAGGGTTTCTGCATAGGTTTCAAGAAGAACTGGTCCTAGGCTCCATCAAGCTAAACACTGACCATGGCATTCTAAATAAAGCGCCCAACAAATCTGAGCACTCACAGGATTTTATGAAATCCTTCGACCAAAGGGACAAGCCCCAACCCTCGGGCTACTTTGAAGGCCTAGTGAATAATGAACCGGACAAGGAGGAGGTAAGGGACTCAGACCCTGAGCACAGTCCGGCTAGAGAAGAAAGCAGTCAACCTGATCAACTGTCCCTTAAGCCAAAAAAGGTCAAGCAATCCAAGCTTTCTAAGACAAGGGAACAGGGCAAAAATATGGTCTTTGGAGAAGGCATAGGAATGGACAAGGCCGCCCTAACAAAGAGCACGGTGCTAGTTGGGAGAGTGCATGGCAGAAACTACTCACCAGGAAGGCTGAAACGATGGACCATGGAGGTTTGGGGGAATGTTCTGCCGCAACTCCCTGCAGTTTTGGCGCTGTCTAGGGGCTGGTTCGCTCTAATTTTTTATGAGCCAGAGAATGTCAACTGGATTCTTACCCGCTTCTGGCACATAGAGATGACCCCAATGCTTCTAAAGAGATGGTCTACATTATTTGACCCGGAGAAGGAGAGCCTGGGAGCAGGGCCGATCTGGGTTCGACTACCAAGCCTCCTGCTGCAGTTCTGGTCTTAGGACATTTTCAGGATCATTGGGGATGACCTTGGCACCTATCTCAACCATGACAGAACATATATGGACACCGGCATACTGGCGATGGCTTGAATCCTAGTCTATTTGGACACCAGGGACGGTTTGGTGGAAAGTTATCAGTTCCATATGGGATCTACAACCCGCTGGCAGGAATTGGATTATGAGGGCATCCCTTTCAAGTGCAAGAAATGCCATGAAGTTGGCCATCTCTACAAATCCTGCCCCCTAATCACAGGGCATAGCCCTTCCTCCCCAAACAGGTTCGCAGTGACCAACACACAAACAGATTTGGGTATGGCAGAGATCTCAGACATGCAAACCAGACTATCTAAGGGCCATGGCAGATGCACTCCTACTACACCTGGTCTCCCGGGATCCGTTTTCTTGCACTCTGAGGCACCGAGCACTAGGGCTCGCTCCAAAGAAGGCATGGGCTTCACGGGTACCTCCTCTCCTCCTATATCTATTACTTCGTCTATTTATAGTATTGTTGCTTCTAGTTCTTGTCTGTTAACTTCAAATATTATCTCCCCCCTCCCCAAGCTGAGCCAAATTAGTTGCCCGGTGATTTCAGCCCCACCCCCATCCCTTCCCTCCCCTTGTACCCTTAGTCATCCCCCTGTCATTGAAACCCCTGGGGCTTCAACCTCTGGCTCATCCCACCGCTATAATTTGTGCTCCATTCCCCCCCCCCCTCCTCCATGCCTTCGGATTGGAGGAAGACCCTTTACCCCCACCCTCCCCCGAAAGCCCCTCGGGGCAGACAATCCTACATCTCCAAAACCATCAAAAGAGCCAGCCTAGAGGTGGCCTCAGGTATTCAATCTCCCATCGACCAAGTCCTTAGAGCAAAGGGGAACCCTGCCTCTATGAACCCATGAAAGGCCTTTCCTTCAATTGTAGGGGGCTAGCCAACCCCGACAAAAAAACTGGCTCTTAAAAGACTTTGTCAATCTGAAAAACTGGACTTCTTAATGCTACAAGAAACACTTGGCCATGGTCAGCTGATCCTCAATACTCTAAAAACCTTTTTTCCCAACTGGGATTTCTTCTTCCTGGATGCCAGAGGTCACTCGGGAGGTCTAGTACTGGGTTTTAACAGCCTCGCAATCAAAATAAGCAATGCTTGGGGAGGGCAAGGATTCTTGGGAGAGGATATCATTTCAAACTCCCCCCTACTTTCTTTGAGAATTATCAACATCTACGGGTCATGCCACCACAGAGAGGCTTTCTGGGATAGCCTTCTCCAGCAGGATTTCATGCAGACTAATGACATTATAATCGGGGGAGATCTTAACTTCTCCCTGGGGATGGCTAAATCTTGGGGACACAGGGCCCAATCAGACACCCTCACAGGCTATTTTGAGAAATTATTGGATGACCATGACCTCCTAAGCATTGACTCAGCCCGAAAAATGCCTACCTAGAGGAATTGCCGAGTCGGGGAACATGCCCTAGCCCGTCATCTAGACCATTTCCTCATCAGATCCCAGCTCCTAAACAGACTAGGACGTATCAGACATTGGGTTGGCATAGGAGGAAGCTCTAACCACTCCCCTATCTTCCTGGACCTGGAAGATGAGGCTAAGAAGCCGAGTTCCCCCTTCAAATTCAATGCAGCATGGATAGCGGAAGAAGGATTCCAGGAACTCGTTAATAGGATCTGGACCCACTATAATAGGGAGGAGGGTCTATCGCTAGGATCTGCCATAACTCATAACTTAAATCGGCTCAAACAAGAAACTATCGCCTGGATTAAGACCAAAAAACAAAAGGATGAAAAGGAACTGGTTAAGATAGAGGCTGAGCTGGCCCTCCTCAATTCCCGAGGCTTGATGAACTACTCCACCTGACTCCAGGGAACAGCTGGTCAAGTTAGAGAAGGAAAAAATCAAAATACTTCAACGAGCTGAAGAGACTTGGAGGCTTAAGAGCAGGGCAATTTGGCTAAAAGCGGGTGACGAAAACACAAAGTTCTTCCAACAATACACCAAAGGAATGCGGAACATCAACACCATCTAGGCTCTAAGGGACCAAAACGGAAGAGAAGCCAACACTTTTGCTCACCTGGCGGACCTAAGGGTCAGACATTTCTCAGATATCTATAAGAGCCCTAGGGTTGCTAACATCTCTGAGATTCTCTGTGTTACTGAGGCGGTCCCTCTCTTCGTTGACGAAGAGGATAAGGAGTTTTTGAATGAGCCCATCACCCTTGATGAGCTGGAGGCCACACTCAAGAGCATGGGCAAAGATAAAATTCTGGGGCCAGACGGCTGGCCCATCGAATTCTATACCACTTTTTTTTGAACTCATTGGCCAAGACCTACTGCTCATTGCAGAAGAATGTCGAACCTCTGGGACTATGCCTGAAGCTTTTAACTCTACCTTCTTAGCCCTTATCCCCAAAGTTGACAATCCTCAATCTTTTGATGACTACAGACCTATTTCACTCTACAACTGCATCTACAAGATCTTCTCCAAAATCATTGCCCTTCGCATAAAACCCATTCTTTCAAGAATGATCTCTAAGGAACAATTTGTTTTCCCTAACCACCATCACATTCAGGAAGCTATTGGCACTGCACAGGAAATGTTACATTCCATAAAATCCGACTCAAAAAAAGCTTCCATCTTGAAAATTGATCTGTCTAAAGCTTTCGACAGGGTCAACTGGAACTATTTACAACTCATGCTAACTCACATAGGTTTCCCCCACCATTTCATCAAGTGGGTGGGTTGTTGTTTCACAGGGGTTTCTTTCAGTGTCCTGATAAATGGTGTAGCATCAAACTTTTTTCATGCCGAAAGAGGGCTCCGACAAGGCTACCCGCTCTCCCCTCTTTTTTTTTGTTCATAATGGAAGGTCTCAGCTGACTCATTTCTTTAGCTAGAAACAATGGCACTCTAAGGGGTGTGAGAATCAGTGACAGGACCACCATCTCTCACCTTCTCTTTGTTGATGATATACTAATTTTTCTAAACGGGTCCACCAGAAACACCTCTACTTTCAAGGCAATCTTAACTCTATTTTGTAAAGCTACAGGAATGGAGCCAAACATTTCAAAATCAACAATCACCTTCAGCTCCTGCCTTCCAAATGAGAAACGCTTCTCCTCCCAACACTTCGACTTTGTGAGACAAGATTTGGATGTCGGCCTTAGATACCTGGGGTTCCGCCTCAAGCCCAACGGATACCACATTGCAGATTGGGCTTGGTTGATAGCTAAGATCGAAGGCCGCATAAATATCTGGCAACAGCGATGGCTTTCCAGGGCTGGGAGACTCACTCTTATCAAATCAGTCCTAGAGGCCATCCCGGTATACTAGATGTCTCTGGCTTGGATCCCAAAAGGCATCCATCGTAGAATCAAACAGATCTGATGTAGATTCCTTTGGAGGGGACAAACAGATGGCAAAGTCTTTGCCTGGGTAAATTGGGAGCGGATAGCAAAACCAAAAAAGTGGGGAGGTTGGGGCTTAAAGGAACCCCAAGAGTTTGCCAAGGCTCTGGGGGCAAAGTTGGTCTGGCAAATCATCACTTTGAATAGCCTCTGGACTGAAGTAATCTATAACAAGTATATCTTTCCCCAGACCACCACTGATTGGCTTCGTAGCACACAGCATCACCACTCGGGGGGCCTCAAACATCTGGAAGGCAGTCATCCATTCCATGAACATCATAAAATCAAGACTGGCCTGGAAGGTGGGGAATGGTACACAAATCAGAATTGGGGCCGATCCTTGGGTTAGCAATGGAAATGCCCATATCCTCCCTCAAGATATGAGGCGAGAGCTTAGTGAGGTGGGATACACCCTCCTTTCACACATTCAAGCGGAAGGATGGGCTGAAGCACCTCACAGATTTTGGAAGAGTTTCGACACTCTGGGCA
Organism: Pinus tabuliformis; assembly: GCA_031772625.1. NCBI lineage: Eukaryota > Viridiplantae > Streptophyta > Pinopsida > Pinales > Pinaceae > Pinus > Pinus tabuliformis. Next base: position 1,191,825,114 of record CM062816.1, on the reverse strand, counting down.
TCAAAGACAGATGGAGAGCGGACTGGTCTGGCTTTGTGGGAGGCCTGGAGGAGGCAAACGTAAAGATCACAGATAGAGAAGATAGGCTTTTATGGGCTAAGGCAGCCACCGGAAACTACACCCCCAAAGTCGGTTTTGCCTCCATAATGGAAGATCGTGCTACAGGTCCACAATGTTGGTGGTGGAGCTCTTTATGGAAGCTGAAAGCCCCCCATAAAACGAGACTCCTTCTCTGGTCTATCCTCTCCAACAAAATTCCCACTGACCACAACCTGTCTAAGCGAAACATCCATGGGCCTTCTAGATGCAGTCTTTGCAACTCAGCGACAGAGGACACGGATCACTTATTTCTCCACTACCCAGTCTCGGTTGTGATCTGGAATACAATCACCAATGGGCTAAATTTACCTTGTCGTTGGACAGGCAACAATATCAAAGAGGCCTGGGAGTCCTGGTGGTCCAAAACTGCCAATCAGAAACAAAAAAATTTGCCCCCCATTATATGTTGGGGCATCTGGATCACCAGGAATTACAGGATCTTTCAGGACAAGAACATTCTGGGTGCAGCTTTGTGCAACAACATCCTAGCCATCTACAATTCTCTCCCCGAAGACAAAGACCCCCCCCCCCGAATTATAGTCCCTAAAACTATAGACAAGGACCAGCCTTGGGCATACTTCGATGGCTCTACCAACCCTGATGGTTGTGGTGGAGGAGCTATGCTTCACCTGTCAAAGACAATGAATTTCAAATTGAAAATGGGCTTAGGAAGAGGCATAAACATCTATGTCGAACTAAACAGCCTCAGACATTTACTCCTCTTTGCCCTGGAAAAACATTGCCCTTTGATTCAAATTTTTGGGGACTCTCAGCTCATCATAAATTGGATAAATGGGTCTTATCACTGTCACATGCACACACTCAGAGACATGCTGGAAGAAACAATTGGTTTAAAATGACAGTTTGAATCCTTTGTCTGATGTCATATTTACAGGGAAAGGAATGAAGTCGCTGACCTTCTCTCCAAAGAGGTCGCGCAGCTGAACAGAAGACAATGGATAATACAGGGATACAGGAATGGTGACTTCTTCCAGATATACCACAGACCATATATAGATGAGGAGGCACTCTCTCAGGATTGATCGACAGGATCAATCTGAACCATGGTTTCTCTGTTTTTATCTTGCTTTTGTCTTGTTTAATGAAAATTACGCTTTTTCCTAGGAAAAAAAAACAGGGAGCTCACCTTCGTCATAAGAGAATAAACAAAATTTACATATTTGGGATTATGTTTCCAATTTTTACTAGCATACATCCAAAAGGGAACATCGAAGAGGAGGAAGAGGTTAAATTTTGATTATATGTAAATGTATTGAATGAAAAAACTAACAATTCATTTAAAACCAGTGTTGCAGGACACTTTGGTGCCTTCCTCTCAAGTTATAAAATATTATAACTTTTGCATTGGTCAATGCTAAATTAATAGTGGTTAATAAATAAATGGAATCTTGTAGTCTTGTTTTGTTAAGAACTAATAAATTAAGATGTCTACACATTTATAATTTTACTCCTACATATAATATTGGTGGGAAGTAACTAGTGGTAAGTATCTTTATTTACATCTTATTGTTGCAAGGCACTTTGGTGCCTTCCTCTAGTTATAAAATATTATAACTTTTGCATTGGTCAATGCTAAATTAATAGTGGTTAATAAACAAATGGAATCTTGTAGTCTTGTTTGTTAGGAACTAATAAATTAAGATGTCTACACATTTATAATTTTACTCCTACATATAATATTGGTGGGAAGTATCTAGTGGTAAGTATCTTTATTTACATCTTATTCCTATCATTTTTTATGCAAAGACTTGCTTAAATTATGGTGCAAAGTAACTCGTGGTAAATATGGTATTTACCTAAGTATGAACGATTTTTAAAGATTTTAATTTTGCATGGTTTTCTTACAAAAGTTAAGAATAAAAAATCACTACACAAATATTTAAAAATCATGCATGAATATCGCAACAATATTCATAAATTATGGGATAAAATATGTGAGTTAGTTATCCAAAATGCATTATATTTTGCAATGGGTGCAATAAGACCTTCTAGTTATGTCTAGTCAAATTGAAAAAATATTTATTTTTCAAAATTAAACATTATAAATTGCATTGGTCAATGTTAAACTAATAGTCACCATAGTGGTCAACATGCAAATCTATTGCTAGATAGAGTCCTCCATTGGCAGGGACTAACAAGGCCAATGTTTGTCATATGTCAAACTGTGGTCATGTCATCAAATATGTTTGTCATGTGCCAAACTGTGGTCATGTCATCAAATATGGAATTGGGATTTGAGCAAATCTTTATTGTAGATATAACTAGATGTGTAAACTCTAAATCAAGCCTTTTTTTTTAAGCATTGATAAATAGTTTAAATAGTTGTGAAAATCAATAACAGTGTGTGTTTGAAAAAATGAACTATATATTTCAATGTCCAACAAAAACATAAGAAAAGCTCAAAACATTAAAAGAAACACAAATTGTATTCATTGTGGAGTCCCATACAAATGAATCACCTTCAACACATACATCCATATATGGATTTTGACACATAAAAAGGGAAATCGCAAGGACAAAGACAAACGATATCGATGAAAATATTACACATACAGGGGCATAAGAATTCAAGAGAGGAAGAAATTGAAGATTTAGTTCTTATTGGATAGGCGTTGCAGCGGATTCAACTTTGGCTCTCTGCTCGGAGTTTCCAAGCGTTAACCCTAAATCATGAGAGGAGAGGTGATATCCCTATCTCTGCCACATTCTTCGTCTATTCGCTCGTCTATTATGGTGTTCGAGAGATTAAGTGCTTCATGGCGAGACTACGAGTGCCACTGGGCTCGACGAAGCAGAAAGGAATGGTTAGTGGTACTAAGCATAAATTCGACGAAGCAGAAAGAAATGGTTAGTGGTAACGGGGTTGGCCAAGAGCCTTTCCACATTCAAATTCAAAAAAAAAACTGCCTTTGCAGATATTGGGTTTGATGTCAGTGTTTCAGGTTTGTGTGTTATAGAGGTTTCCTTAGCATCCCACGACGCCCTCATTAGTGAGAAGGAAAATGTCTTGAATTATTTATATAATTATTATGGACTAAAAAGTCTATGAGATACTCTGTTAAAAATTGTTAACAATAGTTAAATTAGTAATAGTAATGGTAATACTAATCGAGAGCCTGCGTAACATAACGAACGAAACTATAAATTCTTGGCAAACCATTGATTTTTCAAAAACATTTCTAGATCCATGAGATGTCAAACCATTGATTTTTCAAAAACATTTCTAGATCCATGAGATGTCAATGGTTAAGTTAGTAATGGTAACGGTAATACTAATCGATTTTATACCGTGAAAAATTACAGAGTGAATTGTCTAACATATCTTTAATGAAATCTATGGTAATACATATTACTAGTATGTGATGTTAATATCATTGACTTAAATGGTTTTTGATTCCATTTATATAAAGTATCATATAATTTATGGTTTAATTGAATATAGTTTATGAGGTTAATATTATTGAATTAAATGGATTTTGATTTAATTTACATAAAGTATTATATAATTTATGGTTTAATTGAATATATGGATGGATTACTTTGTTTTAATATATAATTTTATTTGCAATATTTATGATTGAAAACAAATTTTAAGAGGTTTTTTTAACTTTTTAGTATTTTAATTATCTATTTCAATTTTTTTTTAAATATTGGAAAATAAATATATTTAAATATTTGTAAGATATGTTGTAAAAGTAAAGTGCTCTTTTTGAATAGTGGGTTGTGGGTCATGATGTTCTAATAACATTTTCAAGTAAAATTATGTTTCACAAACTTTTAGAAATACAAATGTTTTGTAGATGTACTTTCTATCTTATTCTTCTTTCTTTTTTCTTTTTAAGTTCGACAGTGGTGAGGCTACATCATGGCCATGTCCAAGAAAACCATTATTGTTGTGCTTAGAGATGTTCTTCAACCCAGTATAGGGTATATGTTTAGATATAATGGAAGAAAGTATGTAAACATTTTTACATTTCGGCTCAATACATTCAATTTATATTAATATGTTCAATTACCCTATGTTTAGATATAATGGAAGAAAGTATGTAAACATTTTTACATTTCGGCTCAATACATTCAATTTATATTAATATGTTCAATTTATAAGACGTACAAGATTTGTAAACATTTACATGTTAATTCAATTAAATAATAATAATAATAAGTTAAAACTAATATAGGTCCCAGTATGGGGAGACGTTGTAGTGTCCTTAAAAAGTTAAAAGTAATTAAAATAATAAGATTCAATTTGTTATATCTTAATATACATATCACATTAAAATGTATAACATAGAAGTAGTAGCTATAAATTGAGATATATTTTACCATATAAATTAAAATAATAAGTTTGTAATTATATTTAAATTTCATTAATAACCACGTAAAATCTTTAATACTTACAATATAAGAAGATTGTAACCATGGATATTCACTCGCTTATATATATATATATATATATATATATATATGGGTAGTCTAACTTATAGACGAAATGACATTTTTCACTATTATTTTTTTGGTTAATTTTAATCAAAATCTCACAAATATTTTTAAAAACTTGAGTTTAAATTGTTTAATTTGCATATTTTCAGGGTGCTAAATCTATTTATACATTCAAAAATCTATTTTAAAGAACAAAAAATCTTGAAAATGTATTGCTGAATTTTGGTGAATTCGGTGAAAAAGGTTATTTCGTCTATAAGTCAAACTATATATATTGTAAGAAAATATGTAAACATTTTTACATTTTGACTCAATACATTCAATTTATATTAATACATTTTTACATGCCAATTCAATTAAATAATAATAATAATTTAAAAGTAATATAGAGCCCAGTATGGGGAGATGTTGTAGTGTCCGTACAAAGTTAAAAGTAATTAAAATAATAAAATTCAATTTGTTATATCTTAAGAAGATTTGTAACCATGGATATTCACCCGCTTTGTTACAATACCATGGGCCAATACAATTGGCTCATCAATACCACATGCCTGAAACCCCCCATCTCTCACTTACAATCAATATATATATATATATATATATATATATATATATATATATATATAGGTGTATTCTAACTTATAGACAAATGACATTTTTCACGACCATTTTTCTGGTTAATTTTAATTAAAATCTCACAAATATTTTAAAAACTTGAGTTTAAATTGTTTAATCTGCATAATGTTCCGCTGCCTTTCAGGGTGCTAAAGCTATTTATACATTCAAAAATGTATTTTAAATAACAAAAAATATTGAAAATGTATTGTCGAATTTTGATGAATTTGGTGAAAAAGGTTATTTCGTCTATAAGTTAAACTATATATATAATTTTATTACATAAAAAATAAAAATAATAAGCCTAGATCCATCTTAACTCTGGATCTCTCGATGTGCAAAACTTTCCTCAAGTTTTTCACTAAAACAAAAGTTTGCATCTCTAGAGATTTGATCCCTTTGCTTGATATATCTCGAATTAATATGGATCTTGTTATAAACAACTCCATACGTGTGCAACTTGTTACCTTATAATACAACCATTGATTACAAATTTACGTGTTAATTTTTAAGATGTTTTTAAGATTTTATTCGTTAGCATAATAGCATTTGCTACCACTTAGTTTAATTTAGTTACTAATTTACTTTGTATTGCTATGATATAATTAGTTTAGGTTAAATGTAGTTTGTCCAATAATTGGTCAAAAGTATTGTTGTTATCATATTGTTTCTTTTTCAAGATGTTAATGGTTGTAGAATTTAAAATCCTTACTCATTGCCTTGAAATCATTATTTTAAGAATTAGGTGATATCGTTTGTGGTGGAAACATGGAGAACATCTCATGTAGTAAAGCTTAGTTTGGTACCCTATGTGGACTTGAGGATAAGGTGCTTGCATTAAAAGTAAAGGAGTTAATTATAGTGGGCCCCTTTGGGGAGTATGTTGATGATTGGGTGAACCAAGTTGTTGATTTTGCTACCAAGTCCACTTATAATTGGAAAAAAAAAAGACAATCAAGGTATCTTTTGACAATTTTTCCCTTTCTCAATCTCCTTTTATTTCATCTTGACTAGTATCATGACCATGAAAACATGGCTTTGAGTAATCTTTTTATTGTCAATGTTTCTATAATTTCCCTAATATTCATGGTTTCAAAAACCCCAACTCACAAGAGTGAATGCATTTGGAATCTCCCTTCACATATTGTAATTATATAACATATTTTTTTTTTATCTTTCTTAAATAACTCCCACCCTTTATGTCTTTCCTGAACAAACCCTAAATCTTACAAGAAAGAACTAATTTATACATTATGAATTAACTTATATATTACTTAATCATATGAAATTAATCAAATAAATAAAATGCACAATTTCATAAATGAACAATGGCAATGCTACAAGAAAGAACTAATTTACACATTATGAATTAACGTATATATTACTTAATCATATGAAATATACAACTTAATCAAATAAATAAAATGCACAATTTCATAAATGAACAAAAATACACTTTGATAAATAAATAAACAAACACCAACTTAACATGCAATGTAATATGTTGCCCTCCCTTCACGAGATAACTGTCTACCTACGCTAACATTATCAAAATGAACATTAATACACACCATGATCAAAATTAAAGTACATTTCGAAGGAGTCAAACACTCCCACAATCAAATTTATTTAAGAATGTATTATTAGATTCTAACGGGGTATGGACCTTGCAATTTGATTTTAAAATAATGGGATGTTCTACAGGCACTTCCTAGTCATTTTTTGTTAGACATTATTTTTTCTATTAATGCCAACAGTCTTGTTTTTGTTTAACATGTCATGCTACAGATGTTTGAGAGGAAGTTAGAGCAAGCAAGATATGTGATTGACAGGTCGAGTTGAGGGCATGCAAATCAACATCATAATGGTCCTCCAACTCACACAGTCTATAATGGGCCTACATCTATCAGACATTATTTTTTCTATTAATGCCAACCGTCTAGTTTCTCTTTAACATGTCATGCTATAGATGTTTGCGAGGAAGTTATAGCAAGCAAGATATGTGACTGACAGGTCGGGTTGAGGGCATGCAAATCAACATCATAATGGTCCTCCAACTCACACAATCTGTAATGGATCTGCATACAGTTTGCTTGCATCTGGCAACTACACAGTTCATTGTTGTGTAGTTGTTATACTAATCTTTTATCACATGGAAAATATCTTTATATTCTATATGAGGAATATACAATGAGACTACCATAACAACAAAGCTCATCAAGTCACCTACAAGAATTGAACCTAGGTGGAGAGTATCACAATCATTCCTCCAAACCATCCAAGATAAGCCCAATTAACAATATGCAAAGATGATCTTCAATATAGATAATTTCTCACATATATAAACATATTTTGAACAAGCTCCCTTTTATCATGACTTAGGTTAGCACATTCATATTAGCACTCATATTTAGGCTAACACATTCATACTAACACTATTCAATTTGGTGGTTCTTTGACTAGGTAATTGTGAATATGGTGTATTTATTAGCTCAAGTTAGCCTTTAACCCTAACCATTATTGCATGCATTAGCAACATTCATGACTCCAATATGTAGGTTTTCATAATTGATCAGAATAATACTTAAAACTTTTGGAGATTGAATTATTAATAATTTTTGAATATTCAACCTTTTGTGTGAACACTCCATTTATGAAAAAATTATTATTATTATTATTATTATTATTATTATTTTAAATTTACCTTATTGAAAATATAATAATAGATAATATAAAATATTATTGTTTGAATTTTATTTATTTAATGAATAATGAATAAAATATTTATTCAAAATATTCACATATTTAACATGGCATAAAACTTAATACTAATAAAATTATATTAAACATGTACTTTTACCAATCAAACAAAACTTTAACCATTGAAACAATTTGGTAAGTTTTTCCCAAATTCTTACTTTGACCATTGAAACAATCTAGTAAAATTTTCCCAAATTCTTTATAAATTAAGCTTTTTCAAAATTATAATTTGATTAACTAAATAAATATCTCTATAGAAAAAAAAAAAAAAAAAAAAAAAAAAAATTACCAATTTACTGTGTGTATATATGAACCATATATCCATCACACGAGCTACCAATCATATCCATAAACCTTATTCTCTTTCATAATAACTAGCAATTGCCCCAAAAGGTGCAAAGAGACCCTGATAGGACTCCTAAATTGGAAAAATTGTGATATGATTTTAAATAGCAATTGTTATATTAAATATAGGTTTTAGGTTGTGATGTGAATATACCAGTTATACAGTTAAAAGGTTAGAGAATTGTTTCAACAGTATTGAATTCCAAGGTCACAAAATTTGGAGCCTTTACAAAAAGTCCTTAAAAGATTACAACCAAGATTCATGGAGTAGAAGTATACAATCACCTTCAGACCGAAGGTATCTGGCGGCACCTAAACTCTAACTATTTACATATTCATGGGTGAAAACTTATGTTTGTCGTAAGTAAAATTCTACAGCTAAGGGTTGTTATCATTACAAACCTGAAGCTCAAAAAAAAGACAAACTCTAAGTAAACACACAAAAAAAAACGACATTAAGTAGCAAACTCTCAAAGAGACTGAAATCAGTTTGACTATTCAGCGAGACAACTTTCATGACAAAATAATAGTTTTTTTATTGCAGAGCCTTTAACCAAAAGAAAGATTTGGCTTACGTATGCTATGTATCAATTAGTCATATTAGTGCTTTAAGAAGCAGGCATTAAAATGGTGGCCTGACAATAGGATTTAATATGGAAATCATTTAGCATAAACTTTGTAGTTTCTTAATGGAAGTTATTGCTGAAAACTATTTCTGGCCTAGCCACTTTTCCTGGGCCTTGTGCAAAATCTAATTTAGCACTGTTGTTATACCAACACCCTCATCCTTACTTACCTAGAGGTTAACTGTATTTGGCCAAGTGGAATTTTTATTTAAGTGATTTTCCATTACATCTAAAAGTACAACAAAGAAAAACTCTGAAAAGAAATGGATGCCATGAATAATCAAATATAGTCAGAATATTGTTAATTTGTGTGATGGTAATTATCTATTTTTTGAAAACGATTTTCTTTATTTAATTTTGTATAACAACAAAACACATTAACAATTTTTAGCACATGAACATGATGACTCCAAAATCACTACAAGTGTTTGCAAACAAAATAGAATATAGTATTCAAACGCTAAAGCGATGGCATAACTAAGCATGCACTGTAATATATACAAATGATATATATATAGATGTCATTGATAGTGAGCAACTAATCATATATACAAAATGATGCATGGCATCAACAACACCAATTAATATCTATTGTGATGTCAAGATGTGAAAGGCGTTCTTGCCAGTCATCTCATATTTTCCTTTGTGTGTCTCTTTCATGGATGTGAATAATTTTTTTCAAGAGTCTTCTTATGTTGTGAAGCAAGGTAATAGTTGGTCGTAGACAGTAGAGAGATAGGGATTGTGGTGGCATCATCTTGCTTTGTATATCTTGTAAAGTAAGCTCCTGTTGTTGAATTTCTCAGCAATATTCATATAGTGTGGACAGGTAGCTTGTATCCATATCTGTTGGTCATGAACATAAAGAGAAATAATCACTGCTATTGGAAATGTATATAAAGAGTACTTTTTATTTTTTTTTAAACAAAGCAAGCAAATATGAAAAAAAAAAATTCCTGAAAAGTAATAGAACAATATGTGGATACATGCAATAATAAGTAATTGTATGTTAAAGGTGGTTAAGTAACAAGAGATGTTTACCATGGGTAAATTTAGAGGATAGGGTATATGGGTGATTGAAGTATATTTTCTTGTGGGGATTTTGACGCGATAAGTGATTCTTCTTTTTGTCAGCACTTGAGATATGGATTATCTTGCATACGTGAGAAGCATGAGAATGGAAATGTTGGTCTGATTCGGAGGTCCAACAATGATCTAACTCTTGATATGGCAGTAAATGTTAATCCTTGTCGTTCTTTGTTGCCAATGTCTACAGTTGCTTTGTCTAATGTCATACCCTATGATTTATGTATTGTTAAAGCCCATGCCATTCGGAGAGGAAACTTCTGACGTGAACCTCTTGTAATGGGGGAAATGGGTACATATGTTGGATGTGAAAGGTCCCATGGTGTCCCTCTGTATTGGTGGAAGTCAACCACCACGAAACATGGCAACGCTGGAGGCTTTGAGTCAAGTGTATAAAATATTGAAATGACTTTGTCGAGTGCACCATTAACAAGGCCTGCATTGACCCATAAATTGTTGGTAAGTATAACTTTTTGTTCATTGCATAAGAGGACCTCTTTATCTAAATGTTCATCTTCTATTGCAATAGAATTTTTTTGTTTTTGGTGCTCTGCGTAGCATATTTCAATTGGCATGTTCAATTTTTTTAACATTCTTTTATTATGCAAAGCAACCAAATGGTTCGTTGCATATAGGTGCATGGAATCTTCAAACACTTGATGCTCTTCATGCGTGAGATATGATTTTTTCCTTGACATTAGAAGATTCCAGTCTTCTTGAGTAGGTGTTCCATTTCTAAGATTCGTGAGGAGTTGACGGAAAGCAACTTGTGAACTGCTTTCACCTTGTTGACGAAAAATAGTTGAAAGTGTAATGAATGTGTTGAAACTGCGCTAGAGTGCATTGCCATGTGATTTTCCAACATAAAGAGGAATGTCTTTCACAAGTGATAGTTGACCTAAATCTCCAACAAGGATAATGGAGCAACTGTCGAATGGTGTATTTTGCTCAAAAGGGAATGCTTCTTTCAGGAATTCATCAATATGGGAAATAATTTTTTGTACAATGAAGCTCATTTCATCAATTAGAATGTACTTTATATGGCGAAGTTGTTCTTGGAAGTTTAGGAGTGATTTTCCTTCAAGAGGATGCATTGTTTGGACAGGGATGTGAAGTGCATAATGGATTGTAAGGGCATTTATGTTGAAAGTTGCAACTCCAGTAGGTGCAAGTAGTAGCAAGGGGTTTTTTTTCTGGTGGAGAGTTTGCCAAGAATTCTCTTTGTAGACTGCTAATTAAATGAGATTTCCCTATCCCAGTTGTTCCGTGGATGATCATTCTGAGTGGAGGGTCTGGTGCAGTGTTTTTGAAGTGAGTAAAAACAATGTCAAAAGTTGTTCTTTGGCTAGGAGAGAAGGAGTAATTTTGGTGTGGGTCTGAAAAGTGATGGTGTTGGATTTGGGTAGCTGAGCGGTTGAGTTCAATAAAATGTATGGCAGATTCTTGCAAGTCGAGAGGAATAGTAGTATGTGACAAATTATGGCTAGCATCAAAGTTGCGATGGCCAAGCATTTCAAGCTCATCAACTTCAATGTTCTATCCTGAGTGGAGTTGAGTAAGGATTTTCCATTCATCGATGTCAATGGAGTCAGGAGGGGAACCAGAGGAGTGAATGGATCTTCGAGGCTTGCGTATTATGGGATTTTGGGTTCTCGATGAACATGCCATGGTGTATATGTCCCCTTTTTTGTTCCTAGTGTGTAATTATTTCTTCATTAGTGGAACCAATGTCAGTAGGGAGTGTGTGGAAAGGAAAATATAGCATTAGTTCACTCCAACAGAAAGCATCGTAAGAAGAATCACTGGGAGAAGGAATGGTTGTATATCGTGATAAGACATGAACAATGATTCCATTGGTTTTGCTTTCCATGAGAAGAAAATGACCAAGAACATGCAACTTCAAGGAGAGTTAATGATTCTAATGAAACAAGTCTATTCATGTATGCGAGAATCAAATTTGGTGTTGAGAGGGAGTTTTCATAATCAAGGGAAACACGTCTAAAAACAGTTTGGTTAACATTCAAAGAAACGAATGTGCGACTACAAAGTGAAAGTGGTAGTTTTTGTAGCATATGGCATATTTCTTGTGCCCCAATATCTCTGTTTGCAATAGTTTCTGTTAGGACTTTTCAGGCGACATTAATGATAGGTGCTTTTAGAGGCACAGTTTGTGAGAGGTGTGATAACATTTGACAATAACTTTATGATCTTGTTTCTGCTTTTTTTGCATATTTTGAAATGTACTTTAATAGAGCATGGCATGATAGAATAGGTTAGCAGTCAACATTTGCTCCCCAAATGGAGATAAAATCAACATTGTGGATGTTCAATCTATCATCATTACGAGTAGGGATGTAAATTTTCTACCCTTTATCATCAATGAAGATTGAATATGCAGATTGTAATTCCCATGGTACTCCATATCGGCAGGTCAACATGTTGTTCTTTTTATGAAGGCAAGAAGATTCATGACACTTTGTGTGTCGTTGCACACAGTTGACAAGCTCCTCATAATTTTTAGATGGAGACAATGTGAAGATCGATTTTGTGTCGAGAAGAAATGGATCATGGATTGTCAATTGATGAAGCACAGGATTGTGATGTTGGAGATGATGTTGATTCCAAGTGGTTACAAACCAATTGAAATAACTCTTCAGTTTCATTGTTCCAATCAACAGTGTCCATATTTGGTGCATCTTGTATCCAAATGAATCCATGTATGTGTACGGATCCTCTATGTTGCCATTCATATCTAGAAAACAATAAAAAATACAATATTTGTAAAATAAGGATATTAACAATGTAAAAAATGATGGAGGAGAAAATGGTTAGATGAAAACCTACACCAATAATCAAGTGTGTGGAAGCCCTTTTGTAGAACCTCTTCAAGGAAAATTGTAAATATGCAATGCATATATTGGGCTGTAATATGTGGGTTTTTTATTATGTTTTGAATTCTCCATTGGTAGAGATTTCTCAAATTTGAGGGAACACTGCCAAGCATGAGCATGTGTAAGTCAAGCCACTTAGTATTAGCTGCACTGAGGGTGAAGAAAAATGTTGGGCTTCCTATTTTTGTGATCAGATCAATTAGTTCACATCGTCGTTTGTTCCAGTAAGAGCATGTTCCTCGAAGACCTGTGCCAAAATGCATAACTTGTTCTAGGAATTTGGAATCTGGAAAATCACAAAGACATTGTCGAAGATCTGAAACAGTTGTTGGTAAGTTGTTTTCAATGCATTTTTTACGAATATGGCAGCAGTTGCTTGGCTACGATGGTGCATTAGAATGTTATATAAGAAGTAATGGAATCATAGATGTTGGCCAATCGATTATCATGGTAGTGCATTAAATGCAAAGCATATTCATGCATCTCAACTTTTGTAATTCTTGGTTGTGCAATCACAAAAATGCCTGTAGGGAAGAGTGTGGTGAATAACATGACAAAAATGCCTTCGATGGTGTATTCATTTACAGGGGATAGGGATATTGCAAGCCAATCAAGCGAGTTTGTTGAATTTGAGTTAGTCGAGTGTAAATAAGCACATATGTGTTCAAGTTCAGTATATGAATTTGGGAGAGTTGGAACGAAAGATGAAGGTTGGAGATCTAATGGAGTGAGGATGAGATCAGGGTCATAATTACAATCAGTTACAAGTTCATCGGGTTCAACTGAAGAGGTGGTTACACTATGAAGGAGAAAAGATATATTTGTAGGTTGATCTGGCAAAGCATTAATTGTAGATGGGTTGAGCTGAACATCCTTGTAATAGGGATCATTTATTAGTTTGTATTCAAGTGCCGCCATTACTCGTGATTTACAAACAAGGAATTCATAAGCCTTTTCAGGAGTATTGTGTCTTTTGACAATGAGGATGTCTAATTCGGAAACCATATGAGGTAAGTAGTTGGAAATAGTAGTGATGTCTTGGGGGAAGATGATTGTATGGTCGTTGTATTTGTATTTATCACCACGAGCATGAGTAACTTGTAGAATCAGGTTGACACATGCAATGAGAATTTCCTCAAATTGTGTTAAATTAGAAAGGACAAGTGTTTGTGTGTCGAGGTCTATGTTGTTCGAATGAGAAAAATGATATGGATGCCTAGATGAGGAACAACGAAAATAAGAAATATTTCATGTAGAATTCATGTTTTCATGCCTTTATTATTCTTTTCATGTCGTGCAAACATGCATGGGAGAAAGTTTATCTATCCTTTGTCAAAATCAATGATTTTCATCATTGAGGCGGGAGTTGTTTTGGGTTTCAAAAAGGTGAGGTGAGCTGGCTTTCAGCACACAAGGTGGGAAGGGAAGTAGGTGGGGTAGAAGGGCTTTTGCATTTTTTATAAAGTAGTCACTATCGTGCATTTATTGTGTCTCTGTTTTGTACATAAAGGAGGCATCTTCATGCATTTTTATATGCATTTTCACTGTTGGATGGAATATCTAAGCAAGTACAAATAATTTATTGTTAGAATGGAGGTATAAGTAAATTATAGAGAAGTATAAATGAAGTGTACATGCATAGAAAATAAATCGTGAATCTTGACGTTTTAAAAATAGTTTATATAATAAAGGGAAAAAGCTATCATTGCTAGGAAAAGAGTGTGTCCATGACATGCTTGAAAGTTTACAAAGATACATGATAGATTTGTGTGAAAATTTGTTATGGTAGCCTTGAATGTCGCAATCAATACACTGAGATATTGAAATTTTGTTTTCTTTTAATTGAACATGTTTGACAGATAACATGAATAGTTATAAAAAGAAATATTCAATGTATAGACATGTAGACATTGTACATATGTTGTTATGTATTTTATATTAAATTGAAAGGCGTAAACATACATATCTTTAATTTTTTGAAGAAGAGTCTTGGCTAGAACCAGTGTATTACAAAAGCATGGATATATTGTACGGGACTATGGAACAGTGATTTATACATATATGATACTCCATGTACAAAATGGCAGTGGTCCTTGGTGGCATGAAGAGATCTCAAAGGTGACATATAGTAGATCATTGTGCATCAGACATTGCTTGTATGTCTTGGAGGACTTCTTTGCATGCAAAGTCGTAATGAAGTTCTTCGGAGTTAACCAAAACTATTTGTAAATGCTCAACATCATTGAAAAAAATTGTTTTGATGGAAAGTGTTAGGAGGAAAAGACGATCTGAAATCCTTCCACAAATTTCTTGGACATCAGATGGTTCAAGGGAAAGAAGAAACAAATCTTTTTTTGTAACACCCATGAGATCATTTCCAGCATCATTGAAAACTATCACATTGTCTAAATGCCCAGTGTGGTCATGCACTCAATTATGAGTTTGTAATGGTAGTCACATTCTAGGAAGTCACCGTTACATTTTGTGCAATGCCACATATTGTTAGAATGGTGCATCACTTTTTTCATGCATTGCTTGCCATTAAAACTCAATGGGAATGCAAGAAAGTAGAAATCGTCCATTTGAAGAGCAGTTATAGTTACACGAACAGAAACCCATATTTCTTTCTCGAAAATTTCCATGCAATAAATGTCGTGAATCGTCTTCCATTCTCAGGGTCGCCTAGTAGCAATGTTGTAGTTTCTACTCAAAGATGGAGAGGAAGAATTGAAGCCTGTTTCACAGAACCATGTTTGAAGTTCTTGAGTTTCTTCAATGTTTGGATTTATGATAAGATTGTTGTTGGAGACAATCGCTATAGTGATTCTGTTGAATTCAGATACACAACCTCATTTGATTGCAAGGACTGGTGGGTTGTCAAAGGAGCACAACTTAGCAAGTTTCTTCCCTTCAGAGTCACAATGATCTCCCCATAATGTTACATCAATGCTAAATCCTGACATGTACTTTAATGTGAGGGTTTTCCTAAGTGTTTCAGTTCCATCCCTTCTTCGGATTATCGAGGCAGGTGAGGTGGAATTAACAATACCAATAACATCAACATTCATATTCAATCTTGTGGACTTGATTTCATTGATGCTTTTAAAATGGAAGCATTGATAAGGAAAAGTTGGATCGTCGTGCAAACATTGATTGATAGTGGATGTATCAAACAAAAAAATCTCCCATTTCTTCTGTAGATGGTTGTAGTTTGGGTTTGTTTCTTTTATCGTGCCATTTGAAACAATGTATAGTTGCCCAACTTGGATTAGATTATAAAAGGATTCAACCAACTCAGTGAATGCAAAAAGGTGAAGTTCATTTCTATCCTTATCAGTGAGGTCAAAGCCAAAGACTCTTCCTGAGCCATGTGCATTGTTGTAAGTCCTTAATGTTGTCTTCACAGTTTCCCTACCCTATATCGACCAATATCTCTGATACGGGTTTAGTGCCTTGAATGAGATAATTGTAGGTGTGGACGTATTTGTCGGACTTATTGTAGAGGGAGGACCTTCTTGTGATAATGAAGAGCTAGTTTGGGATGTGCTTTCCTTTGCATGTAGTTGTGTTGATGGGTATTTAGTCAATATTTCTCTACATCTTACAACCTCAAGCTCAAGAACTCTTATGGACCTTGTGCAAATGAAAGAAGAAGAAGTTCATTTAGTATTCATTAGTTTTTTTGGGTGATGCAAGAAGAGAAAAAAGAGACAGAAGTACGAAGGAAACTGAAGACAAATTTTAGGCCTTACGAAGAGTGTTGAAAGACCATGCAAGCTATTTTTTTAAGAAAAACAATCGAGCCGACTTGGATGTCTTCAGATGCAACTTTTCCAGTAAATGTTGTTTGTAGCAGAGTCTAGTGGTGATGTGTTCCATTAGATAGGTTAATGTGGAAGCGTGAGGATGTAGTTCTTAATGAGGTCACAAATTTGATGTTAATTATATGGAGCAGTGGTTGAATTTCCATAGAGCCATTCAACAACATAGAAATGGCATTGCTAGTCAAGGCCAACTCCATTTCAACACATTACAATCTTTGTTTGTGAAGATAAACCTATAATTCTATTTAATGCAGTGGAAGAGATATTAAAACATATAACTATAAGTTATACAAGCGAAGCATGAAATACAATGGCAAATTAAAGCTTCTAGAATTGCAAATTAGAATTCCTTCAACAAGGATATCAAGAATAGTGGCATAACACTGGGATATAAACCACCCAATTTTCCATCTAGAGTGTGTGATTGAAACTCTGGGATGTGTTGCATTTCATACTCGTATAAGGGTATGCTGGCGATCAAATATTGACCAATTGTCTTGAAACTCCCTCTGATCTATACATAGACCATGGTCCAATGCACTCCAACCACTCCTATGTATTCTATATATTATAGAATCATCTTTGCTTTTAGAATATTTTAATTTCCTTTTGGTCTGTAGACAGAACAAGAGGCATCCTTGCCATCTCCCTGGGCCTGTTCAAAGTGTCCCTACCATCCACCTAATAATTATTGATAATTAAATTAAAATTCTGAAAACCAATTCCAAAATATACACGCTTATCTAAATAATTAAATTTTAATTTTTAAAATTAATGATTTTTTTAATACATAACATATGAGTGGCCTAAGAAATCATATTTGTATCAATAAAATAACTAAACCCTAACAAACACATATCATAATGATTAAATCACTAATTAAAAATAATTAAGTCCTTAGTATACAATATCCTTTTACAAATATCACATTATCATGAATACACAAAATAAAACTTATGTATATAAATAAATAACTATTAAAAGTATTATAATTATATATACAATCTATTAATTTGCAAAGATACATGACCACCTCTTCAACATTTATTTTCTAGCTTATATTTAATAAAGAATAATTATTATACCTATAAATAATTATGTTTAAAATTATTGAGCGGAGAGGCTCATTCTACAGCCCAGCATGAGGTGGATGTGTAAGTTTATATGTCTGTTTGTTCCCCTTTAAAATAAAAATAAAAGCTAAAATTTATGTTCTAAATAGAAAAATAATGTCGATGAGGCTCATTCTACATCCCAGTATGAGGTGGATGTGTAGGTTTGTATGTCTGTCAGTTCCCCTTTAAAATAAAAATAAAAGTTAAAAATTATGTTCTAAATAGAAAAATAATGTCAGTTGTAGTAAAAAAAAATGTTGTAAAATAATTAGAAGTAAGATGTTTAAATATTATAATTGGTTATTGATAAAATATTTTAAGACTAATTAATATTGACATATACTTAAAAATATGTTAATAATAAAATACCATTTTAATTTGCTTCATAAAATGTCTGGATGTACATGTTATGTAAAATATTTTAATGTCAATTGCATATATATTTATATCATTTTTAAAAAAATAATGTATATATCATAAAAAATTAAGTTTTATGGTTAAAACATTTATTTGGTCTTATATATACTTATTTAACATTCAAAAATACAATTTAAACAATGAAAAATAACACATTATATTTTACACTCTAAATAAGTTTGTACATGAAGAAATTTGATCCCTCTCGGCTCATGTTAGATCCATACTTAAAATGGATCTTTTATATCTAACAACAAGGATTTATACCTTTTCAATTAAAAAAAAAAAAACCCAAAAACTTACTCCAATGAATTATGGATTTATCATTATTTAAAAGAATAGTTCAATTTTTCTGAGCTAAAAATTCCCAAAAAAGAATTCAGTACTTTGAATTTTTTTTAAAGAAGAAAAGGGTTACCCATAAATATAAGAAACATAAGCACTCTATATGTAGAGTACTAAATGAATCTATTTTAAATTATATTATTAATTTTTAGTATGATAAATCCCCGATGGGGGTAATGAACCGGACACACGAAGCAATGCGTGGGTGATGAAAGTCACCACTTGGCTACAGGTTCGAGGACTAGCCTCCCCGTCCTCTCACATTAACCTATGTACAGGAGGAGTTAAGGTGATCCGTGGGAAATCTCAATCAGCCTCGACCCGAGCAGGAGGTGACGTTCAATGACAACATATGGTGGGTGGTGGATGTATTTGGGCTTGGTCCCAACTCATTGCGTGTTATGGGTATTCTATGAGCAGGAGTAGGAAACGACGAAGGTTTATTATGTGGGAAAGGTGGTGACCCCATCGCTGGTGCTCCCTCCTTGGTTTTTGGGTCTATGTAGTGGTAACTTTCTTCTTTGGTGTGTGGCATTCAGCGCCTTCATGTGTGAGCGGAGCGTGGCCTCTGGAGTTTGAGGTTATACAGTGGTTTTGGTGCATGTGGGAGGACTCTTCTCTATGCTTGCATGCCAATTGGTTTGCCCCCCTGCGCATCTCCTCTCCGGGATTTTCTAAACTTCAACGGTCTCTGCGTCAGGGGTTGTGGTGGCAAGGCTTCTGGGTAGGCTGGCTTGTTGTTGTCCAGCGTCAACACGAGGGTGGTGGAGAGTGTGCTCAGCTCCATCCTATTGGCAGGTTTTGGTGGGTCTGGTTGTGTGGAGCCTTGTCGGCAAGGGAAGGGAAAACTTGGGGGTTTTTCGTTGTAGTCTGCACCCCCATCAGTTGCTTTTCTAGGCCTCCTTAGACCGGATCTGGTTCTGCAAGAATGCATCCAGTTCCTCGTCTTGGATGGTCCTCCTCCCCAGTGAAGCATAGCTCGGCTAGACAAGGGGGTCGGGGGCCTCAATTACAGGCGATGGTTATGGAAGGGGAGAAAATTGGGGTTGGCCGGGGTGGCAAGACAGTTGGTTGTTCAAGGCGGGTAGCATCTGGAGTCTACAGTGGTCGGGGTCGAGGTGGCTCGGTGATCGGGCGTGGGGGACGCACTCGACAACCTCGGTAAGGGAGTGGGGTGAAGAGACGTGTCGACGAGGGAATGCAAGGCATGTGGCGCAAGGTCTGAGAAAAGTTCATCAAGGTTGTTGGAGAATTGCAGGGATCTAATTCAATCAATGTTGGAGTGGCTAGAAACGGCAGATTGGATCCGCCAGGAAGAACACACATAACTCATAACTACTCTGAACAAAATGCACTACTTTCAGTGCCATGTCCGAGAATGAGTTGTGGTGGTCTGGCGCGAACAGAATTTGCTAACAGAGAAGCTGGAGTCCTGGATGGATCACTTCAAAGAACATGTCCAATGCTCTTTCCTCCCTTCGCCTCCTCCTGGAACAGCCCCGGACAACCCAACTTCAATTATGTCAGACGACTAGCATGGTTACAGGTGTTCTCCTAGTTTTATGTGTTTTCTGGTGCTTCTGGCCTCCTAGGTTGTGGACAGTGTCCTTAGTTTCCTTTCTGTTTCTTTGTCATATGTTGCTCGTAGTAGTCAACAAACCTGGTCAGGGTGAGACTACCTGCATTTTGCTACCGATGTACTTATTTTCTGATGAATGAATAGAATGTTGATTTACAAAACAAAACAAAACAAAAAATATGATAATGGATTAAGAAAGAGTTCATCATTTGTATTAAATTTGGATTTTTTTATTTAATAATTATTTTAAAGATTATATAAATTTATAAATTTATAAATCAATATAATTAAATAAAAATAATGTAATTTCATTTTAAATTTAATTTTATTAAAAAAATGGGGAATTTATTTCCATTTTTATTTTATCAAGAACATTTTATCTTTTAAATATTTTAAATTAGATTATTCCACACTATTTAAACATTTAACTTCTTGATATTTTAAATTAAATTATTTCTATTATATTTGAACATGAAAGTGGATTATCTAGCAACATTCATCTGTTATCATTAGAATTTATGAGGGCTTGACTTGTAACCCACATGCACTCAAGACACAACATTGTTAAAAAAAAAATACATTTACCAATACTTTGTTACACATGGAATTCACATAAATGTTTTCATACAACATCAAAGTTTTATATGAGTTATACCTCAGATAGTTAATGTTGTTAGCCTTCTACAGTTGCTTTGATTAACCCTTAGGGCAGAGTTTCTAAAGTTCGGTTGTAAACCCATGCCACTGACTTAGACTTATGACTCAATATCGCAATAGTTCACCCCTTCCAATGTTAAGTACTTGGCACATTTGGCATATTAAGTTTTAATGTACCGCATTCCAGAAGATTATACATGTCCCGGGCACCTAGAACCGTATCCACCGTCCCCTTTTTCCTAGGCCATTTGACAATCAAGGTTAATCAGGGTTTACTTGTGGTAACTAATTCCATCCCGGGTTCCGAGACCATTGTTTCATTTTCTCTCTGTGAGCTAGGATTTTCGGCGCTCTGCAACTGGTTCATGGTGGTGAGAGTTTTGAAAAAGTGTGGCTTCTCTCCTTTAGGTGATTACACTTTGCTCTAGTTCAATTTAACATACTGAGCTTTTTGATTTGTTCATCAACCCTCCTATAGCCCTTGACCCGTTCTCTGTCATATTTCCCTTACAGGTCCAGTTGTCTTCAACACTGGTATAGCAAGAGGAAAGGCGCAGGTCTGGAGGTATCTTGTGGGATACTAACTTCTGAAACTCGTCCTATAGAAATCTCA
The DNA here is from genome assembly GCA_031772625.1 of Pinus tabuliformis. NCBI lineage: Eukaryota > Viridiplantae > Streptophyta > Pinopsida > Pinales > Pinaceae > Pinus > Pinus tabuliformis. Next base: position 1,191,803,678 of record CM062816.1, on the reverse strand, counting down.
TTCTAATTGAATTACTGTTATAGAAAGGAGGAGCCTGCTCACTAATTCTTTGGGTTCTTACACCCCTAAGAAGGATCGAAAACATGGCATGGCTCAACAAGGAATATTATAGGTAAGATGTGTCCCATGCACGTTAAGTTATGATTGACATATTTTGAAGTCTCTTATCTAAGTTCATGATTTATATGTGATAGGTTAGGGTTTACTATTCCATTTTTCCATCTTTTTCAGAGGGTTAAGCTATGGCCACGACCATGAGCGAAGGACTTACAGGTTCATCTTTTTCTTTCAAGTTTCCATTTTACCCCAGTTATTAAGGGTTCTCAGTTTACTCTCTTACAAATACTATTATGCTCATTTCGACAGCATAGGAAACCATCGTACACTGTTATAGTGCTTCAATCTTTGTTTAAGTCCTGTAATCATTCAGGACTATATATTTCTTGATAGTTAGTGGTGATTATAGCCTCGACTACTCTCTGTAAGACTGAAAGACTATTAATTAAATTATGGGTTTTCTTCCTTATTATTGTTGTAATGTATTAAGTCATTGTGAGTGCATCCAACAGAATGTCGTGGACTTTAAACTAGTTGTTTCATTCATTGCACACATTTCTGAGTAATGGAGGGCTTGATTCTGGGTATTCGGTTTTTCATGTCAATGTTGTAGCTTGAGAATATATTTTGACTTGTATAATTTCCAGGTATGTATAGGAAAAGACAACTTACTTTTATATAAATGATCAATATTTATTTCACTTTCACCTTTTGTTTAAATCTAAAGTGATTAAGTCTCTTTACAGGTTTATAATTCTCTCTTTTGGTTCCAGATTTTGTTAATAGTAAAATGTACTTTTATGCAAAATATTATGCATGTATGGAATGGTTTTCCTTCTATGTAATGAACATGACCCCTTTTCCTATAAACTCTATGTTTATTTTTCTTATTTTCCTTACTGATTTTAACTGGCGGCGAGCTGAGTCCTAGGGTTTTCTAGCTCGCAAAGCCAACCCTCAGATGTTTTTCCCCTGTCTTGGTCGCCAAGGCTCTTCCTCCGCAAAGAAACAAATCCATAGTCTATGTTAATATCAGATACTTCCTCTCTTCAACCCCAAATTGACTGATACCCTACAGAACATTTAAGTTTGCTTCTTTGTATTTGGTAACTATTTATAGTAATTTTCTGCACTATTGTTTTCCTGAAATTCAAGCACTCAGACCTTAAAACTTCTTATCTATTAACTAATAGTCCACACTAAATTACAAATTCATTTTTTTACAGGTAAGATGTTTCCCTTGCGTCGTTAAGTTATGGTTGACATCTTTTGAAGTCTCTTATCTAACTACATGCTTTATATGTGACATGTTAGGGTTTACTACACCATTTATCCTTCTTTTTTAGAGGGTTAAGCTATGGCCATGAGCGAAGGACTCGCGGGTTCATCTTTTTCTTTCCAAGTTCCATTTTACCCCAATTATTATGGATTCTTGGTTTACTCTCTTAGAGAGGCCATGATGCTCAGTTCCACAGCATAGGAAACCCTCCTACACTGTTATAGTGCTTCAATCTTTGTTAATCCATGTAATCATTTAGGACTATAGATTTCTTGATAGTCAATGGTGACTGTAGCCTTGGATACTCTCTGTAAGACATAAATACTATTCATTAAACCTTGGGTTTTTTCCTTATTACTTTTGTATTTTAGTAAATCACTATGAGTGTATCCAACGAACTATCGCGGACTTTAAAATGGTTGTTTCAGTCATTGCACACATTTCTGAGTAATTAAGGGCTTCATTCTGGGTATTTCGTTTTTCATGTCAATGTTGTAGCTTGAGAATATATTTTGACTTGTATCATTTCCAAGTATGTAGAGGAAAATATAACTTCACTTTTTTATAAATGATCAATATTTCTTTCGCTTTCATCTTCTGTTTAAATCTAAAGTGATTAAGTCTCTTTACATGTCCATAATGTTCTCTTTTAGTTCTAAATTTTGTTAATAGTAAAATATACTTTTATGCAAAATATTATGCATGGATGGAATGGTTTTCCTTCTATGTAATGAACAGGACCCCTTCTCCTGTAAACTCTTCATTTTTTTTTTTATCGTTTGCTTTCTTGATTGTAACTGGCAGTGAGCTGAATCCAAGGAATTCTTGGCTCACAAAGCCAACACTCAAATGATTTCCCCTACCTTGGTCGTGAAGGCTCTTCCTCTATAAATAAATAAATCCATAGTCTGGGTTAATCTCATATACTTCCTCTCTTCAACCCCAAATTGACAGATACCCTACAAAATGTTTAAGTTTGCTTCTTTGTATTTGGTAACTATTTACAGTAAGTTTCTGCACTGTTGTTTCACTGACAGTCAAGCACTCAGGCCTTAAAACCTCTTATCTATTAACTAATAGTCCACACTGAATTACAAATTCATTTTTTACAGGTAAGATGTTTCCCCTCTGCTGTTAAGTTATGGTTGACATCTTTTGAAGTCTCTTATCTAACTGCATGTTTTACATGTGCCAAGTTAGGGTTTCCTACACCATTTTTCCATATTTTTCAGAAGATTAAGTTATTGTCGTGAGCGAAGGACTCGCGGGTTCATCTTTTTCTTTCCATGTTCCATTTCACCCCAATTATTAAGGGTTTTTAGTTTACTCTCTTACATAGGCTATGACACTTATTTATGCATCATTGGCAACCCTCCTACACCGTTATAGTGCTTCAATCTTTGTTTAAGCTCTGTAATCATTCAAGACTGTAGATATCGTGATAGTTAATGGTGACTATAGCCTCGACTACTCTCTGTAAGACTGAAATACTATTAATTGTTGAAAATCAACAAGAAAATCCTAACTTAATTTTCCCTTGAATTAAATTGGGAATTAAATTTAATTCCACATCTCATGACAACTTGTAATAGTTAACTAAGTTAATTTGACTTAATTAGATCAGTTAATTCGATTTGAGGGTCTAACTAGATTCATGTAGAGTGTCTCCTACAATTAGGAGCATTAGTTGAGTTTATTTTGAGTTGTAATTATTTAATTCAGTCCAACTGAGTTAAAGTCAGTTAAACTAGTTCCAACTAATGGAGGAATTAGTGGGAGATCCAGTAGTGAGTTGTAACCTGCAGTAGTGGGGTGTAACTTAATGTAGTGGGATGTAACATGCAGTAGTGGGGTGTAACATGTAGTGGTCACCCAGTAAATGGAAGATTCACTCATAATTAACTCATGCATGTCAGATTAGAGAAAGACCCAGTTGAGATTGGAGTTCAGGGATAGTGTACTATCAGTTGTATAATCATATGAATTATACATGTGGTGCATGAAATAAGAGGAAGGCCTATGAGGATTGCACAATTCATAATTGTGGAATTTACCAATTAAATATGGGCTAATTCCCAAGGGAACAACGCAAGGAAATAGGAGCTTGGCAAGCAGCATAATTGGCTAATTATTATCTTGAGCTTGTCTGGGAAGTAGTGAGATAGATAGAGATAGTGCAGAGGTTGCTTGGGATTGAGAAAAGCATTGTAATTTTCTCATATTTTTCTTATTAATGCAATATACATATATTAGGGGTTTTTAACTGTGGATTTCCCTAGAAAATTATTGTGTTATGCCTGATTGAATTCTTTCTCTTATATGCTTCGTGATTTCGTCGATTGTTTGTTTTTTCCGCTGATGAGTAGAGTAGATTCAAGTCAATTGTTTTAGCATATTACAATCTGCAATTTGAATCTACAAGGAATTTCTACATTAATTAAATTCTAGGTTTTTTCCTTATTATTGTTGCACTATATTAAATCACTGTGAGTGCATCCAATGGACTGTCATGGGCTTTAAACTAGTTGTTTCGGTCATTGCACACATTTCTGAGTAATGAAGGGCTTGATTCTAGGTATTCGTTTTTTCATGTCAATGTTGTAGCTTGAGAATATATTTTGACTTGTATCATTTCCAAGTAGGTAGAGGAAAATATAACTATACTTTTTCATATACTATCAATATTTCTTTCGCTTTCACCTTTTGTTCAAATTTGAAGTGATTAAGTCTCTTTACAGGCCCACAATGTTCTCTTTTGGTTCCAAATTTTATTAATAGTAAAATGTACTTTTATGTAGAATATTATTCATGGCTGGAATGGTTTTCCTTCTATGTAATGAACAAGACCCCTTCTCCTGTAGACTCTCTGCTTCTTATTCTTGTTTTCTTTCCTGATTTTAATTGGAAGCAAGCTGAATCCTAGGGTTTCCTAGCTCGTAAATCCAACCCTCAAATGTTTTTCCTGTGTCTTAGTCGTCAAGGCTCTTCCTCCGCAAAGAAATAAATCCATAGTCTAGGTTAATCTCAGGTACTTCCTCTCTTCAACCCTGAATTGACTAATACCCTATAGAATGTTTAAGTTTGCTTCTTTGTATTTGGTAACTATTTACAGTAAGTTTCTGAACTACTTTTTTCTTGGCAGTCAAGTTCTCGAACCTTAAAGCCTCTTGTCTATTAACTAATAGTCCACAGTGATTTATAGATTCATTTTTTTATGAGTTACAATTACTTTAAATTATAGGGTACTTTTCTTTCCAGAATCAGAGAAAAACTTCAAATATTAATAACAAATATTTCCTTCAATTATTGTAAAAAGTTCTAATTCCGCAAACAACCTAGGTTCAATCATCCAACAAGAAGAAATAATAAAAAGAAGTTTTGAAAGTACTTATCTATCTGAACCTTTGTTGTCATAAGAAATTACCAAGAAGATCTCACCACCCAACCGTGAGACTGAAAATGACGTCGAGTCTCTCCCCCAAGCTTCTTCCAAACCAATCAATAAGAGGACTATGTCTTAGCTTAAACAATTCTAAACATCAAGACCACCTAGGTCCAATCCAGAATTTCACCCTTCCAGGGTTCTTCCAAGGGTTCCATTGGTTCATAACCCAACTCAAGAGCACCTTCATTTGGTAGCGTCCTGCCCCCTAGACATTTCTATACAAGGTTCTCAGTCCAAACTCTCTCTTTTTCCTCTAGCTCCCTCTTTCTCCTCCAGATCATATTCCCACTAAGATCGAGGTTTTTCCCCTCCTCCTCTCTAGGGAAAAGAGAGAGAAAACTAATAACTGTCCCAACTGTCTGGTGGTTTTCTTTTTTTTTAGAAAAGAATATATCTCTTGAAATTAATTGTCTTCCATTAATTATGTTTCACCACAACACTTCATCGGGCCTTTTAAGCCACAAATCATTAAGTTTATAAAGAAAGAAATAAAAATAACTAAGAGTAACATCAGTAACTTAACAAACTATTCTCAGGTGACTTTAGTGTGTTAATATTAGAATTTATGAGGGCCCGACTTCTTAAGTAGTGATTAAGGGTAGTTTCAGTATGATTTTTGCTTTTTTTCCCAAACTTTGTTCACGTAAGTGAAGCGTAAGCATGGCAGAAGAAGGCAGCTGATTTCACCTCAGAATCAGGGCTTCTGTAACTTAACAGGGAAAACTCCAAGTTCTTTCCATTAAGACTTGGAGACACCAAAGATTTCTCAGGTGACTTTATTGTGTGCACATTCTAGAAATAGACAAACTTTCCTAAGAGTTTCTACCTAGACTTGATTTAGAACACAGTGATTCGCATAATATTTAAGCTTACAATTAGAAGACATGTATGGTTTATGAGAATACAAGTGCATTTTTGGGCAATATGGCTATCATTATAATGTGGTATACGAGGCATAGTCAACGACTCAGAGGAACTATCTTTTATTTTCGGGTTGATCCTAGCGCCTTTAAATTCTTACCCGCAGTAGAGAGATACTAATGCACAACTATAATATGTTGTCCTATGAAGCCGTGGTCAACAATGCTTCCGAAAAAGGAATTTTTTGTATAAAAAATTAACCTACAACAAATTAAGGAATTGTTGTTAGGGATGGTTTTCAACCGGTAATAATCAAAGTTACAAATGCATTAGAGAAATTGTGGGGATAATTTGAGGGAAAGATGGAACCCTCAGAGAAGAAAAAGGTGAAACTGACGACAGCGCCTTGAAATTCTTACCTACAGTAGAGAGTACAATTGTAATATGCCAACGATTGTTGAGGAGTTATCATGAACAGATAAGGTGGAAACAATACATTAAATAATGAAATTCTTCCATGACTTTGAAGTCTTGGTAGCAGTAGCAAACAGTTGATACATTCAGTTGACACTAAATAGTTAAACAATTGATCCAGTCGTGCATCATGGCAGAGTAAAATTTAGCTAACTTGTGTGCTAATGGGGCTAAGTTGACACTAAATAGTTCATCTAGTTAAACAGTTGATCCAGTCAACAGTTGATCTAGTCGTGCATCATGGCAAAGTAAAATTCGGCTGACATGTGTGTTGATGGGGATCACTTGACACTAAACACTTCATCTAATTAAATAGTTGATCCAATCAACAGTTGATCCAGTCGTGTATCATGGCAGAGTAAAATTCAGTTGACCTGTGTGCTGATGGGGATCTTGATAAAGGACAAATGTCGTTTTTAGACAACGGGACAGATGTCGACACAATAGCAAAAGGGTAGACAATGGTTGGCCTAACCATTTTCAAGAAGGAAATGCCTATTGGCATAAATATAAAACAATTAGGTTGGTGCATGTCACTTTAAACATAATGCACCTCAGGGATGGAAATAAAGAACTAGGAATTTACTTTTGTAATTGGAAAAAAAAATGAAGGCAATGTCACATGTAGTCGTTGTAAGCACAAAAGTCATGGTCGCACAAGCCAATGCGTTGAATTTGAGGCTCTCCCTTCAATTTTTTGTACTGTTAAACTAATTAATACATACAGACTTGTTCCTTCTATTGCCTCTAACTCACACAGTCTATAATGGGATTGCATCTAGCAACTACACGGTATTGCAGGAGGATGATACATCGATATGATTACACAATAAGAGGGAGATAAATTATACCAATAACAATTTAAATAAGTAGAATTAAAATATGAATAATATAGTGGAACAACAAGGATCTAAGAGGATGGAGAGGGTTTCTGAAGGTGTCTTTCGTGTTGCTCCCCAGCCCAGCAATGTGGGCATCAATGGAGAACACAAAATGCGAGATCGATGCGTCCCTAGAAGACCTGAAGACACCTTTTTATGCTCGGCCAAACAGTTTCCCATTCGATTTCACCATGAACCAGAGCATGAGCTCACAATGGTTGAATGGCCCGTCCTTTGGCCCAAGATGATCACTCCCTTCCTGGATCAAATAATTTTATATAGATCCGGCCACACACTGGCTAGATCTGATAGCTTGTTCATGATTTAGCTTCATCCTCTACCAAAACACTAGCTTAAAGGTATATCGCAATGGGGGGTCTCTTGAAAGGTTTGGGTAGAATAGGCTGATGCCTGGAAAACCCTCATTCATATGCCCTACACACCATATGAAATTTTGATGATCACACTACAATCGAGTCGAGGGCCCGCAAAGACTCGTTTACTCTGGAAAAACTGCATTCTAAGATATTCGAGTAACTTCAAACCCGATCTACCTCATCCTACCACAGACCTCGACTCCATAGTGGGAGATCAACGCTTGTATTGAACAGATTTGGATTTTTACTTGGGGATAAGTGATCACTTCCCAGATTTGGTGCTCAAATTAATAGATATGTATCTGTCTTGGCCTTCTCTCCCAGATCCAGAGCTTTACGTCATAGATCGACCTCGTTATGAATAGATTTTCACTTCTCTTTCTGATTCTAAGTGGTTCCACAGAGTGTTGGCGGGAAGGAAATGGTAGAGGATTGCGACAAAGGGAGGTCAGAGGTGCTCACGACCTGTGGTAAGGCAAAACCCAAGTCAAAAAATACAAGGTTTGGAGATTTCTCTAGTCCCGCAGATCACTGCATATAAGGGGACTGAAGAACATTTCCAAATATTCTTAAAATCCATAGTAGGTAAATCTATATCATTTTGGATACAACATCAGATAGGGTAATAAAACTGAAGCAGAATATTATGGAAAAGATGGGATATCCATACCATATACAAAACCTTATCTACGATGGTAGATCTCTACTGGAAGAATGAAGTATACATGATTACGATATACTACCCTCTACCACCATTGTCCTTAATCTACGACTAAGAGGAGGAGTAGCAGGATCAAGTAAATCCAAAGGAACAGGAGGTGTTGCTGGATCAAAATTACCCAAAGGTACAGAACCAAATCAGGAACATAATAGTGTTGGGCTCTCCTACAAAAACATACTCCAAGGGAAATCAACAGCTACAACAAGCACAAACCAGACACATAATAATCCTAATCCATACATTATGGAGCAGGAAAATTATATCCCATAACTAAACATAGATCTTCCAGAAACAAACGATTTTTGCACAACCTATCAGGAACAAGCCCTCATATGCAGATTTAACATTTTTTGGCCAAAACCAAAGGATATTTTCCACTGGATCTTCACAAATTGGACAATAAATTGTGAGATACACCTTTGCAGTAAAGATTTCTTCATTGTAAAATTTGCATCATCGACAAAGCGAGAAATTATCCTACAGGAAGGCCCATGGTTTTGGGGATTGACAAGGCTCTTCATCACTCCATGGTTTCCATTTATTGATGCTAACACCATGATTGTAGCAAGGATGTTGGTTTGGGTTAGGCTACATAACCTTCCCCTACACTTCTGGCATAATCAAGTACTAGAAGCCATTAGAAATATCATAGGACGATACATAAAGACTGACGAACAAAGGTTGGAAGAATGAATATATACTTTCGCATGCATTTGTGTGGAGGTGGACCTCAGTAAAGGCCTTCCGGACTGCATTCAATTGATACACAACGATTAGAGCTGGACTCAAATTTTGGATTTTGAGAACACAACTTTTAGATGTTGAATATGTCGCCAAACAGGACACTTACAAAATACGTGCCCTGCAGCCACGAAAGAGCAGCGAAGGAAGAAGAAACTAGGAAAACAACCAAAAGGGTGTAAATTTCCCCCAAATGAAGCAGACGAGGAAGAGAAAGAAGCAGAAAAGGAACCCATCCCAAATCAAGAAGAAAATCACATACAAGAAAACAAAGGAAACGTCGAAAAAATTCCAACATAATTACAAGGCCCTACAAATCATCTAATAAGTATACCTAAAGGAAAGGACAATGGAGGAATAAAACAACATGCTCACAATACTTTAGATTCAGACAAGGAAACCTCTCGAATGGAATAAAATCAGCTAGCTATCGTCTCAAACATGTCATCTCAAGGAGAATGGCGGAAGGTTGAAAAGAAGAAATGGAGAAAAGTCTAATTTTTCTCCTCGTTTTTTAGTTGATTGTTTTTGTATGAACTCATGATCATCAGTCTTAGACTAGATGATGGACATATTATAAGCAGCAACAATATGTAATTTTGTTTTCATTAATAAAATTAAGATTTTTTCCTTGGAAAACAAAAAGTAAAATTAAAATATTAAAATTAATTAATTAAGTTTGTTTGTTGATGTTAACCTTATATATTGTGACATAATTTTTTGTCAAAGCTAAGGTTAATTGGTAGTCAATGCTAAATCAAATACTATATGTTGATTGCCACAGGAAAATAATGTTCATAACATAAAAGAGATATTATTTCTCCGTCATTATTGTAGCATAGAATGAGGGTTGAGGCTACAATGTTTTTTTTGTGCAAGTGACAAAGACTTAGACTTGGGCTAGTCTTAGATTCGATATTATTTTGTTTGGAGAATTGATGTCCATTAGTTTCTTTATGACCTCAATTACAACTGTGTCCATTAGGGAATGCATTAACTACAAGTAGTATGTGTGCATTTATATAAAGAATTTATTAGTCCATTTTCAAAAAGACTAGATAGCTTGCATAAGGAAATGATGTTCAAAAATACATTTTGGGAAACCCATAAAAGTTATCAGTCTTTGTTTTTCTTTGTATTATTTCTATGTCTCGTGTGTTCATCAAGTTTATATTCGACCCATGGTTTCGGGGTCAGCCAGTGATTGAGAGGTGAATTAGTTGAATCAATGTTCTAATTTTGTTTTTATAATTTATATAGATTTAAAAGTATAAGGATAAATATATATATTTTAATTATAAAAAAATTCAAACCTAATTTTTTAAATAGTTTATTATTATTGTATTAACATTAAGATATGAACGCTCACCCTACTTGTATTTTTTTCACAGTCATTTATGTTTCTGGAGGGTGATACTTATCAGCCAGGGGGGCCAAGGAAAAAGAGTAGGCTAAAGTAAATAGGCCACGTTACAGCATGGCAAGGTCTTCAACTTTTAAGTCTTTAAAAAAGGTATGGATACCTATCTTTTTGGGGCTACAAAACCTTAGCTTTCTCCCTTAATATATAGTATAGGGTTCTTACTAACACGGTTAAAGTGTCAATGCCAGGAGAAAATTCAACACCATCAATAGGGGTTTAGGTTTACTCAGAACGAATTGAGCATATTTATAATAATAATGATGATGATGCTAACAAGAAATATCTTTTTGTCTTGACCAGTGGTAAGAAGAAAATGAACATTGCAAAGATAAGAACTAATTATTGTGAGCTTCAAAGTGAAATTGGGACTTGGACGAAAGAATCTATCACCTTTGTGATACTAAGAGGGTTGAAGATGAACAACATTTTCTCTTGGATTTCCCGACTCTCACTCACATCCGTTCTTATTTCCAAAACATTTTTCACACTACCAACCTTCTTGACTTGTTAAGTGAGCAAAATTATAGTTATCTAGGAACACTTATTTCTCTTAATTTTTATCATAGAAATAAAATATTAAGGAGTCTCAATTAATCTCATTCTTTATTAAGGTCCGATAGACCACATTGGTCTTAGTGGACGTTAATCATCATGATCATCATCATCAATTAAAATATTGATATGTTCAAAATTATAAAAAATACAATATAAATTTGTTATATCTTTTTTATAATTATAAATTGTTAAAAAGTATATTGATTTATTAAAAAACTATTAAAAGTGTGATACAATTTTTTTGTATTTTTTTTGGGGTGAATTCTATTAACTACAAAAACTAGGATTTATATAGAGGGCTACAAAAGTAAAGTTGGTCTCTCACAAGGGAGACCAAACCATATTAGAAAATATACTCTCCTTAAGGAGGAGAGGGATAATAGAGAACTGAAAGAGACAAAAGTAATCGGACTACAACTGAAACATTGGCTTATATGGCCTTATAGAAAAGTAACTAAAAATAGGATATCAAAAAATCATAACAAAATCACAGTCAAGTTGAGGGATCAAAATCTGACCCTACAACTAGGACAGGTGCTTTTGGGTCCTCTAATGATCTTCCTATTGTTGGGGGAATGTCGATATGTTTATTTATCTTCTCCATCTTGTGATCTAGATCCCGCAAGTGCCTATGCAATTGCTCAAGAGAGTGAGTAATGTCCATCCACGTTTCATGGCAGTCTATAATATCCTGCCCCAATACAAACTTCATTTTCCATTAGAAATCGATTGTCTACATATATTGGTTGAATCGACCCCTCATATGCCCTGTATCTGGAATCCAACAATGTCAATCAATAAGAACCTTTGTGTCAGAGAGGGGGGTATTGTGAGAAGAGGCTTCCCCTCTTCCCGTGTGAGTGGGCCCGCTCTTGATAGTAAACGACCCCCCTTCTAATGCGAGGTCATTGACGCAACATAGAATACCAAGAAACCAAATACCTAGGTTCAAACCACATCCCAATTTGTTCGAGAAGAACACTTAATGCAAGGGATCGCCATGAACTGTTAGTGCTAGGATCCATTGCTTGAGCAATCTTAATAATCTTGTCAATGTTGGCTTTGTTGTCTTCATGGAATAGGTTTTGAAGTAAGTTGCAACCCTCATTGGTAATGTCTTCAAAGGAGGAGACTTTCCTTCCCTCTTCCCCATTAGTTTCGTAGATAGTATTAACGACTTTTCGATGGTTTACAATATGGTGAAAGTACTTAATTGTTTTCATCACCTACCTAAAGCCACAAGGATATACCTTTTAAGTGCCACTCCTTCTCTTTATCCAATAATAATTGTCTCCTTTTCTACTCCAAGAATTTAATAAGGTCTTTTTTAGCCAAGGAAGTTAATTAGGCTTCAGTTTCAACAAGATATTTGTTGTCAACTTCCCTTTTTTTGGGCACAACAAGGAATTACTTTTTTTGTACCCTTAATTTGTTTTTTAAATTGAATAGGAGGCGGCCTAGGGGAGCTTTGGACATATGGTTTCCATACATCCCTAATAGCTTGTATCAAAGAGGGAGATACAATCGAGTGATGGTTTTGCTTGCAAGGGCCCATAGGCTTAACAGGATAGGGGAGTGATACAAATCCTCCCCAAAAGACACCCACTATCAGATGAGAAAATTACAATAAAGAAGAAAATCAAAGATCAAAAAATGGTCCAATCTTTTTGTAATTGTATAAATTATGGTGTAGATTTGCAACTGCTCATGAAATTTTAATCAAAATCATAAGACACAAACTACTCTATTGCTCTGTGAAATTCAATTCACATTTTAGAACATCAATCACAAACATGCAATGAGAAATAACACACATGCACACAATATTTTTCCAGGGGAAAACATTCTGCTAAAAACCCCTATGCCTACTTGCATTAATCTCATGAATAGAGATGTATTACAATTTCTTCATTCAATTGAGCACGACTTGCAAGTGAATAACATATCTCTCTGCTCACTGAGAAGCTTTGACACAGACTTAGCCAATTTTTGCCTCTACCTGAGACCCTATTTCCTTGTGCAAATCCTTAAGAAATTAGGACCCTATTATTTATGAAATTCGTCATATTGATTATGCAATTCCCAATGTTGATCATTTCACTACATGCAACACCTGTACACTCAAGAATAGTCTACAACTGATGTTACACTGCCTTGGAATCTCGACCACAGATGGGGAACTCGAATTCTCTACGTGCACTAGATATTTTGGGTTGATTGATTTGTTAACTAGATGATCATTGATTTAGACTGAAGTCTCACTATGCAACTGACCTTCCATTAGTTCCTCCAATAGTTGGAACTAGTTTAACTAAAAACAACTTGAAATAACTAACCTTGATTGATACAAATTAGCAATCACACATTCTTAAATGAACTGTAACTTCTCCAACTCGAATTTACTAAGTAAACTGGGTGACATAAGCCATGTCACACAAGTTAACTGCATCCAAGTTGTATGTTGATGTGGAAATTCAAATTTTCTCAATTTAATAAAGGAAAAATCAAATTGAGAATGTCTTGTTGCATTTTTCAACACTCCCTCTATTATAGACATATTTGGGCACATCAACCCCAAAATTATATGTCGATAAACTAGGGCTCATCAACCCCTAAAAGAGTTGTTTCATACCCTAAAAAGAACATAGTCATCTAATTACATCATTCCCCAAAAGTTCCATCTGAGAAACCATCCAGAAATTGCCTAAACTGAACCATACTGACTGCTCCACTAGCAAAGTGCGATGCATACTGAGTGGTACACTGCCAGGGTGTGATGCATACTGATTAGGCCTTCTATAGGGTGCGATGCATACTGATTAGGACTTCTATAGGGTGCGATGGTCGAGGATGGACAAATGTCTGAGACAGTTTAGGTTGTTACTCATGGAATCTTCTAGAAACTTCTCCTGTGCCACTTGCCTCTATGAATTCGCCCAACGATGAGTAATAGATATAAGAAATCTCCAAGTGGAACCAAATGTAACAAGTGGAATGACACTAATCAAACCCCATGGATGACTCACACCCTTGCACACATCTATAAATGGATCCCTCATCTAAGAGATTTGGGGGCTGGAATATTGTGAATTGCAAGGAAGTGCTGATAGTTTGTAATTGAGGAAAGAGCATTGTATTGTTGGTGTGATCTTGCTATTTCATGAGGTGAAGAGGGATTGAAGCTGGGAGGATGATGCTAGATCAGACAACTGGGTTAATTCTCCCTTCTATTAATAAAGCTCTTCAAGTTTTCTTCCATATGATTGTGCAATTGTGAATGTTATCATTTGTGAATGCTATCATTTGTTCATTATATATCTGATTCTGTATTGTTTATGTTGTAATAGATCACGATGCTTCGATGGTTCTCTGTTGCTGTACTTATGCAGGTACTCTCCAAGCGTGTTAAGTACGGGGAGGAGTTGCGGGTTCTATCAAAGGGGAGAGAGATCAAGCAAGGGATTAAGCGGAAGTTCTAGGTTGGTTCCATTATCTTTCTCTTATCTGTTACACATAGAAGAAATCGTTGAATTACTTTAAACTATTGTTTCTAGGGTAGCTGCCAAACCTAGAGGGCTAGTCGTTCGACAAGACACTAGTTTTCCCAGAAACAAATTGGCGACTCTGTTGGGGATCGAACAGATGTTTGTTTGTTGTTATTGTTTGTTTTATAAACTATAGACAAAGCCTGAAGTCAGCCAGGTAGCCTTCGAACTGCTTTTGCTCTGCAATTGCATAGTAGATGAATGGTTCTTCAGTCAATATCTGGTTTAGTTTATGAGTTAAACATTTGACTTGCAAGCACATCTAGATGCCCTTTTGGTAGCTCAGTAACCTCTCAAGACATTCCTTCATACTTTTCTCTTTACTGTTCATCAAAGCTCAGCCTAACTGATTGAAAACAGTTGCACATCTGAGCCAAAACCCATTTCAGTTGCGCTCCCTGGCCCATCGAACTATCTGTCACTATAACCCAGTATGCATCGCATCTCCTGAGTGTAGTAAGTGTGATGCATCCCTATTTCTGTGAAGCCCAGGTGCGATGACTAAGTGAACTCATTTTCCATTCTAGAAATTGAGGGTTTTTGACCTTGTTTTCAGTTTTATTTAGTTTTTTTGCTGCTTATGAATAGTGCCTCCTTACTGAAGCCTACTTGAATCACATAGATCAGCCTCAATTAGATTAGGATTAGTGAATGTTTTTGTTTATTTGTTCATCATGTACAATCCTTTGTCGAAAAGTTGTTTAAATCGATTTGTCGCTTTGGTACAAAAAGTGTCGTAGTTGTCGTTTTGTGTCGAAAAGAGAAGTGTCATGGATTCTTCCTTCCCTTGATAAGCGATTGAACTTTTCTTCATGTATTTGGTTTGATTTATTTATATTCGAAGTATCGAAAGCATTTTTATTCAAAATTGAAAAGTGTCGTGGAGTCTTCCTTTCTCTTTTGAACAAGAAATTGTCGAAAATGTCATTTTGAGTAAAATATTTCAGATCTTTGCTGCATTTAGTTTTCCTTTTCAGCATTTTTCACATTAAGGAGAATGAAAACAGATACATGCATTTGCATTTAGCATTTTTACATTTGTGTACGAAAATATGATTTAGGAAAATGCATTAGTGTGTGCTCTTTGCTATTTGTTTGAAAGAATTGTAATCTTCTTTCCCTAGTAGCTAGGATTTTCATTGCTCAAAATAAACAAAAAATTGTTTATCATTGTAGATTGCATTTTAGGAATTTCCAATCATCATCACGTGTTGAACCATTGAAAGGAAAACTTTAAACAAGATCAACTTTAAAATAAATTTCAATGAACATAACAATGCTTTGGAACTTAAAGCAACATATCTAGAGGTCTAGGCTAGAGACTTGTTCCAACGTCGTTAAAACTAGTAACTATCGTCTTCATTGAAGGTTGGGTGATTCCTCCTCCTTGATACGACAAGTGCTAGCACGGACTTGCGCTCCCCGTACCGTCGTGTATATATTAGGAGACCACAATAGGCTTAAATCCTTTATCCATAGGACGCTGAGTCTGCCGCCTTATTAATGGCAATGCACTGAACACAGCATTTGGGAAGATTGACTGTCGTACATAAGTCCTTGGTAATTTCTCTTTAAGTTATCACCAAGGTGTATATTGCAGTTTTGCGATTGGTTTGGTAATCCCTCTGTCTAGATTTTCCAAAGTAGTCACTTTTGTTCCTTTTCAACTCTTTAAAAGAAAAGGTCCATCTAAGCACTTGTCCTTTCAGGCTCATTAAAAATCGAAGGAGACTAGATTCATCTTTAGATTTTTCTCGACTCTTAAAAACTGAAAAAGCAAAGTTGTGTCCAAGCGTCATTAAAATTAATTAACTACGAATAACATCCTTGTTCCTTAGTTGATCTTAGGTTGAGATATATGGAGACAAATTCGGAGTCCACCAATCAAGGAATCCCTTTTGAGGGGAATCATAGTCCTTTTCTTTCTTGGGGAAATATTGGTGCTCCTTATATGGCTAAATTATCCCTTCCAGGAATTACTATTAGCCTGCCATTATGGCTGTTTTCAACCTCTGTGGTTCAAAATGCCGTGATTTATCCGCAATCGAATACATCTCCAGTTGATCCTGAAGTTGACCCTTTGCCTTCTTCCTCATTTGTTTCTCCCTCCCCTTCTTCCTCTTTGCTTGGTGAAAGTAGTGATACTAGTAACTAGGTGGCTAAGAAGAAGAAGAAAGGGAAGGAGAAGAAGAAGAAATCAATTCAGCAAAGGGGCAACCAAGCAACCATAGCTTTGAAAACATCATCTAGAGAAAATTCGCCCATAAAACTTCCCAAACCCAAATTTCCATGCATAATTTGTGCGGGAGACCATTTTCATCGAGATTTTCCTTGCTTTCCTTGGATCTTGAAAGAATGGTCTCCCCGTTCACACCATCCCATGTCATCAACTTCTGGAGATCATGTTGGTAACACACCTTCAACTAGTGCGAGTAAAGTTCATGGACACAGGAGAAAGGTTAAGTTTCCATGTAGGTTATTTGAAGGTAACCATTCCCTTCACCTTTGTCCCTTTTTGGATGAAGCCAAAAGAGTGTTGGATAACCTTCCTGCTTCATCGCAGCGACTTTCATCTGGTTACAAGAAACTCTACCTAACTCCTTCACTAGTTGAAAACCCGGTTGACTTAAATCAACCGTTGGTCGAAACCACTCTCTCTGAAAGTGAATCTTATGAGTCTATATCCGACCAAAGTCAACAAGTTGAGGTAACAGTTGACCCAATTTCACCTTCAGCTAATCGTACCTTTCTCAAAGAGAGTGAAAATGATACCGTTCAAGTTCTTTTTGTTACTTCAGATTCTAACGAACTTGGGGACAATTCGCTTGTTCCATCTAGAGAAGAATAAAACCCTCCAGTTCTTGTAACTCAAGGGGTTAATTCTCCCATTCCCTCGGTACCCCCTCCAAGTAGTCTAGTCACTTCCTTTGATTGGAATCGACTAGCAAGATCCCGCCTTCCTTCTTATGTACCTTTCCGAATCATAGTACAAGTTTGTAAAATGATCGTGTACGGCACTATTATAGATGAAGGTGCATCAATGAGTATCCTTTCCTCAACTGCTTGGAAAGCGCTCGGTTCGCCATCGCTTATGCCTGTTACACAGAATCTGTTAGGCTTTAACAAAGGAACCAATCGACCATTAGGGATCCTTCCTAAGTTACCAAACACTTTGGGAGGGAAAACCGTTCATCTGAACGTGATGATAGCCCTAGGACCGTTAGATTACAATTTAATTCTTGGACATGACTATGCTTATAACATGGAAGCTATTGTTTCAAAACTCTTCCGAGTGATGCATTTCCCACATGAAGGCAAGATAGTCACCGTTGGCCAGCTTTCATTTCCAAGTACAAACATAGCTCTGAGTCAATCATCATCCCTAAATGGTCCATTTACATCAACGATATCACTTGAACCTTCATTCCATCCACCCGATAACCATGAGTAGTCTGGTGAATGTAACGAAGCTTAGGGGGCATGCACCCTTGTCTATTCTGGACGCACCTAGTTGTAAAGATAAGTTTCCCTGTAGGTTATGTGATTGGTTTGACACACCATTCACCTTTGTCTATTCTGAACGAATCCAAGGAGGTGTTTTGTCTATTCTAGACGAAATCGTCCTGCCTAACCACAGTGATTTCCATATGGTTACAAGAGACTCTCCTTTTCATCATGTTGGGGGCATGCAAACCAACTCAAGCATAGTTCCCCATGGTTCAAGCTTGTCAAAAAATAAACCCATTTTCAATTTTTAGCCTTTGTGATTGCCATTCTAATTTTCAGTTGGTTAGTTTTTTCATTTCAAGCTTGTGTAAAAATGAAACCGAATCCAAGCATAGTTCCCCCATGGTTCAAGCTTGTCAAAAAATGAACCCATCAGCTTTTTGAGCCTTGGTTGTGTACATCCATCACCACCATCCCTTTGGCCGATCATACGCTCTCACTTGGTTGTTTTACCCTTTTTGAGGAACAGTTGCGATGAGTGGTCTTATTAGCCAGCCTCTTCACAGAATTCAACATGTTTTGAGAAGTTCCAAATTCACCGGAACCAGTTGCTACCCTAGACACCACTCATTCCTCAAAATCGAGTCTCCTTTAAACCCTTTTCAAACTCGTTAAATATGAAAAGATTGTCGAGCACCGGCCTTTCCAGCTTGTTAAAGTGATTGGAAATGTCATCCCTCCTATATTATTTTATACTTTTTCGGACCCGAGGGATTATCTTACGAAAAAGTTGAGCACTTGTCTTTTTTCAGCTCGTTAAAGTGATTGGAAAAGTCATCCCTTTTGTATTATTTTATCCTTTTTCGGACCTGAGGGATTATTTTACGAAAAAGAACTTATGGAGTTTTCTTTTCATCCCTTTTCAAACTCTCTAAACATGAAAAGGACTGAGTTATCCTTGTCGTTAAACTCGTTAAAACAATAGCAACAAACTTGTCCATTCTAGACGAGACCAAGTTTCACTGTCACTAGACTCGTTAAAACATAGCGACAGGTTTGCCCGAAGTGAAAATTACATAACAAGAATATGTTATCCTCCTCAAGATTGACAAAAATAAAGAGGTATTGGTCTGCAATGACTAGGGAAAAAATCGAAAAAACTTTAAGAACTTATGGTAGCAGGTCGCTCTTGAACATGACACTTTCACTTCATCGCCATTATTGAGTTGGGTTGGGTTATTCCATTCACCGGTCATCTCACCATTGGTCTTTCATACCAGCCATCTTTTAGGGTTAACGCTGCCAGTTCATCTCAGTGTTGCCGACATGTTCAAGAGAAGTCATTCAGTTGAGAAACCACCATCCATTTAATGTCTCATCCACTACAATACCTCTAACCTTCATTTTTTCATGATCACCATTCCTGAACCTTGTGCCGTCAGTTCATTTTCACCTCCAGAAATCATTTAATTCGTTTCGTGTCATAGATGTGGGATACATTAAGGCCCTCCTACGACGAGTCGCTTCTTGTCGACATCAACCCATTATCCAAGAAGTTGACTTAGAAACAACCCTTTCAGTATTTTGAAGCTTGCATACATCAATGGCAAGTTTCTCACCTCTGGCGACAGGTTGACATAAATGGCCTTCGACCGAAAGATTTTTCGTGGTGTTCGACATCAGACCATATATTCACACCACGTAAATTGTACTGTAGTACCTTGAGGGTCATTATCATTATCAGTGATTCCTCTCACATCTGTTAACAACTTACATTATTGGCTGGTAATCAGGCGATGTCTTTCCATGTTCAACTTCAGAACATCTCTTCACATGGATTGACTTGTACATCGAGCGAAGATTGGACGATTTTGAAGGCCCCGGATCTAGTTTCATCCATCTGGGCTGCGATATATTCAGGGATATAAAAACATCAAATGTACAAAGGCGCTGCACAAATGGTCATCCGAACCATGGATGATGACTCTATATCTAAAGATTCACCAATCTGCATCTGTAGACGACTATCTGATCTATGTATATGAAATGAATTTATAAAGTTGAGCATGGTAATGCCTACCTCAGCTAGATCATGAAATTTATAGTATGATGATGTATTGTATTGTAACTTATGTAGGTCACCTTCCAGTTCGAAACCTCGGATCCTCATGATAAAGCATTTCACTCGACATCAATATTTACGACTTCATGCTTTAGGGGGCAACTGTTATAGACATATTTGGGCACATCAACCCCAAACTTATATGTTGATAAACTAGGGCTCATCAACCCCTAAAATAGTTGTTTCATACCCTAAAAATAACATAGTCATCTGATTACATCATTCCCCAAAACTTCCATCTGAGAAACCATCCAGAAATTGCCTAAACTGAACCATACTGACTGCTCCACTGGCAAAGTGTGATGCATACTGAGTGGTACACTACCAGGTGTGATGCATACTGATTAGGCCTTCTATAGGGTGCAATGGGCAAGGATGGACAAATGTCCAAGATAGTTTGCTAGGTGGTTACTCATGGAATCTTCTAGAAACTTCTCCTGTGCCACTTGCCTCTCTGAATTCACCCAAGGATGAGTAAGAGATCTAAGAAATATCCAAGTGAAACCAATTGTAACAAGTGGAATGACACTAATCAAACCCCATGGTTGACTCATAGACTTGCACACATCTATAAATGGATCCCTCATCTAAGATATCTGGGGGCTAGAATATTGTGAATTGCAAGGAAGTGTTGATAGTTTGTAATTGAGGAAAGAGCATTGTATTGTTGGTGTGATCTTTCTATTTCATGAGGTGAAGAGGGATTGAAGCTGGGAGGATGATGCTGGATCAGACAACTGGGTTGTAATTCTCCCTTCTATTAATAAAGTTCTTCAAGTTTTCTTCCATATGATTATGCAATTGTGAATGTTATCATTTGTGAATTCTATCATTTGTTCATTATATATCCGATTCTGTAATGTTTATGTTGTAGTAGATCATGATGCTTTGACAGTTCTCTATTGTTGTACTTGTGCAAGTACTCTCCAAGCGTGTTAAGTATGGGGAGGAGTTGCGGGTTCTATCAAAGGGGAGAGAGATCAAGCAAGGGATTAAGCGGAAGTTCCAGGTTGGTTCCATTATCTTTCTCTTATCTGTTACACATAGAAGAAATCATTGAATTGCTTTAAACTGTTGTTTTTAGGGTAGCTGCCAAACCTAAAGGGCTAGTCGTTTGACAAGACACTAGTTTTCCCAGAAACACCCTCTCAGCAAGAAAAGGATTATCAACCACCCCTATCTTGCGCATGTGGAACTTGAACTTCCCTCTTGACAAAGCCTTTGTCAAAATCCCAGCATCTTTTTCCTCTATTGGAATGTAATGTAGCAACATTATCTGCCTCTGTATATAGTCCTGCAAATGGTGATATCAGATATCTATATGCTTGGATCGATCATGAAAAACAAGGTTCTTAGAGATCTTGATGCAAATTTTATTATCACAGTAGATCACAGTTGGATCCATCATCTGACCAAATAGTCCCAAAAGTATCTTTCTCATCCAGATCGCTTCACATGTTGCTTGACTTTCAACCATGTATTCTACTTTTGTTGAGATGAGCACCAAAAATATTTGCTTCCTGCTATACGAGGAAACCATTGCGGACCCAACACTGAAAATTCCACCTAATGTACTCTTTCATTCGAATGGACTCCCTACTCAATCTGCATCTGTGAAGCCACAAAACTTCACTCCCTCTATCTGTCTATACCATAATAGTGCCTCTAAGGTACCATAAAACATGCTTAGCTACCTTCCACTATAATTTGGTTGGCCTAACCATAGCTTGGCTCAGCTAGTTGACTGCATAGCACATATCTAGTCTTGTGTTCACAAGATACATTAGTGAACCCACTAACTACCGATAAATGGTAACATCCACTTCTTTACCTGAAGTGGCATCCTCATTCCTCCAGTTGGTTGCTAGAGGTGTCTCCATGGGTTTACAACTCTCCATGTGGAAACTCTCTAGTATATCATTTTCATACTTTCCCTGAGACATAAACAATTTCCCATCACTTTGCCATACTTCCAACTCGAGGAAGTAGTGCATGGGACCCGTCCTTCATTTCAAATTCCCTTGCATGGTCCTCCTCATAAGATCTTATTAGCTACTCATCGCCATTCAAAATCAAATTGTCGACGTATAAGAAAATAATAAGCAATTTACCTTCTACCATTAAGAGATAGAGGTTTGCATCTACTTCTTTTGGTGAAGCCCAAACCGATGAGATAATTGTTGATCCTGGTGTACCAAGCACAGGGTGCTTGTTTGAGAACATATAACACTCGTTTGAGTCTACACACATGAGACTCCCAATCAAATGTCTCAAAACCTTTTGGTTTCTTGATGTACACCTCCTCCTCAATGACTCTATTGAGAAATGGTTTTGTTACATCCATCTGGTGGATATTCCACCCCATCTGTGCAGCTAGTGCAAGAGTTGATATAATGGATGAGTACCTTTCTATAGGAGAAAAGGTATCCTCATAGTCAATTCCCTCAACTTGAGAGTATCCCTTGGCCACAAATCTATCTTTATACTTCACTATGTTTTTGTTTGTTTCATGCTTAACCTTAATGATCCATCTCGAACTCACAATTGATTTATCTATTGGTCTTGGGACTACTTCCCAAACATTGTTCTTTACAATGAATTCGTATTCCTCCACCATTGCATCAACCCATATAGGTTTCTATATTTCTTCCTCAAAAGAGGATGGCTTAGTCTCTACAAGATCAGTCATTAGAACCATGTAGCCAATGTACCGATCAGGTGACCTGCTCTTCCTACGCAAATTTGAAGGAGCTCCCACATTCTCCCTCGTATCCTACGATCAGAAACTCTGGTTCTTTTTTTGCCTTCTCTATATTGTTCTACTTTTGTGGGTGTCCCCGCTCTCTTCTCCTAAATTTGTGGTTGCTCCACAACTTCCTAAGGCTCCTCATTTGGAGCTAAAGGCTCCTCTTCTGGTGGAATATGAAGCTCCCTCTCAAGAGAGAATCACATGGCTTTCTCCTTATCAAACTTTACATCCCTTCAAATAGTTGCCATTTGAGGGATGGTAAGTACACATATTAGTTTTGAGGAGTTTTTGTGTAACTCACAAATACCCCTAACACATTTTTCAGCTCAAGATTCTTCCTTGATTCTTTGGAGACATGGCAGTAAACATAGGATCCAAAAATCTTGAAGTGTGACACATTTGACTTCCTCCCTGAGAAAGCTTCTTCCTGTGAAATCATACCAATAATCCAATGAGGACTTTAGTTCTGCAAGTAGATTTTTATGTTGCATGCCTCAACCCACAAATGCAGTGGTAGGCCTTGGTCATGCAACATAACTCTGGAAGCTCCCACAATGCTATGATTCTTTCTCTCAGTCTCCCCATTCTGTTGTAAGTAGTGGGGTGTTGTTAGCTCTATTTGAATTCCTTCTTTCACACATAATTTTTTGAATTCATTCGAAACATACTCACCTCCATTATCGCTCCTGAGAGCCTTCACCTTCTTAATGGCTTATTTCTCAACCAATGACTTGAATTATACGAACTTGGAGAATTTCTTATTTTTCTTTCGCATGAAGAAAATCCAACACTTCCTTGAGAAGTCATCAATAAAAATGACAAAATATTTGTGTCTGGCAGTGGAGGATGTCAAGAAAGGTCTACATAAATCATAGTGGATCCTTTCCAAGACTTCATGTGCTTTGTTGTCCCGATCATGGAATGTGTATTTTGTGTACTTCCCCAACGTACATCCTTTGCATACATATTGCTACTCAAGTGCTCCTTTAGGGAGGCCAGTGGTTATTTGTTGCATAATCTTCATTGCATCATTATGCAAAGGGCCAAGTCTTTTGAGCCAAAGTTCACCGATACTGTGGCTCTGCAATTTCTCTGCCTTAGTGCTTAGTGCAACACAATCTTCCACATCTATCATATACATGTTCTTCACACAAACTTCGATCGATTTCACATGTCTCGTGGCTATGTGTCTCGGGAATGCTTTCCCTTTGTTGAATATCACATCATAACCACGGTCTTCCAAAAAATTAACAGAGATGAAACCTTAAGGCTGGA
Organism: Pinus tabuliformis; assembly: GCA_031772625.1. Lineage (NCBI taxonomy): Eukaryota > Viridiplantae > Streptophyta > Pinopsida > Pinales > Pinaceae > Pinus > Pinus tabuliformis. The sequence goes on along the minus strand of CM062816.1, from coordinate 1,191,779,726 downwards.
ATGAACATGACATCCTTGAGTCTGAGAGGGGAGTATGACTCCCTCTTAAAGGTGATTGTACCAATCCTGGTTGCATTGTACCTTTTGTCGTCCCCCATCTCGATGTGCATCTGGAGATATTTCTCCTCCAGGTCACTGAAAATATCTCTACACCCTATCATGTGGAACGAGGCACCAGATTCCAAGTACCACACACCCCCCATCACTGTGTTGGCCATGCATGTGACAAGGGTAAAGTCAAGCTTGAACTATGAAGCCAAGGCTTCACCTGCTGTGCCTCCTAAGTTCTTCTTACTCTAATTTTTGTGTGGACACTTCGTGGCATAATGCCCAAATTAATGACAATTGAAGCATTTAATTTTGGAAAAAACTTTCTTCTTGCCCCCTTGGCTAGATTCTGATTTGGTTTGAGATTTCTTCCTTTTTCCCTTCTTTCCATTTCCAACCAATGCAAATTTTTCTTCATCCTCTCCCTTGGATGAAGTTCCATCTCTGGTATTCAGCATTATTTCCTCATGTGCCAAATTAGACTATAAGCATTCCCAATTTGGTAGTTTCTCCCTACCGTTCACCAAATATTGGTAGTTATGCCAGCCCTTGGGAAGGCCTAGAAGGGTTAGGCTTACAAAGTCATCGTCTAAAATAGTAACACCAACTCCTTCAAGCTCATCACGAACTTGTGTGAATCTGCTTAGATACTGCTGAATGGTGTCATTCTTCTGCATCTTGGTATTTTGAAGTTTATCCTTGGGCGCCAATTTCCTATGGTCGTTGTTATCCTATAATAGATCTGTCAATACCTACCACATTTTGTAAGGAGTATCTTTCCCATGGATATTTGCGACAATGTGGTCGCGCACTCCCTCCAAAGGTATTCTCCTTGCCTTGGCTACATCTTTATTCCATTTAGTTAGGTTATGTGCAGCATATGCCTTTGGTTTTGCAATATCTGTCTTGACATATTCTAGCAATCCATTGTCATCCAATACTGCCTCCATGTGATCCTTCATGCAATTAAATTAGAGTTTCTTTCCAAGGCATAATTTAGTCTCATCCCATTGAAGTTCATATTCCCAATTCTGAAGAAATCATACTACACTGAACTATAAATTCAAACCTCCTGAGAAACAACTTTGAAATTCTTGTTCTAATGTGAATCCTGCTTTGATACCATGTAGAAATTATGGTGTAGATTTGAAATTGCTCATGAAATTTTAATCAAATAACAGGACACAAACCTACTCTACTACTTTTTTGAATTCAATTCATAATTTAGAACATCAATCAAAAACATGCAATGAGAATAACTCACATGCACACAATATTTTTCGAGGGGAAAGAACTTTGCTAAAACCCCTATGCCTGCTTGCATTATATGATGAATAGATATGTATTACAATTTCTTTTCTCAACTGAGCACAACCTGCAAATAAATAACCTATCTCTCTGTTCACTAAGAAGCTCTGCCCCAGACTTAGTCAAATTTTTCCTCTGCTTGAGCCCTTATTTCCTTACGCAATTCCTCAAGAAATTAGGCCCCTATTATTAAGGAAATTCCTCAAATTGGTTACATGATTCCCAAGGTTGATCATCTGACTACATGCAACACCTGTAAACTCAAGACTAGTCTTCAACAGATGCTACAGTGCCTTGGAATCTCCACCACACCTGGGGAACTTGAATTATTTGCATGCACTTGCTATTTTGGGTTGATTGATCGGTTAACTGGATGATCATTAAGTTAGATTGAAGTCTCATCGCACAACTGACCTTCTACTAGTTCCTCCAACAGTTGGAACTAGTTTAACTGAAAACAACTTGAAATAACTGACCTTGATTGCTCCAAATTAGTAATCACACATGCTTAACTAAAATCTAACTCCTCCAACTCAAATTTACTGAGTAAACTAGGTGACACAAGCCATGTCACATAATTTAACTGCATCCAAGTTGTCTACCGATGTGGAAATCCAAATTTTCTCAATTTAATCAAGTCAAAATCAAATTGAGAATTTCTTGTTGCATTTTTCAATAGTAATATGAGCATCCCCAATGTGTTTGTTACTCTAGGGAGAATCCTTGTAGGAAGGACATCCATAAGTCCTTTAGCCTCTATGATATAAAAAAATAAGTCTACTTTGGAGTATTGATGCGCCACAGGCCCCCAAACTTCAATAGACCCATAGTGAAGTTTAGGTCCCCTCCCAGGATCATGTTTCCTTAATTGAAACAGGGGTTCCATAAGGTGTCAGACAAAAAACATTTTATCTCAAGATACGGCCCATGCATGCTAACAAAAGTGTATGCCTCTTCAGAATTAACCATTTCTACTTCAAGGCTAAGTCCATATTTAATAGACCAAGTTGAAAGACAGAGAAGATGATGGGGATTCCAGCATGTGATTATACCGCGAAAATGTTAAAAACATCATTAAATATGAAGGACCTTGATGGGGGGGTCCTTCAAAGTATTTGGAAATCATTTTGGCCATACATCATAGTTTCCTATATGAAGAGAATGTGAGGAGAATGAACTTCACCCATTTGCCTTACTTCTAGCCTTTTTGAGGGGGAGGATAGCCCTTTGATAGTGAGATATAGTACTCTCATCAGGAAACCTGAAAAGGGGTCAATGTTGTAAGTGCCCCAATAATAGAAATTCATTTTCCACATTTTACTTCATTATTAGCCTGAATATGCACTATATCAAGGAGGGATTTCCACCTTCATTTTAAATTTTTAAGGGGGTGGCCATCTATGATACACAACCTTCCAAAGGGGTGATGCAAAAATGGAAGCAGAGGGACTAGGATCTCAACCACACCCAAGGCAGTTATGGATGTGAGGTTATAAGGATGCTCTAGGTGAGGTGGAGGTCCCAATAAATGAAAGTCCATTCTGAAGAAGAGGGGGGAACTGGAGAGGGAAGAGGGAATGAGGGAAGGGGGAGGGTCGAAAGAGAAAAGAGAAGAAGGGAGGAAGAGGTTTAGCTTTACTACAGGACCTAAAGGAGTAAAAGGGAGGGGGGGGTCGCTCGGAGAAAAAGGGGAGAGTGAATCATATCGATAGAAGAGAAAACCACAGAATAATTTGCAACATTTCAAGGGGGAAGGGGGAGATTAATATTCATCCCTTGAGAGGGTGAGCCCTTAGAAGTAGATTCCATAGGATACGCAACACCAACCATGGGAGGAAAATCTCCCTGCAATTGTTTCATGTGAGATTGATCCACAACCACATTCTGAAAATTTAACTGAGATATATGCCCCTTCCAAACATTTATCAAAGGCTGGAATAGGAGCAATGAGTCAAGCAATTTTTTTAACCCATTATTGTTTTGATTTTACGAGAGGGAAGTAATTTTGTATATGTCCATGGGCATGTCATCTACAATATTAAAGGGGATACCTTCATAATCCAAGAGTTGTGGATGAGATACAACCCTTGATTTAATTGTGATGGAGTCAAGAATGCCCTTGACACAATTTAGCCTGGCGAGAATTCTTGCCATTACCCATATAGTCGGTTTGCACAAATGACCAATTAGCTTCATAAGAAAAAAAAACCTGAAAAATGTTGCCAATTTCCTTAAATACCTCCTTAAACTGGAAGGACAAAAAGCTTCTCAACCCTAACATCGAATTCCATCATCCACTCCTTTAAAAACATGGCTTGGCTCCCCATGACCACCTGTTAGAAGGAATTTTGATTATGTCCTCCCAAGATTGACTATCAAACCAAGCAAACCCTTAACCAGAGGCATGCACTTAGGGTGGTAACCAAGTAAGGGAGAAAAATTTTCTTTTGTAAAAAACATGAGAGCAACCATTGGCATGCGCTTACTTTCAAAATTACCAACTGAATCAGCTTCTTCCATCCTAGAGATATAGTGCAACTTGTTGTTTTCACTAAGAACCAAACTAGCCTCTTCAACCTTCCTTTTGATACAATGCTTGTTAAATTTAGGACCTAATTTTTTAGGGGAGGGGAGTGATGGTTTCATAGGGGGAGTACAACCACCACTGAGCATATCCATTGACAAAAGGTAGCTAAGTAAACCATCATCGGGATAGCCCAGGTGAAATGAGGGACCACATGTAAGTTGTAGGGATATATCAACAGGGATGTCACTGATAGATAGATCTACATCCAAGGGGGGCTTAAGAGAACATGGGGACTTAAGAGATGACAGGGGGGACCTAGAAACCATTTTAACCAAACGAGAACCTAAGGGACCTAACATATTGGAACTAAACGATTGAAAAATCGTAAGATTACATAGAGAGGGATATAGGGTAGTATTGAAAGAGATAGCCAATGAATCTGCATTATTAACCACCACATTTTGATGTATAGCAAGAATTGATAGCTCCCCAACCTAATTTCGATCCAAAATCCCATGAGCCATCGAGCCCCCAGATGAAGAGGATCAAATTTGAACCCTTTCTAGCCTTGTTCATGCCTCTCCTTATTACAACAACCCAAATTGGTTTTTTTCACTAGAAAAATTTACTCCATTTACAAAACAAAATCATCCCACAAGGATACTAGGTACTTAACTCTACATCCAACATCCCTTATGGATCATTTTTCCCAATCAATCAAAAGATATATATGATGGACTAAGAAGGGAGCTCTTCTCCCTTCACGCACACACACACACACATTTTTATGGTTCTTACAATCTCATTTTAAATCTTATAATAGCTTTGGGTTCTTGCTTATTTCAAATTGCAACTTATAATTTGTAGTGCTACATCACTTGTTGCACTTAAAATATTGAATAAAACTATATTTTTAGCACCTTTTTACTAGTTAATAATCTAAAGTCATTTGTTTGATTTTTGAACTTAACTTCATGGTTTCTGACACATCTTTTCTATATATATATGTCATTTTCGTAGTCATTCCAATGACCTAGGAAAATCAAAAGCAAACTAAAAGGCTTCCTTACCTTCTTTCTCACTAGAAAAGGTTTCACTTTTATTTTTTCCACTTGCAATGCATTTCTCTCAAGTAAGTTCAAAAATATCACATTGCATGCATATTCATGTATAAAAAGTACATTTTTGTTGACCTTCCAAACACAAGCCTTTAAGGTCAACCACACTTCATAATAACCTTAGAATCTAATGCACAATTTTTAAGAGTTTTTAAACATCACTACTTGATTTCATTAAACATCACATTCTAATATCAAATCTATTTTGTTAATTAATAGTTTTTGGATTTTTATACTATGATCGCAACACCAACACCATTTAACAAGAGGGTGTGGTGAACATAGGGCTATCTAACATGGTTAAAAAGCATCCACATCTAGATAAATCAAGATCCTTATTAATAGAAGTAAATCAAGGTCAATAAAAGATGTGAACCTAAAAGTTGTGTTAATGAAAGGACATAAGTCAGTTAGTAGTGAGAGAGGATTTGGGGACACGTCTCTAATAAAGGTGTTAAAGACTAGGTCAAATCATGAAAATGTGGATTACCCCAATACCAAAGCAATGGATGTGAATTTGATCAATGCTTGCGCTTAACCCATGAATTTACACTCCCTAGTCCATTTCTTATAAAGAGGCAACTTAGTGGCAAATACTAGGACTTCCACACAGGTGGCTTACAAGTGAGAATTTCAATATTTACTTAAGATTATAATTCATTCACTTTGTGGCACCCTAGATTCCATCAACTTATGTGATTAACTTGCAGTGTTATTATAACTAGTCTCTTTCTTTTGTTCACTAGTATATACTTCCCTTTGCATTTAATCACCATAAGTGGATATATATTTAAAATATATTTGCAAAAAAATTAATCTAATTCTCACTTTAATACACACCTAATTTCCCATTTAAAGTCTAGGTAACTACTAATTTCCCTGTTGGAGTGTCCAAATTACATTCTTGAGGAATCCATCTTGTAGCAGGCTCCAAGAGCTTTCCAACGAGCTATCAAGTTCTAAATTTGGAGCAGTTTAAGGCCTCCAAAAGTAGGTTGGAAGACAGCACGCTACGCATAGGAGGCCTTCGCTGCGCACCTAGAGACACCTTGGGAGAATGGCCATATCTCAGCCAAAAATAGGTCATTTTGAGTGAAAAAATACTCGAAAGGCATCTAAACTCTCCCATATAGATTTTGACTTCAGAAAGGCACTCAAAAATGGCCTCCAACATCTCGCTACACACCTAAAAATTTCTGAGATTTTTGTAAAATTTTCACTATGTAATTTTTTGTAATTCCTAGTTTGACTTTGGTAAAAGTCAAAAGGATGAAGTAAATGAAAGTGAGGGATAAAATTAAATGTAAATGGGAGGGTGAACAAGTGTCGTCTCCTCCATTTAATGCTTTGGGTAAATATCTTGTGATAGTTAGATAAAAGAGGAAATGGTTGAGTAACCTCCCTAGTGTGTAGCAGTGATCAGATAGGTGCATGTATTTGACTTTATTTGTTGGTAATTCAACCTACTAGGGAGTATTTTGACCTCAGAGCCTATATTAGGCCTTTTGTAATCATTTTCAAGGGTTGGATGTAGTGGAATTAAGCCTTGAATGCTAGTGTAATTGAGAATTTGGCAGGAACTAATAGACAGAGTTTGCAACTATTGTAGTGGGATACCAGTGGTATGTGTTTTAGCAGTTTTTACCTTATGTGATCATAAGTTTGAATGTATTGTATCTTTCATTTGCTTTTCCATGTTTCATGTGCTTGTTTCCTAAGATAATAAACATAATTCATTTATGTAATGCTCTATTTTGGAGAAGCTTTCACATTGTTGTTCATTTTAATCCTAATATAAATGAATTCATGAGACTCATGCTCGTTTTGAAACCCTATCTATCTCCCATATACAAAATGACAACCCTAAAGTGATAAAGTGTGTGCCTCCCTTTCCCCATTACATCTCTGCAAATCTGATTCTCAAAGCCTAGACCTAGCTCCCTTGACCTAAGCCACCATCCAGCAAACAATCAAAATCAAATCAAACCTTGATCTAAACATATCTAGCCCAAAATCCTTTACATTCCAGTCATTTCTTGCTTGTTATTTCATAGAGAGAGCCCTCTCTGGTTTGGTAGGGCTAGCAACCAAACTGAAAGCTTGGTCTGTGGTTACCTCCGTCGATCTCCTCATTAGTCTGGGACATTGTGGAGGATAACACCCCCATACCAAAGCAATGGATGTGAATTTTTTCAATTCTTGCACTTAACCCATGACTTTACACTCCCTAATCCATTTATTATAAAGAGGCAACTTAGTGGCCAATACTAGGACTTCCACACATGTGGCTTACAAGTGAGAATACCAATATTTACCTAAAATTATAATTCATTCACTTTGTGGCACCCTAGATTCCATCACCTTAGGTGATTAACTTGCAGGGTTATTATAACTAGTCTCTTTCTTTTGTTCACTAGTATATACTTCCCTTTGCATTCAATCACCATAAGTGGATATATATTTAAAATATATTTGCAAAACACTTAATCTAATTCTCACTTTAATACACACCTAATTTCCCATTTAAAGTCTAGGTAACTACTAATCAATTTGTATTGTGTTGATCATTTGAACTTGGTTATCTACACACTAACATTGGTAAACCAAATGTTTGTTGGTAGTTTACCTTAACCTTAATAGTGGAATTTATTGGTTAGAGACATTCTAATAGGCTATAGGTATTTACCTCAAATACCCAAACCATTCCTTTCATAGAGAAGCAACCAAAAGGGACCAACAATAAAATATTGACATTAAGGACATGATACCTCTTATTAACCCCGAAAACCTTGACATTCTCCCTAATTGACAAAAAATAGAAAGGGCCAAGAACTAAATATCATGATTGAGGAAACATCTCTTTGTAAATATGACACATATCACAAAGTAGATGCCTCTCTTGATTCAACCCCTTCATCACTAGCTAGAAGCCCAACCAAAATCATGGTAGAAGTGACATTACTCATTGTCGCATTATTTTCTCTCTAAACTTACATGACCTTGATAAATTAACTAATGAACCCATCATCTGTAATTGTATTTGTAACAAATTCCCCACAAATTACCATAATATTTACCCAAATTTAAAGGTAAACCTAAGAAGGAGCCTTCTATCCACATCATCAGTTATCACCTATGGTGCGGTTGCAAAAACCTCAAAGAGTACCCCATTTGTCTTAGAATATTTCAATGTACTTAAAGTGGTTTAGTTACCAATGAGTATATTGAAATTTTACATGCCAGATTCACCAATTTCAAATATTTAGAAACTAATTCTTTAAGGTACTTTCAACTATCCATCAGGGAATAGAATGCCATGAAACGGCTACCCACTCTTAGGAACTCCACATCAACACACATGAGTGATCATATTCAAGGGTGGAATAAATGTCATAGGTTATGTAAAATACTTCCTCACCTTCTTTTTTATTGGTTTACTAATTCCCTTTGACTAAATTTTTTGAAGATTCACACATCCACAAATGGAGGAAAAATCCATTGAAGCTCCCTCAAAATGGACTTGGTGCCCAGAAAAAAAATTACATGAACATTTATATTTCTAATGCACCTAGGTCCCATTGATGAATTACACCTTTGGACACAATATATGGGCCCATTAGGGCTAGCCAACATTATCTACCTATAGAAAATAAATTTCAATTAGGCCACAATGCATGTGGAGGTCCCTAAACTCCACTTTCCACTCCCTATTTACATGTATTATCTACCTTATTTAGATCATTTACTTATATTCTCAACCTAATGCGTAGGTTCCATAGCATCATCTGATGGAAACTTGACTAAACTGAGAGGGGGGGGTGAATTAGTTTAGTGCATTCATGGACATAAATTTCTTTTCTTTTAATTGATTAACTAAACTACTAAATGAGTAGTTTAACACATTATAAATAACAAATTTAATATGTTAACATCAAGTAATATGTAAACCAAAACATCACATCAACACATATGGACACCAAATATAAGTGGAAACCCATAAAGGGAGAAAACCACGGCTTTCCAATTTTTGTGATGCAAAGGTAAGCTCCTACTCCCTTTTTACATCTGATTTTCTATAGGCTCCAACCTATAGCAGGTTTCTACCTCAATTTTGCAAGCTTCAACTTGCAAGGAAGCTCCAACTCCCACAATTTTTTTGTGGGCTAAAACCCAAAGGAGTCCCCTACCTCATCAAGATCCATATTGTTCTTTATCATTCCACAATTTGAAAGGAGACTGCAATCCCCTAATACATATAAAAATAATTTGTTGGTTTATTTAGTAATAAGTTCAGCATACCTCCGTATATGTTTCAGCTTCTTCTTCTCCTCAGATATGCTTCACATCAAATCTATATATGTGTCAGGTAACTAATGAACAACACCTCAATCAACTCTCACATTATCTAACTCTCTAACCATATAGCCTTGCAACCTCACACATTTTTATAAGCAAGCTTTGATGGTTGTTGGTATTCCAAACATGAATATGAAGTGAAAAGACTTGTCTCTTTGCATTCCACTCATTCGTTTCACACCTTTTGAGATTTTGAATATTAAAATAAAATAAATGCTACACCAAATTTTATTTTCAACCACATGTAATGATTAAATCGGCAAGCATAGCCTTTGTAACATACATTGGCAACTATAACATCAAATCATAACAACATTATTCATGCCTTTGCCTTTGTCTTTTCCTTATACCTTTGTCTTTTCCTTGCATCACAACAACAATCTTTGATAACAAACCACCTCAATATATGCAACTACATTTGTATAACTAGTGCACCAAAAACACAACAAGCATACAAAGCATACCAACATGCTTTGCAACCATAACAACCAAGCAATTAACTCAACCATATTTAGCATACATTGCTACTCCTTTGGCATAACAATATATGTAAAATCATCAACATGCAATCACAACATATGAAAGCAAGTCGTTCACCTTTAAGGCATAATAATACATGTTCATGTGTGCATATATTAACTATGGAATCAACTTGACATGCCTTGCCATCAAGCATAACAATGATCAACAATATAGTAATGAATAGTTCAATAACAACATAAGAATATGCAAGCAATTCAATAACAATCATCACAACTCCTTCACAACATAGCATAACTCAATGCATCACTGTGCCTTGCCTTGCACCTCTTCAACTGATCTTTGTTACATAATAATATTTGCAACAACACCTCATCAACTGAGCATACATCAACAAACATACCCAAGCCATCAAACATAATAGACATGTGTTGTTGCTCCTACTTTTCCTTTGTCATCAATGACAACAATACCAACATCATCATGCCCATAACACTCAACTAACACCCATCACTTAGCAAGGGGCATACCCAACACTCCAATAACACCCACCATTTTTTATGGAACATATCCCAATTTCAATTCCTTCTACATAAACCAACCTTACCCTTAACTTCCACCCACATAGAAAATGGATTTCATTCATACACTTATCTTAGTTGTTCAGGATGTTGCCTCATCACTAAACCCTACTCCAAATAATAATTAGCAAAAAGGCTAAGGTGGGACAAATCATAATCAATGAAATTACAATATCAATCATAACCAAAACCAAGGTTGGAGAGATCAAGGAAATAAAAACAATCCAAATAAAAACAAAAAGATAATAATGATGGTGGTGACTGATCCGTAAACTTTCGTGGATATTCCAATGGACAACTCCTCACAACAGATCTCATAATATTATATTTAAAATCTGAGATTGTACACTATTATAGTTTTATTTAATTTCTAGATCTGTAAAAATTAAATTTAATTAGTGCATGCATGTAAAATTAAATCAAGCAGAAAAGTAAAGAACGGCAAAATAAGATCACACACACATAATACACAAGATATGCTCTGTGGGAAACCCTTTTAGGAGAAAACCCAGAAGGAAGGTGAGGTCGCTTCGCTCTCTTTCTTTGTCTGGAAATATGGATGCAGATACAAAGAAGTAATGCATGTGGCCTGTGGGCTACTACAGTGCACAGATCCTCTCTGTGTGCTTTGCCTCCTATCTCTCCTGGCTATCTTTTCTCAACTATGGAACAAAATGCTCTCGAAAGAATGGAATGCCTATTCCTCCTAGTGGCCTAGTTATAACATAACTTGATAGCCTACTAGTGGTTAAGTTTGACTACATAAACTCTTAACTAGAGTTACAAAATAGACTCTTCTACAATATTTTACATCACAAACACGTGGCTAGCCCCTTTTCCATGAATAATGGGGGCTGACGCGACATCCTCCCGAACTATAGGTGTGAAAATAGGAAGGTCAACTTCTGAGTGGCATAACTTTTGCATACGGAATCCGATTGACGCAATTCTTGCACTGTTGGAAAGCTCTTTGTGTGTAGAATAGTGTGGAAAGGTGTTGCAATTGAGCAGCAAATTTTCACCACCAGAAAATGTCGTTTGATACCCCAAAACGCTCCCAGAAGGTTTCAGACCTCGTTTCACCAAATTGGGTCCCACTGGTAAAAACGACCCCGTGAACTTATTCCTCCACTTTTTCCACTCCAAATGCATCGATATGGATGAAAAACAATATAATGATCCAATTCAGATCACACCTCCCCATTTTGGGAGGATTTTGGTCCCCAAAAGATTTTATTGAATGAGGTGAGGAAAATTTTCCTCCACCCTCTCTCTGGTGTACCATTTAGCTTTGCCTGGAAGTTATCCCTTCAACCCAATCTGCCAAAGGTCTTGTTTCCCTTGTCTTGTAGCTCTAGACCTCTTCTACAAAACTGTATCTTCTGTCAACTTTTCCTAAGCGTCTAGTGCCAAATCCTCCACCGAAGGTAGGACATGTTCCTCTTCCTTACCTAGCATGGAAGGCTCATAGAGTTTCAAATTATCTACGTTTACAATTGAGTAAATGCGCATATATAGTGGTAAACTGAGTCGATAGGAATTATCACCCACCTTTTCCAGTATCTCAAATGGACCATACCTTAGAGCCTTGATTTTCTTACCAGGCCCCTGCAACCTCTCCTTGTTCAACTATAGCCATACTCTGTCTCCCACCTTGAATGATTTATTTGTTCTGTGTCAATCATGCCTGGCCTTATACTTCACCTTGACTTCTGTACTTGTAGATGGATATGTTTGATATTCTCTATAAAATTTTCAGCCCTCAAAGAATCTCCTGTAAGGTCTTTCTTCACTCCTCCTTGCTACCCATATGTAATATCCAAAGGTGAAGGTGACAAATATCCAAAACAAGTTTCAAATGGGGACTTTCCTATAGAAGTGTGGACTGCTTTGTTATAAGAATGTTGTATATATACCAGATTTTCATCCCAAGTCTTTGGATGCTTCTGGTTGTAACCCCTATGAGGTTGCACCAACGTCATGTTGACTACTTCTATCTACCCATATGTTTGTGGATGGAATGTTGTAGATCTCTTCAACTTTGTGTCCATCTTCCCCACAATGTAGTCCAGAATGCACTGAGAAATCTTGTATCCTTGTCTGAAATGATGCTTCTTGGTATCCCAAAGTGTACCCAGACATGTCCAAAGAATAAGTTTGTTGCTTCTTATCCACTGATGGTCTTTTTTCAGGGCATCAGAACACACATCTTGCTGAACCTGTCAACTACCACAAACAGGTATTCATGTCCCTTCCTAGTTGTTAGTAAACCTCCCACAAATTCCATGGAAATGATTTCCCAAGAATGAGTAGGTACAAGTAAGGGATGATACATACCCTGTTTCTTGTTGGTAGGCTTCCTAGTACAACAAATCATACATCCTCTTATGAACCTAGTTACGTGCTCTTGCATCTTGGGCCAATACACATACCTCTACAAGTTAGCCACAGTCTTCCCTACACCAAAGTGACCTGCAACCTTGGAGGTGTGAGCCTCTCTAATCAGCTGCAAACGCTCACCTTTAGGAACACATAGCTTATCCAGCCTATAGAGTAACCCATCCTGGAAATGGTAGTCAATGGTGTTGTCGCCATCATGCACATGACTCTGACTCTGCAACTGCTGATACACCTCCTTGAAGTCCTCATCTTCTGAATATGCCTCTATGTATGCATCATGGGTGAATGGCTCCATGTGCATAAGAGTCCTCAAAGTTGTAATCTTTGATGTGGGTGGCCTTGAAAGCATATCAACCAACTTGTTTGTGATGCCCTTCTTATACTTGATCACCAAATGAAACTGCTGTAAAAACCCCATCCACTTGTAGTGCTTGGTCTGTTGTAGCTTATTCTAGGCCTGCAAGTATTGTAACGGCTGGTGATCTATGTGGATTATTGTCTCTTTTCCATCAGATAGTGCTTCCAATTATTCACATCTTGCACCATGGCATAGATATCCTTATTGTAGGTAGGGTAGTTAAGAACTGTACCATGAAATACTTCATAATGGTAGCAAACGAGCCTTCCTCCTTGCATCAAGACAACTCCTATATACCCACTCACATTTGTCGCCACTTCAAAAAGTTGTTGCAATTTTGGTAATGCCAGAATTGTTGCTTCACTGATCTTCTTCTTTAACTCATTGAAATCCTTCTTCTGCCCTTTCCCCACTGGAAACTCTTGCCCCTTGCTGTTATGGCGTGGAGTGGTGCTGCTACTGCTGAAAATGAGGCTATGAATTTCCTCAAGTACTGTGTTGCTCCAATGAAACTCCTAACCTTAGTAAAATTAGTAGGCACTAGCCATTTCATGATGGCCTCCATCTTGGAAGGATCTATCTTCAATTCTCCTCCACCAATCACATATCCCAAATACACCCGGGACTATTGCGCAAACTCACACTTCTTGAGATTTGCTAACAGTTGGTGCTTCTTCAATGTTTCCAGCACCTGCATCAAATGTGAAATATGCTCCTCCCAGGTAGCACTATATACCAATATATCATCCAAATAGAAAATAACAAATGAATATGTAAAAGGGTGCAGTACATCATTCATTAATCTCATAAATGTAGATGGTGTATTACATAGGCCAAATGGCATAACTAACCACTCATACAAACCTTGTATGGTTTGAATGCGGTCTTCCATGTATCTTCTTATTTGACTTGAACCTAGGGATATCCAAACTTCAAGTCCAACTTGGTGAAATACTTTTCTTGTTGCAACTGATCTAGCAGATCGTCTATCCTAGGTAGGGGGTATCTGTTCTTGAGTGTGATTTTATTCAATGCCCTGTAATCTATACACATCATCCAAGTCTCATCCTTCTTTGGCACAATGATGATGGGTGACCCACATGGTGATGTACTCAGTCGAATAACACCATATTCCAGCAGCTGCTGCAACTGATTCTTCACCTCGCTTGCTTCTATAACAGACTGCCTGTACAACTCAATATTTGGAAATGGGGAGTCTGGAAATAGTTGGATCTCATGCTCCACTTCTCTCTTAGGGGCTAACCCTTTAGGCTCTAGGAACACGTCCTTGTATGCCTGTAACAACTCCTCCAATTGTTGTTTTTGTTTCTTATTACACCCCTCTAAGGATGCCTTGCCTCTTATTTACTCCTCTACATACTGACTTTCTCTTAAAATAATAGAACATACTTCTTGCTGGCACTGATCAATTTCTTGGCCTGGTTGGCACTTACCAGTGAAATTTTTTACTTGTCTTTGTGCACGTTGGTGATGAATGTTTTTCCATCCTTGATGAGTCGGTACTAATTAGCTCCCCTCATGAATATTGCAGCATGCATGTACATGTATGGATTCCCAAGCACAACTCCACATACATCAAGGGAAACCACATCCAGATCTACTTCATCAATAAAATCAACATTGATAGCAAATCTAATTTTGCACTGTTTTGTTACCTTCAGCTCTACATCCTTATGTACCCATCCCAATGGATATGGGTTTGGATGATCATGAACTTACAGCCCCAACTTCTTGACCAGATCTACTGCAATGAGATTTGATTGTGATCCTGAGTCAAACAAAGCATCAATCTTCATCTTCTTGACCTGTATCTTTACATGGAAGAGTTTGGTCATTTCTTTTTATTCCTGTTGTTGAAGGTTACTCAGATTCACCTCCTTCTGCACTAATGTACAGATGATATTCTCATCCACGTCTGAGTTGCTTTCAACTTGGTTGCTCAAATCAGTGGCCATGAGATTCTTCTTCTTATTATCTTTCTTCTTGTTCTTCAGGTTTAGCTCTAGATGCAACTTCCAACACTTCTCCTCTATATGGCCATCAATGTTGCAATGGTTGCAGTGGTTTCTAGGATCTTTGCACTAGTGCGTCGTGGTTGATGTCTTTTTATCTTTTCCCCCATTTTGTTTCTTCTTCCCATCCTTAGAAGCATCTTGTTGCTCCTTTTGCTTCAATCCACTTGATTTCACTCTTTTCAGGCCTATGTTCTCTAGGTATTGTGCCTGTACACAAGCCTCGTCCACCATTTTTCATTTGAACAACATCACTTGCTCACATAGATGGTAGTGCAGACCCCCCAAATACTTGAGGAGTACATATGGGTTCTTTAGAGAGATACTCAACATTATATCCATCTTTCTGAATTATGTGGTGTACTCCTGCACGCTTTGACCCAACTTTTCCCTGAAGTAATGCCACCGGATCCACTAGTCTTCCACGTACCCAATGGGATAAAACTGTTACTTAATGAGGGTTTCTAAATCCTCCCACTTAGTCATTGGAGGTTCTCCCTCCAACCTCAGGGTTTCTTTGTGGCTATCCCACCAAGTCAGTGCATGGCCCTCCAATTTCAATCGCGCGAATGAGATCTTTTGCGCTTCCTCGATCTGATGGACACTAAAATAAACTTCCAATTGTTGCAACCTGTGGTTCAGCTTCAGAGCGTCGATCTAGCCGTAGTATGGCTTGATATCGACTTTTGCTTCCACTTTAAACAAGGATTGGTTCATGACACTCAAACTGGGTTGATATTTTCCAGGTTCTTTCTTTGGCTGGTTGTCTGCGTTTTCCTGATCTCCCGGTCCCCCTTCTTATTTGTCCTCTGCATTTGAACCCCCTTCTTCTCCAAATATCCCTATCTTATTGCTTAGGGCCACCATGAGGATGTATACATTGTGGTTTATATCCGCGACTTTTTTTTTAGCCATGAAAACCTCACCTCTACAAGATCATGAGGTTCGTTTACAGATTTGTCGCCCATGATTAGGGTTTTACAATTTTCAACCTCGTTGATCTAGATCCTTGCAATATCCACAAAATACCTAAAGAAACTTTCTCTGATACCAAATGATCTATAAACTATCATGGATATTCCACTCGAAAATCCTCACAACAGATCTAATAATATTATATTTAAAATCTGAGATTCTACACTATTACAATTTTATTTAATTTCTAGATCTGTAAAAATTAACTGTAATTAGTGCATACATGTAAAATTAAATCAAGAAAAAATTAGAGAACTACAAAATAAGCTCACACACACACATAATACACAAGATATGATCTTTGGGAAAACCATTTCGGGAGAAAACCCAGATGGAAGATGAGGCCCCTTCACTCTCTTTCTTTGTCTAGAAACATGGATGTAGATACAAAGCAGTAATGCCTGTGGCCCATTGGCTACTACATTGCACAAATCCTCTATGTGTGCTCTACCACCTATCTCTCATGGCTATCTTTGCTCAGCTATGGAACAAAATTCTCTTGAAAGAATGGAATGCCTCTTCCTCCTAGTGGCTTGGTTATAACACAGCGTGATAGCCTACTAGTGTTAAGTTTGACTACATCAACTCTTAACTAGAGTTACAAAATAGACTCTTCTATAGTCTTTTACATCACAAACACGTGGCTATGTTAGGTCCCTATAATACTAGTGTAACCCCTTATTGTTATTAGTGCAACCCCCTTATTTTATTATTGTGCCCATATAGTCCCCATGTTGTTATTATTGTGCCCCATAGAATCCCATTATTGTTATTGTTGTTCCCCTACAATATTATTGTTATGTAGGCTCTCATTGTATTGAGATGCCTTATACTCCTATATATAGAATGGAGGCCTTGTCATTTGTATCATCCAATAATTGTTCATTTGTGTAATGTAAAGGGGGTTTCTCCCTGGAAGAGGTTGATTTTGAAGTCGTTGATCTATCTTTCTTCTATTTTATGAGCTGGTTGCATAACATTTGGTATCAGAGCTTTTGATTCTGGGGTTTCACTGCTTCAAATAGGTCATCTTGGAATTTTCACTATAACCTTTTTTATACAAAGCTTCAGAAGCTAAAATTAAAAATCATTTGAGCCGCAATCTTGATGAACCTCAGGTCTGAATTTTAGATATTTTATCGCTATATTTTCAAAGATATGATCCAAGGAAGTTAGGATTTTGGCAGGCTCCCGAATTATATCTCAAATAGGTGACCTAGGGAAAATCATCATAACTTTCTCTTTCAGCATCAGATTGAAATTTCTTAAAAAGTTATAGAAATATGACAGAATTTAATTTTATTTATAGTGTTTCCAGGTTCGAAGGTCGAAACAGTGATACGCAGCACTTTGTACAAGTTCGCTCTTCTGAACCAGCCTATAATCAGGCCATCGTGAGATATTTGGAATAACTCTATCTTGGAGAATCCAATCTTAATCATACTTGTGGGGTTGGAAAGAGGACGCATAGGGTTACCACAGCACGAAATTTTAGACCTTGAAGATTCGAAATTACAGAGATACAATAGATTCAATATCAATCTCCTACAAATCAAAAAAATGTGTGTAGACTTTTTGAAATTTGCATAAGTTTGGTTTGAAAAAATAGTTTGACGTATTTCAAAGGGCATAGTGAAGCATAATTATCGTTAATTGATGCCCCGAAGAAATAAAATGGAAACACCTAGTAAGCAACTTGAAATCTCTACCATGACTCATGAAGAAGAGGAAGAAATGCAACATGATATATCAAAATTACGTGACCAAGTGCAACAAATTTCACTCTCACAAAAAGTAGCAGAAGCTATGATGGATGGTTTAAATAAAGGCGTGGAAGCTAAGATGAATGGTGTGGAAGCTAAGATGAATGGCGTGGAAGCTAAGATTGATGGTGTGGAATCTAAGATTGATAGTGTGGAATCTAAGATGGATGGTTTAGAAGTAAACATTGAATATTTGAAGAAAGACATGGAAGGTTTGAAAGGAGATTTAGCAAAGTTGCTTCGAGAAATGATTCCTAATGGTGAAAAGGTAGTAGAGGAAATTCATGATGAGAACAAAAGAAACGTTAATCATGATTCCATAGAATCTAATGTTGGATTCAATACCCACCATGTTCCAAAGATCGATATGAGGAAGTTTGATGACAAGGATCCCGTAACATGGATACTACAAATGGAGCAATATTTCGATCTCCATAATCTGCAAAACACATAAAAGGTACGCATTGCAACTTTATATTTAGAACCCAGTCAATTTGTATGGTATCGATGGCTTTTCTCTCGTAAACAAATTGTCACTTGGTAAAATTTTATGGAGGAAATGATAGCACATTATGAGGATACAAAAAGCAACACCTTCTTTAGCCAATTTATAAATCTCAAACAAAAGGGTTCAATGGTGGAGCACATTAAGGAATCCTAAAAATTGTATATAAGGGTAAAATATATTCCAAAGGAGCATAGAATTGATGTGTTCATAGGGACTTTAAAGGATAACATCCAACATGCGGTTAGCCTTTGGGAACCTGATTCATTTGAGAAGGCACTCAGGTTGGCAAGAAAAATTGAAAGCAAAATTATGGCAAAAAGGAAGCCTACCACTCACAACTATAAAGATGGAAGTGTTGTTTCCCCTAGCATTCCACAACCTACAAGGTTGACACCACAACAATTGGAAGAAAAAAGAGCAAAAGGGCTTTGTTGCAGTTGTGATAGCAAATATACTAAAGGTCATAAGTGTGTTGAGAAGAAATTATTTTACATAGATTGTGAATACGAGGAAGAAAAGGAACAAGAAACGTCAAAAGAAGAGGATATACACCAAGATACAACCCTAGAGAAAGAAGAAATGAATCTGACCATACCTTGTAATGCATTGGCAGGAATTACCACTCCTCAAACTCTCAAGATAGAAGGAAATATCAAGAAGAAAAAGGTAATAGTGTTGATTGATTAGGGTAGTACCCTTAATCTTATTCATTGTAAGATAGCCAAGGAATTGAATTACTTCCGATATCCAACACCAGAGTGTCAAGTGATGGTTGCAAATGGAGGAACCATAAATTTCTCTGGAAAGTGCCATAATATCAAGCTATCCATGGGAGAATATGTAATGAATAGTTCAATTCTTTCCATTCTAATGGGTGGTTTTGATGTTATATTAGGACTCCAAAGGCTACAACCTTTGGGTACGATAGATTTTAATTTTCAATAACTTTTTTTTATTTTTTTTTGGAAGGAAAGGAAGTTGAATTAAGGGATATCGCAGGGAAATCGGGAAAGATAATCAGCTCTAATAGCATGACAAAGCTTCTAAATAAATAACAACAGGGTGTAATTGCACAATTATGTTTACTAGAGGTTCCCACACAGAAATCATCTATTTCTCCATATCTCAAAAAAGTTTTGAACAATCATTCCAAGGTATTTGAGACTCCCAAAGGCCTCCCACCTATTCGTGATCATGATCATGTTATTCATTTGATTCCAGGAAGTGTTCCCCCAACCATCAGGCCTTACAGATATCCATATGCCCAAAAGAGTGAAATTGAACGTATGGTTGCAAAAATGATAGAGGTTGGTATAATTAAACCTAGTCAAAATTCTTTCTCTGCTCCAGCGGTATTGGTACACAAGAAGGATGGATCATGGTGCATGTGTCTGGATTATAGGGAGCTCAACAAGCTTACTATTAAATACAAATTTCCCATTCCTGTCATTAATGAATTATTGGATGAATTACATGGAGCAATTTACTTCACCAAGTTGGATCTTCATTCACAATGTCATCAAATCATAATGAAGACTGAAGACATTCCAAAAACAACATTTAGAACTCATGAGGGTCATTATGAATTTTTGGTCATGCCTTTTGGCCTTACCAATGCACCTTCTACATTTCAAGGTTTGATGAACTCCATTTTAAAACCATTCCTTAGAAAATTTGTGTTAGTAATTTTTGATGATATACTAATCAACAACAAGTCTTGGAAGGATCATGTTCAACATGTTGACAAGGTGCTCCAACTATTGGAGGAGAAACAATTATATGCAAAAATCTCCAAATGTTTCTTTGGAGTACAAGAGGTGGAATATTTGGGTCATATTTTATCTCATGAAGGTGTTAAGGTAGACCCTAGAAAAATTAAAGCCATTAAGGAATGGAAAATTCCCACATCCATAAAGCATCTGCGAGGATTTCTCATATTGACAGGGTATTATCGCAATTTTGTTAATAATTATGGGAGAATAGCAGCACCTCTAACAACATTAATAAAGGAAGATGCATTTTCTTGGACTCTGGAAGCAATGAAGGCCTTTGAACATCTTAAAGAGGCAATGTGCCAAGCACGGGTCTTAGCTACGCCAGACTTCACAAAAACCTTTATTGTGGAATGTGATGCCTCAGGAAATGGAAATGGTGTTGTTTTAATGCAAGAAGAAAGACCCATTGCTTTCAAAAGTCATCCAATCAAAGGAAAGTATTTACACAAAGCTATTTATGAGAAGGAAATGTTGGCAATACTACATGCACTTAAAAAATGGCGACCTTACCTAATGGGAGGACACTTCAAGGTAAAAACAGATCATGATAGTCTTAAATGTTTTTTAGAACAAAGGTTATCTTTAGAAAAGCAACAAAAATGGATCACAAAGATGTTGGGTTATAACTTTGAAATCACATACAAAAAAGGGAGGCAAAATGTTGTTGCATATGCACTTTCAAGAAAGGATGAGGATGTGGAAGCATTGTTTTGTGCCAATTCTATTATCCAACCAGATTGGATAAATGAAGCAAGGGATGAATGGAAGAATGATGAAGAAGCGTGGGTACTCATTCAAAAGTTTCAGCCAGATCCCATTACATCTGATACATTTAGCTGGAAAAATGATTCGTTATGGTACAAAGATCGTTTATACCTATCTAAGAATTCCCAACTCAAACAAAAGATTCTTCTAGAATTGTACACCTCTCCCTTAGGAGGGCACTTGGGATTTTTAAAAACTTACCACGGGGTTAAGAAACAAATTTTTTAGGATGGCCTTAAATTTGATATTCAAAAATTTGTGGAAGAATGTTTGGTTTACCCAAAAATAAAGTTGAGACAATTAAGACCCCAGGTCTGTTACAACCTTTATCCATTCCAAGTCAACGTTGGGAGGAGGTTTCAATGGATTTTATCACAGGTTTACCCAAGTCCGAAGGAAAGAGTGTCATCATGGTGGTAGAGTATAGACTTACCAAGTATGCACACTTTCGTGCATTATCTCATCCATTTAAATCCAGTACAGTTACTACTGCATTTACGGAAACAATTCAAAATCTACATGGAAACCCAAATATTATTGTAAGTGAGAGAGATCCCATTTTCACTGGAAATTTTTGGACGGAATTATTTTCTTGTTTGGGTACTCAGTTAGCTCATAGCTCATCTTGTCATCCTCAATCTGATTGGAAAACTGAGATAGTGAACAAATGGTTTTAGGGATATCTTCGTTGCTTTGTATATGATAAACAAACACAATGGGTCAAGTGGTTGCCTCTAGCTGAATGGTGGTATAACACTTTGTTCCATACTACAACAAAAATGACCCCATTTATGGCACTTTATGGATACCATCCACCGTCCATCACATCATATTTAAAATAAAACTCTAAGGTTCAAGCAATGGAAGATCACATCGAGCGTCAAAAACTGTTCTCAAACTCTTAAAGGATAACCTCACTTTGGCGCAGAATAGAATGAAACAATAGCTAAATCAACATCGCATTGAAAGAAGTTTTGATGTAGGTGACTGGGTATTTCTACGACTACAAACATATAAACAAATTTCCCTCAAGCAAGCTAAGAAGGATAATAAATTATCACCAAAGTATTATGGTTCGTACAAGGTGTTACAAAATATTGGTACTATGGCATACAAATTGGAGCTTCCTACATCTTCCAGAGTGCACCCAGTTTTCCATGTTTCATGCTTAAAGAAGTTTATAGGTGAGAAGATCCCAGCTCAAACAATATTTCCGAAACTTGATGAGGAAGGGAAAATCATAGTGGAACCTGAAGCAGACACAAAAACAAGAAATTGACAGCTACGAAATCGATCAATTTCAGAGTATCTCATCAAGTGGAAGAAATTACCCGCTGAAGATTCCACATGGGAGGATGATAATTTTATACAGAAGCATCCATAACTACTCAAGCGTTAAGGACAACACTTTTTGAAGGTAAGGGGCATGTTAGGTCCCTATACCACTAGTGTAACCACTTATTGTTATTAGTACAACCCCCTTATTGTATTATTGTGCCCATATAGTCCCCATGTTGTTATTATTGTGCCCCATAAAAGCCCACTATTGTTATTGTTGTGCCCCTACAATATTATTGTTATGTACGCTCTGATTGTATTGAGACCCCTTAGACTCCTATATATAGAAAGGAGGTCTTGTCATTTGTATCATCCAAGAATTGTTCATTTGTGTAATGTAAAGGAGGTTTCCCCCTCGAAGAGGCTGATTTTGAGTTGGTTGCATAACAAGCTAGCCCCTTTTCCATGAATAATGGGGGATGACACGGCATCCTCCCAAACTATAGGTGTGAAAACAAGAAGGTCATCTTTTGAGTAGCATAACGTTTGCATATGGACTCTGATTGATGTGATTCTTGCACCGTTGGAAATCTCTATGTGTGTAGAATAGCATTAAAAGGTGTTGCACTTGAGCGAAAAAGTTTTAACCCCAAAAAATGCCATTTGATGCCCCAAAATTCTCTCGGAAGGTTTCAGATCTCGTTTCACCAAACTGGGTCCTGTCGGTTAAAATGGTCCCTTGAGCTGATTCCTCCATTGTTTCCACTCCAAATGCATCGAGATGGATGGAAAACAATATAATGATCCAATTTGGATTAGTGACAAGTCCAAAACTAGAATTCAATCAAATTGAAACCAATATTAGGACTAAAACAAAAACTAAATTCAAGGGAAGGTAATTAAAAACTAAGAATGATGCACTATTCACCCCTACATATGGAGAATACCATCATTCATATGTAGTCATCAATACTTGAAAGTAGGAGAAACTATGGGCGACATCCTTCTTGGGCTCTATCCCTGCAACTTGTTGTAATTCAAAACCTCTTACCTTAATAACAACAAATTATTGACATGCAAAACCCACCTTATGCTCGACACCCACCACCTAATGTTGTTAGCTAACCTTGATCTTACTATTCGCCAGTTATTAAAGGTGTTGATAGACTTTACCTTGTGATTGTATTCATAACTACGACATGCATATTGTAAAGTCATCACAACCCTTCCCATTGATCCAACCCATGAGTTTCCCAAGCAACCCTTTACATCAATTGACACTTAGTTCTTACCCTTGAGTGACCCAAGCAACAATGTGGTAGAAGAATTTGCACAGCCATTAGGGGAATTTTGAGGTAAAATATGGGCCTCAAAGCAAAAAATGTATTGTCAAAATTAACTTTAAAAGAACCAATAGGATTCAAGATGATGATGTCCACCTCAAGGATAAATATTTTTGGATGAAAAAGAACAAAACTACTTGTTTTTATCGTATTTTCAACTTATCTCTTTATATTTTTACTCAAATATCAAGTTTAGGAAATTCCACGTCCAACAAGTACCCATTTGCACACTTTTGTATGACCCACAATAATATAAATTGAAAATACACGAAAAAAAAATGTGTTTCAAGGATGGCCTTTCTATAACACTGTCAATAATTACTCATTAGTGTTCTCCTAAAGAACATATGTTTAAAATATGAATGATATTGTGTATGGTTGTCATTTTTAATTTCCACTTCTATAATTAAATAGCTAGAGCTACATAGATTTATACATATAAAACAAGAAGTTTTAAGTTTAATTTTGAAATTTGTTTAAAAAAATCCACTTGCACTTAACTTTCTTTCTAGATAAAAATCAATAAAGGCTTGAAAGGATTTCATTATCATACATTTATTGTTTGTTGATGATGTGTTACTTTTCATAATGGTTTTGCAAGATGAAAAAGCGTATTGGGTAAGTCTCTTCATCTTATTTAATCAACAATAGGCATGCATATTCATTTTTAAAATTCCACGTTAGTTTTTATAAGTTAGAAGAGCCTTAAGTTCATCTTATTTAGACAATTCTTCCCTTTCAACTAAAACTATTTCATGATAGCATGAAAATTTAGGATTCCATTTGAAGACCGATAAATAATTTTTGAAGGATTTGATGTGGTTATTCGAGAGGGCTAGAAAGAGAATTTATTTATGGAGCAACAAGTGCTTGTCCATGGTCATATACTAACCCTAAATAAAAGTGTGATTAAAATGATACATGTATGTGGAAACATCATTAACGCTAAATAAAAGTGTGATTAAAGTGGTACATGTATGTTAGATGACCATGTCCACCATACCAAAGAGTATATTGTATAGGAATAAAATAAATGTTTTGAATACCTATGGTATGGAAGGAAAGATACAGTCAATATTTCTTCAGTCAAAGGGAAAAATTAACCAAGCCAAAATGTTTAGGCAGTCAGGGTTTAAAAGACTTGTCTCACTTTTCAAAGATATTTACAATAAATGGATTTGGAGAATGATTGTAAGGGGAACACTATGGTAGAACCTAATGATAGATAAGTACATAGCCCTTCTTAGTATACAAGAATAGTTTATAATTTAAAACTAGATGCTTTATGGGGATCCATCTATTGGAAATACTAGATGCACTTTAATTGGGGGATCCATCTATTGGACTATTGTTGACATTGGATGATTGGAGCATCGAGACTCAATGGTTATGGGCAACAAATAAATCAGTAGATAGATATAAGGTTAATATTTTATTTCTATTTTTTTTTTTTTTTTAGTAAGCTTGGCGGGACTACATCTTCAACATGTCCAATATATCACCCCGATTGGGGCGAGGAATTGAACCGATGACTTCACATCAAGGAGTGCCTTAATAGAGCACCCAATCACCGTCTATCCAAGACCTCATGGACATAGATACAAGGTTAATATAGTATACATAGTTTTTATTCTTTAGCTTGGAGTGGACAATAAGGAACGAAAATGACATCTCTTTTGAAATTTAAAGCTCCCCTAAAGATTAGATTTTTTGGTTAATACTCAAAAATAGGTTCCTCACTTGGGCCAATTTTCAAAGAATATAATGGCAATGAATCAAGTTATATGTAGAGGACAAGAGGAGAGTGGCATTCACCTCTTCATGTCATGCCACTTAACCAAGGAGATGTGATAAGCAATAACAATAATCATGTAGGGAAAAGGAAATTAGGAAGTGTCCTCCTTATAAGAGGAACTATAAAATTGGTGGGATGACAAGGATACTGAAAGAAGCATCATTCCGTGCCAATCTTTTTCTTATGAGAGATATGGTTGGTCATAAATGCATCACACTTCTAGAATTAAACTTTATTTTTGGTGATGGCCTTCTTGAAAGCTAGGAAAATATACATATTATGTATAGACTTACAATAAGAGGAAGAAAATGTAGGTTAAAGACTAATATAAATGAATCAATACCTTATATACTTTTTGAAATAGTTTCATGAGGAATTCTAAGAATTAGTAGGTCTTGGGGTATTTTACATATATTTGAATCATGGTGGTTCCTTTTTTGATGTTGTTAGAGGAATGGCCTAAATATTCTACTTGAAATTTGAGTGACTTCTCTTCTTATGAAATCAACCTTTGGGATGGAATTAATGGACATTCATGTCTTGAGAGGCTAATATCTTGTAATTTCTTGATTATAAGGATGCATAGAGCATTAAAACATGACTTTACATGGAGATAGTATGAGAGCATGGGAACGTAAATCCTTCTCCAAATATTTTTCCTACAAATAATTTATGAGGGTACAAAATCAAGAAGTTGACCACCTATTAAAACAAGCTTGTGGAAAAGTAGAAAGGGTCCTTGTAGGTCGTTAGGCATATATATGAGACATAGGAGGTTTTCCTTGCTAGACAATTTTTTTAGTAGTAACTCTCTTTTGACCAAAATAGTAGAACCTAAAGACATGGTGGAAGAATTTTTTTGTGTATATTCATACTATATCTATTTTTGGTATCATCGATTTTCTCAAGTTAGAATTTATGTTTTTATGAAGGGGTGCTCTAAATATGAGCTTGTTAATCCATTGCATGGTATACTTTTAATTGTGCAAACTATTAAAAAAGTATTCTTTTAATTTCTAATTGCTATAACACACACATAATGCAAGAGAATTAGATATTCATGTGATGCATATTATTCACAAGATATACATATAAATACATTATTTTCTGATCCTTGGTGTTATATTCTAACAGGTCTCTTGGACTTCTCATGATTGTAGGCATTTTCTCAAGGCTTTTCACCTTCCTCTCAAGCAAATAAGCCAAATTTACATGACCCAAAAGATTAGGTTTCCAACATTCCCCCCCTCCTTAATCCAAATGGGTATATGTGAGTCCAAGAAGAGAGCTAAAATATAGACGTTTATAGCAGCCAATGGTTGGATATGCTCTATCAATATGGTGGTTTAAGGAAGACCACAAATCAAATGAAATAGCAAAAGTTGAAGTCTTCTAAGGAGGGTGCTTTAAGGCTAACCACCAACTCTTGAACTTGGATGGAAGTAGTTCCTGGAACAATGTTGATTTTGGATAGAAGTTGAAGTCTTTTGTGAAATGGAAGTGCTCTCTAATGATGGTTTAAAGATGAACACAAATTGATGAAATGGGTAATAGAAGCTAAATTATTCTACTGGTGGTAGTTTAAGGTTAGTCACCAACCAAATCATGTTCATGGAACATGAGTTCGTATCCAGCTACAACTCCAACTAAGGATTTGATTGACTTTAGCTCTAGGATTTGACTGTAGGCTTTATTTAGGCTATGGCTCAGGTTCTCTTGATATGACTTCAAAACTAGTTGTTGATTATCAATTCCCCCCTGCCATATACAAGGTGAGAAGATGAACATATCTCCACTATAAGACATGCTAATACTCGAGAATGAACTCTATTGTATGACTAATATATCTTCTTGCCTATTCAAGATAATTGCTAAGAAGTGATTCATCTAAGGTGAGCCTTTATTTTTGTAGAAGTCTTGTGTTTGGAACATCTATCTAGATGATGAGTGTGTTTTCCATAGTGCTCACAAGGGCGAAGATCAAAACAATGATATTTCATGTGGCAAACTCAATCGCAATGTTGGCATTGACTGGTGGAGCAGGTGAAATGGAACTATTTTGAAGAAACCCAACACTCTGGAACCATATTTATTTGGAGTAGTTTGGAATGGGAAAGGTCACCCCCTTTTCATTCCCAAGACTGGTTATGTGCTTGTTGTTGATTACTTCTTCCCAAGGTCTAATTATGGGCTTGGGAAGTGAAAGCAGGATCTCTTCATCTTCATGTGAATTTGCTCTTGAAGTTTATCATGTGTTAGTTTTTTATAATATTCTTTTTCAAAATAAAAAGGGAGAGTTAATATGAGTACGGACCAGTTCAAAATGTTGATTCTTTGTTGTAATTCATCTCATTAGAGCTAAGATTCAAGTTGTAGAAACTCAATTTTCTCATGCGAACCTTGTAAACAAGTTTGAACATCGACAATAGTTTTTTTTCAACTATGATTGTATTGTCAAGAGTGGAATGTATTAGAGTGTTTAGTGACTATAATACTTCACCAATTAGAAGCATTTTCTCAAGCTGGAAAAATTAAGGGTGTCAACTTCTTTGAATATTAAGACTAGAAACCTTCTCACTAGTTTTGGTACACTATGATAAGAACTTTTGATATTTGGAAGAAAAGGTCTATTACAATGACTATTTTTGGATTACGAGCTAGGAAATATGAAAACTCCCAAATTTGAGTTTGGTTTGTAACATCTCAAAAGAATTATGTAACTCTACAATTTATAGTCACATTTCAATTCTTCAATTCCACAATATGTCTATGACCAATGAATACACTCAATGGACAAATTTTCATTTCCAAAGATTTGGAACAAAATGAGACCCATCAACTAAGTTTCAAAACACGTTTATACAATATAACACATGATTTCCTTGCAAATTTTTAAGTCATTCATTTAGTAGCTAAACTTCAACTCGCTGAGAATCCCTGTTACCTTCCATAATAACGCTTTTTCAAATAGAGATGCATATTCATCATGGCTAGGGAATTAGACACTGTATCAATAATAACTTGGAAAAATCGATCATATCAACAATAGTTGAGATAATAAGGAATTTAATTTGTAGTTTCTCGACAAACATTTCAAGCACTGGATATGGAGGTTATGATTCAAGAAATTATTGAACGCTTTCCATCACTTTTGAGTAGTCAAACATTTCAAATATTGAATATGGACTTGAATTTATTTCAACCTTAAATTTCACCCAATATATCATCAAATGTTAGAAAACACAACATTATCAAACATTCAAATTCCTACATTCAGAATATTGTATTTCAACCCAAATTGCTTTTTGAAAACCCCGAGCTAGTTCAAAAGCAAGCAACACCCTCAAGCTTCAAATCCTTCAGCTAAATTTGTGGGGGTAAGAACCAGGGGTTCATCTCAATGAGGTAAAAAAAATGAATGGTTCAAAGACGCATTCAAAGATGTGGAATACATTCGGTTAGATGGGAAAAAACGAGAAGAGAACAAAAAACATACAAACATGGAAAGAATAGAGGAAATAGGAACCTAGAGATACATTAAAATTGTTGGTAGGTGAAGCATTCAAATACCACAACATTGACAAAGCAAACTAATAGTAGAGGGACAATCACACCTCGTTGAGCATCGAAGAAACTTGTGCTACAGTATTGTGAAAAAAATGCTTAATTTATGAGCCATAATGCAATAGGGAGCTCACAACGATTTATTCAGTTGATGCTTTTCACCTTCGTCTCAAGCGAATAACAAAATTTACATATTTGGGGTTATGTTTCCAATTTTTACTAGCATACATCCAAAGTGGGAGAAGGGAACACAAGAAGAGGAGGAAGAGGTTAAATTTTAATTATATGTAAATGTATTGAATGAAAAAATTAACAATTCATTTAAAATAAGTGTTGCAAGGAATTTTAGTGCCTTCCTCTCAAGTTATAAATTATGCTCTAGAAAAAACTACATAAAATATCATAACTTTTGCATTGCTCAATGCTAAATTAATAGTGGTTGATAGACAAATGGAATTCTATAGTCTTGTTTTGGTAGGAAATAATTTAAGATGTTTACACATTTATAATTTTACTCCTACATAAATAATGGTGGGAAGTAACTCCTCATAAGTATATTTATTTACATCTTATTCCTATCCTTTTTTATGCAAAAACTTGCTTAAATTATGGTGGGAAGTAACTGATGGTAAATATGTTATTTACATAAGTATGAACTATTTTTAAAGATTTTAATTTTGCATAGTTTTCTTACAAAGGTTAAGAATAAAAAATCATTACACAAATATTTATAAATCATGTATGAATATTGCAACAATATTCATAAATTATGGGACAAATATGTGAGGTAGTTATCCACCATGCATTATATTGTGCAATGGGTGTAATAAGAGATTCTAGTTATGATCTAGCCAAATTGAAAAAACATTTATTTTTCAAAATTAAGCGTTATAAATTGCATTGGTCAATGTTAAACTAATAGTTGTCATAGTCGTCAACAGGCAAATCTATTGCTAGATAGAGTTTGGCAAGGACTAACAAGGCCAATGTTTATCATGTGTCAAAATTTGGTCATGTCATCAAATATGGAATTGGGATTTGAGCAAATCTCTATTGTAGATATAACTAGTTGTGTAAACTCTAAATCAAACTTAATTTTTTTGCTTAACGCATTTATAAATAGTTTTAGTTATGCAAACCAATAACAATGTGTGTTTGAAAATATAAACTATGTGTAGTCCACGATTAAGGTAATATATTTATAACATATCAAATGTATTGCAAACTTTTTTACGTGCCAAATGTATTGCAAAGCAATTTGTTTACCATGTTGAACTTTGAAGCGAGGAAAGATGGAACAACCCTCTTACACACGCAACACAATACATGAAAGATAAACATGTTTTTGTGGGGATTTGAACATTAGTGAGGGAATAGCAATACACCCACTTTACCAACCAACCGAAGCCCCCATTAACAACAAAACACAAAATTTATGAAAAAATTACAAATTTAATGAATATTTCAAGATTTAGGAAGTTTTATAGCTTGTAGTCATTGGCACATTCATAAGGATGATTTTCATATAACACGAGTGTTACCATTTGAACTTTTTCTTATATAAATAGTTGTATGGTAATAACCTATAGGTGGTAAGGATGTTCACACAATTGATAAGAGGAACAAATATTAAATGACCTGACACTCTGACTAACATCATATATCGTTAATCAATACAAGGCCATGTATTTAATCAATGTCCATTTCTCTCAACTATGACCAACAACTTTTTTTTGGCTTTGGAGAATTTGCAAGATGGATTTAATCTATCCAAGATCTACAATTGACCGAGATAGGGTGTTTTTGTTTAAAAAATGAGTTGCAGTTATTAAAAAAAATTAACCGTGGGATGTTTTAGTTTAATAAAATAATATTTCCAAATAAGAAGAGAAACAATTCATTTGCAATGAATCGAAAGGAAGTGAATGCTAATTCTATTTTTGGACTTGAATTAGAGACAAACCATCCATTTACTAAATTCATATAACACAGATCCAAGTCATCTTTCAAAGAGACTCTAGCAAAAAAAAACACTCAATATTTTCATTAGCCATAGAATGTGAAATAATCTCCTATAACTCTATATATTTCAATGTCAAAGAAAAAAATATAGGAAAAGTTTAAACTAATAAAATAAAGATGAATTGTATTCATTGTGGACTCCATACTAATGAATCACGTTGAACACATACATCCATATACGGATTTTGACAACAACTAAAAAAGGGAAATCACAAGCACGATGATCTAGGGGATCAAAAATATGCTCAAAAATAAAAGTGCTTGAAATCACTCAAAACCACTGCTAAATCATAGATATTGTTTTTCTAATTCCAACGATGCTTGAATCGCCTCAATCTGACACTGTATTTGAAAGTTATCATGTTTTGAAGTTTTGGGCAAACAATCAAAAAAATCAACTTGCAGGGTTGACTAGGCAACTAATTCTGCAGGTTGTATGATGACATCAGCAACTGACTGGGCAGTATGATGTGCAATATGGGCCAATCCTGTGTTGACACATGGAATGGTCATACAGGGCGATTTGGTGAGTTGTGATTGGTTGGTGAGTTTTGTCGTCGACCAATCAGGAGGCGCCACGTGGCCCTCGACATTCGCGCAAAATTCGAATGGTTCAACCGATAGGCCTCTGCCAAAATCGAACCCACGATCTCGCGTCCAACAACTGACTGTTGAACCATTGAGCCACCAATGTTTCTTATTAAATATGGTGGGCGAATTTATTTTTAAATTTTAAAAGTTGACGCGTCGGAGGAGGGGGCAGGGCACGTGGCCCCAACCCTAGGTTTCGTGTATACCATGTTCCTGGGTGCCAAAGCAAAGGGGGCAGGAGATTAGCCCAGCCCCTAGTCCCATTATACCACATGTAACCTTGGGCATAGATTGTGGAGGACTCGGAGCCGAAAGGGCTAGCGCGTGGCCCAACCCACAGCCATATGGTCATAACATGACCAAGCACAATAGAGCTGATGAGCGTGTGGCCTATGGTCTGTGCCCTGGCCATATTGTTTGCCACATGATCGTGACAAGGGGTGATAGTTGGGTCCACAACACCCAACTAACCATTGAAAAATTTACACAATTAATGACAGAATTCACATTGATTTGTCTCCTAACGGATCAACCAATGAGAGGAATTCGTTGCCAGTTTAGCCAATTTGGTGAATTTGCGAGACAAATAGTAGAGAAATGGAGAAAGAGGCCTAACTTGGTCATTTATCAGCCTTTTTTAGCCCAAGGTTTTTGGGTGTTCTGTCCACAACGACAACATTATTTTTGTTATTTTAACATTATACATTGATGTAATATACATTTTGAGCATATAATATAAAGGGTCAACATCAGAAGTTGGACCCGAAGACATAGCCCAAGAGGAGTGAACTCCATCATCAATTTTTGTTTGTGTGATGCTACATGTTGTCTATTTTTTCTTTGGTTATATCTACAAAATTTTACTAAAATTACTAAGTTTATGTGCTTTTGCAATTTCGATCCATTGCCCACTAGACATAAACTAGCTTACAAATGTTTTCAAGAAACCTTCAATTTGTAATTTTAGATCAATTTGGTATCATAGCATGGTTGTTTTGAAGGTTTGACTGTTTTTTCAAGTGTTTTTTAATGATTACAAGGTCTAAGTTGAGGAGAGGAGAAGGAGTGCTTGAAGAACCAAACCCTCAAATTGGTTCAAGGAGGTCACAAACTCCAAGAACTCCACCAGTCATGGCACATGAAGAAGGACAGGAGCTAATGTCTGAGGATGAGAGAGCTTTCAGAAAGTCTTTCTATGATATGTCTAAGATGGTGAAAGTGTTGTACAATGAAAGGACAACAAGGTTGCAAGGAGAAAGTTCTAATCAACAAAAAGGTAATGGTGGTGATGGGAGCAAGCCTCCACCTCCACCTCCTCCTTCACCTCCATCTTCACCTCCATCCTCACCTCCTTCTTCACCTCCTTCAACACCTAGACATACTCCTCCTAGATCTCCAAAAGGACATGCTAAGTCTCCTTTGCTTAAGCTTGATGTCAAGTTTGAATTTCCTATGTACAATGGGGAAGTAAATGCTGAAAAGTTGGATAATTAGGTTCATAAAATTGAATTCTATTGCAAGATTCAAGGAATTAACAATGATTTTACAAAGATCCAACTTGCTTCTCTTCATTTAGAAAGTGCAACCCTCATCTGGTGGGAGACCAGAACTCAAGAAAATTTGAAGGAAAGTGGTAAAATTATCTCTTCCTGGAATGATTTTGTAGTTGCATTAATAAGGAAATTTTATCCATTAACTTATATGAAAAAATAAATTATGGATTGGAAAAAAGTTAGACAAGCTAAAGGTTAGAATGTCCAAAGTTACACACAAGCATTTAGAAGAAGAGCTTTAATCTTGCGTGTTGATTTGTCTTCACAAGACACTCTCCTTAAATACATAGGTGGATTACACAATTATTTAAGACATACTATACTTATATTTAATCTCACAAATATAGATGAAGTATGTGTTCGAGCAACTCATTTAGAAGCTAGATGCAAGAATGTTCCTCAACAAACTAGCAAGAAGCCATCTAAGTCTCGAGACAAAGGAAAGGAGAAGTTTAAAGGCAAAGGCAAAAAGAACACTACAGTCAAGAAAGAGGGAGAGAAACCTACCTCTAAGCATTGTTCAAAAGAAGGCCATGATGAAGACCATTGTTGGGAACTACATCTAGAAATGAGACCAAAGAAGTTCAATCACAAGGGGAAACAAAAGATTGTTGCAACAACTCAACAAGATCTAGGATCTTATTCAAGAGATGAAACCAAAATCATAGCCATGGGATTGAAAGGTAAATCTTCTATTGCCAGTACTAGTTCTTCTAGTAAGCCTATTGAGTCTCAAAATGACAAAGAAATAATTGAGATTTTCCGTATCAGGGTCATTACAAAACATACTAAAGTTGGTACCTTGTTTGATAGTGGATCCCAAGTTAACCTTTCTGTGAATCTATTGTCAAGAAACTAAATCTAGAAACTACACATCATCCTAAACCTTACCCTTTAGGTTGGGTATGTGATGGTGTCAAATTGCAAGTGACAAGAAAATCTAAACTCAAATTCACCATCACTGCAAACTTTATTGATGAGGTAGAGCTTGATATTATTGACATATGTGGAATTGTTTTAGGGAGTCCACACTTGTATGACCAAAAATCCATATTCTATAGTTATGAGAACAAATATCATCTTTTTTAAGATGGAATTGAGTATATTGTTAGAGCACATCGTAAGAAGATGAACTTATATCTTGTAAGTGTTGGTCAAATGAAAATTCTTGTAAATGCTAGTAAGAATTTTGTATTGTTGATGATTAAAGCTAAGGATATTGCCGAATCTGAAGCTTTCAAAGGATGTGATTCAAAACTCAAGCATGATTTGGTTGAAGTTGTTAACACTTACGACAAAATGTTTTAGGAACCTGAAGGGTTGCCTCCTAAAAGAGGAATCCAACATGAGATTCATTTGCAGCAAGATGCACCACTTCCAAATATTGGCATGTACAGAATTTTAGTTTTGTAGAATGCAGAAATCAAGAAGAAAATTCAAGAGTTTCTTGACAAAGGGGGCATCATGCCTGGCACATCTCCTTGTGGGTCTCCTATTGTCTTGGTTCCAAAGCAGGACGGTACATGGTGTATGTGTGTGGATTTTAGAGCTTTGAACAAAATCACGGTAAATAATCGCTATCCTCTTCCTCGCATTGATGATTTGCTAGATTAGTTAAAGGACGTTGTTTACTTCACTAAGTTATATTTGAGAAGCGGTTATCATCAGATAAGGATTGTTGAAGATAATATTTGGAAAACTGCTTTCAAGAAAAAACAAGGTTTGTTTGAATGGTTAGTTATGTCATTTGGGCATTGAAATATACCTACAACATTCATGAGAGTTATGAATGATGTGTTGAGACAATTCCTTGATGATTTTGTCCTAGTCTACTTAGATGGTATTATCATTTTCAGTAAGACTTGGGAAGAGCATGTAAAGCATGTGAAACAAGTTTTAGATGTCTTGAAAAGAGAGAAATTGTATTTGAAGATGTCTAAGAGTGAATTTGGGAAAACCTCTTTGGTTTATTCGGGCCATATTGTAGGATGTGTTGAATTGAATATTGATCCCTCAAAAGTTTAAGTCATTTTGAATTGGCCTAAACCCAACAATGTAACAGAAGTTAGGAGATTTTTGGGTACAACACAATATGGAGAAAATTTATAGCTAACTTCTCACTCATTGCAACACCATTACATGCTTTGATAAGTGTGAAGCGGGTCTTTTAGTGGGTTGGCAAGAAACAAAAATCATTTGATGCATTGAAAGAGAAAATCACTACAACACTACTTCTAACACTTCCATGTCTTAAGCAACCATTTGAGATTCAAACCGATTCAAGTGATTATGCCATGGGAGCAGTCAGAGAAAATTTTAGGGGCTAATATTCGCCCATGGGCTAATTTTCTATACTTTTTCCAAAAAAAGATTCGCTAATTTCCATTTTTTTGTAAAAATGATTCGCTCAAATTTTATAGAATGAAATTATTTTACCTTAAAAATCGCCAAAAAATTATATATAGACTATATAAAAATATTATAAATTTGAATATTTTTACAAAAATATCTGCAAACATTTTATAGATTTCATATTATGGACTAGAGGGATTCGCCAAGGTTTCTAAACTTTAAAATAAATTTCCATCCTTAAAATTTTCCCTAGGAGCAGTTTTGATGCAGCATGATAAGCCTATTTGTTATCATTCTAAAACCTTTACTAACGCAATAATTAACTATCCAACTTATGATAAAGAGTTGTATCTTTTCATACAAAGCATGAATAAATGGAAGCATTATTTGATGGGTAAATATATGATTATTCACACTGATCATCAAACTTTGCAATATTTACAATCGCAAACCAAGCTACAAGCACCTAGACTTTCAGGTGGATGGGATTCCTACAAAAATTTCATTTGGTAATCAAGTGTAAGAAAGGTATATACAACAAAGTTGTTGATATGTTTTCAAGGCCTATTGTTAATGCATATGTCATTCTTAAACATAACTGAATTATTAATGAAAGTTATATTGAACAATATGCTCAAGATGACGATTTTAAATATGTTTTTGCAACTTTGATTCAAGGCAACCATGTTGAAGATTTGGAGTATCATATTCATAACAATTTGTTGTATCATCTTGGAAAGTTACGTGTTCCATAGGGTGAAAGAGTCAATGTCATAAGGGAAGCCCACACTTCTCTTATTGTTAGTCACTTTGGTGTAGGAAAAACAGTTGCACAAATTTAGAGGTATTGTTATTGGCCTAGCATGAATGAAATTGTTTGAAGATATGTAAAGGGATGTTCCATGTGTTCTACTAGCAAGCCTAGTAATATGAAATTGGGTTTGTACACTCCACTTCATAATCCTTCTCGTCCTTAGGAAAGTCTTTCAATGGAATTTGTAGGAGGACTACCAATGTCTAAGAAAGGTTATGATTATCTATATGTTGTTGTGGATCATTTCAGAAAAATGTGTGTGTTGATGCCATGTAAGAAACAAGTTACAACTAAACAAACCGAAAAGATGTTCTTTCAAAATGTATGGGTTCACTTTGGGTTACCCACTTCTATTATTTCTGATCAAGATTCTCGATTTTTCACGAAGTTTTGATTAAGTTTATGAGAGCTCATGGACACTGAGTTGAAGAAGAGCACATCATTTCATCCATTGATCCAAACTTATGCAAGAATGAATTACAGATATAAACATAAACATGGAGATGCATCAAAAATAAATTTATATTTCATTAATACCAAAGAATTGAAATATGCTTACATACAGAAATAAACTAACTCAAGCGATGGTAGCTTATCTCTAAGAAGAGATGTGGCGACTACATGCCTCTGAACTATGTTACAAGGAAGTTCAAGGGCCTTTTTATTATTGAACAACAAAGGGAAACCCTAAACAACCAAAACCCTAACCCTACAAGATAGAACAACAAGAGTTTGTGGGCCTCATTGGGGTTAGTTGGACAACCAACTTCCCAGGATCATAACTTGGTCATATGTTCTCTATTTGGTGTGTACAATACCTTGTTAGAAAGGTATACTTGAGTACTGCAATATTTTTTAGACCTCCAAAAAAGTCGTTTATGGGGTCAAAACAACTTCAAAAGTTCAGGGCCCGAAAAACTGCTAAAAATAGTAAATTGTCCTATAATCAAGGAAACAGATGAAACCAGTTGGAGTTACAGGTGGAATAGGAAGGTGGCCATGAATATCCACTTGACTAATTCCTCCCCCCTTAGGAATCAATGGTCTCCATTGCGTGCAAAGCCTCCGTGAGGTGAGGAATTTTTTGTTGAACTTGGTCCCTGGTGAGCCACTTGCCCTGGTGAAGGAGTTGGCCTACTTTTACAACTTGATATAGATGGATCCACTGCTAGTGAGTATTCTTGATTTGTGTGTCCATAATCCTATTAGTCATGGTATGTTCGTTACAACTTAGGTTGATCTTCGTTGGTGTCAATTACACATCAATGTCTGATGTGCCTAGCAATGGGGGAAAGTATGGCCGCAATAGGTCCACATTGAATATTGGGTGTAGATTAAGGAATAGTGGAATGTTGAGTTCAAAATCATTGTCTCCTAAAACCTTAGTGATGGTGTAAGGCCAATATCGGAGCGGGTGAAGCTTGCGGTGTGCGCCAATGAGGAACTTCTTCTAACCAAACTTTGTCGCCCACTTGGAACTTGTGTGGCCCCTGATGTTGATCATGATGTTGTTTGTACTTTGTTTGTACTTAGAATTTTATATATCCAATATGGCATGGACATACTGGAAGATGTGATGAATTCATTCAATGAAGTTGGTAGCTCTGTCAGCTTCAGACTAGACATGAGCCGAATCTACCTGCGTAGCTACAAGTGATATGGCAACATCAATTGTACATAGTAGATGGAATCCCAACCCCAACTGAAAGGGGTTGTGGTCAGTTGAGATATGGAGAGCTCTGTTGTAGTTATGATGGACATAGGGGAGCCTTTCATCCCATATGAGTGGATTCTTCGAGTTGTAAATGCACATGATGTGCACGATCATCCAGTTGACAACCTTTGTTTGGCCATCAGTTTGGGGGTGAAAGGTCATAGACTTAGTGAGCTTGGTGTCCAACAATGGCCAGAGGATTGACTAGAATATACTTAGGAACTTGTTGTCCCAATCTGAGATAATGGACTGTGGGATCCTAAAGTGTACCCATACTCATTCAAATAAGAGTTTGGCAGTGGCTTATGTTGTGATTCTCTTCTTGCAGGCCGCCAAAATGACCATCTTACAGAATCTATCGACGACCATGAAAACATAGTCGTTACCATGCTTGGTAGAAGGAAGGCTTGACACGTGATCCATAGAGCTGGATTCCTAGGGCCGGTCAGGATTAGGCAGAGGAGTATACATGGCACAAGCAGTGCAGGATCTGATTTACTTGCACACATCCTATAGAAGTTTTGGCTAATAAAAATACTTCTGCAACATTGCCACTATCTTTTCTACCCCAAAATGTCTAGTGACTTGACTATAGTGCGCCACCCAAATCATCTTGGCACACTCACTCTAAGGAACACAGAGGTGTCCCAGGTGGCATAAAAATGTGTCCTGGAGGTGAAAGTTTAGAACTTGCTTAGCTTCTAGGAGCATTTGGTATGTGGTGTCAAATTCTAGATCACTCTTGTAAAGATGCGGCCATCATGAAGCCTTGTGTCCACAAGAGTCGAGCACAATGGTCATTGTCATAATCAGTGATTCCCTGAGGTAGTATGCAACATTATTGGTGTTTCCCTTCTATACTTAATGTTCAAATGGAAATGTTGCAGATATGTGGACCATTTATGATGGCGATCGTTCTGCAACTTTCCTTGTGTCTGTATGAACTTCATGGGTCAGTGGTCTATGTGGATGACCATTTCCTTCCCCATAATGTAACATTTTCATTGTTAGCAGGCCTACGCAACGAAATACATATATATGTCATAGGTGGGATACTTTCATATTGTATATGAAAGTGTCTCACTATGATATGCCACTGGATGCCCTTGCTCAGTAATAACTACACCAATAGCATAATCAAAGGCATCTATCTCAATTTGAAATGGTTGTTGCAGGTGTGTTGCAGGTCTGGTAATGTGAGCACTGGTGTAGAGTAGAGGCGATGCTTCAACTCGAAAAATTCCTTTTGTTGGGATTCAAACCAAAATAACTTTTCTTTCACTCTGCCCTTGTTGACTTGACTCAAAGGCCAAGTGATATGAGAGAATCCTAGCACAAACCTGCGATAGAAATTGGCAAGATATAGAAAGTTGTGGAGCTCTGTTAGAGTGGTTGGGGTTGGCCAATCCCTAATAGCTTGTATCTTGGCTAGGTCCACATGCACACTCCACTCATCAATGACGTACCCCATACATTGAACCTAGGTCATACCAAAAGTGAATTTCTCTAAATTGGCACACAATTTGTGTTGCTGCAAGGTTTGGAGGACCTGTCGAATATGGTGTATGTTCTCTTCCCAAATCTGGATGAAGATCAAGATGTTGTCTGAATACACTACCACGAACGAGTTGGTGAAGGGCCGCAAGATGTTGTCCATCAACAGCATGAAGGTTGTGGGGGAATTCGTTAACCTGAAAGGCATGACCAACCATTCGAAAAGGCCCTCCTTGGATTTGAAGGCAGTCTTCCACACATCAGAGGGTTTGATTGGTGCCCAGTGAAAATAAAAAATTGAAGTCAATCTTGCTAAAATATTTGGCCCCCTTAAGCTAGTCCAGAAGGTCATCAATCTGTGGGATTGGATGGCTATTCTGGATAGTCATCTTATTCAAAGTCTGATAGAAAATACAGAGCCTACAGGCTTCGTCCTTCTTTTATACCACCACGATCGGGCTCCCACATGAAGATGAACTTGGCCTGATGTGCCCTTTCTGCAACAGCTCCTGAATCTTCCTCTTGATTTCATCATTCTCTAGAACAAAGTGGTGGCAGATTGGTCCATTGGGTAGCGGCACACCCGGGATCAGATCGACGGAGTGCTTGACCTGATAGTGTAGGGGTACCCCTGTGGGCAAGGTGAAGATGTCCTTGTACTCCTCCACAGCCTTGTCCATTTGTTGCTGTCATGCAGAGGAGCCCTATCTAGAGGTTGTTGATGTGGTCACAATCTTCCTCTTGCTATGAGGGAGAATCATAAGGAAGACACATCTCCCGGTCTGTGAAATGATTTTACTACATTGTTTAGCAGAGATCAAAGAAAAGGTGGTATGTAACGCTACCTCTGGTATCTTGTACAATTTCTGACCCAAATTAATAATAATAGACCAAGGCCTAGATTCATATATAACATGAAGCTTCCATAGGTATGGATTACCTAATAAAACATCATAGACTTCTTGAGGGGAAACATCGCACAATACTTCATCTACAAATGGCTTGATGCTATAAGTCAGGCAACACTGCTAGCTAACACGAAGATCTCACCCTTGGTGGAGCCACCTGATGGTGTACGGTTGCATGTGCGGCATTTTTGGTAGCTTCAATCTCTTAATGACCTTGGCTGAGATGAGGTTCTTTTGGCTGCTGCTGTCAATGATGAACTGCACCGATGAACCCTTTACCCACATCTACAAGTGGAAGAGGCGCTCCCCCTCCTCTGGATCCTCAAGTTTCGCCTTTTCGAGCTTGGTGGTGGTTACTGTCGCAGTGGGTTCAATGTTAATGATCTTCTTTCCCTTATCAGGTTCCACCTCATAATCTGAGCATGCATCTATCTCTAAGTCTTTTAGCTCAGCCACCAGCGCCTACTTCGCACGACCTTCGTTCATGTTGTGAGTGGGAGTTTTATGGAACTCACACCACTTTTCGATGTCTTTCTTTGCCTTCCCATTATTCTTGGTTGATGACTTTGAGGAGTTGTCCTTTGGGGTCATGACCTAACTCTACCTTTTTCTCTTTACCTTGGGGGCGCCTTCGCTCTACTTTGGGTTCGCAGATCCAAATTCTTAGTTCTTCTTCTTGAATTTCTACTCAATCTTGGTAGGATATCTGTATGCTACACCAAGCGAGGAGATGTCTAGGAATTCCATTTCCTCCTGAATGTATTTGTGCAAACAAATTCGGTACTTGAGCACCAAATTTTTATCAAATCCTTGATACCCAACTTTGTGCACAGGGTATGGAAAAGATTCGTCAGCTCATGCACATCTTGATCCCTTTGCTGCCACAACATAGTCCATTGTATGTACTTGTCTTCATAGCTCCCACGACGACCAATTAACCATCCGACAATTTGTACAATTATCAACAAAATGCATGCTGAAAACGCGTTGATTTGTTGCTTTACATATTAGC
The DNA here is from genome assembly GCA_031772625.1 of Pinus tabuliformis. Classification (NCBI taxonomy): domain Eukaryota; kingdom Viridiplantae; phylum Streptophyta; class Pinopsida; order Pinales; family Pinaceae; genus Pinus; species Pinus tabuliformis. Next base: position 1,191,738,291 of record CM062816.1, on the reverse strand, counting down.
CAAAGGAGGAATTCGTTGCCATCTTAGCCAGTTTGGTAAATTTGTAGGACATATATTAGAGATATGGAGAAAGAGGCCTAACTTGGTTATTTTTAGCCTTTTTGAGCCCATGAAGAACCTACACATGGGTTTTTAGGTGTTCTGGACACAATGACAACATTATTTTTGTGATTTTAGCATTGTATGTTGATGTAATTTACATTTTGAGCATATAATATAAAGGGCCAACATTGGAAGTTAGACCCAGAGACGTAGCCCAGGAGGGGTGAACTCCATCATCAAATTGTTGTTTGTGTGATGTTGCATGTTGTCTATTTTTCTCTGGTTATATCTGCAAAATTTAACTAAAATTACTAAGTTTATGTGCTTTTGCAATTTCGATCCATTGCCCACAAGACATAAACTAGCTTGCAAACTTTTTCAAGAAACCTTCAATTTTTAATTTCAGATCACATAGAGACAAACGACCTCCCTTTCGCATAATTGATTTCTCCCTACAACACAATGAGATGAAAACATTACACATAACGGGTCATAATATTTCATGAGAGTGAAGAGATTGATGATTTAGTTCTTATTGGATAAAGTTTAGCTAAACATAGGCATTGTAGCATATTCAAATTTGGCTCTCTACTTAGAGTTTCCAAGCTTTAACCCTAAATCATCGTAGGTGATATCCATATCTCTTCCACATTCTTTGTCTATTCGCTCACCTTGCCATGGCTTCACATTGTTGCACTTGAATTGGAACTCATTTGTCATCACCACTCAAACGACGGTGCCACATGTGGTAGGCATGCGACAAGGAGATGAAATGGGGCTCCCCATCAATGTCCAAAGTATAAGTTTTAACCCTGTACAACAATTACCTGCAAACAAAATCCTAAAACAAAAAATATATAATGACGAGAACATAAAACAATACACAAAGATTTTCCCCTGGATTTCCAAAACCAGGACTACTAGATTGATTTTTCATTATGTTCCTTTCAATGTTACAATACATATCTATACATGCGAAAGCATTCATAAACCCTAATCCATTAACCCTGGATTAACACATAGTCGTAGTGTCCTTGATCGGATCTACAAAATACCATGGGAAAAAAACCATCATTCCCAAAACCATGTGCAAAACTCATGCACAAAACCATGGGTAGGTTCGCCCACCATCTTTGTGTCTGCCCCCCGCCCTTGGGTTTGCATGTATATAGGAAAAAATATAATTCCTGGTGCACTTCCCCAGACCTCGTGCAAGGGAGATATCGCCCCACTATTGCACATGCCGCAATCAACAAGCCAGGGCTTATGCCCCCTCGCGCATGCGACTATTCGTGGAAAGAATATAAAACACGCCCAACACAAATTCATGAATCGATGGGCATGAACAAGTGACTTTGCTCACCTTCGAGGTTGTGCTCAAGCTACATCGTCAGGCTGAGGAGCTTTAATGTTCAAGATGAAGGCCCCATGGAAGCAGACGCAGAAGAAAATACATGAATGCTTCCTAACCAATGACCCTTGATGTTTTCAACGATGGTGTTCAAGAGGTCAAGCGGCTCATGGCGGACTACGAGTGTGACACTAGGCTCTATGAAGAAAAGAGGAATGGGTAGTGGTGGTGTTGTTGAGCATAGTTACCAAATTCAGTGTTACTAGCATAAAAAGTTAAAAAGTTCGGGGGTTCGATTTAGTTCATTGGTTAATACGTTGATTCGAAGTTCAGTATGATAGGTGGTAAGGGGTTTAGCCAAGAGCCTTTCCACATTAAAAAACAAATCTCCCTTGCAGATATTGGGTTTGATGCTAGTGTTTTAGATTTGTGTTCTACAAAAGATTCCCTCAACATCACACAACCCCCATTAGTGGGAAGGAAAATGTCTTTAGTTATTTATATAATTATAATTTAATTTTAAAACCTTAAGAGTTTACTTTCGCACCATCAAGAAAGACCATGAATAGGAGATTCAAATTCTGTGAAACCCTGTGCCCAGAGCCTGCCTAACTTAACATTATTATAAATTTATAGCGAACTAGACTTAACAAGGCTAGAAATTCCTAGCAAATCATTATTCTTCATAAACCTTTCTAGATCCATGAGATGACATTCGTTACAGTTAATAATGGTAATGGTAATACTAATTGATTTTTTATACAGTGAAAATTTATAAAGTGAATTGTTTAACATGTCTTTAAAGAAATCTATGGTAATACATAGTTTATGATGTAAACATTATTGACTCAAATGTTTGGATTTTGATTCAATTTATATTTAGTATCATATAATTTATAGTTTAATTGAATATATCGATGAATCACTTTGTTCTAATATATAATTTTATTTGCAACATTTATGATTGAAAACAATTTTTTTTAATTTGGAAAATCAATATATTTGAATATTTGTAAGATATGTTGTAAAAGGAAAGTAGACTGCTCTTTTTGGATACTAGGTTGTGAACTATGTTTCAAGTGAAATTATGTTTCACAAATATTTTGAAATACAAATGTTTTGTAGATGTGTCTTCTATTTAAAGGTTTTCTTTTTTCTTTTCTTTTTTTCTTTTTTTTCTTTTTTTTTTCTTTTTTTAAGTTCGACAATGGTGAGGCTGCATTATGGTCATGTCCAAAACAACACCCAAATAAGGTGGGGAATTGAACTAGTGCCTTAACAACACACCCAATCATCATCCATTAGATTAAGAGAAACTAGAAGAAAAACACTAGGAGTGCCTTAAATACACACCCACTCGATCATCGTCCATTAGATTAAGAGAAACAACAAGAAAAACACTAGGAGTGCCTTAACAACACACTTGATCATCGTCTATTAGATTAAGAGAAACTACAAGAAAGCCATTATTGTTGCACCAAGAGATGCTCTACAACCCAGTATAGGGGAGATGTTTGGGTGTAATGTAAGAAAGTATGTAAACCTTTTTATATTTTGTCTCAATATGTTCAATTTATAAGACGTGAAAGATTTGTAAACATTTACATGTCAACTGAAATAAATAATATTAAAAGGTTAAAAGTAATATAGAGCCCAGTGTGGGGGAGATGTTGTAGTGTCTATAAAAAGTTAAAAGTAATAAAAATAATAAAATTCAATCTTTTATATTGTAAATTTTTTATATTAATAAATTTACTAATAACTTTTTAGATTATATATATATAGAAGTAGTAGTTGTAAATTAAGATATATATTACAATATAAATTAAAACAATAATTTTGTAACCATATTTAAATTTCATTAGTAAGCACATAAAATCTTAATACTTACAATATAACAGGAATTTTAACCATGGATATTCACCTGCACTTTACCATGGATATTATTAACTTGTAAATAGGGGGCCAATACCATGGCTAATCAATACCACATGCCCAAAACCCATCTCTCACTTCACAACCAAATTTTTATTTTTATTTTGTAAGTTTGGCAGTTCCTTTCTATTCCATTTCAAAAATAGGTAGGTATTACATAAACATCATCCATGATCAAATGACCTCAACCTTCCTGTTGTGGCCAGCAACAACCCCCCTTCTTATTTAGTGTTATTCCTAATACTAAATAAGTGGGGACCCTTAGCAAAAAATTTAAAAAATCAAAGTAGTGTTTAAATTTCATTTTTTGAATAAAATTACCATCATAAGCTTAGGAAGCCCCCCCTGAAAATTCAAAAAATCTAAGTTTTATGATAAGGTAAGACACAAATCTTTCCTTAGGAATATCACATCGCAAAAAAGATAACGGCATACCTCCTTATGAGCTGAATTTTAAACATTGCGAGATTGTGATGTGCGATAGTGAAATATCGCATCGCATACAGCACAATTTACAACGAAACACTTTAATTCGCCGATATGCGATGGCGTTGATCGCAAAATCACATTTCGCAAAAAACAGGTTAACAAAGATTGTCATACATAACATTCTTGCGATCTGCGATATTGCGATCTCGCGATACAACGACAATGCGATAGTGCGATATCACAAGCGACCAACTTTGCGATGTTATCATTTCGCGATGCTGCGACATTGCGAAGAAAATCGCAAAATCGCAGATCTTTCGGGCGCGTTATTCAAGAAAAGTATTTTCCATAAGTTGGCACCTGGTTATGCGCGTTAATGCTAATAAATAAGGTAGTTGCCAGTTATTAATGGAATATGGGTTCGTGCTTATCGAAAAAATCATCTCACGTAAGGTGGTATACTTTATGTTGTTTGCGGCATTTAAAACTTTCCCATCACCCTTCCTTGTCATTCATTTTCACTTCACTTGTGAATTGCAGGAACAAAGAACAGAGGCCAATACAAAGCAATATGCAGGATAAAATGGGAAAGAAAAGCAAAGCTCTGAGCTCAGAAGAAAAGGAAATGGTGCCCTTGTATACAGACACGGCATGTAACAGAGACGCGGGAATTGCTACGTGGGAAGGCATGTATAATCTGCTTGAAGAGGAGAATCCCAGAGTAATGGAAGTTGTTGCTACTGTGGGCTCAAATGGTTCTTCTGAAGCATCCATCACAGAGTTAGCCTGCTCATTCTTACATCGGATAGCAGCAAGGCCCAAAATTATCCCATACACAGACATGGTGAAGTGGATACTGGACAGCGCCGATATCAGAAATAGACAGTTTAAAACTCAGGGTCAAGAGCTTACGGAATTATTATTTTTACAAATTTTGAACTTTATATCTGCTGGAAGGAAAAAGCGCAAAAGGCGAAAAACGCATCAAGGAAATCTGGATCAAGAAACGGAGGCAGTTTCCGAGGCGCGAGCGCTAATCGCGCATCACTGAGAAAAATTCCTCGAAAAGGAAAGCTACTAATTGCCCAGTCACCTGCAAGCCCCAAAAATTGCAAGAAAGTAACGATAGAGACAGATTGGAAGCAGAAGGCAAAAGAAAAGGCAGAAGCAATCCAAGGGTTAACCAAGTTGAACTGGGATTATTACTGGGCATACTTGGTAAAGCCACATAGCCAGTGGATGACTCTTAAGTGCATCATCAATTCGGCCGAAAAGATGGCGCCAACTCTCGTCGATTATGTTTTCTCAGCTCAACTAAAATCAGAAGTCGGCCAGCCGACTCTTCTCAAACAGATGCTGCATGCATGTGATTTCAAGGACCAAATACAGAAGTAGTTTTAATTTTAGATTTAATTTTAGTTTAATTTTGTTTTATTTTCCTGCAAAGAGGACGGTCATTTAAACCGCATCCTATATTTTTGTAATAATTTATTTTTAGATGTAGTTAGTAGTATTTAAACCCTTCTCATGCATTTAGAGAAGGGTCCTGAAATTTATCAAAAACTTATCCCCAGAACATGCACTTCTGTACCCTCTGAGGAGGTTTTGATGAATGAATGGAACAGGATTTATTGATGTTTGTATTTGATATCTGCTACTAATGTTGCACTTTTGTACTCTTAGTGGATGTTTGATCAAGAAGAGATAAATCGTTATCGCTTGAAGCTCATGAGTAGGACTAGTTATAAATGGTATTTCTATCTCTTAACTATTTCTGCCTTATGTTAAAGTGATATTTAGTTCAGTTATTTATATATTGATGTATGAATGCCTGAGTTATTTGGCACTTTTGTACGATGATAGCTATTTATTTATGCTTAGTGTATGAATAGTTTATTATGCGATAAGTTTTTCATAACTGTTTCTTCTAATTTTTTATACGAAGTGGTTCATCTTTATTGAATTCTTTTCTCATAGCAGCTGAATGATCTTTATTACCAGTTGTTGTTTGAAATCATTTTAGATCGCATAAAGGAAAGATTACACCCCGGGTTAGTGTAGATTTACATATTTCTGTTGATTAGAATATAATTTCCTTATTATTAGATTAGAATTAGAGTAGAAGTATTCCATTTAGAAACTGTTAGAAACAGAAATATCCATCTTTCTCACACACACACATAAATTGGGAAACTGGTCCCATATCCCCAGTCGGACCCGCTATACCAAACGGAAAAGGAGCTGCCAACCAAGGTCCGGACTGGGCGGGTATCCCCCTTGTTGTAGACCCGATTTTCGGGGCTTCAACACTTCCCAATGGGAAACTAGGTCTGTTGGCCATCTGACAGCATTATAAGCCATCCAAAATATGAAAAGTCTGATAATGTTTAGCAAGGCTATATAAACTTGATTATCTTTAAGTCTCCTATTTACTATATGACTGTAACAAAAAAACAAACACTGCATACCATTCATTTATACATAGAAAAATTGAAGTATCCAAACTATGTTGATCGAAATGTTACTCATCATAAGATTCTGTTGGCGTTAGGTCTTTGGCACTGGAGCACGATAGTTCAATTTTTGGAAGGCAGGGGATATGCTTCTTAATGCGACTTAGACGAGCATTTTTATGTTGAATCTGGAGTTGAATGAGATGGAATTCCCTATGGATTTCCTATATCTTTGTAGCTATCTTCGAATTTTCGGCCATCGAGGTGCTCAAAGCTTTTGCCAAGAGGTTTTTCATAATCCAATAGAGATAAAATGTCTACTAAAACTTGGTCTATTGGCCTCTGGAATGGACCGGGTACGGGACGAGGTCCCGCAATTCGTCGAGCTCCAGGTCATTGGCCTCTGCCTGTTGTTTCAATTCATTCTCCCACCCAGAGATAATCTGACGGACATGAGGGTATGTCTTAGTTTTATGGGACTGGACTACTTCCAAGATTAAGTCATTGTTATTTCAATGACCCCAGTTTCTGGTTGGTCGAGGTTGAGATTGACGTCTACCACGACCATGGCCTTCGCTGCAACCACGACCATCACCATCCCTTGCATTACTCCCTCTATTCGAGGAAGGCTAAGCCATCGGATATTGCTGCAAGTCACAAGGTTGAGATTGATACAAATTCTCGAACACAAAAATCGCCACCACCAAAGACCTCGACTAGCCTGGAGACCAGCTTACTAGAAGACGACTCAGCGTAGGGTCCCAGCGGACTTGGTGAAGAAATGACCCTATAGTATTTAAACAACAATATACATCATGACAATAAACATTAAACTAGTGAAACTGAGATTTCCCCAACCAAATGACATGCGTTTGATGAGATAAACCACCAACAACATCCTGGAGGTCACAATAAATCTAGAGATAATATCCAAGTCTAGGCATACCTTCATAAACCTTCCCCATATCAAACCAAACAGAGGGTCTTTCTAAAAAATAGAAGAAGGAACAAGAACCCCCATGCAAGAGATAAAAATTGTGATTAAGAGCAAATTCCCATTTTTCATGTGCACCAAGGGTGACAAGTTTCTAAAATAGACAGAGAATGTTCTAATTAAGGATAAAACACCTAGACAATCCAACTAAAAATCTAGCCCTTGCACCACATAATTAACCGGAGGGTTCGATGCTAAACCAAAAGAACACCCTAGTGACATCCATCAACAAAATTGTGAGATACCAACAGAACACAGGGAGCAAGGCATTCGCAAGAAAAAAGGTTTGAACATACTTGCGACTGCAATGTTCAAGAGGAGAGATTATGCCAACTGCGACTAGGTTCCCGGCGTAGGATGCCTCTTGCGCTACCACCCATATGATAAGGCCCTCGCTAAAGGATCCTGTAGAGCCTTTAAAGATTCGATCATGCCAGTCTAGGCCATCCACATAAAACCCAAATATCGTGCCTCTATATCAATGCAAGTGCGAATACTTAACTTCATTACACAACCTCACCACCTTTGCGTATGGCGAGGTATGTAAGAGGGTTGTCGTCCATCCACCCATTGTTCCATATCATTACTATCCTGACCATGGCACAAATCCCACCAGTGCCCTTTGTCCATCTCTCACCCCAATCGAGATGTTGTAGTGTCTTGTTATGTTATGTTATCTAAACATTTTTTACTTAGTCAAATCACATAAAAATAAAAAGATTAAAATTATTAATTAAAACATATTGACTCAGTGAAATTAAAAAATAAAATAAAATAAAATTAATCATTATAATTATTAATTATTAATTATTAATTATTAATTATTAATCATTAAATTAGCCTATATCCATCTTAACTCCGAATTTATCAAGCTCTGAGAGATCAAATCTCTCGAGGTGCAAACCTTTCCTCAAGTTTTGCATTAAAACAAAAGTTTGCACCTCAAGAGATTTGATCCCTCTCGGCGCTTGATAGATTTGGAGTTAAGATGGATCTTGTTATAAACAATCTCATGCAAGTGAAACTTGTAATCTTATAATGGAGCCATTGATTACAAATTTACGTGTTAATTTTTAAAATGTTTTTAAGATGTTATTCATTCTGTGTTCTACTATTATGTACAAAATAATGTTCAAAACATAAAATAGATATTATTTCTCCCTCATTATTGTATCATAGAATGAGAGTTGAGGCTACAATGTTTTTTTTTGTGCAAGTGACAAAGACTATAGAGTTGCACTGGTCCTAGATTCCATTTTCTTTTGCTTGGAGAATTGATGTCCATTAGTTTCTTTATGACCTCGATTACAAATATGTCCATTAGGGAATGCATTAACTACAAGTAGTATGTGTGCATTTATGTCCAAGAATGTATTAATCCATTTGCAAAAAGACTAGGTATCTTGCATATGGCAATGATGTTCAAAATACATTTTGGGAAACCTAGAAAAGTTATCCTTCTTTGTTTTTCTTTGCATTCTTTCTATGTCTCATTTGTTCATCAAATTTATATTCGACACAAGGTTTCAATTTTGCAGAGTGATTGAGAGGTGAATTAGTTGAATTAGTGTTTTAAATTTGTTTTTATAATTTATATAGATTTAAAATTATAAGGATAAATATATATGTTCTTAATTATAAAATATTTTCTAAAAAAAAATCAAACCTAATTTTTAAAATATTTTTATTATTATTATATTAACATTAAGATATGAACGCTAACCCTACTTGTATTTTTCTTTTCACAGTCATTTGTGTTTCTAGAAGGTGATACTTACTGTCCAGGGGGGCAAGGAAAAAGAGCAGGCTAAAGAAAATAGGCCATTTTAGGACATGACAAGGTCTTCAACTTTTCAGTCTTTAAAAATAGTATGGAAACCTATCTTTTTTGGGCTACGAAACCTAATCTTTCACCCCCTTAATATATAGTATAGGGTTCTTGTTGACCTGGTTAAAGTGCCAATGTCGGGAGAAAATTCACCACTATCAATAGGGGTTTAGGTTTACTCAAAAGGAATTGACTATATTTATTATAATGATGATGATGATGCTAACCAGAATTATATTTCTACCTTGACCAATGCTAAGAAGAAAATGAACATTTCGAAGATAAGAACTAATTCTCATGATCTTCCAAGTGAAATCGAGCCTTGGTCCATACCCAAAATCTTAGGTCCCTATAATACTAGTGTAGCCCCCGCATTGTTGTTGTTGGTGTATCCCCCTTATTTTTATTTTTGTGCCCGTGTAGCCCTTGTATTGTTATTGTTGTGCCCCAGAAAAGCCCACTATTTTTATTGTTGTGCCCTTACATTATTATTGTTATGTAGGCTCTAATTATATTGTGGCCCATTAGACTCCTATATATACAAAGGAGGTATTGTCATTTGTATCATCCAAGAATTATTCATTTGTGTAATGTAAATGGAATTTCCCCCTCGAAAAGTATAATTTTTAAGTCATTGATCTATCTTTTCTTCTATTTTGTGAGCTGGTTGCATAACATTTGGTAGTAGAGCTTTGGATTGTAGGGTTTTGCTTCTTCAAACAAGTCATCTTGTCATTTTCGATATAAATTTTTTTCTACGAAGCTTCAGAAGTTGAAATTGCAATCACGTGGAGCCAAAATATTGGTGAAGCTTGTGTACGAATTTTAGATATTGCTTCACTATATTTTTAGAGATATGAGCCGAGGAAGTTAGGGTTTTTGCAGGCTCTAGAATTCCATCTCAAACAAGTGACCCAGGGAAAATCTTCATAACATTCTCTCAGAGAATCGAATTTGAATTTTGTAAGAAGTGACTAAAATTAGACAAACTTTAGTTTATTGAATATCATTTTCAAGGTTGAAGGTTGAAACAGTGACACGTGACACTCCACACAACTTTGCACTACCGAACGAGTCTATAATCGAGACATCATGGGAGGTTGGGCATAACTATTTCTTGAAGAATCAAATATTGGTCTGACTTATGGAGTTGGAAAGAAGACTCAAAGGGATACTACAAAATGAAATTTTAGAACTTAAATATTCGAAATTACAAAATACAAGAGCTTCAATATCGAGCTCCCACAAAGCCTAAAAAAGGTGTGTATTTTTTTTTCAAATTGGCATAAGTTTTGTTTGAAAACTAAGTTTGAAGTGATTCAAGGAGCATAGTAAAGCATAAAAATCATTGTTTGATAAAAAAAAATGACTTGAAGCAAGAAAATGGAAACATCTAGTAATCAAGTAGAAAGCTCTACTATGTCACATGAAGAAGAGGAAGAAATGCAACATGACATATCAAAATTACGAGACCAAGTGCAACAAATTTCACTCACGCAAAGAGTAACAAAAAATGAAATGGAAGCTAGGATATATGGTTTGAAGAATTGCATGGAAGCTAATATGGATGGTATAGAAGCAAAAATGAAAGGCAACATGGAAGATTTGAAGAATGGTTTAAAAGCAGACATGGAAGGTTTGAAGGAAGGTTTGACAAAGTTGCTATAAGAAATGCTTCCTAATGGTGAAAAGGTATTAGATGAAACTCATGATGAGAATAAAAATAATGTTAATCATGATTCCATAGACTCTAAGTTTGGATTAAAGACCCACCATATTCCAAAGATCGATATGAGGAAGTTTTATGGCAAGGATTCTGTAACATGGATACTACAGATGGAGCAATGTTTTGATCTCCATAATGTGCAACACACACAAAAGGTACACATTGCAACTTTATGTTTACAACCCAATCAGTTTGCATGGTACCAATGGCTTTGTTCTCGTAAACTACTTTTCACTTGGTCAATTTTTACGAAGGAAATGATAGCACATTATGAGGATACAAAGAGAAACACCTTCTTTAGCCAATTGATAAATCTCAAACAAAAGGGTTCAATAGCGGAGCACATTGAGGACTTCCAAAAATTGAATATAAGGGAAAATGATATTCAGATGATCATAGGATTGGTGTCTTCATAGGGACCTTAAATGATAACATCCAACATGAGGTTTTCCTTCGAGAACCTAATTCATTGGAAAAGGCATTCAGGGTGTTAAGAAAAGTTGAAAGCAAAATTATGGCAATAAGGAAGTCTACCACTCACAACTATAACGATGGAAGTGTTGTTGCTCCTAGCCTTCCACAACCTACAAGGTTGACACCACAACAATTGGAGGAAAAAAAAGCAAAAGGATTATGTTATAGTTGCAATAACAAATACACTAAAGGTCATAAGTGCGCTAAGAATAAACTATTTTACATAGATTTTGAAGAGGAGGAAGAAGAGGAACAAGAAACATCACAAGAAGAGGAAATACACCGAGAACCAACCCCAAAGAAAGAAGAAATGAATCTGAACATATCTCGTAATGCATTGATAGGAATTACCACTCCTCAAACTCTCAAGGTAGAAGGACATATCAAGAAGAAAAAGGTAATAATGTTGATTGATGCAGGTAGTACCCATAATTTTATTCATTGTAAGATAGCCAAGGAATTGAATTGTTTCTTGTATCCAGCACTATAGTGTCAAGTGATGGTTGCAAATGGAGGAACTATAAATTCATATGGAAAGTTCCATAATATCAGGCTATCCATGGGCTAATATGTATTGAATAGTCCAATGCTTTCCATTCCAATTGGTGTTGTTGATGTTGTTTAGGAGTCCAATGGTTACAATCTTTGGGGACGATAACTTTTAATTTTCAACAACTTTTCTTGAAATTTTTATGGGAAGGAAAGGAAATTGAATTAAGGGGCATCACAGGAAAACCAGGAAATATAATAATCTCTAATGACATGACAAATCTTCTAAATAAAAAACAACTAGGAGTAATTTCTAAATTATGCTCACTAGAGGCTCAAACATCGAAATCTTATATTTCTCCAGATTCCCAAAAATTCTTGGACAATCATTCCAAGGTAATTGAAATTCCCAAAGCTCTCCCACCTATTTGTAATCATGATCATGCTATTCATTTGATTCTTGGAAGTGTTCCTCCAAACAACAGGCCTTACAAATATCCCCATGACCAAAAGAGTGAAATTGAATGCATGGTTGCAGAAATCTTAGAGGCTGGTATAATTCAACCTAGTCAAAGTTCTTTCTCTACTCTAGTAGTATTGGTGCACAAGAAGGATGGATCATGGAGCATGTGTCCAGATTATAAGGAGCTCAACAAGCTTACTATTAAAGATACATTTCCCATTCCTGTTGTTAGTGTCGGTATCTTCATCCCTCCATCAGTGATCAAATTTCTCTTTTTGCATGCATATTAGGTGTCCCATCTGATCAGTTGCATCCCATTTAGGTCATGGATCAACTGATGGTAGTGGTTCATTGTCAATTTCCGTCATGGCATTTACCTGCTAGCCTATTTTCACATGTTTAGGTCATTTACTGTCATTTTGTTTCATTTCAGTTACCAAAATCAGTTTTAGGGATTTTAGTCTCACTAGGTCTAGCGTTTACCACCATGTTCATCCAAACCTCACTAAAAGGTCAGCAGGCACATGAGGAAGTTTTATAAATTCATAAGATCAAAAAATTCACTAATGATATGCTCAATAAATGGTTTTTACCTCAAAACTCTGTTTTGAGGTGAAAACAGGGTTTTTTATTTTATGTACAAATTTTATGTAATTTAAAGTGTTTTCATATGTAATAAGTTCCAGCTGCTGCCCTTACTCACCTTGCCAACTCCAGCCACTGCAAACAAAAGCAAAAGCATCAATGCATCAGTTCATCAAGTGATCAAGAAAAGTCAATTCAAATGAAAAACAGAGTTTTAAAGCAAAAGTGACTTTGACATTAGAAAAGTGGGTTTGAAAGAAGGAAAAATCAAAAGCCATCCATATATAAAGTGAAAGGAGTGCTATTCATCCATTTCATTGTGCAAGATACCCTTGGAGAGCTAAAATCACGATTTTGAGGCAAATTGAACAAAGGAAGTTGAAAACCCTGTTTTCCAAGCAAATTTTCCTGGCGCTGCGCATCAGAGGTAGTGCGCTGCACATCAGACTGACGCTACGCATCAGTGGGTTTTTTCCAATGTTAATTTGCAAGGGCGCTACGCATTGGGCCCAGTGCGCTGTGCATCAGTCCAGAAGTTGCCAAAACATTCCAAATCGCCCAATAACCCTCAAAAACGCTGCATTTCTCTTCTACAAGTAAGTCTTCATTGCATTTGAGCTGAATTTGATCTTCTACATGTGTTCTTCATGAGTTTTGCATTTTCAAAAGCAAACCCTAGCTTGTCTTCATTATTTTCCATTTCATTGTACAACTTTCACTCCATAACTACAACCAACATCATTTTTCCCTTTTCTATCTTACATTGCCCTAAATCAATCCATTAATCCCATTTTCCATATCCCACTCCCCTAAGACAATTCATTCCCTTCATCAAACCCTAAATCCCTCACAAAAACCCTAGTTTCCCAAAACCTATCCCTTAATTCCCCAATTCCCTTTCCCATTAGTAAAATCACTTCATACTCATTTCCCGTGTCTTCCCTCATTACCATTTTCCACTATATTATCATCACATCACTTCCCCAAGACAAGCACCAAGCATCATGGCAAGAAACAGTGAGTCAAGTTATGAGGAAGAAACACTAAGTGACAGCTCAAGAGAAAGAAATGTACAGCCTAAGAGACCTCATAAGGGTGGAAAAGTTATCAGAGAAGAACCTATTAGCATGACTGAACTACTTGCTTGCCCCCTTGCTACCACTTGTTTCAGATGCCAGTCTTGCTTTGAGTTTTGTGACATGGTTGAGAGGGTTAAGTACCATCATGAGTTAGCAAGGCAGTTTGTCATATACATGGACAATAATGTGGAACACCTTGCAAGGATCAATTTCACTCTTTCACCAGCTAGTATTGCAGAAGCCACTAGAATGCTAGATGTAGGGGAAAAGTGGAACAAAAGGCAGAATATCAACAAGCAGCATTATGAACCATATATTAAGGCCAAATATCATGGTAAATTGAGCAGGGTGTTTCCTTTCAAGTTCTTGGAGGACCAGTATGTTCCACTTATGAAACTTATCATCAAATACTTCACATGTGAGGGTAGGTTCTCCAGACTCTATGCCTACCATATCAGATTACTTATGCACTTCACCAGGGTCAGAATGATGAGTATTCCATATTTCATATGCAAAAACATAGAGAGGATGACTGTGATTGCAAAAAGAAAACCATACCCACAGCAGCTCAACAGTATTTATCACTTTGTTGTCATCAAAATTGTTGTTGTGCATCAGCTCACTCAGTTGGGAGTGTCATGGGAAACTTTCATTGCCCATGAAATCTTCAAGGGGCCTCAAATTTTTTCAAATCCTCAAGAGGAAGGTGAACCTTCCGGGCAACAAAAACAACCTGAAATAAAAACTGAAGAGGCTCACATTCCTGTGTTCATAACTTATGAGAAAGGCACCAGGAGGCTTTTTGCAGCTGCCAAATGAGTATTATCTCCACCAGGGGTGGAAGGGGTCTCGTTTTCTTCACCGGATCACAGGCAAATGCTATCTTCACCTGGGGTGAAAGGGGCTTTTCCTTCTTCTTCAGCTAAACAGGTACAGGACAAGGACAAAGCAAAGAACAAGTGCATGATGAAGGGCCTACTGAATGGCAGGACAAAGATTTTGTTTTGGTTGAGGAAGATGACACTGATTTGGGCTCTCAAAGCTCAAGACTCAAGGATATGATCATCAAAGAGAAGGAGGCTGAAATTCAAGCCCTATCACTTGACTTTGAGAGGGAAAAATGGATCATTAACTTTCTTAAGCAAGAGAACAAGCAACTGGAGGACAAACAAGCAATTATGGAGCTGCAAACAATTAGAGAAACTAGGCAAGTGGCAAAAAGAAGAAAAACCAAGATGACATCCCTAGAGCAAGAAATTGAGGCTGACCGAGAATCATGGTTGGAAAGAGTGAATATCCACCTTGAGAAGCTACTTGATAAGGTTAATAAGGAGAAGAAAATGTTGCGCCACATGGCTTATCATTACTTAGCTTGGAATAAAATTTGCAAGACAAGGATAAATGGCCTAAAAGCTAAGTTAAAGAGAGCCTTGAGAGCCAAAAAGGAACAAGATAAACTTAAAATTTTGGCTGAAGCTTCCTTGGCTCAGCAAAGCAATTAGTAAGCTTGCCTCTTGCCAAATTTGAAGCAATTTTGAGAAAATTTTGTCATTTCACAATTTTTAAATGCAAAACACAGGAATTTTCATCTGATGCACAGCACCACAGGCACTACGCATTGAGTTGGCTAGGAATTTTACAAAATGGCTTGCATTTTTGGATTCCTCATGGAAAAATAATGAAACCCATAAATTTTCATGAAATTTGGGGGAGATCTGGGTCACCTAAAGGGCAAAAAACACCTAAAAAAAGCCTTCTTTGCCACTTTTTGGACCCACGGGAACCGGTCTTGCGAGAAATGATTTTTGAAGGGGAAAATGGACTCCAAATCCAAAAATTCCAGTTGTCCTAGAAAGTAGACAGGTAGAGCTTTCCAGCAAGCTATCTTGGGCCTGATTTGGTGAAGTGGAAGGCCTTCAAACTCAGCCTTGAAGTGGCGCTACGCCTCAAGCTCATGGCACTGCGCATCAGGCAAAATTTTGCCAATTTTGCCTAAAAACTCAGAATTGCGCCTAGTTTGCTGCCAGTTTGAATTTTTCTTATCTCTTGGTTAAATTAATGATGTAATATGATGTACCATAATGTAAAAACTATGAAAAATTACTTAAGGAGGTAGATACATCAGTTTGAGTTGGTTTGAGGATGAATGAATCGGTTTCCATAGTTTTAAAGGCAAGTTGTTCCACTGCCTATTTTTCAGTTCCTAGTTTAGATCTTGTTGAAATAGCTCCTTGACTCATGGATTCGACCCCTAATGGCTAGCATAGGTGGTTTGATGCCTATATCTTGTACTTTTTTAGTCATTTGTCAAGGTTGGACTCTTGTGGATGCATTGAGCTACTTTGTAAATCACTTCTGCAGTTTGGCAAGGAAATGAACCAGAGTTTTACAGTATTTTGCGGGATTCTTGTGGCAAGGTGAATTAGCAGTGTTTTCTCCTATTTTTTTTAGTTTATCTTATGTGTATATGTGCCCTCATCTATCTTTTTCTGCATAACTAAATGAATCAAGATTAAAGGGTGGAATCCATTGGTGTTAAGTGCTCTGCCTTGGGGTTTTATGTAGTTTTAAATGTTTTCTACTGTTTGAAGAGGACTCATGAAACTTGCATGCCCTCTCCAACTCCTCACCAATCTTCACACTCACCATGACATTCATTTCAAAGTGCTAAAACACTTGCCTATCTCGCCCCGCAAAAACCTCTACAAATCTGAGTTGATTTCTCAACCCAAAGCTGCCTTCCTCATCTGATCCAGCAAACAACCAGTAAAATCAATCAAATTCCTCTAAGCATATACCTAGCCTAAAATTAGTATTCATTTCAGTCATCTCAAGCCTTACTTGCTATATTTTATTTGAGATTGACAAGGAGAAAGCCCTCTCCCGACCTGGTAGGGCTAGCTACCAGGTTAAGCATAGTTTGATGTTACCCTAGACCTGCCTTTCTCAGCCTGAGGTAGATTTAGGCTAATAACATAGTGGCAACCATACTGGGGAAGAAATGAAAACGATTACCCCAGTACATTAAACAATTCTAGACTTTTGGATGATAGGTTTAGAATTCAGTAGGCTGACAAGATTGTAATGTCCATTTGAATTTTGGGAACAATTCAACACACTGGCTTCCAAACGATACACCAGGGCCAATCCTAATCCTGATCCTCCTCCCGTGTATGAAAACCCAAATCTCATTCCAAGAATTCTCCGGCAAGAAAGTTCTATGATACCGGTTTTCAGATCTCATTCATGCCCAGTTGTATTTGAATATCTTGAAGATCTCCCGTTTGATGAACATTTTGATCTATCTTTGTTTGAAACTAAATCTGAAAGTGCAATTGGTAATACTGTTTTAAATCCGGAATTTGTCTAATATCTTGAAACTGAAAGAGCAAATAGATCAATTGATGCTTACATCTTGAATTCACTTCAAACATCTATAGTGGCTACCAATATTCCCGAGCTCTTAGAATCTGCATCTGCTACTCTTGGATCATCTACTATTTTGTCTAGCTCTAACATTCATATTGAACCTCCTTTTATCCCCACCATTCCCGTTCAGCCCACCATATCTGATCAAAGATCTACTGTCTCTTCTTCCCCTTCAACACGTCAAACATCTTTGTTTCTTCACCTCCTTCGACACCTCATACACCCATCACATTGACTGTTATTGTTATTCCAACTCCTCCTACATCCCCAAGGCCAATTTCCAATCCACCACGAGCAATGGCTGCCCGATATGCACCTCTCGTCTTGCCACAGAACTTGGATGCTATGCATGCTTCTTACCAAAGTAAAATTCCATTGTTCGATGCTACCCAAGGTATCACAGCGTAGCAGCATGTTGATAGGATGAGCGAATTCTTTGACCTTCACAAGATAGATGAAGAGAATGTGACTATGAGATTATTTGTGCAAAGTTTTGGAGGCGAAGTGCGAAAGTGGTTTAGAGCACTGCCCGCTGGAACTATCAATTCATTGGCGGTTCTTCATAGACAATTTCTGGATCGTTGGGAGGTAAAGAAAAATTTGCTCCAAATTCTTTCTGAGTATGAAAATATAAAGAGGAATGTTGGTGAAAGTGTCCAGGATTACTGTGTAAGATTCAATACTGTTTATAATGCTATTCCAGCTGATATCAAGCCACCAATGGGGCTGGCTTTGATAAAATTTCCTGATGGCTTTGATCCCGACATGGCATATCAATTGAGAGAACGAGATCCTGCTACATTGGAGGATATGCAGAAAATTATAGTGAGTGTGGAAGCAAATCTGCTAGCTAAGAGAGCTAGGACAAAGATCGAGAAGAAGGTGACCATAAAGGAAGCTTCTTCCTCAGATCATTTGCTTCATAAAATTGAGAAGATGTTTGATAGATTAACCATTGCAGATAAGCCAGAGACACAGATCAGAAATCCAAACTTTTGTGGTCAGCAGCAGCCACAGTTTAGAATTAAACAGCAGGAGCAAAGAGCACAAGACCAAACAGTACAGCAGCAAGTCAAAACACCAATACAGTAGAACTATGTGCGTGGCCCGGAATCAAATGATTATGAGAATCCAATAGGAGAGGAGAATCATTTTTTTACACTAGATGCTTTGCCAATTTATATCACGGAGGATGAGGAATATTCAGAAATCCCAGTTGTACAGAAAGATGAGGACTTTATACTAGCAAATGAAATAGTCCTAGAGGAAGAATCAGATGAATATCAGAGGGGATATATGAATGCATTGATAGTGCAGCAAAGGTAGTGTTCACTCAGAAGCAGGGATGTACCAATCAATCCAATTCAAAAGCTGAAGGAAGCAGTACCACCAAAGAATGATTCGCCAAATGTTCAGAAAAAAGGAAAGGAACCAGAAGATCCTACTTCTAGCAAAGTACAATCTGCAAATGAAAAGTCAAATCAGCCAAGTGCAGCAAAGGAGAAGTCTGAAAAGAAGGATGCTCTGGTCAAAGAGGTAGAGAAAACTACAGCCTTTAGCTTAGAGAATGAGATTGCTAAGTTAAAAGTGTCGATACCTTTGACTGAATTAATGAAGAATAGCAGTTATAAAAGTCAAGTGTCAAAGATTTTGAATGTAGATCCCTTGTCTGATATGGTTAATGTGGAAGATGACCAACCTGAGCTTATTTTTGGTCCAGCATTAGAAGGCCAATCTGAGGATAGTGATGTAGCCCCATTTTACATCAGCCTTAGAGTGCATGATTTTGTCTTGCACAATGCCATGTTTGATTCAAGAGCGTCTCACAACCTGATGCCAAAGGCAATTATGGAAAAATTGGGTTTGGACATCACTCACAAGTATCATGATCTTTATTCCTTTGATTCCGATAGGGTCGGATGTATTGGTCTCATTAAGGATTTGGACTTGACTTTAGATCAGATTCCAGCAAAGAATGTTCTCATTGATGTAGTTGTGGTTGACATTCCCCCTAGATTTGGCATGCTTTTATCTATGTCATGGGGTGCAAAACTCAAAGGGACATTGCAGTTAGATTTCTCCTATGCCACTATTCCCGTGTTTGGTCAGTTGAGAAAATTATATAGGGAGAAAAAGATGAAGTATATGATCACGAGCAAGGAGAAACCTTTGAATCATCCAATTAATTATGTACATACATATTTAGAATCTTTTGTTCTTTATTCTGACAGTGGTTTTAATGATGTAAATAGTCAACTAATTGAAGTGGAAGATATTCCAGAGATAACAAAAAATTTCAGAGCAATACTTGATCAAGAGAGACAAAGGCTTGAAAGTACCGCTGAACAGTCTACATTCCGCCAATAGTAGAAAATTGATGGACAGTAGCCAAAGGTAGAAGAGCAGGCAAAATTCCAGCACTTAGAGGAAGAGGCCGGTTTGTGGAGTATGGATTTTGATGGAGCATTAGGTAAGGATGGTGCAGGAATTGGTATTTGGATACGCAACCATGTTTTCCTACCAAATAAAGTCCTGAGTAATGTAAGAGTTTTCTCATATAAATTAGCTTTTGATTGTTCCAATAATGAAGCCGAATATGAGGCTCTGATTGCAGGCTTGAAAATTATCAAGAAGTTAAATGCAAAAAGAATTTCAGTTTATGGCAACTTCGAATTAGTAATCAAACAAGTCAAGGGTGAATACCAAGCCAAACATCCTCAAATGACAGCTTACCGTAATGCGGTTCTAGATATTTTGAGGTTGTTTCCAGATCATACTTTGACATGTGTCCCTTGTACACAAAATGTTATTGCAGATTCCCTTGCTACAGCTGCAAGTAACTTAAAGATCCCAATGAATTCAAATAATAAGTTTGAAATTCATGTGAAACATCACCTAGCTATCCCCGATAATCTAAGATATTGGCAGGTGTTTCAGGATGACAAAGAAATTGAAGATTTTCTGCACAACAAAGGCAAATATAAAGACACTTCTATAGATGGTGAGCAAGATGATGGTGAAACAGAAATAGAGGTAAATCAGGTGGAAGTCTTACAATTGAATGACAATGTCATCCCTAAAGGCCTTATACCTTTAGAGGAATTATTTGATCAAGGTGATGTAGCCCGGAAACCAAGCTTAGTGCCGATCGAGAAGGGAGTTGAAGATGTAAATATCAGAACAGCAGAAAATCCAAAGATGGTGAAGTTGTCAAAGGCATTACCTCCTCAGGTAAAAGAAAAATACATTAGTTTATTGTCTTCATTTTCTGATGTATTTGCATGGGACTATACAGATTTGAAGGAGTACGACAAAAGTATAATTCAGCATATCATTCCAATCAAGCCAAATCAGAAGCCATTTCACCAAAAGTTGAGAAGGATAAATCCAAAGTTTTTGCCATCAATAGAAAAAGAGGTGAGTTGATTGTATAAGGCTGGTATAATCGTTTCGATAAGATTTTCAGATTGGATCTCCAATTTGGTGCCCGTGCGGAAGAAGACAGGTGAGATTAGATTGTGCATAGATTTTAGAAATTT
Source organism: Pinus tabuliformis (assembly GCA_031772625.1). Classification (NCBI taxonomy): domain Eukaryota; kingdom Viridiplantae; phylum Streptophyta; class Pinopsida; order Pinales; family Pinaceae; genus Pinus; species Pinus tabuliformis. Next base: position 1,191,717,475 of record CM062816.1, on the reverse strand, counting down.
GAATAAAGTTTCATTGAAAGATAATTACCCATTGCCGAAAATGGACCACATACTCTAAAGAGTAGTTGGGGCATCTCGTATGTCGTTGCTCGATGGGTATTCCGGCTACAATCAAATTTTGGTTCATGAAGATGACAGGGACAAAACAGCATTCACCACTCCGTGGGGGACATTCCACTATGCCAAGATGCCATTTGGTTTAAAGAATGTTGGTGCAACATTCCAGCGGGCCATGGACATCACCTTTGCAAATGAAAAAGATGTGTTTTTAGTAGTGTATCTTGATGATTTGATTGTCTTTTCAAATTCAGATGAGGAGCATCTTTACCATCTGAAAATTGTTTTTCAGCGTTGCAGAAAATATGGAATATCACTCAATCCCAAAAAGAGCTTGTTTTCCATGGATGAGGGGAAGCTTCTTGGTCACATAATCTCAAAAGAAGGAATCCGCATCGATCCTGCTCGAGTGGAAGCTATTCAGAAAATTGATTTTCCTCGTAGCAAGAAAGAGATCCAAGCATTTAACAGTAAGATGAACTTCTTACGTCGTTTTGTGCCTAATCTAGCAGAACACTTGAGGGAAATTACAAATATGTTGAAGAAGGATAGTGTGGTCAAGTGGACCGAAGAAGCCATGAAGTATTTTAACCTGGTAAAGTTGGCTCTTTCTTCAGCTCCGATTTTAATCAGCCCGAATTATTCATAGGATTTCATATTATTTTCATTCGCTTTTGAACATACTATGGCAGCAGTTCTAATGCAGAAAAGAGATCAGCTTGAAAAGCCAATTGCCTTTTTCAGCAGGACAATAAGAGATGCAACCTTAAAATATAACATTATTGAGAAGCAAGCTCTTGCCTTGGTGAAAGCTTTGAAAGATTTTCGGGTATATATTCTGCACTCTCATATTCTTGCTTATGTCCCTAACGCATCAGTCAAAGATGTTTTGGTACAAACAGATCCAGAAGGGAGGCGAGGCAAATGAATCACAACATTGCTAGAATTTGACTTGGAGATAAAGCAAACAAAGTTAATCAAGGGGCAAGGTCTAGCAAAGTTGATGGCAGAGTCTAATTTACATGCATTGGACATAAACCTGATTGTTGTTATGTCTGAAGATGATGAAGATAGTTCATTGATTCAGGTATCTGAAATTTTCATCCATTCTCCTTAGTATTCAGATATTGTATATGTGCTCCAGCACCTTTCGCCGCCACTGGGGATGGCTAAAAATAAAGGTAGAACTCTGAAACTGAAGGCTACTAGATTTTGTATTTTGAACAATGCACTTTATTGGAAAGATCCCAGAGGCATTTTGCTGAATTGTTTGGTCAAAGAGGAAGCAAAACAGGTCATGAATGATTTTCACAAGGGAGACTATGGAGGTCACTTATTTTGGAAGACGACGGCTAACAAAATTTTGAGAGTAGGGTACTATTGGCCTACCCTCTTTGTTGATGTTTATAAAACTGTCACAAGTTGTCATGAATGCCAGATTTTTCAGGGAAGGAGAAAGTTGCAACCTCTACCTCTCAAGCCAGTCGAAGTTAGTGCACCGTTTCAGCAGTGTGGCCTAGATTTTATCGGAGAGATTCATCCCACATCTTCAGCTCAGCACAAGTGGATCTTAACAGCGACAGATTATTTTACAAAGTGGATTGAGGCGATTCCCACTCGGCAAGGTACAGACTCGGTAATAATTTAGTTTCTTGAAAATGATATTTTGTCACGTTTTGGCTTTCCTAACAAGCTAATTACAGACAACGCAGCAGCTTTCAAGTCCAAAAGGATGATTAACTTTTGTGGCAAATACAAAATTACCTTGGGACATTCTACTGCATATTATCCGCAAGGTAGGATTGGCCGAATCTTCAAACAAATCATTGGTCAACATCATTAAAAAGCTGCTGGAAACCAATAAGAAGAGCTGGCATAAAAAATTGGTTAATGCACTATGGGCGGATAGAGTAAGTCAAAAGAAGTCAATCGGCATGTCTTCGTTCGAGATTGTATATGGTATCGACATGGTGTTCCCGACATCTCTCGCAGTCCCGATTGTTAAACTTCTGCAGGAAGATAGCAGCGAGGAAGATCATTTTCAACGGAGAATAAGCCAAATGATCCATTTACAGCAGACGAGAGAGGAAGTTTTTCAGAATACCTTCAGGCTACAAGAGAGAATTAAGAAGATTTATGATCAGAAGGTAAAGGAGGACAAATTTCAGATTGAAGACATAGTGCTAATATGGGATGCTAGAAACGAGGATAAAGGCAAGCACGGCAAGTTCGAGAAACTGTGCAAGGGACCATATAGAATTGTTGCATATCGAGGTCAAAATGCTTTTCTACTCAAAGAAATGGACGGGGAAGATTGTCCAGGAGGGCCGGTCAGTGGTCGGCTTCTGAAACGGTATTATCTTTGAGAAGTTTTTTGTTGTCCAATTTTGTCATTGTACATACCATTTTAGTTTTCTTTCATTGCAAAGTTTGTACTGTTATCATTCTTTCAGTTTGGGGCCCGAAGTGAAGGCTATAAAGCTAAATGTCTAGTTTCAGTCTTTGGTTATTTAGTGTCAGTTGTTTGAGTCATAATTGAGTCAGTTTTGAGTCAAGATATTTGTTTTAGTTTTCTGAAGTTATTGACTCCATATTGCCCAATGGATGAAGGCACTTATCTGCTTTTCTAGAGATATATGGTTCTTGGCACCTCCCAGGAGCTACCATCCCCATTGGAGCCAATGTTAGTGTCGGTATCTTCATCCCTCCATTAGTGATCAAATTTCTCTTTCTTCATTCATATTAGGTGTCCCATCTAATCAGCTGCATCACATTTAGGTCATGGATCAACTGATGGTAGTGGTTCATTGTCAATTTCCCTCATGGCATTTACCTGCTAGCCTGTTTTCACATGTTTAGGTCATTTACTGTCATTTTGTTTCATTTCATTTACCAAAATTAGTTTTAGGGTTTTTAGTCTCACTAGGTCTAGGGTTTACCACCATGGTCATCCAAACCTCAATAAAAGGTCAGCAGGCACATGAGGAAGTTTTATAAATTCATAAGATCAAAAAAATCACTAATGATATGCTTAATAAATGGTTTTTACCTCAAAACTTTGTTTTGAGGTGAAAACAGGGTTTTTTTTAAATTTTATGTACAAATTTTATGTAATTTAAAGTGTTTTCATCTGTGATAAGTTCCAGCTGCTACCCTTGCTCACCTTGCCAACTCCAACCACTGCAAACAAAAGCAAAAGCATCAATGCATCAGTTCATCAAGTGATCAAGAAAAGTCAATTCAAATGAAAAACAGAGTTTTAAAGCAAAAGTGACTTTGACATTAGAAAAGTGGGTTTGAAAGAAGGAAAAATCAAAAGCCATCCATATATAAAGTGAAAGGAGTGCTATTCATCCATTTCATTGTGCAAGATACCCTTGGAGAACTAAAAATTGCGATTTTGAGGCAAATTGAACAAAGGAAGTTGAAAACGCTATTTTCCAAGCAAATTTGCATGGCGCTACGCATCAGACTGACGCTACACATCAGTGGGTTTCTGCCGGTGTTAATTTGTAAGGGCATTGCGCATTGGGCCCAGTGCGTTGCGCATCAATCCAGAAGCTGCCAAAACATTCCAAATCGCCCAATAACCCTCAAAAACGCTGCATTTCTCTTCTACAAGTAAGTCTTCATTGCATTTGAGCTGAATTTGATCTTCTACATGTGTTCTTCATGAGTTTTGCATTTTCAAAAGCAAACCCTAGCTTGTCTTCATTATTTTCCATTTCATTGTACAACTTTCACTCCATAACTACAACCAACATCATTTTTCCCTTTTCTATCTTACATTGCCCTAAATCAATCCATTAATCCCATTTTCCATATCCCACTCCCCTAAGACAACTCATTCCCTTCATCAAACCCTAAATCCCTCACAAAACCCTAGTTTCCCAAAACCTATCCCTTCATTCCCCAATTCCCTTTCCCATTAGTAAAATCTCTTCATACTCATTTCCCTTGTCTTCCCTCATTACCATTTTCCACTATATTATCATCACATCACTTCCCCAAGACAAGCACCAAGCATCATGGAAAGAAATAGTGAGTCAAGTTATGAGGAAGAAACACTAAGTGATAGCTCATGAGAAAGAAATGTACAACCTAGGAGACATCATAAGGGTGGAAAAGTTATCAGAGAAGAACCTATTAGCATGACTGAACTACTTGCTTGCCCCTTGCTACCACTTGTTTCAGATACCAATCTTGCTTTGAGTTTTGTGACATGGTTGAGTGGGTTAAGTACCATCATGAGTTAGCAAGGCAGTTTTTCATAAACATGGAGAATAATGTGGTACACCTTGCTGGGATCAATTTCACTCTTTCACCAGCTAGTATTGCAAAAGCTACTAGAATGCCAGATGTAGGGGAAAAGTGGAACAAAAGGTAGAATATCAGCAAGCAGCATTATGAACCATACATTAAGGCCAAATGTCATGGTAAATTGAGCAGGGTGTTTCCTTTCAAGTTCTTGGAGGACCGGTATGTTCCACTTGTGAAACTTATCATCAAATACTTCACATGTGAGGGTAGGTTCTCCAGACTCTATGCCTACCATATCATATTACTTATGCACTTCACTAGGGTCAAAATGATGAGTATTCCATATTTCATATGCAAAAACATAGAGATTATGACTGTGATTACAAAAAGAAAACCATACCCACAACAGCTCAACAATATTTATCACTATGTTGTCATCAAAATTGTTGTTGTGCATCAGCTCACTCAGTTGGGAGTGTCATGGGAAACTTTCATTGCCCATGAAATCTTCAAGGGGCCTCAAATTTTTGCAGATCCTCAAGAGGAAGGTGAACCTTCCGGGAAACAAAAAGAGCCTGAAAGCAAAACTGAAGAGGCTCACATTCCTATGTTCATAACTTATGAGAAAGGCACCAGGAGGCTTTTTGCAGCTAACAAAAAAGTATTATCTCCACCAAGGGTGGAAGGGTTCTCGTTTTCTTCACCGAATCACAGGCAAATTCTATCTTCACCTGGGGTGAAAGGGGCTTTGCCTTCTTCTTCAGCTAAACAGGTATAGGACAAGGACAAAGGAAAGAAACAAGTGCATGATGAAGGGCCTACTAAAGGGCAGAACAGAGATTTTGTTTTGGTTGAGGAAGATGACATTGATTTGGGCTCTCAAAGCTCAAGACTCAAAGATATGATCATCAAAGAGAAGGAGGTTGAAATTCAAGCCTTATCACTTGACTTTGAGAGGGCCAAATGGATCATTAACTTTCTTGAGCAAGAGAGCAAGCAACTGGAGGACAAATAAGCAATTATGGAGCTGCAAACAATTAGAGAAACTAGGCAAGTGGCAAAAAGAAGAAAAACCAAGATGACATCTCTAGAGCAAGAAATTGAGGTTGACCAAGAATCATGGTTGGAAAGAGTGAATATCCACCTTGAGAAGCTACTTGATAAGGCTAATAAGGAGAATAAAATGTTGTGCCACATGGCTTATCATTACTTAGCTCGGAATAAAATTTTCAAGACAAGGATAAATGGCCTAAAAGTTAAGTTAAATAGAGCCTTAACAGCCAAAAAGGAACAAGACAAACTTAAACTTTTGGATGAAGCTTCCTTAGCTCAGCAAAGCAGTTAGTAAGCTTGCCTCTTACCAAATTTGAAGCAATTTTGAGAAAATTTTGTCATTTCACAATTTTTAAATGCAAAACACAGGAATTTTCATCTGATGCACAGCGCCACCGGCGCTACGCATTGAGTTGGCTAGGAATTTTGCAAAATGGCTTGCATTTTTGGATTCCTCATGGAAAAATAATGAAACCCATAAAGTGTCATGAAATTTGGGGGAGATTTGGGTCACCTAAAGGGCAAAAAATACCTAAAAAATGCCCTCTCTGCCACTTTTTGGACCCACAGGAACCAGTCTTGTGAGAAATGATTTTTGAAGGGGAAAATGAACTCCAAATCTAAAAATTCCAGTTGTCCTAGAAAGTAGAAAGGCAGAGCTTTCTAGCAAGCTATCTTAGGCCTCATTTGGTGAAGTGGAAGGCCTTCAAACTCAGCCTTGAAGTGGCGCTACGTATCAAGCTCATGGTGTTGTGCATCAGGCAAAATTTTGTCAATTTTGCCTAAAAACTCAAAATTTCGCTTAGTTTGCTGCCAGTTTGACTTTTTCTTCTCCCTTGGGTAAATTAATGATGTTATATGATGTAATATGATGTACCATGATGTAAAAATGATGAAAAATGACTTAGGGAGGTAGATACATCAGTTTGAGTTGGTTTTAGGATGAATGAATCAGTTTCCATAGTTTTAGAGGCAAGTTATTCCACTGCCTATTTTTCAGTTCCTAGTTTAGATCTTGTTGAAGCAGCTCCTTGACTCATGGATTTGACCCCTGATGGCTAGCATAGGTGGTTTGATGCCTACATCTTGTACTTTCTTAGTCATTTGTCAAGGTTGGACTCTTGTGGATGCATTGAGCTACTTTGTAAATCACTTTTGCAGTTTGGCAAGGAAATGAACCAGAGTTTTGCAGCATTTTGTGGGATTCTTGTGGCAAGGTGAATTAGCAGTGTTTTCTCCTATGTTATTTATTTTATCTTATGTGTATATGTGCCCTCATCTATCTTTTTCTGCATAACTAAATGAATCAAGATTAAAGGGTGGAATCCATTGGTGTTCAGTGCTCTGCCTTGGGGTTTTATTTAGTTTTAAATGTTTTATACTGTTTGAAGAGGACTCATGAAACTTGCATGCCCTCTCCAACTCCTCACCAGTCTTCAGACTCACCATGACATTCATTTCAAAGTGCTAAAACACTTGCCTATCTCGCCCCGCAAAAACCTCTGCAAATCTGAGTTGATTTCCCGGACCCAAAGCTACCTTCCTCATCTGATCCAGCAAACAACCATTAAAATCAATCAAATTCCTCTAAGCATATACCTAGCCTAAAATTAGTATTCATTTCAATCATCTCAAGCCTTACTTGCTATATTTTCTTTAAGGTTGACAAGGAGAGAGCCCTCTCCCAGCCTGGTAGGGCTAGCTACCAGGTTAAGCGTGGTTTGATGTTACCCTAGACTTGCCTTTCTCAGCCTGAGGTAGATTTAGGCTAATAACACCTATCATTGATGAATTTTTGGATGAATTACATGGAGAAATTTACTTCACCAGGTTGGATCTTTGTTCAGGATATCATCAATTAGAATGAAGAATGAAGAAATTCTGAAAACTACATTCAGTACTCATGAGGTTCATTATGAATTTTTGGTCATGCCTTTAGGCCTTACTAATGCACCTTCGATATTTCAAGGTTTGATGAATTCCATTTTCAAACCCTTCCTTAGAAAATTTGTGTTAGTGTCTTTTATGATATACTAATCTACAACAAGTATTGGAAGGATCATGTTCAACATGTTGACAGGGTGCTCAAACTATTAGAGGAGAAACAATTATATGCAAAACCCTCCAAATGTTTATTTGGAGTACATGAGGTGGAATATTTGGGTCATATTGTATCTCATGAGGGTGTTAAGGTAGACCCTAACAAAATTAAATCCATTAAGGAATGGAAAATCCCCACAACCATAAAGAATCTTCAAGGATTTATCGGGTTCACGAGGTATTATTGCAAGTTTGTTAAGAATTATGGGAGAATAATGATAGCTCTAACATCATTACTGAAGAAAGATGCATTTTTTGGACTGCAGAAGCAACTAAGGCCTTCGAACATCTTAAAGAGGCAATGTACCATGAATCAGTGTTAGCTACGTTAGACTTCACAAAAACTTTTATTGTGGAATGTGATGCCTCATGAAATGGAATCGGTGTTATTTTAATGCAAGAAGGAAGACCCGTTGCTTTTGAAAGTCGTCCAATCAAAGGAAAGTATTTACACAAACCTAATTATGAGAAGGAAATGTTGGAAATACTACATGCACTAAAGCAATTAAGACCTTACCTAATGAAAAGACACTTCAAGGTAAAAACAAATAATGATAGTCTTAAATACTTTTTGGAACAAAGATTATCTTCAGAAGAGCAGCAAAAACAGGTCACAAAGATGTTGGCATATGAATTTGAAATCATCTACAAAAAAGGGAATCAAAATATTGTTACAGATGCACCCTCAAGAAAGGATGCGGATGCGGAAGCATTTCTTTGTGCCATTTCTATTATCCAACCTGAGTGGATAACAAAAGTAAGGGATGAATGGACGAATAGTGAAGAGGTGTGGACATTCATTCAAAATTTGTAGCAAGAGCCCAATACATCTAGTACATTTAGATGAAAAAATGATTCATTATGGTACAATGATTACTTATATCTTTGTAAGAATTCCCAACTCAAACAAAATATTCTTTTGGAATTGCACACTTCCCCCTTAGGAGGGAACTTAGGATTTTTAAAAACTTACCACTGGGTCAAGAAGGATTTTTTTGGGATGGCCTTAAATTTGATGTTCAAAAGTCTGTGGCAGAATGTTTGGTTTGCCAACAAAATAAAGTTGATACAATTAAAACCTTAGGTCTATTAAAACCGTTAGCGATTCCAAGTTAGCATTGGGAGGGGATCCCAATGGATTTTATCACAGGTTTACCCAAGTCTGAAGGAAAGAGTGTCATCATGGTAGTAGTTGATATACTTACAAAGTATGCACACTTTTGTGCATTATCTCATCCTTTTAAATCCAATACAATTGTTATTGCATATATGGAAACAATTCAAAAGCCTCATGGAAACCTAAAGATTATTGTAAGTGATAGAGATCCCATTTTCACTGGAAATTTTTGGACAAAATTATTTTATTGTTTTGATACTCAATTAGCTCATAACTCATCTTATAATCCTCAATCTGATGGGTGTTGTGGGGAAAAATTCCTATGCAGGACGATCCTATCCACCTAAGGTGTGACAGTGCCTTAGCAACAAACAGATACAGCTATTCTGGTTCTTTCCTTTATGAAATGTGAAAGAGGGGAGATCGATAGACTTACCGTTGTCTTCCGTTTGTCCCTCAATCTAGATCCTCTCCTCTTTGGGTGTTCACAGCTACTTGCCTCCTCGCTTCCTCAAGAGAACAACTACTTGATTCCCACGAGATCACAAGAGAACAGCTACCTGTGACAAGAGAACAGCTACTTGCGACAAGAGAAGAACACAACACAAAGGCAAATATACATATTCATAAATGATTCAGGATTAGAAACAAATCAAATACACTAATGCAATCATACAAATACACCAATATATAAGAGAAAACCAAGATAGCTTTATTGATTGATAACAAGGTTCAGGAAGAGATACAACCTAGAGGGCTCCAATCCAGCATCTCCTTCCCAGCAGAATGGAACTCCTTCTTTAGCTCCCTTCAAAGCATTAAGCACCCAATGTTTCCAGTCTCAAACCAACAGCAATTCTTTGCATTCACCAAAATTCCAGCCTCTAGATCTCATGAAGGTGAGATCCATATATAGATGTTTGGAGAGAGGATGAGTCAGCTTGAGATCTGACTAGTGTCCTCTCCCTCTCTCATTTCTTGAGTCCACTTGGAGGTTCTTGCTTCCACTTGGAGATTTGGAACCTCTTACTCATCACCAATCGAATTCCCTGAGGCAAGTGTCATTTTGGAAGCTTCCTGGCTTCTGACACCTTGAGGAATGAGTCTGCCACATGTCCAAACTCGCTCAGCGCAGGTAGCTAGTGTTGGAGTTGACATTCAACGCAGGTAGCCAGTGTAGCAGTTGACATCCAGTGCAGATGCTCAGTGGAGCAGTTGACATGATCCTGAATTGACTTGTTTTTGAGTGGTTTCAGGTGGAGAACTTCTGTGAATTGCTGTGGTTAGTTAGCCTTGTTCCTCTAGGGGTAGGAACAACATGTTTAGGGACTTTGGATCCCTTAGATTATGGACATTTCATGCTCAATGTTGTAAGGCACAAAAATGTCTATAACAGTTGCCCCCTAAAGTATGAGGCCGTTTATCGGGTGAAATGCTTTATCCAGGAGGGTCCGAAGTTCATCCATTTGCTGGGAGGAGACCTGTAATAAGATACAATACAATACATTATGATTCATACTGCTTTCATGATCTAGCTGAGGCGGGCATTCCCATGCTCAGCTTTATAAATTCATTTTTGTACATAGAACAGACGATCGTCTGATGGTAGACTGATAATTTTGGCGAAATTATCATCCTTTGAGTAGGATGATCATCTGCTGCAACGATGTACATGTCAAATGTCTTTATTTTTCCTGAATATATATCGCAGCCCGGATGGATGAAACTAGATCCGGGGTCTTCAAACTCGTTCGATCTTCGCTCTAAGTACAAGTCGATCCATGTGAGAATTGCACTGAAGTCGAACATGGAAAGACATCGCTTGATTACCGGTCAATGATGTAAACCATTAACAAGTGCGAGAGGAATCACCGATAATGATAATGACCCTCAAGGTACTGCAGTACAATTCACGTGGTGTGAATAAAGGACTTAGCGTCGAACACCACGCAAAATCTTTTGGTCGAAGGTCATTGATGTATACCTGTCGCCGGAAGTGAGAAACTTGCCATTGAGGCATGCAAGCTTCAAAGTACTGAAGGGGTTGTTCCTAGATCAACTTATTGGATAATGAGCTAATGTCGACAAGAAGCGATCCGTCAAAGGAGGGCCTTGATGAATCCCACATCAGTGACACGGAACGGAGCTAATGATTTTAATGGAGGTGAAAATGATCTGTGGCATATGATTCAGGGTGACGGTCATGAATGGATGAAGGATAATGTATGGCAGTGGATGGGACCCGGTTGACTCTTTCTGAACGACTTCTCTTGAACATATGGTGACACTGATGCGATGGATTGGTAGCATTACCCCAAATATGGATGGTATGGCAAGACCATGGTGATGTGACCGGTGAATGAGACAACCCAACCCGATTGTGGTACGGAGGAAAAGTGTCATGTTCAAGAGCGACCTGCTACCATCAAAGTTTTCTTTAGTTTTCTCCCAATTTTTCCCCAGTCATTGCTGACCAGTACCTCTTTATTTTTGTCAAGCTTGAGGAGGATAACATATGCTTGTTCTATAACCTGCCCTTCGGGCAAGCCCATCGCTATGTTTTAACGAGCCTAGCGATAGTGAAACTCGTTCTCGTCTAAAGACAAGTTTGTCGCTATTTAGTGATTTTAACGAGTCTAACGACAAGGATAACTCGGTCCTTTTCATTTTTAGAGAGTCTGAAAAGGTACATAAAGTTAACTCCAAAAGTCCTTTTTCGTCATCTAATCCCTTAAGTCCGAAAAAGTATAAAACAATACAGAAGGGATGAGTTTTCGATAGTTTTAACGAGCCGAACAAAACAAGCGCTCGATCTTTTTGTGCAATAATCCCTCAGGTCTAAAAAGATTAAAATCTAGAGGAGGGATAGCACTTTCGGTTGCTTTAACGAGCTGGAAGGCCAAAAGTCGGCAATATTTTCATATTTTACGAGTCAGTTGAAAAGAGCTTAAAGAAGACTCGTCTTTTGAGGAACGAGTGATGAACAGGGTTAGCAGCTGATTCCAGGTACAGGTTGGAATTTTCCAATCACGGCAGTGTCACAAGGATGGCTAGGTGAAATCACTCTTCGCAGCTGTTCCTCAAAATGGGTAAACAGTCATATGGAGGTGAACGATCGGCCAAATGAAAAGTGGAGGTGACAGGTGCAAACACGACCAAGGCTTTAATGGCTGATGATATTACATTCACAGTGGTTATTGACCGGGTAGTTCATTTTTTAACGAGCTTAAACGCGGGTGGAAACATTTGCTCGATATTATGTTTTTTTTTTAACGAGCATGAACTATGTGCTAAAACTGCTCGGATCTTGCGTTTAATTTTTAACGAGCATGAACTTTGTGCTAAAACTGCTCGAATCTTGCGTTTATTTTTTAACGAGCATGAACTGTGTGCTAAAACTGCTCGAATCTTATGCTTATATGCCCCCAGCATAATACCGCAAATCTAGGTGCATGCCCCCCAAGCTTCATTGCATTCAACTTGGTGGTTGGAATGAAGGTTTACCTTTGAGATTTGGAAAGGGGATTGTTTCATTTTTTAATGAGGTTGACACAGTAAAAGAACTATCCTCATGACTCCTTGTTTCATTTTTTAACGAGGTTGACACGAGATTAGAACCATCCTCGGAGCCCACTGTATTTACAGTATTTCTATTAGGGCGATGATCCACGCTGACAAAATGTTTAGGAATCTTCTGAATCCATTAGATATAGAAGATTTCATATTGTAGGTTTCCACTGTGGCCACTTCCTCCAGATTACTTGCAGGCGGTAGGGCAAAAGTACCCATTAAGGCAGGGTCTTTTAGGAGACCTACTCCAATATTTTGAAGCGAATGATTGCTTCCATGGATCATTGGAGTGCTTCCCGTAACTTGTGAACTGTCGGGGAGGAAAGTTTGTTGGTCGACGACTGTAATTCCTCCTTGAAAGGGAAATGCAATCTTCCTGAAGTAGGTCGACACAACTGCGGCCATGGCGTATATCCAGGGCCTTCCTAGTAGGATGTTGTAATCGAGGTTTCCATCGATTACTTCAACATCAACTTCTACTGTTTTGCCCCCCAGTTCAACTTGCAAGTTACTTAAAATCCCGTATGGAGTGTATGATCGTCCATCAAATGCTTTTAACATCGTTGACGATTTTGACAAGGGTGGTGAGCCTAAATTTTTCCCGCAACTCATCGACATAAGACATGTAGATGCCCCCTCATCAATAATTGTTCGATGAACAGTTTTGTTGAGGGCTTTCACTTGAATAAGGAAAGCTAGTTGAGCTGGTAACTGAGGGTCATATCCTTTATGATCAAAGGCCACAAGATTGGAATCCATTGGGCCAATCCCACCTATTGCTGATAATAAAGCTTGCTCTTGGGAGGGGCAATTTTGCGGTACCTCAAGTGTCGACATAGCGGCCGGCGATTGGGCCAGGTCTTCTACTATATTATAATTCTGTGCTACTTTGGCACGAGGATTAAATGTCGATTTGTGTACTACTCCCTTTGGCGACTTTATCATTGGTTCAGGAATGATGGGTGGCACAACTTCGGTCAAAGTTGTCATCGAACTACTAGGTTGTTCATTAGCCTTGTTATTCGACAGCTGTGGATTCCCGTAATATTTATTCCTTGTCAAAGCATTATTCTGCTGATTTGAGGTAGACAACATAAGCACTTGGGATCGAGAAACATTTTGATTAGCAACCAGTTTGGTTCCCGGGCTTGGAAACGGATCAGTCAATACCGCTGGGGTTTTTGAACTCTTAAAGAGTTTCTTAACTTCAGCTATATGTGGACAATCTCTCGTCCAATGATCCTCATCGCATATATGACACCCCGCAGGGGGTTTCCTTTTTCTCCCTTTCTTTTTCTTCTTGCCCCCTGGTTGCTTCAGTTGTTTGCCCTTGTTTGTCGACATGGCATTTACTTCCGAGGCAAGAAGTTCCTCATTTGCATTTTGACTAGAAATCTTACAGGCCTTTTTAGATGTAGCCTTTGTCGATTTTGTATCTGTTTTGCCAATCACGCCATCGCCGGCGTGAGAGTCATTGTTTGATTTAGGAGGAGGAGGAATTGAGAATTTCGGTCTAGGGGCGTCAGGTATTTTGTCGTAGAGCGTGCCAGACTGAGTATAGACCAAGTCTAGATATTGCGCACGAGCGATAACTTGCTCTTCCGTTCCGACTCCTCCCTTTGCCACATCTTCCGTTACAGAGGGAAGTAACGACTTGATAAACCATTCAGCTAACAGCTGATCGGGAATGTACGTTTTTACCATCCTACGATGACGTCGCCACTCATGTATATGATCAGATATGTGAGTGGCCGTTGTCTGTTTGAAGTTGGTTAGGAGTTCCGTTCCCGTTTCATACCTTATGGGTAATTGAAAATGGGTTAAGAAAGTCGTGGCTAGGGTACTGAAGTTTTCGAATGAAGCTATGGGCAATTCGATATACCATTTTGCCGCTGGACCTGTTAACGTCCTCTGAAAAAGGCGAAGCCTTATCGAATCACCGTTTAGGGTGTTTGATGAACACCATAGATGAAATGTTATCACGTGATTCGATGGATCTTCACCTGGATTTCCATTAAATTTAGGAATATCTGACGGAAGTTTATGCGGAATCGCTGGCCACCAAGGGGCATAAGCAATTGGATCATTCGTCAGCCGGTTTAGATCTGGTAATTCTAGAGTTGCTACAAAGGGAAACTGTTGATTCAGGTTAGGCGAAGCATACCCAGGATACGATGGAATTGCCTGAGCAGTGGGTCTTTGCATACCAGCATAATGTTGGCAACTTTGACAAGGTTGATGGGCATAACCACTATAATATGGTTGCCCATTACTTACAAAGACTTGTTGCTCAAGTCCTTGATATGATTGCTGGAATGGCGGTTGTTCTGATCGAACCAGCCCTGGTTGTTGGACCATTTGCTGTTGTCCAATATTGGATGATTGACCAAGATGACGAGTCATAGTACTTGTTTGAGCCTGAGTCGCTCCAGATAAGGAGGCACTAACCTGAGGTTGTGATTGAGTCGTTGAGACAAGAGGCTGTTGTATTGCAACCTGAGAAACTTGGGGTTGACATACAACAGGTAGCGCTTGTACTTGCGATGCAATCACCATACCAGGTATAGTGGCAACGTTCGACACAGGGTGGACTGGTTGCATTGAATATGCAACCCTTGGTTACTGAGGCAGTATCGGTACCCATCGGCTGGATGTAATTCCAGTTTGACCTGAACTTTGTTGTAAACTCCCATATGGTTGTTCTCCGGGGGGAAACAATGAAAAGGCATACTGCCCTCCATATGGTGGCGATCCAGTACTTAAAGGGTAGATTGGCCTTTGAAGACACATTGGATCAATTTGTTGAGTTTCAACATAAGAAATACCAGATGATAATCCGGATGAAGAAATAGGAACTAACCATGTCATCGAAGCAGTCCCTGATGGGACTCCGGCTTGTTGTTGACAATTTGCCGGGACAGATGGTATACCAGCGAACATCGTTGGGGTAGCGGCAGGAGGCTCTGCCGCTGCTGTGTCGGATGACACAGTCCGGGATGTCGATGGTTGTTCAGACATATTTAGTCTATCCAAAAGATTTTCTAGCGATTCTACAAGAACTTTCGATGAAAAGAGACTAACTTCGAAGACCAACGAGGGAATGGTGATGATTATTCCGTTTAAAATAAATTTTAACGACGCTTTAGACACAACATGCTTTTTCAATTTTAAAGAGTCGAGAAAAAGCTAAAGATGACTCTAGTCTCCTTCGATGTTTTAACGAGCCCGAAGTGACAAATGCTCGGATGGACTTTTTCCGTTATAGAGTCTGAAAAAGGCCAAAAGGAACTGCTCTGGAGTTCTAGGCAGAGGGTGTGCCAAACTTTTCGCAAAACCGCAGAATACTTTTTAAGCTACGGGCGGTCGATCTTCGTGAATGCTGTGTTCACTGCATTGCGATCAGTAGGGCGGCCGACACGGCTTCCTAAGGATAAAGGATATATGCCTATAGGGGTCTCCCAATATATACGCGACGGTACGTGGGAGCACAATCCGTACTAGCGCTATCGTCCCTCAGGAGGAATCACCCACCTTCCACGAGATCGATAGTCACTAGGCTTAACGACGCTGGAACACGTCTCTAGCCTAGACCTCTATGTTGTGCGTTATGTTACAAAGCGTTGTTAGGTTCATTCAGTTTATTTTAGGTTGATCTTTTTAAAGTTTGCCTTTCAGGATCACCACGAGATGTATGGTACAATTCCTAAATGCAGTCTAAGATGATAAGCAAGCTTTATTATCTTTTCAACTTTGAAAATCCTAGCTACTAAGGGAAAAGAAAGACACTATCTTTTCTCAAAGAGCAATCAGCACACTCTAATGCACTCTTTCCTAAATCAATCATGCAAACTTATCAAATGCAAATGCACAATGCAGGTGTTTGTTTTCCACTTTCTTAGTATAGATGCCTATAAAGAAAGCTTTTTGTACAACTTTGAATTTGCTTTTAAATGATCAATACAAACAAGTTCACTTTTTCCGAAATCAGAGAAGATAGAAGAGATTACAACACTTAATGATTTTCGAAATAAAGACTTGTTTTGACACTTCAAAAGAAACAAATTCAAACCAATAAGCAAAAGCAAATGATAATCAACCGTAAACAGCCAATGAACTCTCTCCTAAGATCATAATCAATCAGATCTGAATCAAGGGCTACAGGATGATTATTTCACTCATGCAAAGGAAAACTGTAAATGACGTAAAAACACATAAAAACACTTACAGTCTTTTTGTACAAAAGGAGGCGGAATCTAAGCAAGGAAAAGGAGTTATCAGACTGGTACCTATGCTGGTTAAAGGCTGCAAAAAACAGAGATCAAAACAGGGCAACAGAGAGCAGAGAACCCCAGCTGCACAAGGCCAAACTGGTTCAGCGCAACCTCAACACTGTGGTTTTGACATTCAGCGCAGGTAGCCTTCACAGGACCTGCGTTGAAATGCATAATGCCTTCACAGTGGTCGTGCTGAAGGAGAAACTCTCGTTTCTCACGGGGTTCTGGGTCACAGATTGCTCAATAATCAACGGTTTCAGGCCAAATCAGAAACACAAGCAAGGTAAAATCAAAGGGATGCTTTGAGGGGGTACTAAGATCTATCACAAGGATCATCAAATCATTTGTGAATCCATTATTCAGATCATAGACAAGTCCAGCAGTTCGATCAAAGCAGCAACTTTCTACTTTGCATCCGGGAAAGATGCAGTTCGATTGTTGCTGTCAAGTCTATGATGCAAACAAATGATAGAAACACAAACAAAATGACTAAACAAATCTCCCTAGCGGAGTCGCCAATTTGTTGTGGGGAAAAATGCCTATGCAGGACGATCCTATCCACCTAAGGTGTGACAGTGCCTTAGCAACAAACAGATACAGCTATTTTGGTTCTTTCCTTTATGAAATGTGAAAGAGGGGAGATCGATAGACTTACCGTTGTCTTCCGTTTGTCACTCGATCTAGATCCTCTCCTCTTTGGGTGTTCACAGCTACTTGCCTCCTCGCTTCCTCAAGAGAACAACTACTTGATTCCCACGAGATCACAAGAGAACAGCTACCTGTGACAAGAGAACAGCTACTTGCGACAAGAGAAGAACACAACACAAAGGCAAATATACATATTCATAAATGATTCAGGATTAGAAACAAATCAAATACACTAATGCAATCATACAAATACACCAGTATATAAGAGAAAACCAAGATAGCTTTATTGATTGATAACAAGGTTCAGGAAGAGATACAACCTAGAGGGCTCCAATCCAGCATCTCCTTCCCAGCAGAATGGAATTCCTTCTTCAGTTCCCTTCAAAGCATTAAGCACCCAATGTTTCCAGTCTCAAACCAACAGCAATTCTTTGCATTCACCAAAATTCCAGCCTCTAGATCTCATGGAGGTGAGATCCATATATAGATGTTTGGAGAGAGGATGAGTCAGCTTGAGATCTGACTAGTGTCCTCTCCCTCTCTCAGTTCTTGAGTCCACTTGGAGGTTCTTGCTTCCACTTGGAGATTTGGAACCTCTTACTCATCACCAGTCGAATTCCCTGAGGCAAGTGTCATTTTGGAAGCTTCCTGGCTTCTGACACCTTGAGGAATGAGTCTGCCACATGTCCAAACTCGCTCAGCGCAGGTAGCTAGTGTTGGAGTTGACATTCAACGCAGGTAGCCAGTGTAGCAGTTGACATTCAGCGCAGATGCTCAGTGGAGCAGTTGACATGATCCTGAATTGACTTGTTTTTGAGTGGTTTCAAGTGGATAACTTCTGTGAATTTCTGTGGTTAGTTAGCCTTGTTCCTTTAGGGGTAGGAACAACATGTTTAGGGACTTTGGATCCCTTAGATTATGGACATTTCATGCTCAATGTTGTAAGGCACAAAAATGTCTATAACAATGGGGGATTTTGTTAGTAGGCTTCGACGGATCAACCTGGTGTGAGTGCCCTTGAACCCTAGCCTGCGCTTCGGCGCCTGTGCCCTAGGTCCCCCGGCCCTGCGGCCCCGTGGCCCTGGGTCCTCTGTCTACCTGCACTCTTCAGCTGAGGGCCTGCTGTGTGGCTCGTTTTCCGCTGGGAGGAGCTCGCGTTCATGGAAGCCCCGAGCTTGCCCCAAGTAGCCCCCCTCCTCCGCCTTCTTCTTCTACTGAAGCCTTCTCTCAGCTCTTGGTCGGTTTGCCACAAAAGAAAAAGAATGAAGCTGCCAAATTCGTCAAGAGGCTCGAAGATATCCCTGAAATCTCCCTGCCGCTAGAGACTCCGATCCAAGTTGCCTTGTCCCTGGCTAAGCGGGCACTTGTAGGTCAGTTCACCGAACTATGGCCTTCTCCTAAGTCCACTGAGAACTGGGTCAACAAGAACTGGGCTCCTTTGATCAAAAATAGTGTCACATCTTATTTCTTAGGACGAGGGTTTTTTCTCTTCGAATTCACCTCTAAGGAAGACAAGGATCTGATCTTCCAGAATGGCCCCTATTTCATGGGCCCCCAGGGCCTCTATCTCAACAAATGGACATCGGATTTCGACCCTGTAGTCGAAATTCCTACGGTTGTTCCGATGTGGGTCAGGCTTCCAAATATCCCAGTGCATTGTTGGAATTGGGACTCGCTGAAACACATCCGCAACGCCCTTGGGAAATTCATAGACTGGGCAAACAATAAATATCAATATGACTGTGCCTGTATCTGCGTAGAAGTAGACCTAGAGGTGGGACTCCCAGAAGCCATCAAAATCAAAGTAGGAAGCTAGACTCATTTGCAGAAGCTTGACTATGAGCAGTTGCCCTTCAAGTGCCGAAAATGCCATGTCTACGGTCACTTCGCCAGAGGATGCCCAACCAATGCCAAACCAGATAAGGGTAAAGAAGAAGGTTGGAATTAGGTCAAGCGTGCCAAGAAAACCCAAAAGCATGTTGGTACAACAGGAAAAGGCCCTCAGCAGGCCCCTTCTCAGCAACCCCCTTCCAGAATGGAGCAAGAAAATAAATTCGCCCCTCTAAGCTCACAAATAGAGGAAACTCAGGAAGCAGACATCCAAAAATCAACCCCCCTAACAAAATGTACCCCCATTCTCCCAAGGGGGCGAGCATTGCTGAGAGTTCCAAAGGAAACACTGTAGAAGTCTAGGAAGTTGAGCAAGAATCTGAAGGCTAGGAGGAAGAAGGTGAAATAGGAGAATCTCAAGCCTTGACAAGGAGATCCACAAGAGGTCGCAAAATAGATCGGGAAAAAAGGGAGCTTGAAACTTTCAAAGACAAGCTCCAAGGCAGTTAGCCAACCCTTGAGAAGCTATTAGCGACAAAACCTAAGATGGCGAGAAACCAGCCCCAAGGCTCCAAGGGAGCCAACCAGAAATACAAATGATGAAGATTGTCTCCTAGAACTATAGAGGTATGGGGAGCAGAATCAAAGAAGAAGTTATCAGAAGTTTAATAAGAGCAGAAGCTCCTGACATACTCCTCATCCAGGAGACCAAATTGGAAGACTATGTCTTCCTTCAGGCAAGTAAGAAACTTTGGAACAAATGTGAGGCGAAAGCAATCTCAGACTGAGGGGAATCCGAGGGGCTGGGCAATCTCTAGAACACTAGCAAATTCTCAGTCATTTCTGAGACCCTCAACACTCACTGGTTGTTCTTAAAATTGTAGTGTTTCGATTCAAAAGAGATTATTAGTCTCTTTAACGTGTATGTCCCTGTGAACGCTAGGGAAAAGAAGGTCTGCTGGGAATCCATAAGATATCAAGAAGATTGCATTAATCTTGAGAATATCATCATTGCAGGAGACTTAAACCTCACTCTCTTATCAGCAGACAAGAGAGGAGGTAGCATTGTTCGAGATCCGGCAAGGGAATGGGCAGAGGACCTTATGCAGGATTGGGATCTACTGGACATCAAGCTAATCTCTGGTAAGTACACTTGGAATAATAAAAGAATTGGCCCTGGCCACATTGCTGCCAGGTTGGACAGATTTTTTCTTCAAAGCTCCTTTCTTCTACTTAGATTAGAGGCTAGAGTCCATATTCTCCCATGCAGTACTTCTGATCATAAACACATCAAGCTAGAACTGGTGTTTCAGCATGACCTTGGAGCACTTCCCTTCAGATTTAGCCTGCTCTGAGCTAAGGATTCGAACTTTATGCAATTAGTTAAGGGCATTTGGATGTTGCCGGTCAAAGGCTCCCCCTTTTTTGTCGGGGAGGAGAAGCTCAAAAGAGTGAAAAGGGCTTTGAAAAGCTGGGCCAAATCTCTGCCCAATCCAGCCAATGAAAGGAAAAAAACTCCAACGCATTCTGGAAATTCATCACCTCCAAGCTCAAACAGCAGACATAACAAAAGAGATTCTAGATAAAGAAGTCCAGCTCCAGAAAAACTATCACAGGGCTTGTCTAGCTGAGGAAGAGTACTGGAGACTTAAGTCACGTCGTCTTTGGCTTAAAGCAGGGGATAGAAACTCTTCCTTCTTTCACAAACAAGCTCAAGTAAGGAAATGTACCAACTCCATTTCTGAAATCAAAGATGGCACTATCATTCACAAGGACAATGCAAGCATAAAAAAGCAGCCTCCCTTCATTTTAAAAACCTGTATAGTGAAGATATTAACCCAGACCAAAACTCAAATATGATGGACGTTGTCCCCTCCTTGATTATTGTTGAAATGAACCATCTTCTTGAAGCTAAAGTCACCAAGAACAAAGTCAAGTATGCCCTCTTTGCCATGGACCCAGACAAAGCCCCTGGGCTGGACGGATTCTCAGCCAGATTTCTCTAAACTTGCTGGTCGATTGTGGAAAAAGACCTTTACAAAATGGTTATTAAGTCCCAAGCTTGCCAAAAAATAGGAGGCAGCACAAACTCTGCTTTTCTTGCTCTCATCCCCAAAGAGAAAGGTGCCAACTCCTTCAACAAGTTTCGCCCGATCTCGCTGTGTAATATTGGTTACAAACTAATTACCATAGTCATCGTTAATAGACTGAAGTTCATCCTCCCCAAAATCATTCTAGGAAGCCAAGGAGGATTCATTCAAGGTAGATAGATAGTGGACAATTTCATCCTGGTCCAAGAGGCAATCTATTCAAGCCTGAGTCGAAATGAGAAAGGTATGGTTGTCAAACTTGATTTAGCAAATGCCTTCAACAAAGTTAGGCATAGTTTTTTGCTGAAAGTCTTACATAAGCTTGGTTTTGGTGAGAAATTTATAAATTGGATTCGGGCTTGCATTTCGGAGCCTTGGATAGCTCCTTTAGTAAATGGCAGAGTTGTTTATTTTTTCAAAGCCACGAGAGGGCTCAGGTAGGGGTGCCCTCTCTCACCCCTTCTATTTGTTCTTCAAGCCTTTGTCCTCAGTTTTTATTTAGAAAAAAAAATGACAGATCAAGAAATTATTGGGCTTTGTATAGCAAGAGGTGTAAAAAATATAAATCATGCCCTCTTTGTGGATGATACCTTGTTACTGAGAGCTGCTTTTGTGCTTGTGGCCTCTAGATTTAAAGGAGTTCTAGACGAATTTTGTATGGTTTCGGGAAGCATTCTAAACATTGGCAAATGCCATATCTATTGTTGGAACACCACTTTCAGCTTGCTCAGTTCCATTTCCCAAACCTTTGGTTTCGCTGCTTCTTCAAACTGGTCTTCTTTCAAGTACTTAGACCTTCCTGTATTTCTCAAAAGAGCCTACAGCAGAGATTGGCTCCCTCAATTGGAGAAATTCAAGAACAAGTTGCTTCCCTGGGGCTTTTCCTGGCTTAACATTGCTGGTAATTCTGTTCTCATCAAATCGGTCCTTAACAGTCTTCCCTTATTTCAATTTTCTGTCCTACTTGCTCCCACTGGCATTCTCAGAAAAATGGAGGAGATCATTCGAAAAAAAATTGGAAGGGGGGCAAGCAAAATGAGAAAAAGATTCTGCTAGTCAACTGGGAATCCATCTCCAAACCGCTGTTGGAAGGAGGCTTGAATTTCAAAAATCTTGGCTATCATAATATTGCAATGGGAGCCAAGCTTATCTGGAGAATTATTGCACCTAATCATGGCTGGGCGCAATTAGTTCTCTGGAAAAAATACTTCAAAGGTCGGCGCTCATGCTGTCTGGACCACCCTCTAACGCATCCATATTCGCCCTTTTTGAAGCTCTGTACCAAAGCCTGTCCGCTTATTAACGCTCATGCCTATTGGGTCCCCGGAAATGGAAAAAGGATCAATCTTTGGACAGACATAATTATGGACAATGATCCACTGGGTGACTGTCACTCTCTTCAATCTCTGTGCAGATGGATGAATGAGGCTGGTTTGCAGTCCCTGTGGGACATATCCATCTGGCAGGATTCACGTTGGGCTGGCTAGAATCTTGAAACGCCCCCAGATTTATTTATGGAGCGCGAGGTCCTGCTCTCCAAGCTCCACGGACTGGCTCCAACGCTAATTCGAAAGAGGGATTCAGGTTGGGGTGTGCAAGCTGGTGGATATAACATCGCTCAAGGATATGCCAAGCTGTGTGAGCACCCTCATGTGGCCACGAATCCAGAGCCGTGGAAAGGGATATGGCATTATCCCTCCTTGCCAAAAATTGACTTCTTCAACTGGTTGTTATGCCACTCCAAAATCCTCACAGATGATAATCTTCAGAAGCGAGGTTTCCACAACCCTTCAAGGTGCAGCCTTTGTAAGGTAAACCAAGAAACCGTATCTCATATGATGCTTGAATGTACCTTCACATTGCAGATCTGGACCGAGCTACTTGGAACTTTGAGTTCTAGCTTCACGTTGCCTTCCTTCATTCCTGATTTCTTTGATAAATGGCTGCAAAGGTATCCTGGTCCTCCTCCAGAAAACAAAATTATCAGAGCTTCTTGGTCTACCCTCCCTAAAATAATTTGTTGGCAAGTTTGGCTTGAGCGAAATAAAAGGATCTTCAGAAACTGCGAACAGAATGCCAAGCTTGTGGTAGTTAAAATAAAATGCCGGTTAAAAGAGTGTTTGAGAGACCATAAATATGACTTAAGTCTTAGCCAGAAAGATATAATTTGGGGCTCTTCTCTTGATCTTCAGTTCCAAAAATTCGCAAAGAGTATCTCCCTCCCAAAAGTTTCGCAAATAAGGGCTACAACAAAAGAGTTCCAGCAATGGATTGCAAACCACCAGAGACACTTTCTATTTTTTGATGGGGTTGCAAAGGGCAATCCTGGAAGAGCTGGCACTGGAGGAGTCATTTTGAATCCAGCTGGCTTTAGGATCCACAGTTTTGCCTGGGGTTTGGGCATCGCTTCTAGTATTCAATCTGAGGCTTTGGCTCTTTTTCAAGGACTCAAGATTTTGAAAGTGTTGAACATCAGGAAGGCTAGTGTTATCGGGGACTCTCAGGTTATCATTAACACTATGGTGACACATTCTAAGCCAACAGATCTAAAGCTTGCAAAGCTGATCCACAGAATTACAGACCTTGGAGACTCTTTCCAGAATTTGAATTTCTACCATGTGTTGAGAGCCAATAATAAGGAGGCGGACATTGAAGCTAACAAAGTAGCCCTTCTTACAGCTGGAGCTCTGCTTAGAGGCGGATAGGAAATATGGGAACCAATTCCTTAATTTAGAAAGTTGTCATGTTTTATTGCCTATTGTTAAATCAGTTTGTTTGTATCCACTATCTTGGGAAAATCATTGATATTGACCACATAGTAGCAGCTAAAAAGAGATGTGAGGTAAACATAAATGTCACGGCCTTACAAGGTTGTACATTACTTCTGGAATTAGATCCACCTATTATAATCCGCTCTTTGGCATTAAGGTCAAGTATCTAATATATCCACTATCCGTTTCTGTAAAAAAAAAATCCTCAATCTGATGGGAAAACGTAGATATTGAACAAATGTTTGTAAGGATATTTTGTTGCTTTGTATTTAATAAAAAAACACAATGAGTCAAGTGTTTACCTCTAGTTGAATGGTGGTATATACTGCAACAAAAATGACCCCATTTATGGCACTTTATGGATATCATCACCCATTGATCACATCCATTATAAGAGAAAAATCTAAGGTTCATGCAGTGGAAGATCACATTGAGTATCAACAACAACTTCTCCAACTCTTAAAGGATAACCTCACTTTGGCGCAAAATCAAATGAAAGAATAGGCATATCAGCATCGCAGTGAAACAAGTTTTGAGGCAGGCGACTGGGTATTTTTATGGCTACAACCATACAAACAAATGTCCCTCAAGCAAGCTAAGAAGGATAATAAATTATCACCCAAGTACTACGGTCCTTACAAGGTGTTGCAAAAGATTGGTACTAAGGCATACAAATTTGAGTTGCCTACATATTCTTGAGTACACCTAGTTTTCCATGTTTCATGCTTAAAGAAGGTTATCGGTGACAAGCTTCTCATTCAAACAATGTTGTCAGAACTTGGAAAAGAATGAAAATTCATATTTGAGCCTGAAGCAGTCACAGAAACAGGAACCCGACAGCTACGGAATCAATCAATTTCAAAGTATCTCATTTAATGCAAGAACTTACCCAGTGAAGATTCCACATGGGAGGATGAAATGATTACTATTTTTTTGAAGTTAAATTCCTCATGTAATGATTTTAATTTTGTAATAATTAGTTGAACTCTAGAAACATTATCATCGAATATATGGATTAGGCTAAAAAAAAGTAGTCCTAGTTTTGATTTTTCGAAATTAGTTACTAAAATAATGGGTCTTATCCACTTATTATGGATCTTGGTCCTATTTTAGATTTAAAAGTATTTTTATGAATTAGTAAGTACGTGGAGAACTAGAGAAGGAAAAAAACTATATTGTTGTAATATATCTTTTCAAGATATCATATTACTTGCGCTTTTGGGTGGAGTATTGCAAGTGAATGTATAGGAAATGTACTTGTTGCTTTGATGCATATTCCAAACAACCATTTTGATGCTCTGAAAAAAATTGTGTGTGAGTGTAGTCAAGGTGTGGAGTGTGAGGAAATGTCCAATGATAATGAGGGCAATATTATATTGTAAATATTTTGATCTTAAATGAATTATATATGAGTTTTGAGTACAATTGTTGTCTGGGTTTTTAAATTTGTGGATTAGAATTTGCAGGGAATTGAAACTTGTATCATATTGGGTATCACAACAACAATAATAGTTATTGAAGATCGAAGATGAGCCGCTCAAGGAGCACGAGTGGGAAGGCCTGCAACAAATGTGGCTTTGCAGGTAGAATTGTGGAAGTTGCACAAAAAAGAGGAATTGACATGGGAGATGTCAGTGATGTTAAAGAAGAGGCTTCTAGTGAGGAAGAAGCAGAGGAGACAACATAGGAGAAAATGTTGAAGATATTTACCAAGATGTCTGCCAGGCCAAAAAGGGAAGTACCATTATAGGAAGGTAACTTGAATGTTAATGAGTTAATGGATTGGATACATGCATTAAATAAATACCTTGATTATGAGGATGTTGACAAGGATAAGCAAGTCAAGTATGCAATGACTAGACTTAAAGGACATGTAACCCTATGTTGGGATGACGTACAAGCTGAACGAAGGAGGAAAGGGAAAGCCAAAATTAAAGATTGGGACGGGATGGTGGCAAAACCTAAAGTTAAATTTTTACCTAGAGATTATCATATTAATATTTTTAAGCAATTGTAGAAACTTAAACAAAGGAATATGATTGTTAAATAATACACTTGACGAAATTTACAAATTAAACATTAAGGCTAGAGATGTAGAAGATAATGATGAAAAAGTTGCAAGGGAGATTATTGGTTTAAGGTTTGAGATTCAACATGAAATTAGCTTGTTGTCTTTGAAAACTGTGGTAGATGCATATCAGACAGATTTGACAGCAGAAGAGAAAATTTCCAAAAAATAAAAACTGAGTAGAGGAAGAAGTCATGTAAAGGATAAAGAATAAAGTTACATACAAGGAGTTCAATCGCCAAAGGAAGAAGAAGGAATTTCTAGTAGTGAAACACCAAGAGAAAGTGATTTCATAGGAAGGAAATCTTTTTCCAGAGGTAGAGGTCGAGGAAGAGATTATAAACCCAGATGTTTCAATTGTGGAAAATTAGGACACATATATTGGGAATGTTCTGAGCATAGATCAACAAGCCAACGAGGTGCTCATGTGACAGAAGCAAAGGAGGAGGATAGAGATCAAGTTGCAGTTGTAAATTTTCCTAAGGAAGGTGAATCTTTGCTCTTAAAAAGAGTGTTGTTCCAAGTAGAAAAAGGGACCAAGAAATGAGCACAAAGGAGGAGTTTGTTCATAACTATGTGTAAGTCTAAAGGTAAGTGTTGCAAACTTGTTATTGATAGTGGTAGCACAGATAATCTAGTCTCTATTGAACTGGTAAACAAGTTAAATTTAAAGAAGACATCACATCCTACACCTTATAAGGTCTCTTGGTTACAAAATGGTCATCAAGTTTTGGTTTCTAAGCAATGTAAGGTAGAATTTCAAATTGGAAGTTATAAAGATGAAATTGTGTGTGATGTCTTGCCAATGGATGTTTTCCATATTCTGCTAGGAAGGCCTTGGCAATATGACATGGACGTAACACATAATGGAAACCAAAACACTTACAGTTTTGAGAAAGATGGGAAATTACATACACTTCTACCATTAAAGGATGCAAGCACTAATCAAGTGTTAATGTTGGATAACAAAGAATATTTTAAGGATGAAGCGGAATTCAAGGAATGTGAACCAGTAATTGAGGTAAATCACTTGTCTTCAGAAAAGCAAGATATGTTCAATGAATATGAGAATATGATAATGAATGGAATGTTTATGGTAGAAAATAGAGATCAACCAAGAATATCCATGGCATAAATGGTTATGAATGAGGAAATTTTAATAAATGAAGAACATAAGAATATCAAGGAGAAGGTTGCTTTGGAAACCAATGAGAAGTTAATGTGTGAAAATCTCCAAATTCCAAATGAAGACAATCACAATGAAGAATCTTTTGGAAAATAAATGGAAGCGGTCAACAAAGCAAGTACCTTGGGAACCGTAAAGAAAAAAATTCAAATTAATTATGACATGTTTGTTTCATGTGCAGGAAAGATGGTTTCAATTGTACATGTTTGGGTCCTTCCAAAGAAATTCCTAAAGGAATTAGCCAGAAAAATTAAGCAAGCTAACTTTCCAAGAGCATATGAAAATAAACTTCATTTGTTTAATGGAGAATCTTGGGATGCTAGAGGAAATTTAAGTCATCATGAAAAATTTTAGCCAAAGACAAGTTACAACAAAAGGGTTAAAGATCTCTTGGACAAAACTCCAAGAATATTTTCTTCTTCAGTAGTTTGATGTAGGAGCATCAACAAACTTTTACAAACCTTATTAGATTTTTTTTTTTTGAGGAAGTTGGATTCCTCATATAATGATTTTATTTTTGTAATAATTAGTTGAACTCTAGAAACATTATCATCGAATATTATGGATTAGGCTAGAGAAAAAAAAAATAGAAAAGAAAAAGAAAAGAAAAGTAGTCTCAGTTTTGATTTTTCCAGATTAATTACTAAAATAATGGGTCTTATCCACTTATTATGGATCTTAATCCTATTTTAGATTTAGAATGGTTTCTATAAATTAGTAAGGATGTGGAGAACTAGAGAAGGAAAAAAACTATCTTGTAATATATTTTTTCGAAATACCATATTACTTGGGTTTTTGGGTAGAGATTTGCAAATGAATGTATAGGCAGTGTATTTGTTGCTTTGATCCATATTCCAAGCAACCAGTTTGATGCTCTAATTTTTTTGTGTGTGAGTGTGGGAGAGGTAAGGAGCATGACTAAATGGCCAATGATAATGAGGGCAATATTATCTTGTAAATATTTTGATATTAAATAAATTATATCTGAGTTTTGAGTGCTTGTTGTGTGGGTTTTTAAATTTGTGGATTAGAATTTGCAATCAGTTGCAGCTTGCATCACTCTATCTTCTCCATCCTCCAATCTAGATCCTGCAACTTCTTATGTGGGTGTTTAAGAGAGTGAATAATGTCCATGCACATTTCATGACGTTCTAGAATAGCCTGCCCTAATAGAAACTTCATTTGCCAGTAGAGATCCATTGTCTGCATATGTTGGTTGAAACGATGCCTCATATGCCTTGTATATGAAATCTAACCAACCCAATCAATAAGAAACTCAGTGTAAGAGAGGGGGTATTGTGAGAAGAGGCTTCCACTCCACCCGGGTGAGTTCTTCCTGTATATGGGTTGGTGTGAGCTCTCAGTAACGAGAGGCAAAAACCTCTATCTGATGGTGTAAGCGAGTATGACCTCGGTGGGGTCACTATTGATAGTAAATGCCCCCCTTCTAATGTGGGACCACTGGCGCAACATGGAAGACCAAGCAACTAGATACCTAGGTTCAAACCACATCCCAATCTATTCGAGAATAACGCTTAAGGCAATGGACCACCATGAACTACTAGTGCTAGGAGCCACTTGTTGATTAACACAAGGATCGACTAATAAGAGTTCTGAGATAGCCAAGTGCAGGAGAAAGATTGACTCAATTTCCCCTAGTAACCAAAATCCCACTCCCCACCAATCCATCAACTTTTGGGAAAACCACAAAGCACACTAAGCTATCACAATAGCAAAAGTGTGAGTGATAAATTGAACTAGAGCCGCCAACAGGAAAAGTAGTACACAACCATAGATAGACTTGAATTCCCCTGGCCACGAAATTCCCATCAAGCCACAATTTTTTTGATTGGCCACCAAGCCACAGGTTGTTTAATCGGCTACCAAGAGTAGCACGTTGACACTAAAACATAGCCAAGAGAAATTAAAGGAATTAGAGCCACTGACTAAATACAAAAAGCATAACCATTACAAGAGTTAAATAACCCCAGCCACTAATATGTTGCCCAACACCATGCGACAAGATGACTAAAAACCCACCAAGAACACCAATCTCACACTTTAACACAACTAAGAGGAATGAATGGAACTAGAATCGCAAGCTGAAAAGGACATGCACCACCACTAACAAAAAAAAGGACCTAACGCTGATAACAAAAGCCACTGAACAAGAAGAAGGGTTAACAACACCGAATTCCTCCCTTGTGAAAATTCCTCGTCGATTGTCAAACAAGATAACTAAATTAATTGAAAAAAGCCGATATTGAAGAACCACATGTATTTACCTATTTCCAAATGAAATCGCGAAGCTTGGATGCAAGTTGCAATCACTTCTTAACGTGCATTCAATTAGAAGTGTGGTTCCAATACACGGTGTAGTCTCACATGGTTGTTCCAAGGCCACAACCGTTTAGTCCCAAGTTCCACATCTTCATCTAACTTCCCTACCGAAGACTATTTACCCCCACCCACAACTGCAACCTCTACTTATTCACATGGAATTAACTATATGAGAGTATTCATAGTGATCCCTCACTCCATACACATTAACCATTCACACTGACCACCTTCTGCTTTATATCGTCTATTTTTCGGATTAGAGGAATGAGTCATAATGGCCGCACATGCTTACATATAACCTCGTCGAGGCATGTTGCCACATCCCTAACTCCTTAGCTAGATGGTTTGCTGGCAAACCACCCCTGCTCATTCTCGATCGTCACCTCATTCGAAGTTGTACTTGTTTATAATTATAAAAATAATTTTAAATAATTAAAATATTCATTTATTCAAAATTTATAAAAAATATAATAAATTATATATATATATATATATATATATATATTTTACAATAATAAAAACAATTTTAAATATCAAAATGTTGATTTATTCAAATTTAAATTTAAATCTTTTTTTTTTTTATATTATAAAACAATTTTATATAATTAACATCCTTGGAACTACCTCCTACGAGCTCTGCAACTCAGCTCCTGCTGCAAACCCTTGAGCCCGCATCCTGCGCATTCGATTGACAGCGAGCGCGCCCGCTCTCGGCCGCCATGTTCCTTGCGGGCGGATCCGCCTGGGGCTCTCTTTCATCCTGCGGGCGAGCTGGTTAATGGAGGACTGCACTGTTTTTTGACAGGCCCATCCCCTAGGGCTTGCGGCCATGGAGGTACTGGGCAATCCCTAGGAGCCCCCTCCTTCTCCTCCGCCACTCTCGCCTTCTGAGGCCTTCAATCGCTTCTGGCAGGGCTTCCAAAGAAGAAGAATTCTGAAGTCACGAAATTTGTTAAAAAGCTAGATGATATCCCTGTGATCTCTCTCCCTCCTGAAACCCTGATCCAAGTTGCATTATCTTTGGCCGAACGAGCTCTCATCGGCCAGTTTACTGGGCTATGGCCGTCTCCAAAAACCACTGAGAGCTGGGTCAACAGAAATTGGGCGTCGTTGATCAAAGAAAGTGTTACTTCTTACTTTCTGGGGAGAGGATACTTCCTCTTCGAATTCACTTCAAAGGATGACAAAGATTTGATCTTCCAAAACGACCCCTACTTCATGGGTTCTCAGGGTTTGTATCTGAATAAATGGACCCCGGATTTCGATCCGACAGTAGATGTGCCCAAAGCAGTACCAGTGTGGGTTAGACTCCCAAATCTCCTAGTCCATTGTTGGAATTGGGACTCACTGATGCACATTGGAAATGCCCTGGGGAAATTTATAGATCGAGCGAATAATAAGGACCAATATGACTGTGCCAGGATCTATGTAGAAGTAGATCTGGAGGTAGGGCTTCCTAAGGCCATCAAAATAAATGTAGGAAGCTGGACGCACTTGCAGAAACTGGATTATGCGGAGTTGCCCTTCAAATGTTGGAAATGCCACGTTTATGGCCACTTCACCAGAGGCTGCCCGACCAACAATGAGGCTGTGCAGGGGAAGGAGGATGGATGGAATCAAGTCAAGCGTCCCAAACCTCCCAAGACACAAAAGCCGGGAGGCCCTAATGGCAAAGGACCTCATCAGTCTTCTGCTCAACAGATCCTGCCTAAACCAGCTTCAGAAAATAAGTTCGATCCTCTTAGCTCGCAACCAGAGGAAACCCAGGAGGCAGAGACCCAAAAGGAGACAGAAGCTACTCAGGAGATCGAGAACCAAAAACCAGTCTCTCCAAGCAAAGGTACATCTTCAGCCTCCCTTAAAGGTACAAGCGCTGAAAACCCCAAAGGTAAGAATTTAGAAGATAATGAAGAAGAGCAGGACACAGACGAGTCAGAGGAGGAAGGAGAAATAGGAGAGTCCCAAACCTCGGTAAGAAGATCTACGAGAGGCCGTAAAACTGACAGGGAAAAAAGAGAGCAGGAGACGTACAAAGATAAACTACAAGGTAGCTAGCCAACTCTGGAAAAACTGCTAGCCTCAAAGCCTAGGATATTGAAAAATCAGCCCCAAGGCTCCAAGGGAGCCCACCAGAAACATAAATAATGAAGGTCATCTCCTGGAATTGCAGAGGTATGGGGAGTAAAGTCAAGGAAGAAGCCATGAGAAGCCTAATAAGAACAAAAACTCTAGACATACTTCTCGCCCAAGAGACTAAGCTGGAAGACATAGCCTTCCTGCAAGCAAGCAAGAAACTTTGGTTTAAAAGTGAAGCAAGAGCAGTCTCTGCCAGGGGCGCCTAGGGAGGGATTAGCTCTCTATGGAACGCTAATAAATTTGCAGTCATCAGTGAGGCTAGCAATACTCACTGGTTGCTGCTGAAAATGCAGAATTTGGATACTAAAGAAACACTCTGCCTCTTCAACGTTTACTCTCCAGTCAATGCGGGGGAAAAAAAGGTTTGTTGGGATTCGATAAGACATCAAGCAGACTTAATGAACCTGGAAAATATTATTATTGCTGGAGACCTCAATCTCA
Organism: Pinus tabuliformis; assembly: GCA_031772625.1. Lineage (NCBI taxonomy): Eukaryota > Viridiplantae > Streptophyta > Pinopsida > Pinales > Pinaceae > Pinus > Pinus tabuliformis. The sequence goes on along the minus strand of CM062816.1, from coordinate 1,191,685,534 downwards.
CCCTTCACTCGTCTGAAAAAAGGGGAGGTAGTGCAATCCGAGATCCGGCAAGGGAATGGGCGGAGGATCTTATGCAGGATTGGGACTTGCTGGATATCAAGCCTTCTTCCGGTAAGTACTCTTGGACTAACAAAAGAATAGGCCCAGGTCATATTGCTGCCAGATTAGACAGATTTTTCATTCAAAGCTCCTATCTGTTACTAGGTTTAGAGCCCAGAATGCACATCCTTGCTAGCAGTATCTCGGACCATAAGCCCATAAAGCTAGATCTTCTAGCCCATCTTGATCTGGGTCCTATTCCCTTTAGATTCAGCCCCCTCTGGGTCAAGGAGCCAGACTTCATGCAAATAGTCAAGGAATGTTGGAGTCAACCTGTCAAAGGATCCCCTTTCTATATCTGGGAAGAAAAACTTAGAAGGATAAAAGGAGCACTAAAACGATGGGCTAAAACCCTGTCCAAACCTGATATAGAAAGGAAAACTATTAAAGTCTCTCTTGCCACTCATCAAACGCATATGGAGAATGCTACAGTCACAGAGGAACTGTTGGATCAAGAGGCCCATCTGCAACAGTGCTATCATAAGGCCTGCTTAGCTGAAGAAGAATACTGGAGATTAAAATCTTGAAATCTCTGGCTCAAAGCAGGGGACAGGAACACTACTTTTTCCCATAAACAAGCCCAGGCCAGAAAATGCTTCAACACTATCTCTAATATTAAGGGGGACAACGACACTTACAAGGAGTTTGCAGACATCAAGAAAGCAACCCACTCTCATTTTCTAAACCTGTACAGTGAAGAAAAGGATCAACATCAATCCCCAGATCTGTTAGACACTATTCCTACTGCAATTTCTCCATGTATGAATGAGATCTTGGAGGCCAAAGTCACTAAAGACGAAGTTAAAAAGGCCCTTTTTTATATGGATCCGGATAAGGCCCCTAGGCCGGATGGCTTCTCTACCAGGTTTCTACAAGTTTGTTGGCCGATTGTTGAAAAGGACCCGCTCAAAATGGTTCAAAAGTCACAAAATACACAGAAAATAGGCGGCAGCACAAATTCTACTTTCTTAGCCCTCATACCCAAGGAAAAAGGCGCCAGCGACTTCAGCATATTTCGTCTGATTTCCTTATGCAATACTGGGTACAAACTAATCACCAAAATAATTGCAAATAGACTGAAGCACATTCTTCCCAAAATAATACCGGAGAATCAAGGAGGCTTCATCCAAGGAAGGAAAATCATGGACAACTTCACCCTTGTAAAAGAGGCAATTCACTCAAGTCTTCTTCGAAAAGAACAAGGTGTGGTGATTAAACTTGATTTAGCAAATGCCTTTGATCGAGTAAATCATAGCTTTCTTTTAAAAGTCATGAGCAAGTTTGGTTTTGGAACAAATTTCATTAACTGGACCCGGGCATGCATCTCGAAGCCATGGATTGCTCCCCCTGTAAATGGAAGAGCCAAGGATTTTTTCAAAGCTACGAGAGGGCTTAGGCAGGGGTGTCCCCTTTCCCCTATGCTATTTGTCATTCAAGCCTCTGTTCTCAGCTTCCTGCAAGACAAAAAGATGCAAGATCAAGAAATTAATGGACTGTGTATTGCAAGAGTGGTCAAAAATATAAATCACGCCTTATTTGCGAATGACACTCTGCTTTTGGGTGCTGCCTCTCTTTCCTCTGCCTCTAAATTTAAAGCAGTTCTGGGAGAATTCAGTGAGGCCTCAGGCAGCGTTGTAAACAAGAACAAATGTTACATCTTCAGCTGGAATACTTCGCCCAGATTGCTCTCTGCTATTTCTAGATGTTTGGGATTTGTAGCCTCCTCTTCTTGGACTTCTTTCAAATACTTGGGCCTTCCTGTTGTTCATAAAATACCTGCAAGCAAAGACTGGCTCCCTCAGCTTGAAAAATTTAAGTCAAGGATCCAAGCCTGGGGTTACTCCTGGCTCAACTCTGCTGGCAAATCTGTCCTAATCAAATTTGTGCTTTCCAGCCTCCCTCTATTTCAATTTGCCGGGTTGCTCGCTCCAGCATCCATATTAAAAAAAATGGAAGAGTTCATTCGGAGGTTCTTTTGGAAGGGAGGAAAACAGAACGAAAACAAGATTCCCCTTATCAGTTGGGAAACCATCTCCAAGCCACTGTGGGAGGGTGGTTTGAATTTCAAAAACTTTTGTCAGCAGAATGTGGCTATGGCAGCTAAGATTATCTGGAGGATCATCGCGCCCAAACCTGGCTGGGCCCAATTGGCCCTCTGGAAAAAATACTTCCGAGGTCCTCGTTCTAGTTGCCTAGACAACGTGATCCATTTGCCTAACTCGTCTTTCCTCAAGCTGTATGCTAAAGATGCTCCTCTAATCAAAGAACACACCTACTGGATCCCTGGAAACGGAAAAAAGATCAACATCTGGACTGATAAAATCATGCATATGGATCTGATTGAAGACAGAGCCCCCATTAGAGCGTTGTGATGCTGGATGGATAGAGAGGGGTTGTGTTCGCTGTGGGACATCTCTCTTTGGAGCGATTCCGATTGGGCAGGGTGGAAAAGAATTGAGGTGCCGGTCCATCTAACCAACGAATGGTCCACGCTGCTCGACCTTCTTCATGGATTGGCGCCCACGCACAGGAGGAAAAGAGATGCAAAATGTTGGGGGTTGAATGCCAAAGGCTATACTGTCTCCACGGGATATGCCAAGCTGAACGAGAGACCACACGTCCCCCCCAATTCAGCACCTTGGCAGGGGGTCTGGCGTTTCTAGTCATGGCCCAAAGTCGATTTTTTTGCCTGGCTCCTTTGTCATGGCAGAATCCTAACGTTTGACATATTGCATAAAAAAGGTTTCTACGGTCTCTCCATTTGCTCGCTATGCAATGAAAATGCAGAGACAACAGTCCATTTAACTCTAGAATGCAACTTCTCCAAGCAGATCTGGTTCTCCCTTATTCACACCCTGGATCCCAATTTTTTGCTCCCTTGTTCCAATGCTGATCTTTTTTCTAATTGGGCAATCAGATATCTTGGTCCTCCTCCTAAAAACCAGATAATCAAAACAGCATGGGCTATCCTTCCAAAGGTTATCTATTGGCAGATATGGCTAGAACGAAACAGAAGAATTTTCAGAAATTCTAATCAAAATTACAAGGCCTTAGAAGTCAAGATCAAATGTCATTTAAAGGAATGCTTGACTGATATAAAATATGATTCTAGCCTCAACCAACAGGATATCGCTTGGGGTTCATTCCTTGACTTACAATTTCAACCAGCAGTTAGAATCGTCCCTCCTCTTAAAGACTGGCAAATAAGGAAATCGGAAGTAGACTTTCAAGATTGGCTCAAATTGCATTCAAGGCACTCTCTCTTTTTCGATGGGGCAGCTAAGGGCAATCCGGGCAGAGCTGGTGCAGGAGGTGTTGTTGTAAATTCAACTGGAGAAAAAATTAATTCCTATGCTTGGGGGCTTGGACACTCATCCAGCATTCAAGCTGAGGCTTTGGCACTCTTGCAAGGCCTCAAGATCCTTAAGGAGCTAAACATAAAGGAAGCAACTGCTATAGGTGACTCCCAGATCATTATAAACGCAATGGTTTCCAATTCCCCAGCTTTGGATCTTAAGCTAGCTAGACTAATATCCAGAATTAAGGGCTTGGAAAACGCTTTTCAGAAGTTGAATTACTATCATGTGCTGAGAACTCATAATAAAGACACGGACATTGAAGCCAACAAAGCTGTCCCCCTCTCTGCCAGGGTCAAGATGAAAGACGGAGAAGAATCATGGGAACCCGTCCCATAAGCTGATTATCGTCATGTTTTATTGCTTGATCTTAAATAAATTTGTTTTTATCTCCAGGTGGGGAAAAATTTCGGAAATCGAATCTATAGAATCCCTATCAAGGAAGAAGTCCTCAAGCTTCAGTAGCATTCTCACTCTCAACAGTGAGACACACCAGGATTTAGACATCCTCAATGTAAACAGATTTTCGGCATTCAGGCCAAGAAGAATATAAATACTCCATAACCGTTTCTGTAAAAAAAAACAATTTTATATAATTAAAATATTGATTTATTCAAAATATATAAAAAAAATATAATATAAATTTATTGTTTTTTAATAATTATAAAAACAATTTTAAATAATTAAAATATTGATTCATTCAAAATTTATAAAAAGTTATACCCTATATATACTATAAACTTTTGTTTTTTAATTACGTAAATTATTCTTAATTTATTATAAAATGAACTTTAATAAAATGACAATAATATCGATTCATTCTAAATTTATTACCACGTTTACACACATGTATCTCCGGAAAATAGTCACATAAGAGATCATTGAGCAAAAAATGATGAAAATTAATGAGGGCAATATTATATTGTAAATATTTTGATCCTAAATGAATTATATTTGAGTTTTGAGTGCAATTGTTGTCTCGGTTTTTAAATTTGTGGATTAGAATTTGCACGCAATTGCAACTTGTATCATTTTTGGTATCAGAGCAACAATAATAGTTATGGAAGATCGAAGAGCAGCAGCTCAGGGAGCATGAGCGGGAAGGCCTGCAACAAATGTGGCTTTGCAGGTAGAATTGCGAAAGCTGCACAAAAGAAAGGAATTGACAGGAGATGTTAGTGATGTTGAAGAAGAGGCTTCTAGTGAGGAAGAAGCAGAGGAGACACCATAGGAGAAAATGTTGAAGATGTTTGCCCAGATGTCTCCCAGGCCAAAAAGGGAAGTACCATTATAGGAAAGTAACTTGAACGCTGATGAGTTAATGGATTGGATACATGCATTAAATAAATACCCTAATTATGAGGATGTTGACAAGGATAAGAAAGTCAAGTATACAATGACTAGACTTAAAGGACATGTAACCCTATGGTGGGATGAGATACAAGCTGAATGAAGGAGGAAAGGGAAAGCCAAAATTAAAGATTGGGATAGGATGGTGGCGAAACTTAAAGGTAAATTTTTACCTAGAGAATATCGTATTAATATTTTTAAGCAATTGCAGAAACTTAAACAAAGGAATATGATTGTTAAATAATACACTTGAGGAAATTTACAAATTAAACATTAGGGCTAGACATGTAGAAGATAATGATGAAAAAGTTGCAAGGTACATCACTCATTTAAGGTTTGAGATTCAACATGAAATTAGCTTGTTGTATTTGAAAACTGTGGAAGATGCATATCAGGCATATTTGATAGCAGAAGAGAAAATTTCCCAAAAATAAAAACTAACGAGTAGAGGAAGAAGTCCTGTAAAGGATAAAGAACAAATTGACATACAAGGAGTTCAATCGTCAAAGGAATAAGAAGGAAGTTCTAGTAGTGAAACACCAAGAAAAAGTGATTTCAGAGGAAGGAAATCATTTTCCAAAGGTAGAGGTCGGGGACGAGATTATAAACCGAGATGTTTCAATTGTGGAAAATTAGGACACATGTCTTGGGAATGTTCTGAGCATATATCAACAAGCCAACGAGGTGCTCATGTGACAGAGGCAAAGGAGGAGGATAGAGATCAAGTTGCAGATGTAAATGCTCCTAACGAAGTTGAATCGTGGTTATTAAAAAGAGTGTTGATCCACGCAAAAAAAGAGACCAAGAAACCAGCTCAAAGGAGCAATTTGTTTAGAACTACGTGTAAGTATAAAGGTAAGTGTTGCAAACTTGTTATTGACAATGGTAGCACAAATTATCTAGTCTCTATTGAACTGGTAGACAAGTTAAATTTAAAGAAGACACCGATCCTACACCTTACAAGGTCTCTTGGTTACAAAAGGGTCATCAAAGTTTTGCTTTCTAAGCAATGTAAGGTAGAATTCCAAATTGGAAGTTATAAAAATGAAATTGTGTGTGATGTCTTGCCAATAGACGTTTTCCATATTATGCTAGGAAGGCCTTGGCAATATGACATGGATGTAACACATAATGGAAACCAAAACACTTACAATTTTGAGAAATATGGGAAATTACATACACTTCTACCATTAAAGGATGCAAGCACTAATCAAGTGTTAATGTTGGATAACAATGAATTTTTTAAGGATGAAGTAGAATGCAAGGAATGTGAACTAGTAATTGAGGTAAATCACTTGTCTTCATAAAAGCAAGATTTGTTCAATGAATATGAGAATATGATAATCAACGAAATGTTTATGGTAGAAAATAGAGATCAACCAAGAATATCCATGACATAAATGGTTATAAATGAGGAAATTTTAATAAATGAACAACATAAGAATGTCAAGGAGAAGGCTGCTTTGGAAACTAGTGAGAAGTTAATGTGTGAAAATCTCCAAATTTGAGATGAAGACAATCATAATGAAGAATCTTTTGGAAAATAAATGGAAGCGGTCAACAAAGCAAGTAGCTTGGGAACCATAAAGAAAAAAATTCAAATTAATTCTGACATGTTTGTTTCATGCGCAGGAAAGATGGTTTCAATTGTACAGGTTTGGGTCCTTCCAAAGAAGTTCCTGAAGGAATTAGCCAGAAGAATTGAGCAAGCTAAGTTTCCAAGAGCATATGAAAATAAACTTCATTTGTTTAATGGAGAATCTTTGGATGTTGTAGGAAATTTAAGTCATCATGAAAAATTTCAGCCAAAGAAACATTACAACAAAAGGGTTAAAGATCTCCTAGACAGAAGTCCAGGAATATTTTTTTCTTCTGGAGTCTGATGCAGGAACATCAACAAACTTTTACAAACCTCATTGGATTTTTTTTTTGAGGAAGTTGGATTCCTCATATAATGATTTTAATTTTGTAATAATTAGTTGAACTCTAGAAACATTATCATCGAATATTATGGATTAGGCTAGAGAAAAAATAGAAAAAGAAAAGAAAAGAAAAGTAGTCTCAGTTTTGATTTTTCCATATTAGTTACTAAAATAAAGAGTCTTATCCATTTATTATGGATCTTGATCCTATTTTAGATTTATAATGGTTTTTATAAATTAGTAAGGATGTGGAGAACTAGAGAAGGAAAAAAACTATCTTGTTGTAATATATTTTTTCGAAATATCATATTACTTGGGTTTTTGGGTAGAGTATTGCAAATGAATGTATAGGCAGTGTACTTGTTACTTTGATGCATATTCCAAGAAACGAGTTTGATGCTATAATTTTTTGGTGTGTGAGGGTGGGAGAGGTGTGGCGTATGACTGAATGGCCAATGATAATGAGGCCAATATTATATTGTAAATATTTTGATCTTCAATGAATTATATCTGAGTTTTGAGTGCTTGTTGTGTGGGTTTTTAAATTTGTGGTTTAGAATTTGCATGCAGTTGCAGCTTGCATCACTCTATCTTCTCCATCCTCCAATCTAGATCCTACAAGTGCTTATGTGGGTGTTCATGAGAGTGAATAATGTCCATGCATGTTTCATGAGGGTCTAGAATAGCCTGCTCCAATAGAAACTTCATTTGCCAGTAGAGATCCACTGTCTGCATATATTGGTTGAATCGACGCATCATATGCCTTGTACATGAAATCCAACCGACCCAATCAATAAGAACCTCAGTGTCAGAGAGGGGGCACTGCCAGAAGAGGATTCCCCTCCACCCAGGTGAGTTCTTCCTGTATATGGGTTGGTGTGAGCTCTTAGTAACGAGAGGCAAAAACCTCTATCTGATGGTGTAAGCGAGTATGACCTCGGTGGGGTCGCTCTCGATAGTAAATGACCCCCCTTCTAACGCGGGGCCACTGGTGCAACATGGAAGACCCAGCAACTAGATACCCAGGTTCAAACCACATCGCAATCTATTTGAGAATAACACTTAAGGCAATGGACCACCATGAACTACTAGTGTTATGAGCCACTAGTCGACTGACGCAAGGATCGACTAATAAGAGTTCTGAGATAGCCAAGTGCAGGAGCAAGATTGACTCAATTTCCCCTAGTAACCAAAATCCCACTCCCCACCAATCCACCGAATTTTGGGGAAACGACCAAGCACACTAAGCTATCACAATAACAAAAGTGTGAGTGATAAATTGAACTAGAGCCACCGACAGGAAAAGTTATACACGACCATAAATAGACTTGAATTCCCCTAGCCACCAAATTCCCACCAAGCCACAAGTTTTTTGATCGACCACCAAGCCACAGGTTGTTTGATCGGCCACCAAGAGCACCACGTTGACACTAAAACATAGCCAAGAGAAAGGAAAGGAATTAGAGCCACTAACTAAATACAAAAAGCACAATCATTACAAGAGTTGAATACCCTCGACCACTAATACGTTGCCCAACACCATGCGACAAGATGACTAAAAACCCACCAAGAACACCAATCTCACACTTTAACACCACTAAGAGGAATGAATGGAACTAGAACCGCATGCTGAAAAGGACAGTCACCACCACTAACAAAAAAAAGGACCTAATGTTGATAACAAAAGCCACTGAACAAGAAGAAGGGGTAACAACATCGAATTCCTCCCTTGTCCAAATTCCTCGTCGATCTTCCAACAAGATAATTAAATTAATTGAAAAAAATCTATATTGAAGCACCACATGTATTTACTTATTTCCAAATGAAATCACGAAGCTTAGATGCAGGTTGCAGTCACTTCTCAACGTGCATTCAACTAGGAGTGTGGTTCCACTACAGGGAGTAGTCTCGCATGGTTGTTCCAAGGCCACAACCATTCAGTCTCAGTTTCCACATCTTCATCTAAATTCCCTGCCGAAGACTATTTAACCCCGTCCACCACTACAACCTCTAATTATGCACATGGAATTAACTGCATGAGAGTATTCATAGTGATCCCTCACTCCATACACATTAACCATTCACACTTACCACCTTCTGCTTTCTATTGTCTCTTTATCAAATCAAAGGAATGAGTCATAATGGTCGCACATGCTTGCATATAACCTCACTGGGGCATGTTGCCACGTCCCTAACTCATTAGACAAATGGGTTGGTGGCAAAACACCCCTCCTCATTCTCGATCGTCACCTCATTCGAAGTTGTATTTGTTTATAATTATAAAAATAATTTTAAATAACTAAAATATTCATTTATTCAAAATTTATAAAAGTATAATATTTTATTTTTTATTTTTTTACAATAATAGAAACAATTTTGAATAATAAAATGTTGATTTATTCAAAATAAATAATATAATATAATATAAATTTATTGTTTTTTAATAATTATAAAAACAATTTTAAATAATTAAAATATTGATTCATTCAAAATTTATTACCACGTTTACACACATGTATCTCCGCAAAATAGTCACATAAGAGATCATCGAGCAAAAAACGATGAAGTTTAATGAGGGCAATATTATATTGTAAATATTTTGATCTTAAATGAGTTATATCTCAGTTTTGAGTGCAATTGTCTTGGTTTTTAAATTTGTGGATTAGAATTTGCAGGCAATTACAACTTGTATCATTTTTGGTATTAGAGCAAGAATAATAGTTACGGAAGATCGAAGAGGAGCAGCTCAGGGAGCATGAGTGGGAAGGCCTTTAACATATGTGGCTTCGCAGGTAGAATTGCGGAAGCTGCACACAAAAAAAGGAATTGACATGGGAGATGTCAGTGATGTTGAAGAAGAGGCTTCTAGTGAGGAAGAAGCAGAGGAGACACCATAGGAGAAAATGTTGAAGATGTTTGCCAAGATGTCTGTCAGGCCAAAAAGGGAAGTACCATTATAGGAAGGTAACTTGAATGTCGATGAGTTAATGGATTGTATACATGCATTCAATAAATACCTTGATTATGAGGATGTTGACAAGGATAAGCAAGTCAAGTATGCAATGACTAGACTTAAAAGACATGTAACCCTATGGTGGGACGAGGTACAAGCTGAACGAAGGAGGAAAGGGAAAGCCAAAATTAAAGATTGGGACAGGATGGTGGCAAAACTTAAAGGTAAATTTTTACCTATAGATTATTATATTAATATTTTTAAGAAATTGGAGAAACTTAAACAAAGGAATATGATTGTTAAATAATACATTTGAGTAAATTTTCAAATTAAACATTAGGGCTCGACGTGTGGAAGATAATGATGAAAAAGTTGCAAGGTACATTACTGGTTTAAGGTTTGAGATTCAACATGAAATTAGCTTGTTGTCTTTGAAAACTGTGGAAGATGCATATCAGGCATATTTGAGAGCAAAAGAGAAAATTTCACAAAAATAAAAATTGAGGAGTAGAGGAAGAAGTCTTGTAAAGGGTAAAGAACAAATGACATACAAGGAGTTCAATCGCCAAAGGAAGAAGAAGGAAGTTCTAGTAGTGAAACACCAAGAGAAAGTGATTTGAGAGGAAGGAAATTATTTTCCAGAGACAGAGGTCGAGGAAGAGATTATAAACCCAGATGTTTCAATTGTGGAAAATTAAGACACATGTCTTGGGAATGTTCTGAGCATAGATCAACAAGCTAACGAGGTGCTCATGTGAAAGAGGCAAAGGAGGAGGATAGTGATCAAGTTGCAGTTGTAAATGCTCCTAAGGAAGGTGAATCTTTGCTATTAAAAAGAGTGTTGATCCAAGTAGAAAAAGAGACCAAGAAACGAGATCAAAGGAGGAGTTTGTTCAGAACTATATGTAAGTCTAAAGGTAAGTGTTGCAAACTTGTTATTGATAGTGGTAGCACAGATAATCTAGTCTCTGTTGAACTGGTAGACAAGTTAAATTTAAAGAAGACACCACATCCTACACCTTATAAGGTCTCTTGGTTACAAAAGGGTCATCAAGTTTTGGTTTCTAAGTAATGTAAGGTATAATTCCAAATTGGAAGTTATAAATATAAAATTGTGTGTGATGTCTTGCCAATGGATGTTTTCCATACTCTGCTAGGAAGGCCTTGGCAATATGACATGGACATAACACACATTGGAAACCAAAACACTTACAGTTTTGAGAAAGATGGGAAATTACATACACTTCTACCATTAAAGGATGCAAGCACTAATCAAGTGTTAATGTTGGATAACAAAGAATTTTTGAAGGATGAAGCAGAATGCAAGGAATGTGAACCAGTAATTGAGGTAAATCACTTGTTTTCAGAAAAGCAAGATCTGTTCAATTAATATGAGAATATGATAATCTATGAAATGTTTATGGTAGAAAATAGAGATCAACCAAGAATATCCATGGCATAAATGGTTATGAATGAGGAAATTTTAATAAATGAACAACATAAGAATGTCAAGGAGAAGGCTGCTTTGGAAACCAGTGAGAAGTTAATGTGTGAAAATCTCCAAATTCGAGATGAAGACAATCATAATGAAGAATCTTTTGGAAAATAAATGGAAGTGGTCAACAAATCAAGTACCTTGGGAACCATAAAGAAAAAAATTCAAATTAATTCTTACATGTTTGTTTCATGCGCATGAAATATGCTTTCAATTGTACAAGTTTGGGTCCTTTCAAAGAAGTTCCTTGAGGAATTAGCTAGAAGAATTGAGAGAGCTAAGTTTCCAAGAGCATACGAAAATAAACTTCATTTGTTTAACGGAGAATCTTGGGATGATGGAGGAAACTTAAGTCATCATGAAAATTTTTAGCCAAAGACAAGTTAGAACAAAAGGGTTAAAGATTTCCTTGATAGAAGTCCAGGAATATTTTCTTCTTCGGGAGTCTGATGTAGGAGCATCAACAAACTTTTACAAACCTTATTAGATTTCATTTTTTAGGAAGTTGGATTCCTCATATAATGATTTTAAATTTGTAATAATTAGTTGAACTCTAGAAAAGCTATCATGGAATATTATGGATTAGGCTAGAGAAAAAAAAAGAAAAGAAAAAACAAAAACAAAAAAGAAAAAAAAAAAGGAGTCTCAATTTTGATTTTTCCAAATTAGTTACTAAAATAATAGGTCTTGTCCACTTATTATGGATCTTGATCCTATTTTAGATTTAGAATGAAATTAGAAAGTATGTGGAGAACTAGAGACTGACAAAAAACCATCTTGTTGTAATATATTTTCTCGAAATATCATATTACTTGGGTTTTTGGGTAGAGTATTGCAAATGAATGTATAGGCAGTGTACTTGTTGCTTTGATGCATATTCCAAGCAACCAGTTTGATGCTCTAATTTGTTTGTGCGTGTGTGGGAGAGGTGTGGAGTATGACTAAATGGCCAATGATAATGAGGCCAATATTATATTGTAAATATTTTGATATTAAATGAATTATATCTGAGTTTTCATTGCTTCTTGTGTGGGTTTTTAAATTTGTGGATTAGAATTTGCATGCAGTTGCAGCTTGCATCACTCTATCTTCTCCATCCTCCAATCTAGATACTGCAAGTGCTTATGCAGGTGTTCAAGAGAGTGAATAATGTCCATGCACGTTTCATGAGGGTTTAGAATAGCCTGCCCCAATAGAAACTTCATTTGTGAGTAGAGGTCCTTTGTCTGCATATATTGGTTGAATTGGCGCCTCATATGCCTTCTATATGAAATCCAACCAACCCAATCTATAAGAACCTCAGTGTCAAAGAGGGGATACTGTGAGAAGAGGCTTCCCCTCCACCCGGGTGAGTTCTTCTTGTATATGGGTTAGTGTGAGCACTCAGTAACAAGAGGCGAAAACCTCTATCTGATGGTGTAAGCAAATATGACCTCGGTGGGATCACTCTTGATAGTAAACGACCCCCCTTCTAATGCGGGGCCACTGGTGCAACATGGAAGACCGAGCAACTAGATACCCAGGTTCAAACCACATCCCAATCTATTTGAGAATAACACTTAAGGCAATGGACCACCATGAACTACTAGTGTTGGGAGCCACTTATCAACTGATACGAGGATCGACTAATAAGAGTTCCAAGATAGCCAAGTGTAGGAGCAAGATTAACTCAATTTCCCCTAGTAACCAAAATCCCACTCCCCACCAATCCACCGAATTTTGGGAAAACCACCAAGCAAGCTGAGCTATCACAATAACAAAAGTTTGAGTGATAAATTGAACTAGAGCCACCGACAGGAAAACTAATACATAACCATAAATAGACTTGAATTCCCCAAGCCACCAAATTCCCACCAAGCCACAAGTTTTTTGATCAACCACCAAGCCACAGGTTGTTTGATCGGCCACCAAGAGCACCACGTTAACACTAAAACATAGCCAAGAGAAATGAAAGGAATTAGAGCCACTTACTAAATACAAAAAGCATAACCATTACAATAGCTAAATACCCTCAGCCATTAATATGCTGCCCAACACCATGTGACAAGATGAGTAAAAACCCACCAAGAACACCAATCTCACACTTTAACACAACTAAGAGAAATGAATGGAACTAGAACCGCAAGCTGAAAAGGACAGGCACCACCACTAACAAAAAAAGGACCTAATACTGTTAACAAAAGCCAATGAACAAGAAGAAGGGTTAATAACATTGAATTCCTCCCTTGTCCAAATTCCTCATCGATCGTCCAACAAGATAACTAAATTAATTGAAAAAAGCCGATATTGAAGCACCACATGTATTTACCTATCTCCAAATGAAATTGTGAAGCTTGGATGCAGGTTGCAGTCACTTCTTAACGTGTATTCAACTAGGAGTGTGGTTCCACTACATGGTGTAGTCTCACATGGTTGTTCCAAGGCCACAACCATTCAGTCCCAGGTTCCACATCTTCATCTAACTTCCCTGTCGACGACTATTTACCCCCGACCACAACTGCAACCCCTACTTATGCACATGGAATTGATTGCATGAGAGTATTCATAGTGATCCCTCACTACATACACGTTAATCGTTCACACTGACCACCTTCTGCTTTCTATCATCTCTTTATCAAATCAGAGGAATGAGTCATAATCGTCAAACATGCTTGCATATAACCTCTCCGGGGCATGTTGCCACGTACCCGATTCATTAGCTAGATGGGTTGGTGGCAAACCACCCATCCTCATTCTTGATCGTCACCTCATTCGAAGTTGTATTTGTTTATAATTATAAAAATAATTTTAAATAATTAAAATATTCATTTATTCAAAATTTATAAAAATATAATATATATATATATATATATATATATTACAATAATAAAGACAATTTTAAGTATTGAAATGTTGATTTATGCAAATTTTAATTTAAATATATTTTATTTTTTTATATTATAAAACAATTTTATATAATTAAAATATTGATTTATTCAAAATTTATAAAAAGGGTATATCCTATATATACTATAAACTTTTGTTTTTTAATTACTTAAATTATTTTTAATTTATTATAAAAAGAACTTTAATAAAAAGAGAACAATATTGATTCATTCGAAATTTATTACCACATTTACACACATGTATCTCCGCAAAATAGTCACATAAGAGATCATCTAGCGAAAAAAAGATGGAAATTAATGAGGGCACTATTATATTGTAAATATTTTGATTTTAAATGAATTATATCTGAGTTTTGAATGCAATTGTTGTTTGGGTTTTTAAATTTGTGGATTAGAATTTGCAAGCAATTGCAACTTGTATCATTTTTGGTATCAGAGCAACAATAATAGTTATGGAAGATCGAAGAGGAGTAGCTCAGGGAGCACAAGTGGGAAGGCCTGCAACAAATGTGGCTTTGCAGGTAGAATTGTGGAAGCTGCACAAAAAAGATGAATTGACATGGGAGATGTGAGTGATGTTGAAGAAGAGGCTTCTAGTGAGGAAGAGGTAGAGGAGACACCATAGGAGAAAATGTTGAAGATGTTTGCCAAGATGTCTGCCAGGCCAAAAAGGGAAGTATCATGATAGGAAGGTAACTTTAATGTTGATGAGTAACTAATGTATTGGATACATGCATTAAATAAATACCTTGATTATGAGGATGTTGACAAGAATAAGCAAGTCAAATATGCAATGACTAGACTTAAAGGACATGTAACCCTATGGTGGGACGAGGTACAAGCTAAACGAAGGAGGAAAGGGAAAGCCAAAATTAAAGATTGGGACTAGATGGTGGCGAAACTTAAAGGTAAATTTTTACCCAGAGATTATCGTATTAATATTTTTAAGCAATTGCATAAACTTAAACAAAGGAATATGATTGCTAAATAATACACTTGAGGAAAATTACAAATTAAACATTAGGGCTAGACATGTAGAAGATAATGATGAAAAAGTTGCAAGGTACATTACTGGTTTAAGGTTTGAGATTCAACATGAAATTAGCTTGTTGTCTTTGAAAACTGTGGAAAATGCATATCCAGTAGATTTGACAGCAAAAGAGAAAATTTCCAAAAAAAAAAAACTAAGGAGTAGAGGAAGACGTCTTGTAAAGGATAAAGAACAAACCAACATACAAGGAATTCAATTGCCAAAGGAAGAAGATGGAAGTTATAGTAGCGAAACACCAAGATAAAGTGATTTGAGAGGAAGTAAATCATTTTCCAGAGGCAGAGGTCGAGGAGGAGATTATAAACCCAAATGTTTCAATTGTGGAAAATTAGGACACATGTCTTGGGAATGTTCTGAGCATAGATCAACAAGGCAATGAGGTGCTCATGTGACAGAGGCAAAGGAGGAGAATACAGATCAAGTTGTAGTTGTAAATGCTCCTAAGGAAGGTGAATCTTTGCTATTAAAAAGAACGTTGATCCAAGCAGAAAAAGAGACCAAGAAACGAGCTCAAAGGAGGAGTTTGTTCAGAACTATGTGTAAGTCTAAAGGTAGGTGTTGAAAAATTGTTATTGATAGTGGTAGCACATATAATCTAGTCTCTGTTGAATTGGTAGACAAGTTAAATTTAAATAAGACACCACATCCTACACCTTATAAGTCTCTTGGTTACAAAAGGGTCATCATATTTTGGTTTCCAAGCAATGTAAGGTAGAATTCCAAATTGGAAGTTATAAAGCTTAAATTGTGTGTGATGTCTTGCCAATGGACGTTTTCCCTATTCTGCTAGGAAGGCCTTGGCAATATGACATGGACGTAACACATAATGGAAACCAAAACACTTACAGTTTTTAGAAAGATGGGAAATTACATACACTTCTACCATTAAAGGATGCAAGCACTAATCAAGTGTTAATGTTGGATAACAAAGAATTTTTGAAGGATGAAGCAGAATGTAAGGAATGTGAACTAGTAATTGAGGTAAATGACTTGTCTTTAGAAAAGCAAGATCTGTTCAATGAATATGAGAATATGATAATCAATGAAATGTTTATGGTAGAAAATAAAGATCAACTAAGAATATTCATGGCATAAATGGTTTTGAATGAGGAAATTTTAATAAATGAACAACATAAGAATGTCAAGGAGAAGGTTGCTTTGGAAACCAGTGAGAAGTTAATGTGTGAAAATCTCCAAATTCCAGATGAAGACAATCATAATGAAGAATCTTTTGGAAAATAAATGGAAGTGGTCAACAAAGCAAGTACCTTGGGAACCATAAAGAAAAAAATTCAAATTAATTCTTACATGTTTGTTTCAGGCGCATGAAAGATAATTTCAATTGTAGAGGTTTGGGTCCTTCTAAAGAAGTTCCTAAAGGAATTAGCCAGAAGAATTGAGAGAGCTAAGTTTCCAAGAGCATACAAAAATAAACTTCATTTGTTTAATGGAGAATCTTGGGATGTTGGAGGAAATTTAAGTCATCATGAAAAATTTCAGCCAAAGACAAGTTACAACAAAAGGGTTAAAGATCTCCTTGACAGATGTCCAAGAATATTTTCTTCTTCAGGAATCTAATGCAGGAGCATCACCGAACTTTTACAAACCTTATTAGATTTTTTTTTTTTTTGTTAGGAAGTTGGATTCCTCATATAATGATTTTAATTTTGTAATAATTAGTTTAACTCTAGAAACATTATCATCGAATATTATGGATTAGGCTAGACAAAAAAAATAGCAAAAGAAAAGAAAAGTAGTCTCAATTTAGATTTTTCCAAATTAGTTACTAAAACAATGGGTCTTGTCCACTTATTATGGATCTTAATCCTATTTTAGATTTAGAATGGTTTTTATAAATTACTAAGTATGTGGAGAACTAGAGAAGGAAAAAAACTATCTTGTTGTAATATATTTTTTCGAAATATCATATTACTTGGGTTTTTGGGTAGAGTATTGCAAATGAATGTATAGGCAATGTACTTATTTATTTGATGCATATTCCAAGCAACCAGTTTGATGCTCTACTTTTTTTGTGTGTGTGAGTGTGGGAGAGGTGTGGAGTATGACTAAATGGCCAATGATAATGAGGTCAATATTATATTGTAAATATTTTGATCATAAATGAATTATATTTGAGTTTTGAGTGCTTGTTGTGTGGGTTTTTAAATTTGTGGATTAGAATTTGCATGTAGTTGCAGCTTGCATCACTATATCTTCTCCATCCTCCAATCTAGATCCTGCAAGTGTTTATGCGGGTGTTCAAGAGAGTGAATAATGTCCATGCACGTTTCATGAGGGTCTAGAATAGCCTGCCCCAATAGAAACTTCATTTCCCAGTAGAGATCCACTGTCTGCATATATTGGTTGAATCGACGCCTCATATTCTTTGTATATGAAATCCAACCAACCCAATCAATAAGAACCTCAGTGTCAGAGAGGGGGTACTGCGAGAAGAGGCTTCCCCTCCACCCGGGTGAGTTCCTCTTGTATATGGGTTGGGGTGAGCTCTCAGTAACGAGGGGAAAAAACTTCTATTTGATGGTGTAAGCGAGTATGACCTCGGTGGGGTCGCTCTTGATAGTAAACGCGGGGCCATTCGCGCAACATGGAAGACCAAGCAACTAGATACCCAAGTTCAAACCACATCCCAATCTATTCAAGAATAACACTTAAGGCAATGGACCACCATGAACTACTAGTGCTAGGAGCCACTTGTCGACTAACACAAGGATCGACTAATAAGAGTTCTGAGATAGCCAAGTGTAGGAGCAAGATTGACTCAATTTCCCCCATAACCAAAATCCCACTCCCCATTAATCCATCGAATTTTGAGAAAACCACAATTCAATCTATGCTATCACAATAACAAAAGTGTGAGCAATAAATTGAACTAGAGCCACAAACAGGAAAATTAATACACAACCAGAAATAGACTTGCATTCCCCTAGCCACCAAATTTCCACCAAGCCACAAGTTTTTTGATCGACCACCAAGCCACAGGTTGTTTGATCGGCCACCAAGAGCACCACGTTGACACTAAGACATAGCCAAGAGAAATGAAAGGAATTAGAGCCACTGACTAAATACAAAAAGCATAACCATTACAAGAGCTAAATACCCTCAGCCACTAATATGTTGCCCAACACCATGCGACAAGATGACTAAAAACCCACCAAGAACACCAATCTCACACTTTAACACATCTAAGAGGAATGAATGGAACTAGAACCGCAAGCTGAAAAGTACAGGCACCACCATTAACAAAAAAAAGTACCTAATACTAATAACAAAAGCCATTGAACAAGAAGAAGGGGTAACACCATCGAATTCTTCCCTTGTCCAAATTCCTTGTCGATCGTCCAACAAGACAACTAAATTAAGTGAAAAAAGTCGATATTGAAGCACCACATGTATTTACCTATTTCCAAATGAAATCTCAAAGCTTGGATGCAGGTTGCAATCACTTCTTAATGTGCATTCAACTAGGAGTGTGGTTCCACTACATGGTGTAGTCTCACACGGTTATTCCAAGGCCACAACCGTTCAGTCCAAGTTCCACATCTTCACATAACTTCCCTACCGAAGACTATTTACCCCCGCCCACAACTGCAACCTCTACTTATGCACATGGAATTAACTGCATGAGAGTATTCATAGTGATCCCTCACTCCATACACATTAACCATTCACACTGACCACCTTTTGCTTTCTATCGTCTCTTTATAAAATCAGAGGAATGAGTCTTAATGGTCGCACATGCTTGCATATAACCTCGCCGGGGAATGTTGCCACGTCCCTGATTCATTAGACATATGGGTTGGTGGCAAACCACCCCTCCTCATTCTCGATCGTCACCTCATTTGAAGTTGTACTTGTTTATAATTATAAAAATACTTTTAAATAATTAAAATATTCATTTATTCAAAATTTATAAAAATATAATATTTTTTACAATAATAAAAACAATTTTAAGTATTAAAATGTTGATTTATTCAAAATTTAATTTAAATCTATTTTGTTTTTTATATTATAAAACAAATTTATATAATTAAAATATTGATTTATTCAAAATAAATAATATAATATAATATAAATTTATTGTTTTTTAATAATTATAGAAACAATTTTAAATAATTATAAACTTTTGTTTTTTAATTACGAAATTTATTCTTAATTTATTATAAAAGGAACTTTAATAAAAAGACAACAATATTGATTCATTCGAAATTTATTACCACTATTACACACATGTATCTCTGCAAAATAGTCACATAAGAGATCATCGAGCAAAAAACGATGAAAATTAATGACGACACTATTATATTGTAAATATTTTGATCTTAAATGAATTATATCTGAGTTTTGAGTGCAATTGTTGTTTGGGTTTTTAAAATTTGTGGATTAGAATTTGCAGGCAATTGCAACTTGTATCATTTTTGGTATCAGAGCAACAATAATAGTTACGGAAGATCTAAGAGGAGCAGCTCAGGGAGCACGAGTGGGAAGGGCTTCAACAAATGTGGCTTTGTGAGTAGAATTGTGGAAGCTGCACAAAAAGAGGAATTGACATGGGAGATGTCAGTGATGTTGAAGAAGAGGCTTCTAGTGAGGAAGAAGCAGAGGAGACACCATAGGAGAAAATGTTGAAGATGTTTGCCAAGATGTCTGTTAGGCCAAAAAGGGAAGTACTATTATTGGAAGGTAACTTGAATGTTGATGAGTTAATGGATTATATACATGCATTAAATAAATACCTTGATTATGAGGATGTTGACAAGGATAAGCAAGTCAAGTATGCAATGACTAGACTTAAAAGACATGTAAGCCTATGGTGGGATGAGGTAAAAGCTAAACAAAGGAGGAAAGGGAAAGCCAAAATTAAAGATTGGGACAGGATGGTGGCGAAACTTAAAGGTAAATTTTTACCTAGAGATTATCGTATTAATATTTTTAAGCAATTGCATAAACTTAAACAAACGAATATGATTGTTAAATAATACACTTGAGGAAATTTACAAATTAAAGATTAGGGTTGGACATGTAGAAGATAATGATGAAAAAGTTGCAAGGTACATTACTGGTTTAAGGTTTAAGATTCAACATGAAATTAGCTTGTTGTCTTTGAAAACTGTGGAAGATGCAAATAAGGCAGATTTGACAGCAGAAGTGAAAATTTCCCAAAAGTAAAACTGAGGAGTAGAGGAAGAAGTCTTGTAAAGGATAAATAACAAACGACATACAAGGAGTTCAATCGCCAAAGGAAGAAGAAGGAAATTCTAGTAGTGAAACACCAAGAGAAAGTGATTTGAGAGGAAGTAAATCATTTTCCAGAGGCAGAGATCGAGGAAGAGATTATAAACCCAGATGTTTCAATTGTGGAAAATTAGGACACATATCTTGGGAATGTTCTAAGCATAGATTAACAAGCCAACGAGGTGCTCATGTTACAAAGGCAAAGGAGGAGGATAGAGATCAAATTGCAATTGTAAATGCTCCTAAGGAAGGTGAATCTTTTCTCTTAAAAGGAGTGTTGATCCAAGCAGAAAAAGAGACCAAGAAACGAGCTCAAAGGAGGAGTTTGTTCAAAACTATGTGTAAGTCTAAAGCTAAGTGTTGCAAACTTGTTATTGATAGTGGTAGCACAGATAATCTAGTCTCGGTTGAACCGGTAGACAAGTTAAATTTAAAGAAGACAGCACATCCTACACCTTATAAGGTCTCTTGGTTACAAAAGGGTCATAGAGTTTTGGTTTCTAAGCAATGTAAGGTAGAATTCCAAATTGGAAGTTATAAAGATGAAATTGTGTGTAATGTCTTGCCAATGGACGTTTTCCATATTCTGCTAGGAAGGCCTTGGGAATATGACATGGACGTAACACATAATGGAAACCAAAACACTTACAGTTTTGAGAAAGATGGGAAATTACATACACTTCTACCATTACAAGATGTAAGCACTAATAAAGTGTTAATGTTGGATAACAAAGAATTTTTTAAGGATGAAGCGGAATGCAAGGAATGTGAACCAGTAATCGAGGTAAATCACTTGTCTTCAAAAAAGCAAGATATGTTCAATGAATATGAGAATATGATAATCAATGAAATGTTTATGGTAGAAAATAGAGATCAACCAAGAATATCCATGGCATAAATGGTTATGAATGAGGATATTTTAATAAATGAACAACAAAAGAATGTCAAGGAGAAGGTTGCTTTGGAAACTAGTGAGAAGTTAATGTGTGAAAATCTCCAAATTCCAGATGAAGACAATCATAATGAAGAATCTTTTGGAAAATAAATGGAAGCGGTCAACAAAACAAGTACCTTGGGAACCATAAAGAAAAAAATTCAAATTAATTCTGACATGTTTGTTTCATGCGCATGAAAGAATGGTTTCTGTACAGGTTTGGGTCCTTCCAAAGAAGTTCATGAAGGAATTAGCCTGAAGAATTGAGCGACCTAAGCTCCCAAGAGCATATGAAAATAAATTTCATTTGTTTAATGGAGAATCTTGGGATGCTGGAGGAAATTTAAGTCATCATGAAAAATTCCAGCCAAAGACAAGTTACAACAAAAGAGTTAAAGATCTCCTTGACATAAATCTAGGGATATTTTCTTCTTCAGGAGTCTAATGCAGGAGCATCAACAAACTTTTACAAACCTTATTAGATTTTATTATTTTTTTTTAGTAAGTTGGATTCCTCATATAATGATTTTAATTTTGTAATAATTAGTTGAACTCTGGAAACATTATCGTCGAATATTATGGATTAGGCTAGAGAAAAAAAATAGAAAAATAAAAGAAAAGAAAAGTAGTCTTAGTTTTGATTTTTCCAAATTAGTTACTAAAATAATGGGTCTTGTCCACTTATTATGGATCTTGATCCTATTTTAGATTTAGAATGGTTTTTATAAATTACTAAGTATGTGGAGTGTTAGAGTCGGTCTTGAGCCCTCCATCAGCGATCAAAACTCTTTGCATTTGCATAGGTAGGTGTCTCATCAGTGTCAATTTTTGCATCCCATTAGGCATGCCATAACCCTGATGGAGGAGCTGGTATATTTTACCCCTCTTGGCATTGCTGGATCATGTCATTTCAGTCATTAAGCTCTTTCAAGCTTGTCTTGTCTTGTCTTGAGGTCAATTTCCTAGGTCTAGGGTTTTGGTCAAATATGTTTACAGGGTCATGTGTCTGAAAAGTCAATGAGTATTCAGCAAGTCAGAGGGATGATTGTAAAAGTGTTTCTTCAAGATTTCTTATCTGGTACAGCTAATCTTCACCTTGGATTTAAAAACTCTGTTTTTAAAGCCAAGGTCATTTTCCAAGTTTTTGTAAATAAGTGATGAAATTTCAAAAGTCTTCAGCGAACAAAATGCAACCCTGGTCCCCTTGCCAAGATCCCTCAGATGATCTACCTGCAAAAAGAATCAAGTCAAAGCACTCAATGAGTCAAATTCAGGACAAAAGAAACCAAAAAGTCAGTGTTATAAAGTGTCAAAGAGAAAACATTAGAAAGTGGGTTTGTGAATGAATTTTTTTCAAATGAAACTTATAAAAACCCCAAATTCCCTCCTATCACTCTCATTGTGCATCCTAGACGCTTGCAAGAGAGGTTTGAGAGAGTGATTGAGAAAAAGGAGTGAATACAGAGCGAGTTCGGGCATTGGACTGGTGCGCGACCCGTCAAGCCAGGTGCGCGACCCGTCAGAGGGTCTTCCACAGTGTAAAAATACAATGGGCGCGACCCGTCAGAGGTGCGCGACCCGTTGGGCGTGGTGCGCGACCCGTCGAGCTGTCTCCCTGCAAATCGATTTTAAACTTGCTCAAACGCTCTCCAAGCCATAAATTCGTTTGAGGTAGGTGTTCTAAACTTGAAATGGTTGCTGGTTATGATTGGTGGATATCATGAAACATGTTTTAATGATCGAAATTGTGCAAGTGAAACCTCTTCATATGACTGTAATGTTAATGGGTAAAATGTGCTAGGGTTTGTGTTGTTTCAAGGTGTTTTCCCTTTGTAATTGTTTCCCTCCTTCCCCTTTCCACTCTCACTTGTATGTATGCTTATTTTTCTCCCATGCTATTTTATAAATCAAATGCAAACCCTCCCTTCTCTCTAATAACTAAAAGTGTAAACCCTACCCCTCTCCCAAAGCATTCAAAACCCTAATCTCCCTCTACCATATGCATGTGTAAACAATAGAAAATGTTGGTGAATATGTCAGCAGTTTTGTGCAGATGTTTCCCTATCTTCCCCTATTAATGCTGCATGTTTTCATATCCCCATATGTTCACTTTCATACATGTTTTTCCCATATGCAATGATTTTTGCAAATGATTTCCCAATATCCCTGATTTTAAATATGTACTCCTATATGCATAATGGTTTGCAACATTTTCCTTAAAAAATCCCTGTTATATTTATATATTCCCAATTCCTTGTAAAAAGGTCCCTCCCCTAACATTTCCCTCATGTCTTTTTCCCCTTGAAACAACATAGAATTCAGCACTTTTTACAGGCAGAGACAGCAGTACAGTTTGTCCACTTTGCTCCTAAACTATGTCAGAAATCGAAACTTACGAGCAAAGTGATGACCATTCATCATCTGCAGAGGTTGAGGTACAGAGGAGGCCTCGTAAGGGTGGTAAGGGTGGACATCATAAGCGAGAGGAGCCCACTTCTTTAGCAGAGTTACAGGCCTGTCCTATGGCAGTCACTTGTTTTCAGTACATGTCTTGTTATGAGTTCTGTGAGAGGATTTCTCGGATTCAGCACCACAGAGAGTTGGCCCGCCTTTTTGTTTTACACCTCCATGATGGACATGTCAATCTTGCAGGGGTGAACTTTACATTGACACCCGAGGTGATCTCACATGCTACAGGGATACCTAATGTTGGTGAGGTGTGGAATAAGCGCAAGATGCTAGATACTGTTCACTTTGAGCCTTATGTCCGGCCACCATTCATGAGACATTTGGCGGGTGTTTTTCCATTCAGGTTTCTCCGGAGCGAGTATGCTCCCATCATGAGGCTTATTATGCACTATTTTACCTGTGAGGGCAGATTTTCACAGGTGTACTCATATCACATTCGCCTTTTGATGCACTTCACCCGAGTGAGGATGATGAACATTCCGATTTTCTTCTTTCAGAACATTCAGAGGATGGTGCCCATGTTGCAGAGGAAGACCCCGGCACAGCAGTATAGGAGCCTTCACCATTATGGTTTGATTCAGCTAGTAGTATTGCATCAGTTGACTCAGCAGGGCATCTCATGGGAGGAGTTCATCTCTCGTGAGTTTTTCACAGCGCCATTACAGCCACATCCTGAGGTTGTTCACGAGGAGAGAGGACCATCACACCGGCATCACATCCCTGTCACTAGACATGTCAGCTCCTCACCTCTGGTCACCTATCAGAAAGGCCCAAGGGCCTTATTTGTAGCAGCCAGGCGAGTACTATCTCCACAACAGGTGGAAGGGGTCTCGCCTTCATCTTCAGCTCAGCGAGTGTTATCTCCACATCAGGTGGAAGGGGCCTCGCTTCCTTCACCAGCACAGGCAGCACAGAGGGGCAAACAACCCATGATTCATGAGGGTCCATCAGAAGTTCTAGACACTGAGGTGATTGATCTTGAGGCCAGTTCTCCTAGCCAAGAGGCAAAGGAGATCATTCAGCATCTCAGAGCTGAAAATGATGCTTTGCAGAGGAGATTTGAGGGTGCCCAATGGACCATCACCTACCTAGAGCAGCGCAACAAACAGTTGGAGGAGGAGAAAGCACTTGATGAGCTATGGAGGATTCGTAGTGACCGAACCTTGAACCGTAGAAGACCCGGTGACCCATTGCCTGCTGACCGAGAGTCTATGCTCATCCAGGAGAACGCACACTTGGAGAGGCTGTTGGCTAAGGCCAACCAAGAGAAGATATTGCTGAGGAACATGAAAAACCATTACTTGGCAAGAATGCATGTGTGCAAGGCCAAAATGAAGATGTTTCAAAGGCGGTTGACCGAGGCTCTAAAACGGAGAAAGAGGCCAAATCCCCTCCGTATCTTGGCTGAGGCTTCACTCAAAGATCATGGCACTCAATAGCCTAGCCACAACTCAAATCCCAATTTTTTTTTTTTGAGAATTTTGGGTAATTTTGGCATTTTTTGGTAATTTACAGGTTTTGGCTCTTTAACGGGTCTCACCCCCCACACGACCCTTCATCAGGGCAACTCCTTTTCACAAAAACTCAGCATTTCCTGATTTTTCATGCAAAGTTACATATGCCCATGGATGGACTTGAGTTTTTATGGAGTTTTGGGCCTCCAGAAGGTCAAAATACATGCAAAATTTGACTTTCTGCCACTTTTTTGAACTGCAGAAAGCTGTCTTGGGAGAATTGGTTTTTGATAGGGAAAATGAACTCCAAATTCAAAGGGGCGCGACCCGTCAGGCAGGGGGGCGCGACCCGTCAGGCAGATTTGTCCAGAAATGCACTGTACAGCCCAGAAAACGCAGATTTGACTCAGTTTGACTTTTTGAGGTTAATGATGGTCCTCTTTGATGTAATTGTGACACTTTTTAGACACTTTTACCCTTTTGTAACTCTTCTAGAAGATTCATTTATGAAAAGGGTAAAAATTAAATGTATGAATTGGTTTCCAAGTTTATAGAGGCAAGTTGTTTTGACTGCCTAGTTTGTAGTGCTTAGTTTAGAAGTGGTTGAAACAGCTCCTAGGATAGTGAGCTCGACCCATGGAGGCAGGGAAAGAGGTTAGATCATCTATATTATGTACTTTTTTGCTCATTTTCATGGTTGGACTCTTGAGGGAGAAGCTATCATTGTATTATTTCACTTGTAGCTCTGAAATTTTTGGCTAAGGAAGACCAGGGTTTTGCAGTCCTTTTTGGGATTCTTGTGGTTTCATGTATTGATGGAGTGCTTCTTAATGTTCTTGTAAGTGTGTTATGTGATTCATCTCCTTTCTTTCCTTCTGCATATTAAACAAATGAAGTGTTAAAGTAAGAATTCATGCTTGCCATGCTCTGCTTTTAAATTTGTTTAATTTCTATGTTTTCTACTGTTTAAGGAGAATTCAAAGTATTATTTGCTCTCCTTAGCTCCTCACCGGTCTTTTCCATCCAATCACCTCAATCAAAGGCATCAATACAGTCTCCTACCTCGCCCCAAAGAACCCCCTGCAGAAACTGTGTCAAATCCCCGCACCCAAAATTGCAATTCCTCAATTTGCCACCAAAAACCCCAAAATCAACCTTTTTGATCAGTTTACTAGCCTAAAATCAGTGTTACCCTATTGGTCATCTCATCCATTGAAGATTTCACCGAGATAGACCGGAGAGAGCCCTCTCCAGCTCCGTAGGGCTAGCTACGAGGCTAAGTGGTTTGATGTTGCCTTGAGGTTTACCTTTCTCAGCCTGAGGTGAAATTTCAAGCGCTAACATGGAGAACTAGAGAAGGAAAAAAACTATCTTGTTGTAATATATTTTTTCGAAATATCATATTACTTGGATTTTTGGGTAGAGTATTACAAATGAATGTATAGGTAGTGTGCTTCTTGCGTTGATGCATATTCCAAGCAACCAGTTTGATGCTCTAATTTTTTTTGTGTGTGAGTGTGGAAGAGGTGTGGAGTATGACTAAATGGCCAATGATAATGAGGCCAATATTGTATTCTAAATATTTTGATCTTAAATGAATTATATTTGAGTTTTGAGTGCTTGTTGTGTGGGTTTTTAAATTTGTGGATTAGAATTTGCATGTAGGTGCAGCTTGCATCACTCTATCTTCTCCATCCTCCAATCTAGATCCTGCAAGTGCTTATGCAGGTTTTCAAGAGAGTGAATAATGTCCATGCACATTTCATGAGGGTCTAGAATAGCTTGCCCCAATAGTAACTTCATTTGCCAGTAGAGATCCATTGTCTGCATATATTGGTTGAATCGACACCTCATATGCCTTCTATATGAAATCCAACCATCCCAATCAATAAGAACCTTAGTGTCAGAGAGGGGGTACTGTGGGAAGAGGCTTCCCCTCCACCCGGGTGAGTTCTTCAGGTATATGGGTTGGTGTGAGCTCTCAATAACGAGAGGCAAAAACCTCTATCTTATGGTGTAAGCGAGTATGACCTCGGTGGGGTCGCTGTTGATAGTAAACAATCCCCCTTCTAGCTCGGGGCCATTGGCGCAGCATGGAAGACCAAGCAACTAGATACCCAGGTTCAAACCACTTCCCAATCTATTCAAAAATAACACTTAAGGCAATGGACCACCATGAACTACTAGTGTTAGGAGCCACTTGTCCACTGACACAAGGACCGAGTAATAAGAGTTCCAAGATAGCCAAGGGTTCGAGCAATATTGACTCAATTTCCCCCAGTAACCAAAATCCCACTCCCCACCAATCCATCGACATTTGGGAAAACCACCAAGCTCACTAAGCTATCACAATAACAAATGTGTGAGTGATAAATTGAATTAGAGCCACCGACAGGAAAAGTAATACACAACCATAAATAGACTTGAATTCCCCTAACCACCAAATTCCCACCAAGCCACAAGTTTTTTGATCGACCACCAAGCCACAGGTTGTTTGATCAGCCACCAAGAGCACCACATTGACACTAAAACATAGCCAAGAGAAATTAAAGGAATTAGAGCCACTAACTAAATACAAAAAGCATAAACATTACAAGAGCTAAATACCCTCAGCCACTAATATGCTGCCCAACACCATGCGACAAGATGACTAAAAACGCACCAAGAACACTAATCTCACACTTTAACACAACTAAGAGGAATGGATGGAACTAGAACCGCAAGCTGAAAAGGACATGCACCACCACTAACCAAAAAAGGACCTAATACTGATAACAAAAGCCACTGAATAAGAAGAAGGGGTAACAACACCAAATTCCTCCCTTGTCCAAATTCATCGTTGATCATCCAACAAGATAACTAAATTAATTGAAGAAAGCCGATATTGAAGCACCACATGTATTTATCTATTTCCAAATGAAATCACAAAGCTTGGATGCAGGTTGTAGTCACTTCTTAACGTGCATTCAACTAGGAGTGTGGTTCCACTACACAGTGTGGTTCCACTACACAGTGTGGTTCCACTACACAATGTAGTCTCACATGGTTGTTCCAAGGCCACAACCGTTCAGTCCTAGGTTCCACATCTTCATCTAACTTCCCTGCCGAAGACTATTTATCGTCGCCTACAACTGCAACCTCTACTTATGCACATGGAATTAACTACGTGAGAGTATTCATAGTGATCCCTCACTCCATACACATTAACCATTCACACTGACCACCTTCTGCTTTCTATCGTCTCTTTATCAAATCAGAGGAATGAGTCATAATGGTCGCACGTGCTTGCATATAACCTCGTCGAGGGCATGTTGGCACGTCCTTGACTCATTAGCCAGGTGGATTGGTGGCAAACCACCCCTCCTCATTCTCGATCGTCACCTTATTCAAAGTTGTATTTGTTTATAATTATAAAAATAATTCTAAATAATTAAAATATTCATTAATTCAAAATTTATAAAAAAAAAATATAATTTTTTTTACAATAATAAAAACAATTTTAAATATTAAAATGTTGATTTATTCAAAATTTAATTTAAATCTATTTTATTTTTTATATTATAAATCAATTTTGTATAATTAAAATATTGATTTATTCAAAATATAGAAAGAAAGAAATAAATTATTTTAACGTCCACGAGGCTAAAGATAGCCTATGGGATAGATTGCTTCTTCATCTGCTTGATGTATTCGGTCCTTTTTCTGTGAAGCTTCAAAATAAATGCTCCCAGCATCTCGACGAACCCCTCGCTAAATAGATTATCCCAAGAGATAGCTGCCAACATATCTGCGTAACTTTCCCTATTGTCTTTGAAGGCCTCACATTCTAAAATGAAATGTTTTTCTGTTTCCACTTTTTCGGAAGAACAAAAAATGCATACTCTTTCCTCCCACACTTCCTTTGGCCTTTTCTAGCACCTTGTTTCACAACGGAGTTGATGAGAATTAGTCCTTAACTGAGCAATAAGAATTTTGGCGCTCCAAGAGATATTGGCCTCTATATATGCTTTTGGTCGATGACTATGAGTGGGATTAAACACTTCAATATAGTAATTTTTCTTTCTTCCTAGCTCCTTATCCCAAGTTCGCTTGTGGAACCTTTCCATAACGAAAACTTTTCTCTCTTTGTTGTTTATGGGACACGTGTTCAAGCAAATACCCCATTTATTAAACCATTTGTTATTTTGTGGCATCCAATTTTTTTGCTCTTGCATAATCTATCATTAAAGACAACCTTTGGCCATCTACCCTCTTCCATTTGCCCATTTTTTTTAAATACCTTATGACTTGCACCATAGCAATTGCTTCAATAGGAGTAGTCCCTGTTTCACTTAACAAGATATCATAAGGAACTACACTTTTAATCTTAAATTTGTTTGTAATAAAACGCTTCTGAATTTTCTCAATTTGTCTCCATTGCATGTCGAATGTACTACTTGCCCATAGTTCACAACCACAGAGAATCACCAGAATCACTAGAAGCCCAAAAAGAGTTTGAGTGGTTTTCCAGTCCCATAACTCTACCTCTCTACACCTATTTTGAAAAGCATAAAATGCTTTCCAACCCCCCAAAGTTCTTTTTTGTCTACAACCATTCCAGCTTAGATTTTTGTTGAAGTCAACTATGAGGTATTTGTAATCCGCAACTTCTTCCAAAATGTTGCCTTCAAAGTAGAACTAATGTTGGTTAGGTTTTCTTTTCTTAGAGAAGACCACTAATTTTGTTTCGCTGATATTGACTTGCATCCCCATACTTCTACAAAATGCTCAAGGGATAGTAAGTGCTCTTGCAAACCAAGAGCCAATTTAACAATCAGAATAAGGTCATCTGCATATAAAAGAAGCCTTATAACAAACTTGCCCAAATAGATACCATCACCCCCTTGTGAATTTAACCACTCCTCAATCTTGTCGATATATAAACCAAAAAGGGTAGGAGACAGTGGGCAACCTTGCTTGACCCCGATATCGCTTCTAAAACTTTCAGAAATGCCTATTGAAGTTCTAATTTTGACTTTCACCTCTTCATATAGCCTATGCACAGCGACTCTCAAATGTTTAGGAATGCCAAGTTCCTCCATTCTGTGCCAAAGATTATCCCTAGGAACTGAGTCAAACGCTTTTCTGAAATCAACAAAGCAACAAAATACTTCTTCCTTTTTCTCCCAAACTTTTTCAATGATGTGCCTTAAAGTTATACAATGATCAACTATGGAATGTTTAGGTCTAAAACCTGCTTGCCCTTTAGCTTGCTTATCTCTTTCTTCTGCCCACTTGCTAATTTGGTTTTCTAGCATGCTTCCAAATAGCTTTGCAAACAAAGGGTTTATCATGATGGTCCTGTAATTGGAGGGATTATTGACGTCACCGCTCTTGAAAAGAGGTATTGCTAGACTAGTTGTTCAATTTGTGGGGAGCCCTTGTTGTATGATGTCGTTGAAGATTTTTGTAATGTGGGGTGCAAGAATCTTTGAGCCCCACTTTAGATATTATGCTTGGAGTTCATCTAAGTCTTTTGCTTTTCCAACACCCGACTTCTTGATACCCATCTCTACCTCTTATACCGTGAAGAGTTCAATATCAGTGTTGACGAATGGGGGAGGGTCAACTTTGGGAACCTGCTCATAGAGTTGTCTTGCATAGCCAAACCATTTAGAAGTTGTAATATTATTTTCAATTTGTATCTTTTTCATTTGGAGCTCCTTCCAAAATAATTTGGGATTATTTTTCCTGAGGAGGATTAGTTCTTCCCACCTTGAAACTATGAAATCGACCTTTTTCTTTCTTAATAACTACTTGTAAGCTTTGAGCTTTATGTTATACTTGTTTGACTCTTTCCACATTCTCCTTGCCTTTTTGCATTCCTCGTCAAACCAAGCATTAACATGAAAGCAATTTGTTTCAGACTTCTTAATTTTTGCTCTTTTGCACTTTGCAAGTGCGCATTGAATTACATGTGCTAATTCATGACTATGAAGGCTATGAATTGTAATTTTCTCCTTCTCGAAGAGCCTCTCTAGCGTCATTTTGAAGGTATTACAATTTTCTGGGGTCAAAAGAATTCTACCTTGTGGAGGATTTTTTTGGACAGGCTGATTTTTTTTTTTTTTTTTTTTTGTAAGTGTAGGTAGTGCCTTTCTTTTCTATTTATGATAAACAAGGAGACCATATACATCGTTTTGGTGGCCTCAACCTGCCCCAAAGGGAAACCAGGTCTGTTGGCCATCTTAGTTTGCTATAAGCATTCCAAGAACAAAATTTAACGAGTCTTTCCATACTGGCTATATGCACTATACAACTGAAACTACCTATTAAGCTACTAACATGCATAAAACTATGAAAATAAGGAGTTCAAAAACCACATAAGAGCCTCAAGAGGATCATTCCTTTCTGGTGCCTGTATTCTGGTCCATGTCCATGGGAGTATCCATTTGTTCCTCCTGACTTGGGTTAGTACGAACCATCCGAGACAGCAGCTGATGCATCTCCTCCAGTTTGTTGTTCTGTCTGATCATGATGACCTGGAAGTTTTTCATTTCTTTCTGCAAATTTGGCATACCGTTTGCAATTTCCGCCATTTCTTTCACTACATGTTCCAGTGCCTTTGCCAGGAGGCATTTTAGTACCCAGTAGATATGCAGAGACTGCCTATACAGAGTCAGCCTTCCCCGCGTATTCCCTGGATCACTAATCATTTTCGCCCAGTCTTCAGTCTCGGAATCAGACTGTTCCTCCAGCACACTGGTTTCCATGTCTTGGATGATTCGGCGGATATCCTCACTCGTGCCTTCCCGGTAAGCTCTTGCCGCTTCCTGGACTGCTGTCAGGGTAGACCTTCTCCCTCTGCTCTGGTTACTTGGGACTTCTGTTGGCTTGCTTCCCTGACTCCCTTTCCTTGGTCGACCTCTGCCTCCACGTCCTCTGCCGCAACCCGGGCATGCCATCCTGTTTTCCACCCTCTCCTGTTGACAATTATCAATCACAGGTATCAGTTTTTTAATTTTCTTATCAACGTCTCCCACTACAATTTTCCCTTTGGGTATTCCTCTGTTCCTACTACAGTCACCGTCATTTTTTTGGGTTTGACGCTGATCACCATTATCCGGATACAAGAAGTGTATAAGGCCCTTTGTCATGCGGATCAATTGGTGGGCCAAGGGCATAATTTTTGAATCCTCTCTTTCAGATTTCCCCTCTACTTTTGCAGTGAATTGCTTGCCATAGTTTCCCAGGTTACTTCCCAGACTGTGCTCCCAGCTACAATTTCCACATTCATCAAGGATCCCCTCCCAATTCTGACCCAGTAGCCCCTCACAATGTATTGCAGAGGGGCGGGCGAACTCGCTCGAGCCATTTTCGTCTTCAGGGGCTTCACATGAATTAAAATTATCCATTCTACCTACTGTGACAGAGAAAAGGGGTGCAGGGGTCTCAGGTTTCACATACCCGGAATCGCTAACCTCCTTAATGGCTCCTCCTGACTGCACTGCGCTCTACTCCACTTTCGTCCTGCATAGATTACCCCTTCTCTTACACTCCGCCACCTTCATATAATGCCTCTTCGCCGACCTTCTCACTCTTCCATTACCGCCACCAATACTACTAATCTTCTGCATTCCACCTCCCCCACTCCAATTTCTTGAGACTTGTGCTGACCTTCTATTCATTGTTTTGGCTGGAAGGGCGGCTTCGTACCTGTGGTTGCATCCGGTTATCCTTCCGTGATCATAATCACTCCTGCCACCTTCACCTGCCTTATTCCACATCCCGATCGAGAGGGACATGCTGAATTTTTGACTCTAATTGTTTCTTTCCAATCCACGAGAAACATAAATGAATTGGCTTGTGATATGATTTCAAGTCCCATAGCTGACCTCCAATCAAAACTTCCTCCATTTCCTCGCACAAACCATGCGAGCAAATTACATAATCTACCACACTTGCTCCATTGTAAGTATTGCAAGTGAAATTATCGGACTTTGCCCATCTAGTCAAGCCATTACAAATGACTAAATCAAAGGCCCCACAAAGTAAACAATTGTTCACCAAAGAGATTGTAGCCCTTGTCCTCTAAAATTCTTTCCCACTGATGCTTACTTTCTTTTGTAAGCCAAATTGGGTCACAATCATCTTTACAACGAAGTATGCTAACTTGCTCACTTGCAGTCCTAGCATTGAAATCACCCACTATAAGGACTTCACCTAGTTGCGAATATGTTGCAATATCCGCTTTTAAGACTGCAAATAAATCTTTGTGGTAAAGTTCTCTACCTCTGTAGATTTTTGAAACCTGCGGCGCAAAATAACATGCTGCAATTCTGATGTGGTTTCCATTTTCTGATATTTTAAACCAAATGAATTCCTTATTTGAGTCTTCTTTTTCTAATTGAATGAGACAACCTTCTTTCTCCCTTACTAAAACCATGATACCCCCGTGCCCTATGCCAT
The DNA here is from genome assembly GCA_031772625.1 of Pinus tabuliformis. Classification (NCBI taxonomy): domain Eukaryota; kingdom Viridiplantae; phylum Streptophyta; class Pinopsida; order Pinales; family Pinaceae; genus Pinus; species Pinus tabuliformis. Next base: position 1,191,651,865 of record CM062816.1, on the reverse strand, counting down.
TCCCTGCTGCTTTGTTCCACACTGCCATCTTCCAGTATCCTTCAAACATAGGTGTCTTGCACCCTTCATGCTCATGTGTTTCTATGAGGCAAATTATGTCTCTATCTTTCGCAATTGGCCCTAACCTAGGTCCTCGTCTCCATGGGTAACCTCTGCAGTTCCAACAAACTAATCTTAAGGAATCCTGGGTATGACTTGATTGCTATTTATTTTGACATGCAAGACCCACATTTGAGTCTTCGTCCCTGCTCTCCCATACTGACCTTGCTTTCTGATTTCCTGTTGAAGAATTTGCTGTCTCTTCTTTATTACCATCTTGCTGCTCTATTTCGGAAGGAGGTCCAAATTGCGTTATCACAACTTTTCCTTTATAGATCCATGCTCTCTTGCCTTCATCTCTTGCTACCCTAACCTTTAAAATTACCTCCCTTCTTTCCTCCTGTTGTTTTACAGTTAAATCTTCTTCTAGGAAAAAACGAGAACCCCTCAAGAGATGTTTCTTGCTTAGAATGATATATTTATCACGCAAACTAGGCATAATGACTTTTATGGGCCTGGCAATCTCTCCCCGTTAAACTTACCCACCCTCCATACTTGGCATATTTGTCCTTGCCATAACAACTTGTCTTTCAAGAAGTCTCTTGCAAGGTCAAGAGTACATTCATTTTTCCCGTAGTCTTTCACCCCTTTAATAATCATGTTTGCTGCCCTGTTTTGTCTTTCCTTGCTTTCGTTGTCTTGCATGTTTTCAACCTGAATATTTGTTTCTCCTTCCTTATTAGCAGAATTGCTAATAATTTGAGCCCAAGTTCTGGAAACTTTGGTGTAATCTCCTTTCGTTTCTTCTCTTGCATTCTCTTCTTGGTTGTTTAATTGGGCAATCATTTTCCCTTTATCCTGGGATGATTTCACATTCACCCCCTTTGTACTTTCCACTACAAATTTCTTTATGTTTTGCACATCCGCCTTCATGGGTTGCCATTCTATCTTCCCTATCCGGAGAGCTTCCTGTAGCAATGCCACTTGTTCTTTTAAAACTTTATTGCTTTCTGCTAAAGCCTTGTTCTCAGCTATTATTATATGAATTTTATGATCTCTTTCCTACCCTTTAGCTTCTAAAACCTCCAACCTTTGTTTTGCATTTAACAATTCTTTCACATAAAGCTCAGATGACCAGGTGAGAGGTGTGGATGTGGGGCTATATAAGGTAGAATTATCAATGGCTTTTCCTTTGGACTTCTTGTTGCCACGTGCTTGTAGAGGAGACTTGTTTGAATGCTTTTTGCAAAGGGCTCGAGTACTTTTCTTTTTAGACCGTTTCTTCCTTGTTTGCTCCCATTTTAGGCGGGCTATTCTTTATTTTAAAATGCCCCGATATTGTTTGGCATTGACCCAAACCCACTTCCCAGCTTTGGCCGATGAGGCAATTTTCACTTGTCCTAAATCATTTGTCTCCACATGTTCAAAATTTTTTCTATCCTTTGTCATGTTTGAATGCATTTGTCGTCCAATCTGTTTCGAGAAATATGTAGGTCTATAAAATGCCAAGATTACTTCGCATTGCTCCTTGTTGTTCAGGTTATCGCTGCTCCTTGCTCGCTACTCGATACTTCTGCTGCATAAAAACTCCTTGCTCTCACACTGCTCACTGTTCACTGCTTGCTGTTCTCAATGTTGATCACACTGCTCACACGGCTCTGCTCACACAACCTATGTATCTTGAAAACAAAACTATGATGATCCAAGGATAACGATGAAAGATTATTCAAAGGAGTATTAAGAGCCATCAGAGCATAATTTCCGTTGATACGTGGGATTCCTCAAGGTCGAAGGGAGATATGGTATATATAACGTTTATTTACTGCACTGTAAGAGGTAGACAGGCTCTTTATAAAAACCGAAAAAACAGATAGATCTCTCCAGCTCTCCCCTTCTCCAACGTCTGCGAATCAAATCCCCCTAGCACTCCACTAACTCTATATCCCCAAATAACAACAAGCATTCAACGCTCAGTGGACAAGCTCATTATCTCTGTTCACCATATTTGCGACTAGTCGCAAAATCGCATTTTAGAGTCGTAGAGATGTCACCGGAAAATGCGACCTGTCCAAAAATGCGACTATGCGACCTTCACAAGTCGCAGTTCCTTTCCACCATAATTGCGACTAGTCGCAAAATCGCATTTTAGAGTCTTAGAGCTATCACAGGAAAATGCGACTATGCGATCTGGCAAAAAATGAGACTATGCAACCTTCACAAGTCGCTGTTACTTTCCACCATAATTGCGACTAGTTGCAAAATTGCATTTTAGAGTTTAGAGCTTTCATAGGAAAATGCAACTATGCGACCTAGAATGCGACCTCCGCCGTTCGTCTTGCTCCACTTATCTGCTATCGTCTTGTATATATGCTGCACTTAGGTTTGGGTCGCTGAATGCTTTTCTTGAATGCTTTCCCTGAATGCTTGTCTCAGCTAGCTGTGGAAATTCTTGTGAATGGAGAGCGTCTTCTTCGTGAAATTCTTGTGTATGTATGTGAGTAAAGGTGGAAACAGAAACGTGGAGACTCTACGAGAATGCAAAGTATTTTTCGTTCTCGTGCAAAGGGGAGGGGTGTACCTGGAATCCGACATCCGCCGTTCCACTCAAATATCGCAATGTAATTGATTGTGCTCGTGAATCAAACAGGCACCACTGTTCGCTCACCGGTGACACAACGCGGCACGGCTTCTCACACCTTCGCAGTTTCTTTGCCAAATTTCCAACAAACAAGACCATAGTGAACTATAAATTTATTATTTTTTAATAATTATAAAACCAATTTTAAATAATTAAAATATTGATTCATTCAAAATTTATAAAAAAGTATATGCAATATATACTATAAACTTTTGTTTTTTAATTACGTAAATTATTCTTAATTTATTATAAAAAACCTTTAATAAAAAAACAACCATATTGATTCATTCGAAATTTATTACCACGTTTACGCGCATGTATCTCCGGAAAATAGCCACATAAGAGATCATTGAGCAAAAAATGATGAAAATTAAATTCGAGAAGTATAGCATTGAGAGCGAATTTTGAATTGCAGAAAGGCTCGGGCAGAGCGCTTACTCATTTTGTAACCGAGATCCCTTATTTCCACCTAGCATGCTGAGACGGCCACAACTGATTGGTCGGTGATTTACCCGGCAAGCAAAGAACCAGTCCCTTTACCGATCCAATTTAATACACAAATTAAAACAAACGGCCTTGGAATTTTTGTTTCCCTTCTTCACTCCCCTTATTTGATTCCCCACTCGCTCATTTTATTCTCCACTCGCTATAAAATTGTATTGGAAGAAGCAATGAGCACTGCGAATACGTCCCATCAAATATATTTTGCTGTTAACAGTTTGAATTCGTGTTATTTTGAAATCCGCGGTAACAAGTTGGGTTAGGGTTTAGATCAGATGGAGAATGCAGAGGTGGTTCAAGTTTCTTCTTCCGATTCATCCGATTCATCCGATGGAGATTCTGATGGCTCAGAATATGTTATTGATATTGACGATAAAGACAATGCCGAAGGCCGGGCTAATTCGTCCAGGTGATTGTTTGCAATTCTGTAAGAGTATTGGTCAATCGCTTCCGGAATTGCCCTCAACTGCAGTATATTTGAATGTGAATTTAACGTATTTTACTTTGGGGTAATTGTAGCGATGATAGCGAGTTGAGTGACAACGAAGTTGACCATGACTCTGTGGAAGAAGAACCCAAGAATCCAGCAACGGAAGAATCCCGATATGATAAAGTGATCAAGTTGTTGGCTAGTAAGCTTCTTTCTCTCGTTTTCATAAATGTTTTAAATTTTCGCCCGTTCTGTGCGGGAAATGAACTAGGATAGGGTAAATTGAGACCGAAACGTAATGGGTTTTGTATTCTCCCTCTTCAAAAAACTTGACAAATTATATTACCAAGGAACACAGTTATCACCCCCTTACTTCTAAAAGTAAATGCTAATCCACGACTGTACCAAAATAGCCTTTTCCCTACCTATCCATGCAAGTAGGGACAGTGCGTGAGATCTATATCCTAAATCTAGTTTTGCGCAATCTTATCTTAGGGCAATCAAACAATTTATACGCCGATTAGCTAGACAATCTAAAACTGAGAAGTTATCAATTTTATTATCCTTTTTCTGGGCAAATTTTTGAATGTCATTGGTCATCTCCTTTTCCACATGAAGTGGAGAGTGACCATCCTGATTACCTTGCAGCATAGTTGAAGGACTTTACAGGTATGTCTCAAACTCTTAAGTCAACAGTCATTCCTGAGTCAGTGCCAAAACAGGGCCAAGCTGAGTTGTGGCAGCACGAGGGCTCCCAAGAAGGATACTTTGCTAGTGGAGTTTCTTGTGCAGAGAGGTTCTTTCTACCTCCAGTATGAGGAAGTTGGTAATCCCTTTTGTGCTCAACATAGAATTGACATGAGGCATTTTAAAAACTTTAATAACAAACAAATATTACAATGTTGGCCATAAATAAAATATTCCAATCTCCACCTTAAGTAAAATATGTCAATATCAATTACATATATAAAGCAATTGAAAGTAAAAATATTCTTATGGTTAAAACATTTTATAGGTGTGCTGCTTAGTAATATATATTGTATATTGAACAGGGAAGGAATTACGCCTCTCTCATACCGAGCAACACACCTTTAAATTGTTTTAGCCAGCACAAATACAATTTAAACTCCGGATCTATTGTGTGCAAAAAGCGATCGAGTTTCTCAGAGGTGGAAACTATTGTTTAAATTGGGATCAAGTCCCTCATAGGTGAAAACTTTTTTTAAATTGAAAAAACTTGGAAAAAAGGTTTATCACTCAAGGGATTTGATACATCTTGGTGCATGATAGATTTGGAGTTAAGGTGGATCTACACTAGTGGGTATGTAGCATTGGTGTCTCGACCATCCAAATTTCCCCCAAAACCTTGAGAGAGTCCCAACTGAAGAGAATATCATGTATGCCTCTCCATAACAATCGATGATTATGGGTTTTTTTTTCTCTTTCAATCTTTTCTTTCTTTTTAGAATGATTTTCTTGAGAGTTGGTTGCAAATTTGGGATAAGTTAATATTTTTGGAATTTGGATGCCTCGTTTGGAACTTTTTAATTTTATGTTTTACAAGCCCTGAAGTCTAAACTTTAACAAATGATTGATCATTTAACATTTTTATGGAGAGTAATACATTATAAACTATCAATCATCATACAGGCCTTTGTTATTAAGTAGATAATTTTGTCATACCTTAGAAGATACATATTCATGATTATGGTGCGAACTTTCATGAGATCCATTATGATTTGATGTTTATAGCTTGGGCAAGTACTTTTGCACAGGCCTAAGTGTCTAGTCATGTAGAAGTTGCCCAAGATCTCCTTACTTGCTCAAGTGTGAGAAATTTGCTAATGTAATTTAGCTAGTCTAACTTAGTAAAAAACACATATTAGTATGTTGGTTTATTGAGCTAAAGAAACTTAGGAAAAATAAAGTAAATAACTTTAGTGAATATGTTTTAATCTAAACCATTGATCTCAAGTGAGGCGATATCTAATTTTGGTCGTTAATCACTTCAAAGATTAAGGTTAGAGTTTTAGCTTAATGTAAAGTTATAAAAGCAAGGCTAGGGAGATATGAAAGACACATTACAACAACACAAGATTGAGAGAGGCTTCTCAATAAGTGTTGGTTCTGAGGAAGGGAAACAAGGAGATCTAGATCAACTAGGGAGGGTTGATCAGTTGGATCAGATCCATGGTTTTAAAATATTCCTCAGTTGGGCCATTATCTTCGGATGAGAGCCCAAGTAAGTTTGGATTATTAATGAAGAACTTTGATTGGGTAGAATCTGTGTGTTGTTTTATGAGGTTGGTTTTTTTAATTTTATTTTTGCTTCTGCTGAATATTAAGAACCTAGCTATGTAAGTTATTTAGTAGATTTGCAATTTGCTAGGTTAATAATTTATTGGGTGCTAGGTTTAACTGAAATTAACAGGGTATCAGAGCTAGATCTTTAAAAACCAATCTCTAAATCGCCCAAGGAGCCAGGTTCGTACAAGATCATCGGGGCCATGATTGTACAAGGCACAATTTTATTTTATTTTATTAGCTCTTTGTGTTTTTCAGGGTCGAAGGAGATTTGTTGTACAAATCTGTACCACTGTACATTTTTTTTGGTTGCGCAAGAGAGCTGAAGATGTTTTTTTTTGGGCTGAGTATTATATTAAAAAAGTGTGGCGGCTGTGGGTGGCCAACAAGCATATTGAGCCACCCAACCACCACAGTAGCTGAAAACGTTGCTCGCAAACGAGACCAACAGTGCTCTAGGGGCAGTGAATAGGCTGATAGGGGCCTAGATATATTGAGCCACCTACTCACCACACCAAATTTTGGAAGGCAATTGCCATTAGGGTTGTGTGCAAGTGTTGGGGGAGAAAAAAGAAGATAAGTAGGCAGGGTTAGAAGGGCGATAAACCATGAAAGAGGTGTGGGCCATGCTTCGTATGATTCGTGGTTGCAGTCACCTGCATAATCACCAATCGTTGGAGTAGTTGTCGACCAAAGTTCATTGGCAGAGCGAAGAATTAACGCAGGGACAACTGTTGACAATGGTTGCAGGCTGTAGAAGATCGATAGAGAAATGAAGTATTGGAAAGGCTGAGGACAAGATGTAGGGGTGTTAGGGTCGCTAGCAAAGTGGTGTTGGGGACAGGGCCATAGGGTCGGCCCTTGAGGAAGGTACAGGGATAGAGCATGGTAGTAGTAGCTATTGAGGTCAGGGAAGAGCATGGTAGTAGTAGCTATTGAGGTTGGGGCAGAGCATGGTAGCTACCGCTCAACACAGGAGTGAACCATGGGCCATGAGTTGAAGTAGCACACCAGGGCTGGTTGGATCAGAAATGTGATCATCGCAAGAGGAGCAGTAGAACAGGCTAAGTAAAAGGCAAAGTTGCAGCTTGTGAGAGGGATTAGTCACGTCAAAAGAGAATCAAGCTGTAGGGCGAGAAAATTACAAGCATTGTATGTGTAGTGCATGTCCAATAGAGATTGTCACAATGGTGTGCATGGAATCAGAAAATAGTTTGGGGTCAAAAAGAGCTGGGCTGGGATGTGATAACTAGCCGTTGGCAGAGTAGTCGAGTTGGAGTTGCAGATGAGTCAAAGATGCAATTGTAGAAAACATCGGCTTGCAGAGACAAGTTGAGATAAGGGTTTATGCAATGGGACTTGGTCGCAGGCGGAGTGGTGTTGGTGTTGACAAAGTATCGCTGGGTGCAGTAAGGGTAGAGATAGTCAACTCAGGGTAAAGTGGCAGTGGACCATTGTAGCCCAGTTGGAGCAACCGGGGATGGATGCATAGAATTGTGCCAAGAGTGCTATAAGGAGACTAACACAAAGGATTGTGCCGCAGGCGGAATGCTGCTTTGGGCATGGTTAAGTAAATGTAGGATGTAGTGGCGAGTAAGAACTTAGAAGTCACTGGGTAGGGGATCGACTGTGACAAGCATGACCTAATAATGGTCGATAGAACTTGTAGCAACCAACGATAGCTACAAAGGAAAGTATCATCGAGATTTGCCAGCAAGATTAATAGAGGTTAGACCTTAGAGGGAGAGAGGGAGACTGTACCAATCGGGGCATTGGCATAAGGTTTCACGAGTGTCTCAAAGGATCGAGAAAAACCCACAATAATGCTAGAAGGACTTAGCACGTGAGCATAAGTGTGATATGGATGCTAGGGCTTGGAACTTAGGTGGAGTTTGCTCTCAGTCTTGATGATTGAGAAGAAGGGGTTTGGTGTAGCATTCCAGGATAGTAGGCACTGATCAGACCGAGGGGATCTAGCTTAAACATGGCCACATCATTGGAGTTAGAGAGAGCAACATGTATAGGCTAAAGGGCCAACCTATTTTAGCAATGACAGGAAGCAGAGTAGTGACAGAGAACAGGGAGTCGATAACTCTAAAGGTTGAGCAACTTAGAGGGAGTCAACCTTTAGGTTTAGGAGAGGAGTAGTTGACAAATTCCTCCCAATTTGTCTAGAAGGTCTCTTGGTACGAGATGACTTTATAGGATGTTTAGGAGCAGGAGGCTTCTAGGAACAAGTTCATAGGGAGTGGGTCTTTTAGGATGATGGTAAGGAAGTCTTCTAGTTGAGAAGGAGTAACCATGGCAACAGATGCAAGTCTAGGATTGGAGCCAGTTCCAAGTGGCAGAAGCACCTCCCTCACTGAGTGGGAGTGTTGATGTTTGTAGCTCGGACATGTACTTATTCACATGCCTAAGTGTCTAGGTGTGCAAAAGTCACCTAAGATCTCCTTAGAACCCTTGATCAAGTGTGAGCAAGTTGCTAATGTAACGTAGCCTAAGTCTGACTTAGGAAAAAACACATGCATTGTGTTGGATTGTTGAGATAAAGAAACTTAGGAAAAGTAAAGAAAATTACTTTAGTGAATATGTTTTAATCTCATGTATTGTGTTGGATTGTCGAGATAAAGAAACTTAGGAAAAGTAAAGAAAATTACTTTAGTGAATATGTTTTAATCTTAACTATTGATCTCAAGTGAGGTGAGGTCTAATCTTGGTTGTCCATCACTTCGGAGACTAAGGTTAGGGATTTAGCTCAATTTACAGTTATAAAATTAAGGCTAGGGAGATGGGAAAGACACACTACAACAACATGTGATTGAGAGAGGCTTCTTAGTGAGTGTTGGGTTGGAGGTGTTGAAGAAAATGTAACTAGGTTCGGTTTTCATTATGACTTGTAACTATAATATTATGTAAAAGAAGAAACAAATTATTATTATTCCTTGCATCATGGGTTTCATGAGCAACATGTGTTTACCATAGCTCAAAGACTTATTCTTGATATCTTTAGGATTTTATGTCTTAACATAAGTATTATAGAAGTCATGTTGTAAAAGATCTACGCTCCAATAATGAGTGTCACTATCCCCTTGCAAGTCGGCTAAGTAAAGACAATGATCTCCTTGTATGATACGTCGGCCTAGCTTAAGGCTCTCATGTCGGCCTAATATACCAATGTTGACCTCTATATATAAGAAGTGACATTGCATTACACCAAGGAGACTTCAGATCGTCTCTAAACAAGACAACGAAGAAGTAGAACGCAATACATAGTGAACAAAAGTGATACATATCTTAGGAAGTCTCGGTGAAGTCTGGATTCACATCGTATAGCCCTTACTGAAGCTTGTATATACACTTATCATCTCTCGGTGGAAGTTTGTCCCAACATCATCAGTATAGCGAAGGATATAATGCATTGTCTCAAGACTGTGTCATAACTTATTCATAGTAAAGCGAAGAACTGTGGCATCCGAAGAATAGAAACCGAGGTCTATGTCAAGAAAACGAAGGTATAAGGAGACCGAAATCTAAAGGAGTGCAATGACATAAAGATAATAGACTATGGACTGAAGGCCGAATAGTGCAGGTGGTAGTGACAAGCATCTTGGAGGTAATCCTGAGTCAAATTTTGTCAAGGGTTTTGGTTTTCATCAACTAAATATCTATAAGAAGAGATTGAGGGATTTTCCTCTCAAGAGGAGAGGTTCTAGCCCTGGCTTGAAAGCCTAAACATTGTGTCACAGTCTTATTGTTTTGGTTGCTATTTGATGTACTGAACACACACAATAATAAGGATCTAAGATAATACAAGAAGATGTACACAAGTAGTATTCAAGTAAGAGAATTAGTAATAAATAAAATGCCCTTAAATTCTCAATATGGTTTCAGAGCTATGGTTCAGTCAAGGGCAGTCAATACAGTGATATTAGGACACCTAATGTAAGGATCAATCCTCTTATGGCATTATCATCTTGGCATACATTTCACAAAGACGGTCAACCCTCTCGGATCGAGTCATCAAAAGGAATTTGGTGCTAATTCAGGGGATATGATCTCGCTGTGAAATCACAGTCTCCCTCCTAGCACTATTTCAAGATTACAGTGAAGCTCTTGGTCTGACAATCTCAACAATACTACATGATCTCGTGACTACAATAATTATTCAAATATTCTTCATAATGAAATACAGTTCAATGAAGTATTACATAAGCATGGTGATCTCAATATTACTCACAATGCTTAATTATTGAGGATCTCGGGGAAAATGCCATCATTTGGCTAACTCCATACAAGTCCTCAATAGAAGGAGACATTTCTTCTCTGTCTCGACATAAATTATACTTTTAGAAACTCAGGAAAAGAAGGTAGACAATCTCTCTATATAGTGCCTCTCTACACAAATACATCACTGTCTCAGTAGAGTGTCATAACAATATACTTGTCACAATCTCAGATCTTGAATAGCATGATGCTCAGATCAGAACATAAGTCTCCCTATATCACTATCATAGTTTGGATAATGCTCGATGTAGGTGTTTGCTGATGCACTCCGAGGAATACTGAGTGTGATAAATTCCACTTGTGGGATAGCAGTATCACTAGCATGTCAACAATATGCTCAAATACCTTAAAGATGAATTAGGAGTCAAAATGATCTCAAGGTCACGAAGTAGTTTCAGTAATGTCAAGATCACTAATGTCATGGTGCTAGAAGGTCTCCAAGGAAGTCTTGATAAAAGGATACTAGTGATGGGAAACTCAAGCAAAGGAAGCATCAAGGTGAAGATCTCCTCTTCACATGCCAAGTAAGTATCTTTCATGTTTAATCAATTTTTGGTTTAATGACTTTGTTTTGCAAGGAAATAGAAATACTGGAGGAAAGTCATAGTCCTCATGGAAAAGGTCCTTGCATAGAATAAGGAGGATTGTCATAATCCTCATAGAAAAGAGAAGTCATTGATGTCTATGGAAAGGTCTCTGAAGGTCAAGCAGTGCTTGAATGCATCAAGAGACTCATAGGATTCATATGAAATCACTCAAAGGTCCTCCCATGCCTATGTAGTAGAAGAGGAGACATAAAGAGATATATGAAATGCTAGAAGATATATTCTTTGAAATTATAGTAAAGAAGGTCACATCACTTAGACCTACACAAAAGCAATGGTATCTAAGAACAAAGGAATATCTTCATGAGATCTCAATTGGGAGATCTAGGAAAGATGATAAGAAGAAGGGTACCTCATTCAACAATCTGTGGTCTCTATGCTAGATAGAGAAAGACAATATAAGATTCAATGCTACGGAAAGAATGTGAATAGAAGCTCATATCGCCGGAAAGATGGAGGAAGCTGAAGAAAAGGGCCAAAGAAAGAGGGAGCAACAAATCTCTCACAAAAAGGGGTCCTACCATAAGTTCCTAAATCTTTAGATATGACCATAAGATTAAGATGCATCGTAGCATCATGAAAGTATTAGGAGCAAGAGCTCGTGGCATCACCATGGGAATCATGAAGAACAAAATCCATGACAGTCAAACATGAAGGACATAACTCTTGGAAACCTCATTAGACATTGAAGGAAAGAAAGAAGTCATCTAGGACAAGTCTCATCATACATCAAGTCAAAAGGAAACATTTGCCAGATGAGGATATACAAGATCCTCAAGATTCTTTGATAGAATCCTAATCAGAGGATTCACTAATCTAGAGAGAAAGCAAGTGTTTCATCAAGAACTCCAACTCATGGAATTCATGGATGATGTCATGGTGACATAAGAAAAGAAGCAGAAGCAGATCAAGGGGTTGAAGTCACTTCAATCAAGGAAGTTGCTGGAAGGAGCCTAGATGACCTAATGGTAAAATAAGGTATGCATACTTATGTTTAAATTTTATAATGTCATGTCGTATGGTTGCAGATAATGTGGATCGTTACTTCTATCTTAAGAAGCATGATCGAGGGAAAAGGATCTCCTCCTCTGAAAGGATGCAGAAAGGCATAAGTCACACTAGATGAAATCAACATAATATGTCCTCATATAAAGTATGAGGTGGCTGACTACGATTACAAAACTCTGATTAGAAACCCCAAAGAATGAAATGTGTGAGAAAGGAAGAGATCGTGAGCTATGCAACCATGATGAAAGCAATCAACATCCAAAGACCAAGAAGAGTTGACTAGGAAATCTCCCGAAAAGATATGAAGATTCTGATGGAAGTTTGGAAAAGATAGAAACCCTTGACAACATATATCTTTGGGAAGATGTGTCAACATGAATGCAGGATGCTGATATCTATAGAAAGATGTCATGATGAAGAGCCACCTAGTAAGGTACGATTTGATTTAATGATATTTTGATTTCTTGAATAATACTTGGTTAAGTTCATGTAGGGTTACATACAAGTACAACTAGCATTCATGTGATGAATGGAAGAAGCATGATGAGAAAGTAGTCATATGACGAAGGTTCCAAATATGAAGAAGGACACTTTGCATGAAGAAAGGAATGACATGATGAACTAAGGAGGAAAGTGATCGATTACTGTTGCCCTGCAAGGAAGAATCTCAACTAATTTTCATGACATCGAGGAGAGAAGTTGATCAAGCAGCTGGAGGACCCACAAAGAAGAAGTTGTTGATGTATAGAAGAGTCCCTTGTTAAGAGGTAGCTCTGACAAATCCCTAATTAAAAGGGAGCTTGGATTGAGTCACTCCTGATTAAAAGGGAGTGATAGATGTGTTTTTCATTTAATGTGTCATGCACTAGACTAGGACTAGCAACCATAAGTCTTAGTGAAGGCCATGTAGACACATGATAGTCACAACGTTCTTGTCTTCACCTGGGAAGAAAGAATGGAGGATAGGTAATCATCTGGCATCTGATGCTCTTTGAGGATGTGTAGGGCATCCAAGATAGGAGGCAAGAGGATCGATATTCTTTGAGGGCTGGGAACCCAAGATAAGAATAGTCCTAGAAGATCATACTCAGTGAACACCAGGGTGGGTATGTACCTTGAGAGACAACGATGGAGGTGTCTACCATCATTGGTCTTGCCAACATTGTGCTCTGATCTATTAAGAGATAGAGCTGTTAGTCAAGGCCTTGCTATGTGACAATGTTGGTTATAATAATGCTATATAGATGGATTACTAGTCTGACTCTTCTTATGAGATCTCTTTAGTGTTGAATAGCCTTGTACCATTTAATGAATACCTCCCTAGTTAAGAGGGAGTTTTGAAGAAAATGTAACTAGGTTCGGTTTTCATTATGACTTGTAATTATAATATTATGTAAAAGAAGAAACAAATTATTATTATTCCTTGCATCATGGGTTTCATGAGCAAGATGTGTTTACCATAGGTCAAAGACTTCTTCTTGATATATTTAGGATTTTATGTCTTAACATAAGTATTATAAAAGTCATGTTGTAAAAGATCTACTCTCCAATAACGAGTGTCACTATCCCCTTGCAAGTCGGCTACGTAAATATAGTGATCTCCTTGTATGATACGTCGGCCTAGCTTAAGGCTCTCATGTCGACCTAATATACCAACGCTGACCTCTATATATAAGAAGTGATGTTGCATTACACCAAGGAGACTTCGGATCGTCTCTAAACAAGACAACGAAGAAGTAGTAACGCAATACATAGTGAACGAAAGTGATACATATCTCAGGAAGTCTCGGTGAAGTCTGGATTCACATCGTATAACCCTCAATGAAGCTTGTATATACACCTATCATCTCTCGGTGGAAGTTTTTCCCAACATCATCAGTATAACGAAGAATATAATGCACTGTCTCAAGACTGTGTCATAACATATTCATAGTAAAGCGAAGAGCAGTGGCAGCCGAAGAATAGAAGTCGAGGACTGTGTCAAGACAATGAAGGTATAAGGAGATCGAAATCTAAAGGAGTGCAATGACATAAAGATACTAGACTGTGGACTGAAGGCCGAATAGTGCAGGTGGTAGTGACAAGCATCTTGGAGGTAATCTTGAGTCAAATTTTGTCAAGGGTCTTGGTATTCATCAACTAAATATCTATAAGAAGAGATTGAAGGGTTTTCCTCTCAAGAGGAGAGGTTTTAGCCTTGGCTTGAAAGCCTAAACATTGTGTCACAGTCTTATTGTTTTGGTTGCTATTTGATGTATTGAACACTCACAATAATAAGGATCTAAGATAATATAAGAATATGTACACAAGTAGTAATCAAGTAAGAGAATTAGTAATAAATAAAATGCCCTTAAATTCTCAACAGGAGTAAGGGTAGCAAGGAGATCTAGATCAACGAAGGAGGGTTGATTAGTCAGATTAGATCTAGGGTTGTAAGTAATTCCTCAATTAGGCCATTCTCCCAGGATGAGAGCCCAAGTAAGTTTAGGTTATTAATGAAAAACTTTGATGGAGCAAAATCTGTGTGTCATTGTATGAGATTGGTTATTTTATTTTTGCTTTTGCTGAATGTTAAGAACCTAGTTGTGTAAGTTGTACAATATATCTGCAATTTGCTTGGTTAATAATTCACCAAGTGCTAGGTTTAACGAAAATTAACACCCTATTGCTTATATAGATCCCTCTCTGAGTAGAACTTTACTCCTAGTAAGGAGCATTAGCTTGGTCACTAATGAGGTTATGGAGTTGTGTAAGCCCCACAAACTTTCTTGACCTAAATTTGAATTCGCATTGCAAATTAAAGACACCAGTGAAATATTCATTAGAAGACAGATTTGAACATAATATGTATAAGGTGTTTTTTCTTCTTCTGCCTTTTGAGAAAATGCTGCTCTTAGTTATCGAATTTGCGGTATACTATGGAAATCAGAGAGCAAGCAAAAGCCATCTTACTAAAATAAATTCTATTTAACCAAAGAAGGCAACACTTTTAGAGATGTAGATATCTACCATCCAGTCTAAGAAAAATCCAGGTTTGAGATAGAAGTACAACAAATAGAGGAATGTTTCCATTTTATTCCAATAGGTGTAATATGGGGACCAGGTCAAATTTAACAAGGCTTGAGCCAAGGGCCAACCCCTAGAGAGTTAATGAGTAGGCATAATGACTCTTTGGGGTTTGGTTGGGGCCTTTCAAATTTTTCTCAACCTAAGTAGCCTGGTAGAAAACTTGGAATAAACATTCCACTTGTTAAATTTATCCTCAACAGTGGCATGTTTGACCATCCATTTGTAAACAACTAAAGAGGAGAATATATTGAAAATGTATGGACTGATTCAAATTAGCTAGTGACTTTATTATATTGATGTTATTAAGATACTACATAAAGTAAGAGGGGTTGCCCAATTTGTTCTTCCATCATTTCCCCCTCTATGACTTGCCAACTTTGAAATTGAGATTACCTTGCGCTAATACTTTGATCTTGTCTAGGACCACCTTGTTGGGATTTGCAATGTGATGCTAGTGAAGAATAAAGCTTGCGATGCAAGTGTGGATGTAAGGGTTGGACAATTCATGTGATGTTGGCTTGTTTTCAAGCTCTTGGAGAGGCGAACATATCTTGATGGGATGGCTTGTTAGACCTTGTTATGATTGTTAGGGTTTGTAGTAGTTGTGGATGCCCTAGCCAAGGTTTGGGAATCTTTGGAGAAGTCCTTGCTTGTGATAAGTGGAAGGAATTGATCTACCAACTCTTTTTTTTAAAGAAATAGTTAGGAATTTGTATTATTAGGAAAATTTGGTTACAAGGTGAAAACCTTTACATATTCCAAAAAAAACCCCAATATCTAGGCACATTTACATTCCATTATCCACTATTTTTGATTTGATTTAGTTCGACTTCTTGTTTTCCTTGTGAAATGCCTTTTCCTTTCTTCCCAACTTGTGTCCAACCCATTTTTTCTTCTATTTCTAGCGTACCTTTCTTCGACAAGTGATTTTTGAATTCTTCCTCATCTTCTTAATTTGCCCAAGAAGATGCTTTTCCAGCAAAAATCCTTGTGGATTTATGAGGGGATTCGTTTTCCAAAAGGGTTTGTTGCTTTTCCACTTTTGTTGAGTGTGAAGGATCCTCACTGGCATGCGTTTTTTCCTACTTGGTTTTTGTGGCTACTGATGCATTTTCTTTGGTGATATCGACTTCCTTCTTATCTTCTTGTTCTTTCTTATCCTGAAGCTCTTCCTCTTTGTATACTGTATAGTGATTGTCTTGAGCTCCTTCCCACCATTTGGGCCTTCGTTTTTTTCTTCAATCTTTGTTGTTCTATAAATGCTTGGGGTAGTTTTTAATTACATGCCCTGTTTTAACTTTTATAGCATGCTCTACACTGGATTGGAACATTTTCATAGTAGAGCTATTTGGACCCAAACATAGTTTGAAGTTGTCAGATTAATCTCAGCTGGAAAACCCTTGTTTTTTTTTTTAACAGAAACGGTTATGGGTTGTTTGTATTCAACTTGGCCTAAATGCCGAAAAACTTATTACATTGGAAATCTCATTGCCCTGCTTCCGCTCACTGCAGTGACTAAGAATACAGCTAGAGCTTGCAGATTTCTTTTTGCTAAAGAGTCCATGAAATCAATTTCGGAGATTTTCCCCCACTTGAAGATGCAGACAAATTTATTTAGTATCCAACAATAAAACATGGCAGCGATCAGATTATGGGATGGGTTCCCATGTTTCTTTTCCGTCTTTCAACTTGGTTCTGGCAGAGAGGAGGACAGCTTTGTTGGCTTCTCTGTCCGCCTCTTTATTATTATTTCTCAGCACATGATAATATCTCAATTCTTGAAAGTAGCTTTCCAGGCCTTTTATTCTGATTATTGTTCTTGCTAGATTAAGATCTAGAGTTGGGGATTTGGTAGCCATTGCGCTTATGATGACCTGGGAATCTCCTATAACGGTGGCTTCTTTTATGTTTAATTATTTGAGGCTCTTGAGACCTTGTAGGAGGGCTAAGGCCTCCGCTTGAATGCTGGAAGAATATTCAAGACCCCAGGCATAGGAATGGACTTTTTCTCCTATTGGATTTAGGACGATTCCTCCTGCTCCAGCTTTGCCCGGATTACCCTTTGCTGTCGCGTTGAAAAAGAGGGAATGTCTTGCTTGCATTTTGATCCAGCCTTGAAGATCATTTTCAGATTTCCTTATCTGCCAGTCTTTAATGATAGGGGTGTTTTTGACTGCTGGTTGGAATTGAAGACCTAGAGTCGATCCCCAAATGATGTCCTGTTGACTCAGATTGGAGTCATCTTTAATATCAGCCAAGCACTCCTTGATTTGCCATTTAATTTTATTTTCTAAAATCCTGTGGTTCTGCTTTGTATTCCTGAAGACTCTTCTGTTGCGTTCAAGCCATATCTGCCAGCTTATGATCTTAGGAAGGACTGCCCACGCTGTTTTGATGATTTGATTTTTAGGGGCTGGGCCCGGATAATTGGATGCCCAGGTTGAAAAGAGATCCGCCATGGAGCCAGGGAGCTTGAAATTTGAATTCTGAATGAGAGAGGACCATACCTGCTTGGAGAAGTTACACTCAAGAAACAAGTGAACTGCTGACTTTGCGTTCTCACTGCACAACAGACAGATGGAAGGACCATAAAAGCCTTTCTTCTGAAGAATGTCGAAAGTTAAAATTTTGGTGTGACAGAGCTGCTAGGCAAAGAAATCGATTTTAGGTAGCGATGGAGTGCGCCATACACCTCGCCATGGAGCTGGGTTGGGAGGAACATATGGTCTCTCATTTAGTTTGTTATACCCAAGGGAGACTTTGTAGCCTTTGACGCTCGTTCCCCATCCTATCTGGGCTCTTTTCCTCCTATGAGCGGGTGCCATTCCGTGCAGACAGTCCAATACCGTGGCCCAATCGTTTAACAGTTGCTCCGGTGCATCGATCCGTTTCCACCCTGCCCAGGAGTCGTTGTTCCAAAGTGAGATATCCCACAACGTCCGCAGACCCTCTCTGTCCATCCAGCTGCGCAGCATGCTGAGGGAGGTTCTGCTTTCGACCGGGTCTTTATTCATGACTCTATCGCTCCAGATGCTGACTTTTTTACCGTTACCAGGTATCCAAAACGAGTGCGCTGTTATTAAATGGGCCGCTTTAGCATGAATCTTCAGGAAGGCCGAGTTAGGCCTTTGAATGGCGTTATCCAGACATCTGGTGCGGGGTCCCCTGAAGTATTTTTTCCAGAGAGCGATTTGAGCCCAGCCCGGATTGGGTGAGATGATTTTCCATAAGAGCTTTGCTGACATTGCCACATTCTGATGGCAGAGATTTTTAAACTTTAGGCCCCCCTCCCACAGCGGCTTAGTTATGATTTCCCAGCTAATAAGAGGAATTTTTTTTCATTTTGCTTTCCTCCCTTCCAGAAGAACCTCCGGATATGTTCTTCCATTTTTTTGATGATGTTTGCTGGAGCAAGAAGTCCAGTGAATTGGAATAGTGGGAGACTGTGTAGCACTGATTTAATTAAAACTGATTTTCCAGCAGTATTTAGCCAAGAGTAGCCCCAGTTTTGAATTTTTGTCTTGAATTTTTCCAACTGTGGTAGCCAGTCTTTGCTTGTAGGTTTCCTATGGTGGACTGGTAATCCCAAGTATTTAAAGGAAGACCAGGAGGAAGAGGCTGCGAAGCCCAAGCGTCTAGAAATATCAGATAACACCCTTGGGGTAATGTTCCAGCTGTATATATGGCATTTGCTCTTATTTACAGCACTGCCGGTGGCCTTACTGAAGTCATCCAAAACCTCTTTGAATTTTGATGCATAGGAGGGTGTGGCAGGTCCCAGAAGCAATGTATCGTCCGCAAACAAGGCATGATTTATGTTTTTTGCCCCTCTTGCAATGCACAGTCCATTAATGTCTTGGTCTTGCATCTTTTTGTTTAACAGGAAGCTGAGGACGGAAGCTTGAATGACAAATAGCAGTGGGGATAGAGGACACCCCTGTCTAAGTCCTCGCGAAGCTTTGAAAAAGTCGGTGGCTCTTCCATTCACTAAAGGGGCGATCCATGGCTCCGAGATGCAAGCCCGGATCCATTTAATGAAGTTCTCTCCAAACCCAAATTTGCTCATAACATTTAACAGAAAACTATGATTTACTCTATCAAATGCATTGGCTAAATCAAGTTTAATTGCCATACCTTGCTCTTTTTGGAGAAGACTTGAGTGAATTGCCTCTTGGACGAGAAAGAAGTTATCCACGATCTGCCTTCCTTGAATGAAGCCTCCTTGGTTCTCAGGGATTATTTTAGGAAGAATGGGCTTCAATCTGTTTGCGATTATTTTGGTGATTAGTTTGTATCCTGTGTTACATAGAGAGATCGGACGAAATCTGCTGAAATTGTTGGCGCCTTTTTCCTTGGGGATAAGGGCTAAGAAGGCAGAATTTGTGCTGCCTCCTATTTTCTGGATATTCTGAGATTTTTGCACCATTTTTAGCAAGTCCTTTTCTATAATCGGCCAACAAACTTGGAGAAATCTGGCTGAGAAGCCATCCGGCCCAGGGGCCTTATCCGGGTCCATATCAAATAGGGCTTTTTCCACTTCCTCTTTAGTGATTTTGGCCTCAAGAGTTTCCTTTGTTTGCTGAGATATTACAGTGGGTACAACATCTAGCAGATCTGAATTTTGAGTCGGATCCTTGTCCTCCCTATACAAGCTTTGAAAGTGAAGAAAGGCTGTTTTCTTTATATAGTCAAAATCTTTATGAATGCCATTCTCTTCTTTGATCTCTGATATAGTGTTAAAACATTTCCTTACCTGGGCTTGTTTGTGAAAAAAGGCAGTGTTCCTATCCCCAGCTTTGAGCCAGAGATTGCGGGATTTTAATCTCCAATATTCTTCTTCAGCTAGGCAAGCCTTGTGGTAATGCTGCTGCAGTTGAGATTCCTGATCTAGCACCTCCTTAGTAATTATGTCCTTCTCCATGCTCTTTTGGTGGGAGTCAAGCGAGATTTTCAAGTATTTTCTGTCTGTAGCCGGATTAGATAGAGTTTTGGCCCATCTTTTGAGGGCTCCCTTTACCCTTCTGAGCTTTTCTTCCCATATATAGAAAGGCGAGCCTTTGACCGACTGATTCCAGCAATCCTTGACAATTTGCATGAAGTCTGGCTCCTTAATCCAGAGCGGGCTAAAACGAAATGGGATAGGGCCCAAATCAAGATGAGCTAGAAGCTCTAGTTTGATGGGTTTATGGTCCGAAATGCTATTAGGAAGGATATGCATTCTTGGTTCTAGGCCTAGCAGCAAGAAGGAGCTTTGAATAAAGAATCTATCTAGCCTGGCAGCAATATGGCCTGGGCCTAATCTTTTATTGGACCAAGAGTACTTACCGGAGGAAGATTTGATATCCAACATGTCCCAGTCCTGCAAAATGTCCTCCACCCATTCCCTTGCTGGATCTCGTACAATGCTGCCTCCCCTTTTTTCGGAAGAATGGAGAATGAGATTGAGGTCTCCGACTATTATAATATTCTCCATGTTTGTCAGATCTGCTTGTTGTCTTATGGAGTCCCAACAGTTCTTTTTTCCCCAACATTGACTGGAGAATAAACATTAAAAAGACAAAAAATTTCTTTGGTGACTAGGTTCTGCATTTTCAGCAGCAACCAGTGGGTATTTCTAGCCTCAAATAGGATTGCAAATTTGCTCATGTTCCATAAAGTGCCAATTCCTCCCGAGGCTCCCCAGGCAGAGATTGCTCTTGCTTCACTTTTGTACCAGAGTTTCTTACTTGTTTGGAGGAAGACAGTGTCTTCCAACTTTGTCTCCTGGACGAGAAGTATATCTGGGGTCTCTGTGAGTCTGTTCTGATTAAATTTCTGATAGCTTCTTCCTTAGCTTTGCTCCCCATACCTCTACAGTTCCAGGCGATGATCTTCATTATTTGTGTTTCCGGTGGGCTCCCTTGGAGCCTTGGATCTGGCTTTTCAGCATCTTTGACTTTGGAGCTAGCAATTTTTCCAAGGTTGGTTGACTGCCCTGTAGTTTTTCTTTGTAGGTCTCCTGCTCCCTTTTTTCTTTGTCCGTTTTCCGTCCTCTTGTAGATCTTCTTACTGAGGTTTGGGACTCTCCTATTTCCCCTTCCTCTTCTGATTCTTCAGATTCATGTTCTTCTTCTTCCTCTTCTAGATTCTTGTCCTTGGGATCTGCAGTGTTGTCTCCTTTGGGGGAGGTTGAGGGGGTACCTTTTCCTGGAGGAGCTGTTTTGTGGACCTCGGTCTCCTGAACCATTTCTGTCTCTTTTTGAAGCTCGATCTCCTGGGTGCCCTCTGTTTGCGAACTCAGAGGGTCAAATTTGTTTTCAGGCGCAGTCTTGGTTGGGATCTGGTGAGCAGTAGTCTGGTGAGGTCCTTTGCCGGTAGGGCCTCTCGATTTCTGATTCTTAGGATGCGCTTTGGATCTCTTGACTTGGTTCCATCCGTCCTCCTTCCCTTGCCCAGTCTCATTGTTGGTCGGGCAATCTCTGGCGAAATGTCCGTAAACATGACATTTCCGGCATTTGAAGGGCAGCTGTTCATAATCCAGTTTTTGTAGATGCGTCCAACTTCCGACCTTTAATGTGATGGCCTCTGGTAATCCCACCTCCAGATCAACCTCTACGCAGATCCTGGCGCAGTCGTATTGATCTTTGTTATTTGCCCGGTCTATGAATTTCCCCAGGGCATTTCCAATATGTCTCAGTGAGTCCCGATTCCAACAGTGCACTGGGAGATTTGGGAGTCTGACCCATACCGGGACTGCTTTGGGCACATCAACTGTCGGATCAAAGTTCGGGGTCCAGTTGTTCAGGTACAAACCCTTAGGGCCTATGAAGTAGGGGCCGTTTTGGAAGATCAGGTCCTTGTCTTCCTTTGATGTGAATTCGAATAGGAAAAATCCTCTCCACAGAAAATATGAGGTGACATTTTCTTTGATTAGCGGCGCCCAGTTTCTATTGACCCAGCTCTCGGTGGACTTTGGAGACGACCATAGACCTGTAAACTGGCCGATGAGAGCCCGTTCAGCTAACGACAGAGCGACTTGGATCGGGGTTTCTGGAGGTAGAGAGATCACCGGAATATCATCTAGTTTTTTAACAAACTTCGTTGCATCTGCTGTTCTCTTCTTTGGGAGGCCAGCCAGGAGTTGGGCGAAAGCCTCAGCTGGTGATCTCGGCGGAGAAAGCGGGGGAAGCGCCTAACGAGAGCCCAACCCCTCCATTGATTTAAATCCCAGGAGCAGGAGGGTCAGAATCCGACAAAACGGTCCATGAATCTGCCAGCCACTGCATGCAGAAACGTAGGGTTCAGAAGGCCGAGATCGGGCAGATCGGGTCAGCTGCAAGATGCGCGCGCCGGTTCGCTCCAAGTCTGCAGGACGCGCAACCCAACAAATCTTGGCCAGCTGGAAAACCCTTGTTGAAGTCCATCTCCACACATATTTGGGCATAAATAATCTTATAAATTTTTTCAGTTTTAGGACTACGCAAATAAAACTTTCCTAATGCATTCCTAACAAAAAAAGCGATGGAAGATTCCAAAAATGTAGGGGAAGGTTAAAAGCCTTACCTAACTCGAGCCATGGAGATTGATGCCGTTACTAGATCAAAAGTGGGAGTCTAGGGCTGCATGAAGAGACTGACACTACCCCAAAACTATGGCCGACTTCATGTTGAAGAATGTAATTAATGTCGGTCTTCATAATTAAATGGAGTCATAATGTAGTGTATTTGTCAAAAGAAAGAAAAATGAATTTTATTGTAAAAGAAATTGACTTATTAAAGCACGGGTTTCATGCTTGGGTCAATGATTAATAGGTCAAAGCCTCCATTGTAGGCATCTAGGGTTTATGTCAAGAGTCCTTGTCCATATCATCATGTAATAGACCCTTCTTGGGATTTGTTTATCAAGAAAGAAATTTATTTTTAAGTAATTGAGTCATTTAGGCCTCCACCAAGTCGGCTTCAACCTAGACAAGATGGCTTAATTGGGAGGCAAAATCCAGTGTATAAAGGTAACAACTCAACCTCATTTGGAGCACATTCACAACAAGTTTGATATGTTGTTATTGGAGAAGAAAAAGAGTGTGAAATTCTTGGAAGAAGGAGAAAAACCCTAGCGAAGAAGTTTGGAGACCAATTTTCTTTCTCCTTTGACTTGCACGTGAAATTCTAAAGTTGTTGGAGGGCCGAAGTTGCAAGGCTGTAGTAGGGCTGAGATTTTGAAGTTGGGGAACGAAATTTTGACTTGAAGCTGGGTTGAAGCAGTTTGACAAAAGTTGAATTCTAGTTTTTGCTCATCATCTTGGGAGGTTACTAGTGGAAGAGTTTAACTGGGTTTTCCCCTGCATAGGGGTTTTAGCCTCGGTTGAGTGCCTATATCTGATGTCCTTGATCTTCATGTTTTTATTTTGATGATTGCTTGATGAGAAGAACGTAAAAGAAGAATATAAAGAAAATAAATAAGAACATAAGTATATCACAAGTAATTGTCAAGACAAGAACATCTTTTTGCCTTTCTGGTTTTCTAACATGGTTTCAGAGCTAAGGTAAAAGAGGAGAAGGAAAAAGGCAACTTGAAGATCTATTGAAAGAAGGGAAGAATCTACATCTAGAAAATCTATGGCAACTTCAATGAAGACAAATAATAAGTTAGAAGGAGCCACCAACTATAGAGCGTGGAAGAAAATGATATATCTCATCCTTGCAAAACATAAAGTATTAGAATTTGTTCAAGGGAAAGTTTAGGAACCAACAGATGATGCAGGAAAAGAAACGAATAGGGAAACTGACATCTTAGCCATGAATCTAATTGTCGATGTAGTAAAGGACAATCTAATCCCCTACATATCCAACATAGATACTACACAAAGGATGTATGAAGCTCTCTCCAAACTATTCATCATCAAGAACATTGGACAAATAGTTAGTCTCAAGAATGAACTAAGAATAATGAAGATGACAAAATATGATACTGTATCTTCATATTTTGTGAGGATCTCTCGAATAAGAGATGAGCTCCAAGCCATTGATGAAGCTATACCAGAAAAGGAACTTGTGATTTCTGCACTATTAGGTCTACCAAAATCATGGAGCTCTTTTGCATAAGGTATTAGTATTTGGAAGGACACACCATCCTTTGAACAAATGTGGAATGCTTGTAGTCAAGAAGAAGCCCACATCTCATTAGCAAATAATAAGAAGGAAGAAGACGACGACAACACCTCCAATGCATACTCTGCTAATCACAAGAAGAAGGGAGGATATAAGAAATTCGAAGGACCAAAGAAGAAGGTCGATCTATCAAAAATTGAATGCTACAATTGTTATAAGATGAGACATTACAAGAGTCAATGTCTTGAAAATCCAAGGAATAAAAGGAGAGAAAGAGAACATGCAACTATCGCTGATGAAGCTCCATCAAAGAAGAACAAGATTGTAGGATTCAAAGTCAAAGACTTATTTTCTAAAGTCACTTAGTGATGCCATGCCTTGCATATCCTTCTATCTTACGTTTTGTAATGTTTTCTTTTATGTTTTGATTTCTAGAATTCATAGATCTAATATTTCTTGTTAGAAGTTCTTGAATTGTTTTGATAAGTTGTAGGTATCCCTCAGAAAGATTGGATTAAGAGGGAGCCTTCACCATTTTACCAAAAGATAAGTATATTGTTCTTTGTTTCCTCTTTCATGTTTGATTTCCTCCACACACCTAGATTTATTTGTATTGCATACTCATAATCCTTTCTTTGTATTTTTCTTGGTAGGAAAGCTTGCAGGAATACACAAAGATTATGGAGGAAACTTCAAGAAAAAACTTCTGTCATGAAAGTAGGCTTGTTGCTAAAGAAACTCTACAAGGTTTGTTAAATAACAACTCAAGGTATTTTTGATTTGATTTAACTTGTTGCAAAAGAAGGTATGTTCATTTTGAAACTTGATTCACTCTCTCGTGTCTAGGGTTTCGAATCATAAGGATTCTTGTTAGGGAGATTAATCGCTACATTGAATCTACCCCTAATCTCATTTGTTTTGATAAAACCCTAACCTTAGGGTTCATAATAAAACCATAGCCTTTTGATGCTTAGGGTATACTAATGATGAAACCCTAATCTTCTTAGGGTTTATTGATAAAGTTTAGATCTGTTGTTGAAATCCTACTCTTTATGTTTAGGAATGTCATGGTAAAACCCTAGCCTTTTAGGGTTTGTTGTTGATGTCTAGAAACCCTAGTTTTCGTTGGGTTTGGTAAATTAGGGTTTATGACAAAATCCTTGTAATAGTCAATATAAAGCCCTTGCACATAAGGACTATGTTCTTATGAATGAGATCTCTGGTATAAAAGGGTTGTCATAATGACTCTAGGGTTTTGCAAATCTAACTATCTAGTGTAGTTGTAGAACTTTTGCAATTCTTGATTGGTAGATCTTGATGACTATGGAGGATCTAGGGTTTGCATGGAATTTGCAATTTCTAACGTAACAAGATCTTGAAGACCTTAAAGTATCTAGGGTTTTGCAACTAACTCTCTTGTGTGGTTGTAGAACTTTACAGTTTGTAAGTAACAAGTCTTGGCATCTGGGGTTTGTAAAACCTAGCAACGTATGGAATAAAAGGAAGAAATCTAGAAATAGAAACCCTAACTAATTGTTTCCATTGTAAAAGGAAAAGGAACCTAGTTCTTAAGAATGAAAGGCATTATATCATGATGATGTGAAGACAAGGTTTGATGAAAAAGGGTCCAAGATTAAGAGGGAGTCAACCTTCCTCCAGAGATAAGTATTTAACATCTTCTTGATTATTACTAATGCTATTGTCTTTATATTTTGTCTCCCTGTTCTTTCATAAGTCTTCTAACCAAGGTTATAGGTCAAGACAAGTTCTATATAAAGCTTGACTAACCAGATGAAAGACTTGAAGGAACACGACATAGCATGAAGATTGTGAAGGAGCAATTTGATGTATGCATCAAAGAAGACTATTAGATGGCAAAAAGTTTACTAACCTCAGATGGAAAGAGGGAGTTGTAAAGACCTTGAAGAATACGATATTGAAGCTTGCCGATTGGTTCATTCCTAATTGATTATTGAAAGTTGGAGAGCATGAAGTAGAACTTTGTTGCAATATGAGATAGACCATACAAAGGTATGTTGACCTTAGAGGGAGCAAATAGCAGAATTTGACATGAAGAATCCCACACCTTGACTTGAGGACATTATGATTTGGTAACACCGATATTGTTGATAAGTTTGAGATATGATTTGGCTCCCTGGAAAGACATATTACAAAAGTAATGTAGAGGCTGGTAAGATAGCAGTTGAGATAATTTTTTGGACCTAGAGCTGCTTGGTTTGATCATGGAACACATGGATTATGTGGATAACACCATTGATGGCTTGGAAAATCATGAGGGCAAAATTGATATTTGGAACGTTGATATGACTCTTTGAAGAATATGAGGCAAAACTCTGTTGTGAAGAGTAGAAGACATGTGCTAGCAGTTGTGAGGAAGTTTGGCTCCTTGAAGATCACATGTGAGCCATTTGATGAAAAAGTTGTTTGATGATTGACAAGATCTAGAAAGGTCAAAATTTGATATGACGTGACGCTGTTAGGAGTCGAGAAACCATGTCATGAAGATAAAATGTGAAAGAATTTAACTCCGTAAAATGTTTGACATCGAGGAAGGTTGAAGCTTAGGTGTGATTAATGCGAGAAAGGAGCCCTACAGCTACAACTATATCTACATGGAAGAACAAGTAGTTGATGTATTGATGAAGTATGAGATAAGCTAAGGTTTATGGTTATGTCTCCTTGGTTGAGAGGGAGTAAGGATATCCTCCCTGGTTGAGAGTGGGTGATGTGGGACACCGTATTCTCCATTTGTCATGCACTAGACCAGGACTAACAATAGTTAGTCTAGTGAAGGCATTGGGAAGGAGAATGGAGGATTGGATAAGCATCTGGGACCAGTACTCCTTGAGGATTTGGAATCCAAGATAGGAAGTAGTCTCGTGGACCGACACTTTTTGAGGATTGGACAAGGTATCCAAGATAAGATTGGTGAAGAGGATTGATATTCTTTGAGGATTGGGAATCCAAGATAAGAATAGTTTTGGAAGGACATGCCCGCTGAACATCTGGATGGGGTGTGTGCCTTGAGAGGCTGTGGTGTTGGTGTCCAAATGAATGCCTCCCAGCTTTGTTCTCTAATCTAGTGGAGAGTTAGAGCTTGTTAGTCAAGGCCTTGCTATATTGCAATTTGACAATGCTGGTTATGATGTTGATGCTTGAAGATGGCTTATCAACCTGACTCTTATCAGAATATTTCAATTTGACAGTATCCTTGTACCAGTTAGAGAATTATGAATACCTCCCTAGTTAAGAGGGAGTGTTGGAAAATGTAAGTAGGTTTGGTCTTCATCATTATCACTGTACTTGTATGTAATTTATGTAAAAAACAAAAATATGAAAAAGAAGAATTTATTATTATTATTATTCCATTAGTTAAGCATGTTCTTCATGCTTCTAGGATTTATTGAGTCATTGAGTCAAATTCCTATTTGGATTCGTTGTAAGAAAAGGGAAAAATATTTTATCTTGTATCTAAAAGTCAATTTATCCTCCACAAGTCCAAGTCGACCCTCTAGTTGGACAAGTCGGCCTGCCCAAAGGACGTGACCCTTCACATAGACGAACAACTATATATTGGCACTTATTCATCTCCATTTTGGCAAGCAAGTTTGTTGAGTTTCTTTGATCAGTTCATTGGAGTTCTAAGGCAAGATTTGCGAGCTTCCTCAGGAAAGATACATGAGCTTCCTGTGGAAAGATATGCAAGGTTTTTGTGACAAAGACATGCTAGTTTTTCTGTGACAAGTCATGCGAGTTTTATGTGACAAAGACATGCGATTTTTTTGCGACAAGTCATGCAAATTTTCTATGATAAAACATGATAACCTTTTGTGGCAAGAGATGCGAATTCTTTGTATAAGAATTTGAAAAGATGCAAAATTTCTATGATATATGACCTAGAAAGAATGTGAATTCTTGAGGTTGGATTTCTGTGAAAATGATGCGAGCCACTGGGACTATTTTCTGAGATAATATATGAGCTTCAAGAGGAATATAAAGTCTATGGAATGTGAGCCACATGAAGGATGAGTATCCCTGCGGGACATGGCAGTGAAGGATAGACTTGTGACAATTTAGTCGACTATATTGAGGTCAAAACATGACAGAGAATGGAGGGTTAACTTGGGGCATTTGTGAAGGACTGTCTTGGTCTCGGGTCTTGGATGTCTCAATCTGATTCTATAAGACGAGGAATTTTTCTGGGTTTTCCCCATTTTGGGGTTTTGGCCCTGGCTTGGAGAGCCTACATCTTGTGTTCTTTGTTTCTTGTGATCTTCATTTTTTATATTTTGGTGATTGCTTAATGAAAGGAGAACATAATAATATTAGTAAAGAAGCCAACAAATTCACAAGTAATTACCATGACAAAGATACCATCCTAATATGCTTGCATCTTGATTTCTCAACACTTCACATGTGCGAGTTGGTAGAAGTCAAAGATTTGGTCAATGATGCTAGATTCTCCTTGTTTTGACTCGCCTTTCTCTCTCTTTTGACTTGACTTTCTTTCTCCTTCGTTAGGTGCAAAAGATACTTGTTGTGATGAATGAAAAATGTGCTCTCCAAGAGGTCGAAAGTTCTCTTATATATAGTTGTCTAGGAGGGTCGAATAGGTGTCACTTTGGAGGGCCATGATGACTTAGTCATCTTGTGTTCTTATGACTCAAAAATAAAAATCCAAATTTTCTTTCTTTTAAATGTCCAAATGGGACATGACTCAAGTGTTTTTTCTTTTGACTCAAAATGAATTTCTTTTGACTCTAGCATGAAGAACATGCTTGACAAAAATAATATATATATATATATATAGATATATATATGATAAATATACATTATGAAGACTGAACCTAATTACATTTTCAACACTCCCTCTTAACTAGGGAGGTATTCATAATGACTTATGAGGACATTCTCTAGTTGAAATATTCATATAAGAAAGGATTTAGATTGTTAAGCATCATTAACGATAACATCATTTTAACTAGCATTGTCAAATTACCAAGGCCTTAAAAAGTAAGCTCTATCTCTCCACTAGATCAGAGCACAATGTTGGGAGGCATTCAATAGGACACCACACTGCCTCTCTGAGGCACATACTCCACCTAGGTTCACCAGAGTATGTCCTCCATAGGACCATTTCCTACTTGTCACAAGGAAATGTCAGTCCACCAGACCATTCTTTAATCGAGTCCATGTACTTGACTTAGGGTGTTAATCCTAATCGGCCACAGTACATGACTTAAGAATGTCAGTCCAAGATTCTTATCCAATCCACCATTCTCCCTATCTGTGCCCATGTACTTGACTTACTACTGCTAGTCCTAGCCATAGTACATGGCACAAGGAGAACTTGGTGTCCATCCTCACTCCCTCTCAAATTGGGAGTAATCCAAATGCCCAAGCTTGTCTCAGAAGTACTCATACTTCCCTTACATTAGCTACCTGTTCATCCGTGGAGATCTTGTTGTAGCTTCTTGGCTCCTGTTGCTACACAAACTAGCAGGCTTAGTAAATAGGCTAAAGCTAGAGGGCACAACAACACCTTTAGACAAAGGCCCACTCTCACCATAGCCTATGTCCCCTTCTCTTCTCGGATTTTCACCGATGGGAGGAGACCCAATATCCCTCACTTGTGATAGATGTTCTTAGGATAGGTTTAAAGTGAGTTAAGGGGGCTCATTCAATGGAAAGGTTCAATTAAATTATGAGTATTAGGAGAAGTTAGTAAGATTTTCCACGAAAAACCTCTTGAAAGAAATACTATATGAGACCTAGGGTTGAGATATTTGACGCGATAAGAGTTCATCCAAGGTCATGATAGTCAAGAGAAAAGGTTTCAATGATATACTACCAAAGTACAATCCTTCAAGGAATCCCTAAGTTTAAGGGCAACTTCAAGGGTTCCCACTTGGTGCGATATCTAGGGCATCAATTTTCTTGAGATTCCACCATTGAAATTTGTTCAAAATTTGCAAATGCCTAGAGGAGACACTATAGAAGTGGTCGATTAAATCTGAATTCAAAATGCACTCTAGAGAATTTCACACCAAGCCCTAGAGAGGCTTCCTTAGCCTTGAAGGGATGAGGAAAAGAAAGAGAAAGAGGTGAACTGAGAATGATTTTTGAAGTAGAATGTGATCACCAAGGATTCTAGATCCAGTGCCTGCCTATTGGGAGAAAATGGAGTCAAGATGAACCATGAAATGGTAGCTTGCTCCTGAAAGAGACCTAAAAGGAATTTCTCTACGCTAGATTTAAGCAACAACAAAACGACTTCTAGATTTTTATACTTCTATGACTCTTTTGTGGAGTTTTAGGAACATTCATTCATTCTTTGCTAATGAGTAACACACGAAAAATTCCAATAGTTTTCAATGGTTCAAGCAATTCACATTAATTAGGGCACATTTAATCACCATGAGAAAAATTTCCATGCATTAGACATTTTTCAAAACATAAATATAGCATCATATAACACTTACAAGACAAAGAAGAGTATATCCATCCACAAATTGCCAAAAAGAAGCTCCAAGAATGCTAGTGAAATTATCCAAACATCATAATTCATCAAAGACATCCAAATTTCGTGCTTTATTGCAGGTCCAAATTCTTTTCTAGAGAAGTACAAGACCCAAAGTGTCATGATTTGAGAGAGGCTAGGCCTCCTCTATTTATACATGACATATGAGTTCAAAAACAAAAGTAAAAGGCCCTCCTATGCCTAAAATGTATAGAAACCCACCCATGGTTACAAGCCAACCATGATAGCTTGTAAAACCAGTCGAATTATCCTTCTTAGGGCCATGCTAGGCTGACGTGGAGGCCTAAAAGGGCAACGATGAGGCCTCATGTGCCAAAAGTGAGAGTGAGGGCCTAGAAAATAGTGGATAAGAGGGAGATGCCCTCCAAATGTTGAAAAACATCTCTAAACTCCAATTTGGGCTCTATGCGCTCCAAATTGGTCTCATGGGTCTCCAGGTGGCTCAAGATCAACTTGATGCTCCATTAATGAGGGTTAGAAGATGACACATGCCCTCCCATGTCTCGAAAGAAACAACCTCCTCTGGGCCCTGGATCAACTGCCAAGTGTCGAGTGCAATGTGTGGCTAGCTACGTGGTCCAAGTGCATCATCATCTTTGTATCACTGGGGCATGAACAAGCAATGTGGTGGCATTGAAGAAGCCCATGGTGTGGCAATCAATGCTTTGCATGGCTAGAGGCCCATAGCTTTCAACGCTCACCCTACAAGTGCCATTATGACCCTTTCGAGGGCTGGGATCCCATATAGGAAGGCCAAGTCCAAGATGAAAACCCATTTGCAATCCTGTATAAGATCCAATGCGTCCCCTCACCTTCTAGAACAATAATTCATTACTACAATTAAGTAAATAAGCTTGCTAATTAGGGGCAAAAATGGACACTTCATAGTGGCATGCCCTTCCAAATGGGCTTTGAACATGTACATTTGTTACCTTCCTTGGCAAGAGAGGTTAATAAAGGACCCTATTAGGTGGTTTCAACCTTTAAGGGAGTGACATGTCCATGGTACATCAATCAAATGGCAGGTTTCATGTGAAATGATGATGGAACAAAGTGGGGGCAAGAGGGAAGGCTCGAAGCCACATGCATGGTACAAGGGTAATTATGACTGAGGCTCTCACCTTGGGTGTATGAATGTAGGAGGGAGCAATCGTAGAGTGACCCCGACCTTTGTTTTTCCACCCTTCTTCATATGCCTTTTGCCTTTTATTGATTATCTTCATTTTACTGATCGAGGCTCCAGGAGATGAGAGCATGATGTGTAAGATGTAGCAATGATTACCCCCTTAAGGTGAGGCAGTTCACCCACTAGGGGTTGGGACAATCATGGGTTCGTTAATGATGTAGGGGGACACTCATAGGGGCCCTAGAAACTAGGGTGATGACCATAAAGATAAGGGGTAGAGCTCATGTTTGGCTTTTGTACACGTGCTAAATTCTTTTGTCCCGACTATCTTTTGCATTTTGTGGTACATTTCCTGTTGTTTGTGGCCATTTTATGCTTTTATCTTTCTTTTTAGTTGCATCAAACCTACGAGGCATCGTTCCAGGCCCGACCCAAGGTGTGGACAAGGGGAGGGGGAGGCTAACACCTTGTGGACCCATTGGAAAAATGTGGACCCAGATGGGGAAAAAGGGCTTGTAATGAGCGGAGGGGAATGAGATATATGGTGTTGGGAAGCGAGACCACGCAACCAAATTCAAGGTTTCTCATGTAATGCCACTCCTAAAGCTAGTCTCCAATAAAGGAGATCGCACAGGACTATGATACATGATTAACCCCCAAGTTGATGTAAGGGAACAAGAGTATAGTCCAAACCCATTCTTTCCGCCGCATCCCCCCACTAATCCATGCCCAAATGTGCCCAAGAAAAGCAAGCATAAACACCCAATTACATAATGAAAAATCATACCTTGGGGTTGGATGGCCCACCTTCAAACATACAATCATAACAGGTGAGCGGGGGCACACAATGCCTAGCTCAGGTGGTGGAGAATAGCTGCACATCGAGCTATCAGGTGGCTGCAAGGGGCTGTTGGTTGTCGGATGAAGACAAATCTAGGAGATTTTTTTTCTTATAGGGGCCACCCACTAGTGGTGGGTAATAACTGCCATCTGCATCACATCTCAAATCATAATGTGCTTTCAACCTTCCATGAAAAACTAGGTTCTCTGACAATCTTCATATAGTAAAGTATCACGGTCGAATTTAGAATGTCATAAAAAATTCCATCAAACATTTTACAAAGCCAATCTCCTTAACTGCATGAATTTCCATATCTTTTGTCTCCTCAATGCAATAGAATTCTGCTTCATGCTCTTGAAGAAACCTTAACAAATCCCAAGCAGAAACAACCATCAGTAATACATGTTTCATCATCATTACTGCCAACCCAATCAATGTACCCTCGAATTAAATGTATCAAGGAATCAATCAATTATCAATATAATGATGGATCAATAATATCACGACTCTCCAAAGTTGTCATAGGTCTACAATCCATCATTCTAAATTTCTAGAGGATCTTGATCATAAGCTTTCCTTTACCAAGGAAAGTCTCATCAATTTTTGCTAACTCCCAAGTAGTAGTGAATCAATTCAAGATTCTCCATGTCACATTCTGCTTCCATCTTGAAAGCAATACCTTGTTCCTTCAATTTCATGAGTTCATTTTGAATCATCCAAACTACAAGGTCTTCTATAATCATGAGATTCCTATATCCTTTTAACGAGAGAATCTTCTCAAGTCCTGCTTTCATGTTGCCAACTAGTGTGTGCTAGCTCTTGTCTTCTTTAATGAATGCATACTTCAAACTGCACGCTCCTCCGATATTCAAGAACACGCTTTTGTTATTTCCTTTCATTTCTTCCATCTACCATCCCTCGCCATTGACTTGCAAAATTCTGCTTCCTATTAAATCGAAGTGCTATGCACTAGACATTGTCTAAGTATTATAGTAATATTATTGGCTCATTCTTTGATGTATAAGTTTGAATCAACTTCACTAGAATTTGGAGGGAACATCTTGTTAACTATTGGTTGGAAGAATCGT
The DNA here is from genome assembly GCA_031772625.1 of Pinus tabuliformis. NCBI lineage: Eukaryota > Viridiplantae > Streptophyta > Pinopsida > Pinales > Pinaceae > Pinus > Pinus tabuliformis. Next base: position 1,191,618,284 of record CM062816.1, on the reverse strand, counting down.
CATAAGATTTCTAACATGTTGCAAGTTGGATTTTGACTTTTCAAGGACAAGTAGACCACTGATTACTGATAGAATTCTTAACACTCTTTTTGTTTTGCTCTTCTTTTATTTTCTAAAACCTTGGCTGCCTTCATCATATACCAGTAGTCCTTATTTATTTGAGAGAAATGTTAGCTTCCTTTGAATATTCGTGACATGGTTGTCTTCTTTTCTTGAAGACACAAGAGTTTCTATCATACAACTGCGTTCTTTAATCAATAGATATTCCTACTAGTAGTCAACGAGGCTTCTTCTTATAAGATTACCTTCTTCAAAGGATTGACTCTTTCTATAGGTGACCAAGAGCTCCATCTTAATTTTAATCCCCTTGAATCAATCTACACAAACTTCTATTTGCGAATCCCATATATACTAGCTCTCATAGGTTACGTAGCTTATCTTGTCCTTAATAGGTTCTATTCGGACTATCATCTTCTAAACACAAAAAATAAATGAAAAGTAAACTTTTACTTCAAACTTGGTGCAAGGGTGGATGTATGATTATTGTTATGTGCACCAACCATATTCTTCATTATCTTCAATAGTAGAGATCCTTGTGATTTTCTTCCTTCGGTTTCTTTGGAGCTTCTTCATCTTCAGCTGTTGATGCTTCATGTCTTTCCTTCCTCTTGTTGTTTTTAGGGTTCTTAGGACAATCTTTCTTGTAGTGTCCATATTCATGGCATCCAAAGAATTTGACTTTGGACATATCTCTATTTCCTTGAGACCTGTTACCGATATTCCTGTTTTGAGATCCAAATTTCTTCTTTGATTTAGTTGCAAAAGCTTGAGAGTATTCATTATGAGGTTGAGTTTTGGCATTTAGTCTTGATTCGTCTAGAGTGCAAGACGGCCACAACTCTTCAAAAGTAGGAGTTTCCTTTCTAGCATAAATGCCTCCAACAAAACCATCCCAATTTTCAAGTAAAGCGTTGATTACAACGATAATAATTTTTGAATCAAATATAGTTTCACCAACCGCTTGAAGCTGGTCTCAGATCTTTGATATCTTCAGAAAATATGAAGCTACACTGTTCTCCTTTGTCATCCTTGTTCCATTGAGTTGATTTCTTAGAGATATCTTATGACTTGTCGTGTTGATAGAGTACAAGTTCACCAAATTATCATAAACTTTCTTGGATGTAGATAATTCTAAAACAAATGTGATGAGATGATCTTTGATGGATTCAAATAGAATCATTTGCGCTCTAATTTCTCCCTTATTATACTTGGCCACTTCTTGAGAATTGTTTTTATCTAGTGCTAGAACTTTGCCTTCAACAAATTGCATGACTTCATTTTCTATAAGGACTAGATCAATCCTCTTCTTCCAAGCTTTGAAATTGGATGCACCTTCAAGCTTGTTGCCCTCTTTGCAGATAGATGCCATTTGATCAGAAGTATTGGACTTAGAGAATAGAAGAGTACTTGAGAGAGAGAGTTGCTACATGGATGTCTTCAACCAAGAGTACCAACAAATTGTGATTTTCAAGCTTCCTTCCTTCACCTTAGCTCTGATACCATGTTGAGAAACCAAGTGCAATGTAGTCTAGTCACTTAATTCCTCTTCTTGATAATTACTTGTGAATATTAGATGTCTTCTTATTACTTCTTACATTCAAGAAAGATAGAGATCACAATGAGACAAGAGACACTAGAAATTACGCTAGTAGCTAGGGCAAAACCCACAAGGGGAAAACCCAACAATCCTTTCCTTCTAGAATCACATCAAAGTGAAAGATATCCAATCTAAAAACCAAGACCAAACTGCCACCAAAATGCCAAGCCAAACCCTCCTCCAAGTCACCTCCAAAGTCAAAGTCAACGCTTGGTCAAATTGCTTCGAATCTGGTCAAACTTTAGAATTTCAGACTTGCATCTAGGGCCGAATTTCGGCATGTAATAAACTAAAAAAATTTCGGCCTCTTTTCATAGAATTTCGTCCTTCACATGTGCGAGTTGGTAGAAATCAAAGATTCCGTCTATGATGCTAAATTCTCCTTGTTTTGACTTGCCTTTCTCTCTCTTGACTCAGATTTCTTTCTCCTTCGTTAGGTCCAGAAGATACTTGTTGTGATGAATGAAAAATGTGCTCTGCAAGAGGTCAAATTGTCTCTTATATATCACTGTCTAGGAGGGTCGAATAGGTGTCACTTTGAAGGGCTAGGCAGACTTGTCCAAGGATGGCCGACTTGGTTATCTTGTGGTCTTATGACTCAAAAATAAAATTTAAAATTTTCTTTCTTTTAAATGTCCCAATTGTTGAGAAATCTATAGGGAAGTAGATAGGATGATTTCTCATTCTATGATAACTGGTTGTGATATCTTTTTACTTTTTCTTACTTATTAGCTTCTTCTCTTATTATTATGTTCGTTCTTATCATCAAACAACTACCAAACCAAGAAGAACAATAGTACACAAGGACATAGGATATAGGCTGCAAGCCAGGGCCAAAACCTCTCCACTTGAGAGGAAAACCTGTAAATCTCCTCTTCTTATAGATTCTTCAATTGACGAATTTCAAGACCTCTAGACCAAGACTAACACCCTTCCAAGACCAAGTGTAGCCTTCTTGATGATGTGCTTTCCTTGTCCAAGTCAAACCTAATCAAATCTCTCCCAACAACACAAATTTGACCCCTAGCAACAAAATTTTGGCCTCTATTGTAAGTTTGAAATTTTCGACCTTCCCAACGACAGTTGTTTCCACACATGTGAGCTTATTTCAGCGTTCCAAGGCTTCTTCAGACCTTCGCTTGACTTTCTTTCTCTTCTAGGGTTTAAGGATGACCTAATGAGCCTTCCTTCGATCTTCTTTCTGCACTTCTTCCAAGTTCGATCCTGCAGCAGCAAAACCCTAACCCAACAGCATAGACCCTAGCTTCCTTCCTTCGCAAGTGTGAGGAGAGAGAGACAAAATAGCCCAAACACTTGATTTTCGTCCTCCTTCCTTTGCTTGCCTCTTTCTTCTTCTTCGCTCACTTGATGAGAGAATGAATTGTGTTTCTAGGAGGTTGAGTTCCCTCCTATATATAGGCTTCCAATGGGACAAAGTTCCTCAAATTAGGCCAACTTCTTTGCTGGCAGGCTGACTTGGCCTTGGAGGGTTTCTTGACACTTTAAAATACAAAAATAATTCTTTTTACAAGTTACAATGTGCCCGAAGGGGTTTTCAACATATGACAATGAATCTTTTGACTTATTGACCTAGGACAAACCCTAGAAGCACTCAATGGGTGCTTGAGCTCTAAAATAAAAGACCTTGAGCATGAAACCCATGCTCCAAAAATAACAATAATAATTTTTCTTTCATTTTACAATATACAAGAATCAAAAGTACATTTCATATTTATGAAGACCGAACCTCGTTACACATTTTTCAACACAAATGGGGCATGACTCAAATAATTTTTCTTTTGACTCAAAATGAATTTCTTTTGACTCTAGTATCAAGAACATGCTTGACAAAAATATAAAAAAATATGTAAATGATAAATATACATTATGAATACTGAACCTAGTTACATTTTCAACAAGCAACAGGCCACAGTAAAACAACAAATGCCATACTACAACAAAGAAGTATATGCAAATACAAAATGATGCCTTTACACAATTACAACAACCCTTAGAAAGATGTAGACGCCCAAAGCACCTTAGCATCCAAAACATTCACATAAATGTTTTCTTCTCCACGAGAAATCACCCTTTGCAAATAAGATGTAGACACATTATATAGATTTTCCTCAACCATTCTTGCAAAAAATATTTATATAGTAGAAAACCCTAATATTATAGTTCTATTCTCCAAGGGTTGCTTTTAATTGGATAACATGCTTTGAAGAGGTCCACATTGCCTCTTGTCATTTTTTTGGGTAACTCATTCCCTTAAAGCCATGTGCATTTGATCGGTTTAGGGTTTAGAAGGACTTTTCATGCCACATGTCCTCTTTTTACTTATAGCTCTCCAAGTAAAGACATTTGACCACTTGCTCTTCCATAAAGTTTTAATAAATCATCTAAGAAGTGGAGTGCGCTCTTAAATATAGCTCATGCAAGAGCGGTCTCCAAATGGTTAGTAACTTCCTCCAAGGTAGGACGCCTTCCATGTTAGAATTCCATGCACCCGAGGTCTAGTCTATGTTTTGGCAATTTCACAAAACATGAACACATTGAAAATGGCTAACTTTAAAACAGCTAGCACAATGGAAAATACACGAAATTTAACTGCCAAAATCTGATTTCTCATTATTCCTTCGAAAGCGAAAATGCCCAAATTTAGGTCAAACCCTTTGACCAAATCTCTAGGGTTGAGGCCATGTCCCTTAGGCTCTCATCTGCCCATTTATCACTGTTGTAGGTGTCTCTTTGCTACAACATCCACTAAAATCCTTGTTGTGGTTACTTAGGGCTTTCCTAGCCCTTTCAAACATCACAATGTTCTCTTAACTATTCCTAGGTCTGGTCCTTTAGGCCTCTGGTCTTCCTTAACAGATGAGGCTATCACCTTAAAACCTTGACCTGCTTTTCCTTCCACGACTAGCCCTCTGCCAACCTCCAACAAACACAACAACACTTGTGGGTTCTGTTCTTGCCTGCAGTTGCATCTACATGCCCCTTGGCCCTACTTATGTAGACACCAAACCGTTATTTGCTTCAATTTACCTTAACAACTTCGACTGTTCACTTGCGGTCACACCAGGTGGGCTTCCATAGACCCATAAAACACATCGACCTCACTCCTTTGGGGCCCTCGTTTGGCCCTTTTGCACCATTGGTGACCTAAATAGACCTCGACCAAGCTCTAATTATCCCTTGGTTCCTGTCTTTTTCTGCAGACAAGGCCTGACCCTTATAGGCATGACTCTTTTCCTTTTGTGGCATATACCCAAAAAACCTGCTTTGTTTACTGCATAACCCCTCTGCCTCAGCTTGCGAGCTACTCAGAAACAGGGCCGTCCTCTTGCAAGCCCTCGACCCTTCCTTTTGTTAAATTTCTAATACCAGCCAGATTGATTTTCTTATGACAATTTAATTTATCACCAACATATTATTTATTTACCCAAATAAGTATTGAATCACTGAAAAATAAAATCATTGTTATTTTTAACTTCTAAAATTAAATATCTGCAACAGAAATAAACAGAGATATCAATCACACATTCAAAAATAAAATCACCCACAACAATTCTCCATCATTTCATTCTGGAAAATCTAGGTTTTTTGATCCACATAGATACAAGGAAAAATACAAAATCTCGGAACCTGTAACTTGGCTTCGATGGCCCAAGGAACTCAGCCTCTGGATGAAATCGGGTTGGAGAATTTGGCACAACTACTTTGCTAATAACTGAACCTGCACCTTCTTTGCGTGCCACTGATGCACACTAGGGAAAACTCGACCCTTCAACAACTCACCCTCCTCCAGATAAATTCAATCACCCTCCGACAACTCGATCTTGCAATCTCCTCCTACTTGGCCCTCTTGAATTTGCACAAACCCTCTCTCCCTATTCGTTCTTTGCGAATTGGTCCACTGAACCACTTGCGTTTAGAGAAAATCACTTTCTCTGAATGATGACTCACTCACGCAACTTGTGCTCTTCGTGTGTCTTTACCTCGTTGCGAGGCTTCCTTTATATCTTCATTGAGTCCAAATCCCTAACCCTAATCTTCCTTCTTGAACCATCTTGGAGATCAACGTTTGAGAGTATTTCTAAGTCACTTAAATAATATTTGTCCTTAGAAAATAACTCAATAGTCCACAATAATTAATTTACTTTTATTATTGTACTTTTCCAAATTTAGATTTAGGAAAGAAGACATAAATCACTAGAAGAGGCAAATAATGTCTTCCACATGCTAGGACACCAAGCTTATGTAGAAGACCTTTCGAAGCTACCACTCACATCAACACTCCCTCCTGGCAAGGAAGGGATTCTCCACCATCTCCAGCTTATCTCGGTACTTCGCAAACTTCCCTTTTGTTGAGAAATCAATAGGCATGAAGATTGGGGTAGATTTATCTTACTTGATAATTGCTTGTGCATATTTGTTGGATTCTTATTACTTTTATTATGTTTTCTTCATCAAACAATTATCAAAACAGATAAACCATGAAGATCACAAGAGTCAAAGAACACAAAGAATGTAGGCTCCAAGCTAGGGCAAAAGCCCACAATGGGGGAGAACCCAAACAACTCTTCTTATATAATTAGATCAAAGAGAGATATCCAAGACCCAAGACCAAGATCAAGATTGCCACATAGATCCAAGTTAGCCATCTTTCAAGCCATCTTCAACAAATCATAGTTAGCAAAAGTAAACGCTAGTAAAATCTCTGAATTCTAGTCACTTCCTAAAATTTTGGCCTTGTTGACCACTACGTGTCAATGACCCATAGCAGTACACCCCCTTTTATCGCAAATGGGATAGCACTTGATCGATGTGTCCATGCCGTCCTGCTATCATCATCAGCGTGACTTCCAAGATGTTATGTAAACTCTTTTTGCATGTGTATAATGTAAATAATCTCAGCAGATCCGTGTCATGTATATAACGACCTAGGTAAACCTACTTTTCTAGTGACGATCTCCATTTTGGGAGGTTTTTTGTCTCATTGATCCATTCTTGGATGGTCGACAGGGTTTTCCTCCAGTCTTACCCCAAAGCTGGAATGGATTTTGTCGCTAGGATCTTAGGCGAGGCTTAGTGTTTTAGATCGAGTCTATGTAAAAGTGATTTGGGAATAATCCTAATTATTTGGTTAGGTTATTTTATATTACAAATTGCTTGGTCTGCTGGATGATATTTGTGTCGCAAAAATGGATAGTCCGTGAAGGTCTATTACAAATGGGTTTTCTCCCTTGTGATGTAAAAAATATGAAAATTATGATGTAAAGTGTTTTTAGGGTTGGAAAAGTAATTTATTCTCTCATAGGTTAATTAATTAAATTTTATGATAAAAAATTAATTAAATTCTAAGCCATAAATTTAATTAATTCTAGGTCCTAGGTAAATTTAAATTCTTCAAAGGCAAAATTCGTCAGTCCTTAAAAATAAAATTTTAAAAGGTCCTAAGACTAAGGTAAATTAATTGTTTTGCTAAATTTTAAACTTTTGATCCCTGGGGTTAAGTCAAAGTCAAATTTTTGGGGAAATTAATTTTTTAGTTAATTAAAATACATTTAATTAAAAAATTCGAATTTCCTTGAGAATTAAATATTTCGACAGATGAGATTAAAAGAATTTTTAATTTTCATCAACGATCGAGATTGCTTTGACAAGGATCACTCGAACTAGCCGTGGATGATTTATTTTTAAATAGGAAGTCATTTGTTAGTCGGTCTGTCCGACTTTTGAGTCGTGTGCTTAGCGAAAAGCTTTGGTGTAATCTTTTTCGGGATAATAAAGAAAGACTTTGGGGTTAATTTCTGCTAGTGTTACTCTTCTTCATGGGAATGTTGTAAGATGTTTTTTATTTTTTATTTATTTATTTATTTGTTTATTTCATGTATAATTTTTTCTAAAGCCATTGATAATAGCTTCTGAAGAGTGATTTGAGTACAGGTATTTTGCTCAGTCGATGGGGTTTGAATAATAATTTAAATTTTGAATGTAATAGCAGATATCTGTATTTGTCTGAATTTTATTATTATTTTCTCGCTCTATTTTTGATGGCTGGATTGAGTTTTGAAAGGAAATCTTTAGATCCTCGGGCGTTAGGGGAAGTCTTCAGTTGGACCAACCAACTCTCGATCTTTGTTTTCTAAAGAGCCTAGCTAAATTAGCTCCAAGCTTATCATAAGATTTTGTTGGTGAAACACAGAGGGTTTCGAGTTAGCACCTTTTTTTTTAAATTTAAAAAATCTATTTTTTGTGTGGAAAATTTGATAGATCTGGCTATTAAGAGTCCTAGGTTATCAAATCTAAGAGCGGAGTTAGACTTATACTCCTCAGATTTGATAGATCTGTAAATGATTTGTATAGATCTGTAAATTATTTGTATAGATTTGTTATTTACTTGTGTAGTTCTCGAATTTTATAACATAATTTTGAATTTTAACACTTGGGTTTTTGAGATTATCTCTATTTATGTACATATTGGGTATTAGGTTTTTCTCTTTTCACTTGTGCATGAATAGATTTGAGAAATCAACTAAGGAAATCTTCAGATTTGAGCCAGATCTAGACCTTGAGGGGCAAGATCTTAGCTCAAAGATTGTTTGCGGGAATAGATCTGAAAAATCATTCAAGGAAATTTTTAGATCTAAGATTTTTTCAAGGAGATCTAGGGGTTTTGAGACAGATCTAGGCCGTGGAGGGCAAGATTTTGTCCCAAATATTTTTGCAGGGCCAACCATTAAAGAGTTTGCAACAATTTGAGGATCTGAAGCAAAATATTTTTTTTAGAAAAAGAGTTTCAAGCTTTGGGGCTCCTACGCCCAGATCTACCTTGTCCTAGCCCAACTCTAGCCCTATTGGGCTTAGTGCTAGCTCTCATTCGCCCTAGATTCCCCTTGCTCCATTTCTGATCTAAATATTTAATTTCCTGAAGTTGATCATTGGTGATTTTTTGCAGAAAAATTGGTAAAAATTTGTGTTTCAGGTATTGTAATTATTTTAGCAACTTGGGCAGCGTTATTCTATTGTCTGCTCATCTTAATTATTAGTCTCTGTTGGTCGATCGCCACTCCCCTCTCCATTTGGTATTAGAGCCATACCTCGTTCTTTGGATGTAATACATTCTATAAACAGAGCCTGAAGTTAGCCAGGTAGCCTTTGAAAAGCATCTTGTTTTACGAGTGCTGAGTAAATAAACGCTGCTTTATTCAATCTCTGGAATAGATTGTAAGAGTTCAACATGACCAATTTCTTGAGATCCTTTTCAACCATAGACAGACGTTCTATCTCTGAAGTAGATAATAGATCTCTTGAATCTGATCTAGTAGAACATGAGAAGGTAGAAGATCTAGAAAGCTGGAATCCTCCCGTGTTGAGTTCTAAAGAAATTTATCCAGTACCGATGTTGTTCAAACTGTCCAGAAAGGTCTATCTCAAAGAAGTTGAATTGAAAATAAGGATAAAAGGTCCATCTGTACAAATTGTAGGTCTAAATTTGTTTTCTGAAGATGAAATCAAAAAATTTAGAAAATATGTTGCTGAAAAGAGATTCTTCTATTTGCACTTTGGGGGAATCAGAATTGGACTAGCTCCATTATTCCGTCATGGCCTTAATACTCCCTGTATAGCCGAGCTATTCGATACCAGACACAATGTATATGAACATGCCCGAATTGGAACCATACTGGGAAACCTATCCTCGGGATGTCAACATGGCACTATCTATCCAGACTATGCCATTAGTTTGTCTGATATTCATCTCAAAGACTGTTGGAAAGCCTTGATTGGAGTACAAGGTCTAGAAATGGTTGAAGACAGTGAATATTTGTCTGTGATAGTCCAAACCTCATTTCAGTTAACAAATACTGTACATCCTAAGTTAAGACAACCAGTGTTAAAAGATTGTGTTGCTGTAGGAGTAAGCAATGCACAGGTAGAAGGTGTTCATTATGACAAAGAAGCTTTGCCTAGTGACTGGTACATTCAATATAAGTCTTTGGCAGCTACAGATAGCTCAAATAGCATGCTCAGATGGTTGTGTTAGAATCATTCCAAACAGACCAAGAATACCACGACCAATAGTTATGCCAGAAAAACATGTGCTACCAGCAATCTTAGAAAATGAACCAATTCCTGTCAGTGGAAGAAGATCTTTCTATCGCCATATTCTTGCACCCGAAGAGCCTAGTTCGTCCACCAGTACACCGCTGTCTACAAACCAGTTGTATATACCAGAAGAAAAACCATTCTTTGCTGTAAATAAAATGTTTAGAACATATGTCAATACTACTCCACCTGTAGAGGAATTTCAATTTGCAAATCGTAGATTTGTAAAAGGAGGAAAGTGGCCACCTAAAACAAAGTTTAGTACTTCTTCATCCAATACCAGACAGCCACCCACAAGAGCTGACTGTGCCCCATTACTAGAACAGAATTCACAGAATCCAAATGACATGGACCAAGTATACCAGATAGGTAACTATCTAACCACTTGGTGTGCTCACGCAGAAGATGTTCTAGATGACTTAGGCAAACAAGCTGATCTGATAAATGCAAATCTGAAATTGCTCTACGATGAGCAACAATCAGAGAAGCTAGAGAAAGAAGAAAGGAGAAGAAGGAGACATAAGAAGGCCAAAGAAATTCCAAAGTTTCATATAGATATGAGTGCACCCAATTATTGGGATCTAGAGGAAGAAGAAGAGGCAAAAGAAGCAGTAACTGCAACTAGTGCAGAAGAGGGTACTTCTAAGGACACTGGAAAGCTAACCAGTGAAAGAGAGACATACAAAACTGATAAACCTTTTGAGTCAAAGAAAGAAGTCATGACCCTTGAACAAGCTGCCTCTAAATTCCCTTCTTTCATTTTGCCATCTATAAATAATCAGAATAAGGCGCACATCTTGAAAGAAGTCAATAAATACCCTCGTGTTGAAGAAGACCTGTATGCAGCCAATACTAGTGGCTATATCTTAGATCTAGATAATTCTTCAAACCCTGGAGAATCAATCCGGATTTGGATAGGAGCTTTGTATCAAATGCAGGTTACTACAAAATTGGATAATGTATCCATCATGGTCCTAGCAGAAAAACGCATGACTGGTATAGTCTATGATTGGTGGATGGGACCATCCGAAGCAGAAAGAAGAGCCGTTATGGAAGCCGGACTGTCCACCTTGGAATTGTTGCTAAAAACACAGTTCGTGCCAGAACCAGTTGATGAGAAGAAGCAACTAATAACAGATCTTAGTCGAATGGAATTGAAAGATCTGAAATACCTTGATCAATTCAGTAAAGATTTCATGGCTAAGGTTTTTAAAGCTAATCTCTCAAATGATGTGGCTCAAAAAATTTCATTTTTGTCAAAGTTACCAGGCAACCTAGGAGACCTCATTATGAAAGATCTAGATGTACAGAACAAAAGACTAGATCAAGTTTATTGGGTTGACCTTCTTTTCAGGGTTACAGAGAAAGTTAAATACTTATGCTGGCAGAAGAAGGCGCATGACATCACACCTAGTTCAGATGTCTGCAAAATAATGCTACCATGGACACCTTTCAGAAAGAAGAAGAAAGCAAAAAGGTATGGTAGATTTAAACCCAAGAAAGTCTCAAATCCAAGAAAGCCTTTTCGTAGATATAAATTTTTAAAGAAAAGATCAAGACCCAGAAACAACAACTGTTGTTTCATTTGTAAAAAAGGACATTTTGCATGTAAGTGCCCACAGAATTCATCTAGTAAGCTTAAAGCCTGTATAGATATAGAAGAGTTTCAAGATGATTGGTCAGTAGTAGAGTCAAAAGATGATATTTCAGATGTATATATTCTAACTGAAATATCAGATGTAGAAGAAGAATAAAATGTTCAAAAGATGAATATTTGTCCATCATGTTCTGACGATGAGTTTTTAGAAGAAAACCATTACAGTGAAGAAGAAAGTGACACTGAAATCACTAGTGAAACATCAGATGATTCAGATGATGAATCTGTAACTTCACAGTCAGAGCAGTCAGAGAAGTTGATACAAAAAGGTAAGCAACCTCTGTTACCTTTTCCTGAAGTAAATGCTTTTTGCCCATTTGAGAAAAGAACAACAGCCTCAACCAGTCTTCCACAACCAGAGATTACGAGAACAGAAGAAAATACATTGTTAAAAAAGATAGTCAAGACTAATAGCCTTATTTATATCCCGGTTCAAGTTCAAGTAAGAAATGAGTGGATATCTGTAGATGCATTCATTGATACCGGTGGATCTAATAATTTGGCTAGACCATCTTTATTTAAATCTCTGTGGAAACCACTACAAAATATACTGGTTTCAGAAACCATTGGAGGATCTGTCAGTTTAACTCATTATGTAGACAATATTTCTTTGAAAGTTGGAGGGAGTATTGTTAAGATCTCTGCAATACAACATTTTGATCCCTCAGCTAGTTTAATGTTGGGAATGCCATTTTTAAATTCTGTGCTTCCAGTGACAATCAGCCAAGATAAGCTGATTATCAATTTAAAAAAGAAAGCTATTTCTGTCCCTAGGTTATTTATTGCAAACTCAGAAGCAAGACATGAAAATAGCCAGAAAAGAGTAGGAGCCAGAAAGCCATTAAAAGATTCTGATGATTGGCAGGAAGTCCTGCAGTTCTATGAAGCAAGAGCAGAATCTAAAACAAAACAATTGGCATGCATAGATCCCAATTGGTCTACAGAACAAGATGATATCCAAAAAAGACTTCTAAAAAGTTGCTCGGAAAACCCACAACAGTTTTGGGAAACAGAAAGTCCGATGCAAGAAATTATAACCTTGCATGACAATGGAGTCAAAGGAAAGCTGATTCCCTGCACTCCCTCAGATGAGCAGGAAATAAAGAAACAGATAAAAGAATTGCTACAGATGCAGCTCATTGAGCCAAGCGAGTCCCATTACGCTTGCTCAACGTTTCTGGTAAGGAATCATTCTGAGATAGTTAGGGGAAAACCTAGAATGGTGATAAACTATAAACCCCTCAATGCCATCACTCAGAGCTTTAACTATCCATTTCCAAGGCCAGAGACTATAATGCAAAAAATTCAGCACAACAAGGTATTCAGTAAATTTGACATGAAGTCTGGGTATTATCAGATTCAGATCCAGCCAGAAGACCGGCATAAAACTGCTTTTATTTGTCCAGCCGGATTTTACCAATGGAAGGTTGTCCCCTTCGGTTTGAAAAATGCCCCTGCATTCTTCCAGAGAAGAATGGATTTTATTTTTGCTAAATATGATTTCATTGTTACATATATAGACAACATCCTCATTCATAGTCCAGATGTAAAAACCCATTTAGAGCATTTAGAAATTTTTCTAAAAGAAGTCCAGCAGCATGGTATAGTTTTGTCAGAAAGAAAGATGTCTTTATTTCAAGACAATATATATTTTCTGGGAATTAATGTTGTCAATGGTGCGATTCAAATGCAACCCCATGTATTAACCAAATTGACACAGTTTCCAGATGAACTGAAGGATACCAAGACAATTCAAATATTCTTAGGAGTTCTGAATTATCTCCACAAGTATATCCCAAATCTGACATAGAAAATAGCACCGATCATGAAACATCTCAAACAGGGATGGTCACAAGAAGCAACATCAGCAGTTAAACAATTGAAGGCAGAATGCCAACAACTGCCAAAGCTCTAGCCACCAGGTGATGGTTTGCTTATACTCCAAACTGATGCTTCTCTAGATTTTTGGGCAGCCGTTCTTTTAGAACGAAGGGAGAAAGGTGAAGAGAAAGGTGAAGAAAAACTTTGTGCTTATGCTTCGGGTGAATTTACACCCAGTCAAAAGAATTATTTCATAGCCGAAAAAGAAACATTGGCTATATTCAACGGGATACAACGATTTGAGTTATATCTTACTCCCGTAAAATTCTTGATCAGAACAGACTCTAAGAATTTCAAATATTTTCTATCGGCCAAGATATCAAGACAGATTGCAAAGGGAAGAATTCTTGCTTGGCAGATTTGGTTCCAACAGTTTGATTTTGAAGTTGAGTGGATCCCAGGTAATTCAAATTTTCTAACAGATTCATTAACCAGGGATATGAATAAAGCATTCATGACTTGTACAGGTTCGTGCTTTACCATTCCAGGTAAAGGTCCACAGGACGACAACTTTTCTACATTTGTTGATAGATTCAAAATTTTTGAAGGACATGCAAGCCACCTTGCAGAAGAAATAAAAAAGGTTGTAGGAATGAGACTGAGAAGAAATACTTGGATAAGAAAATGCCAAGCATGGCAGTCCAAGAATATAGGTACTTCTCTGGGCCTAGACGATACTCTGGTAAAGGTATATCCTTTGCCTAATATGAAGATAAAACTCTTTTTTAGAAGTTTATCTGATCTTTGGTCTAGCGAATACACTGACAAAATGATCTGGACCCTCAAAGTTTTAAATTTTTATCAGCTCATTGGAGGACTTGATTTTGCTCTAAGCATTTTCACAGGAGCAAAACTACTAGATCTTGAAGAAATTCCTATAAAACCTGAATTAGGAAAATTTATTTTATCTTTAAAAGTCCCTGACATTTTTGAAGAATTAGAAGCCTCTTTCCTGCAAAGGTTCGATGAGAATTATGCAGCAAACGACACCTTTCCTCAATACGAGATATTTGAAGGATTTGCTGATTGGGAGATCAAAGATGGCCTCTGCAGAAAAAAGCCAACTACCAGGATATCTCAGTGCATTCAACAGACGATGCAATATCTCAGAACTTTCTCATCCCCTTGGGATTTTCACAGTCTCAGATTAAGAGAAAGTATTGATCCTAATCCGTTTGCACAAGTGTTCAGTCATGAGAGGATCAGAGAAATCGAGACTAGCAACAATGAAGAAATGATTAAGCAACATGCTGGTTGGTTCCATGAATTTGGAAATTTAAAGCTGGGAGAAAAAATACAGATTCTACAAAAAATGGATGATTTACAGGGAGAACCCAAAGTACTAAAATTTGTGGTTAATCAAAAGGCTTTGGTAACTATCAGTGTTCTCTCACCTAATTGGAATAGCAATGTCATCCATATAATAAGTTTGATGATTTCAAAAAGAATCTGTACATCCATGATTTTCGAGTTAGGCTGGCAGCATAAAGATTTTATGAGCGATAATTGTAGATCATGGGTTCAACATGCTATAGAAAGTTCCACAAACATGTTTCAAATTTTTAAGTGGGAACTCTTAAACGACATCGAATTGGCAGTACAAAGATCACCCACAGTAAGAAATGTCTTTAAAGATTCTTTTCTAGACATCGAGATCAGTGCTTTACCTTTTCTTAACAAGTGGGAAAAACAGGAAGCCATGTACACACCTCAGCAACCGGGCCTCCACAGGATAAAGACAAATACGGAAAAGGGAGAATCTTCAAAAGCAACCTCTAGGAGGACAATAATCTTAGATGAAGATGCCAAAGGAAAAGTATTATCATCTACTTTACAAGATAATCTGACAGATGCTCAAGACCCAGAAGCAGATATCGATGAAGAATACAACCGGCTGATGGAACGCCACTACAAGAAGATACTCGATGAGTACGAGCCAGCACATGATTCTTCTGATTATGATTATGACTATGATTCGGATAGGAGTCCAATGGGACCCTGGTAGGATAGGATAGAATCTTTGTACCAGAAAAGTTGAGTAGACACCATCGGCGGAAAATATGCCGATAGGACCCTCAATTATTTCTGTTTTGTCATTTTATTTTTGAACAGTAGAAGTTAGGAAGTCTATATAAGAAAGGGTCTGCAGAAGTTCAAGATCATCGCTTGACAGAGAACTCTGAGATCTCTTATTGTAATAAGCTTTATGTATTCTGCTTGTTTTTATTAATATCGAAGCCTACTGGGCCGCCTGTCTGAGGACAATTTCTGTATTCCAAAAGAACCTTGAGCTGTAAGGCGAAGGCATTTTGATTCTTGAAGACCCGTGGAGAGAGGTCGTGTTGTGCACGCATGTTCGGTTGAGGAAAAGTCACCTACCTCAGGTCTGCTGGTTAGGAAACTTCGAATTTAATCAGAAGTAAGTTCGAATGCACCAAAGCTTTATTCTATTGTCTGCTCATCTTAATTATTAGTCTCTGTTGGTCGATCGCCACTCCCCTCCCCATAAGTGATCTTCAAGGCCTAGGGCCTAAGGGCTTGATCTCTAAACCCTATTTTTCCTCACTATTTGCTATAACAATCATATACCTTTCTAATGATGGCAAAATTTCATGTGGGTTAGCCTAAAATAAGTTCCTAAGTTGTCTAATATATTAAGGAACTAATTTCTTGAGTTGGAAATCCATCATTAAGCCTATTTCATATTTTAATTGTTGACTGTAATAAGTATATCAGATCTGATATAATTTTGGAAATCACATCATAACTGGCTGAATTTTTTTGATAATTCACGTGGGCAAGTTTGGAAAATTTTCGGAATTTTTTTGGTATAAAGATAGCATTGATAGCTTACTGTTTTCATTGTCATATTGCTGCTGTCATAACATTTGTTTGCTGCTGTCCTAAACAATTCACTGCTGTCCTAAAGAACAATTCTCTGAAAGTTAGGAGTTTTGATAACGTTGTGGAAGTAACTGTCATCAGAATCTAGAAGGGTGATCTTCTTGATTGTGGCAAGCATTTCCCTGTTGTCATAAAGTCTTTTTTGCCGCTCTTCTTTATCACTGAAACATATTGGTGGCCATAGATCAAATTCTGAAATTTCAAGTGATGTGAGTTCATAACACAATTCATAATTGGTTTGACATGTTGGGCTTAGTTTGACATTTTAATTTTATCGTTGTCATTAGAGAATTTGTTGCTGTCCTAAATCTAATCTTTGAAAATAAGTGCTTTTGGATCACTGTTTGCATAAGTTCAGGTCAACAAGTTTTTGGTACAATTATTGGCAATAAAATCCAAGTTTAAACTCCTATTTTCTAAGTTTCTAAATCACATATACACAAGCTCATTGCCTAAAGGAAATTCATTTCAGACACTTGGAACAAATAAGTCTAATATTTTAAATTTCCGAAAGGTTTTATTGTTTGGTGAATGGTAAATATTTTGAAATCTATTGAGCTAAGTATCATTGAAAAGACTTGCATTCGGTTTGGATCTAATAGAAAACTTGGGCTATTTGAATATCTGTCAAGTAGTTTTGGAATTTTCAAGTAATTGTCATTGAAGAATAAATTTGATAATTGCTCTAGTTCTCTTTCTTGACATTAATATCATTATTGGCTTGTGGTTGTTATAATTTTTTGGCGTATTAGTCATCTTTCTTTAAGAGCATATATCTTGTGTATCTTATTGACACTTGAGATATTTGGCACTTTGTCTTATATAAGATTGTCTCTTCATTTCATTAAGTACTCTTGTCATAAAGTTAATCAATACTTAGTACTTGAATCTTAAACGATTTTACCTCAAGACTACTCACTCATCCCTTTGCTAATCGCAACGTACATCTCTTTTCATCATAATAACATTTTCCTTAGTAACAGTTGTCCATCATGTACTTGGTCCTAACTTTCTTAGTAAGATAGTTGACTCCACAAGGCACTGGTATCAATTGTATAAATCGAATCATTTAAGTCTTGCTAGATCTAAACAAGTATTTGGTCGCTCAACTGTGTCTCCCGGACTGGTTGGTTCCCAACTAGTCTTCCTTTATTCCATTTTTGTAGGGTCCACCCCCTTAGTTTGTTGTAGGGAGACAATTTAAATGGAGAGATTGGGGATTAGGGTGACAGCCCCCAATCTGAGCCGTTGTCGCGGTGCCTGGACATTCTATGTGACAACAGGCCTCTTCCTGAAATTTCGGGCCCTGTAATTTCGGCCCTGTACCAAGGTCTAAAATACGATAGAAAATCTCGCATGTGTGGACAAATTAAGGCAAAAAACAAACCTTTCTCTCTCCTTTGACTTTGATCTCTCTCTCCTTTTACTTCGTTGATTTTCTTCTTCTTTCTTGCACAAAGATCGAATTGGTTGCCAAAATGTGGAACACAATTGCCAATATATAGTTGTTCGACCATATGAAGAGACAACTTGTCCATCTGGAGGGCCGACTTGGTCTTGCGGTGACAAATTTGACTCTTTTGACCCAAAATATAAAATTTATTTTTCTTACAAATAGTCCAAATGGGACTTTGACTCGTGACAAATTTTCTTATTGACTCAATAAACCCTAGAAACATGAAGAACATGCTTTGACTAGAAAATAATAAAATCTCTTTTTCTTCTTTTTGCCTTTACATGAAATACATGTTGATACAAGTACAATGATAATTATGAAGATTGAACCTAGTTACATTTGCAACACCTTTCACTAGAGGCTTAGTGATAACATCTGCCACCTGCTCGTCTATAGAAATATACTGCAATCTGACATCACCACTCTAGACCTTGTCTTTGATGAAGTGATATCTAATCTCGATATGCTTGGACTGGTCATGAAACATAGGATTTTCAGAGAGCTTAATGCAACTTTAATTATCAAAGTGGATCATCGTTGGCCCCATTTGCAGATCAAATAACCCTGCAAGCATCTTGTGAAGCCACACTACCTCACATCTCACCATACTTGCTGCCATGTACTTTGCCTCTATTGAACTGAGTGCGATTGATTGTTGCTTCGTATTGAACCATGAGATCATGGCTGATCCCAAGATGAAACAACATCCAGATGTGGACTTTCTATCCACCACACTCCCTGCCCAATCAAAATTTGTGTACCCCTGCAAACCCACTCCTCCAGCTTTGACATATTTCATTCCAAAGTCTACTATGCCATGTAGGTATCTCAGCGCACACTCTCTACCACCCAATGAACCTGTCTTGTCTCCATTATGAACTAGTTGAGTGTGTTCACAAAAAACATATATTCGACCTAGTGTTGACCAAATACATCAAGGAACATATTAGCTACCTATATGGTGTGGGATTTACTAATTCACCTTAAGAGGTGCTCAACTTCTTCAGGTTATTATTCATAGGTGTAGAAATAGGCCTGCAATCCTCCATCTTGAATCTCCTCAAGATCTCCACCGCATACTTGCCTTGCCCAAGGAATATCTCTCCTGGATGCTGCCACACCTCCAATCCCAAAAAGCAATGCATCAAGCCAATGTCCTTCATGTTGAATTTGCACATCTCTATGAGATTCTCCAATTCTGTCAAGAAGAGATCGTCCACATATAATACCAAGATGAGCGGTTCACTCTCAATGAGTACATAGTACAAGTTGGGATTCACCTCACTCTTGGTGAAGCCAAAACTAAGAAGATATCCATTGATCCTAGTATACCATGCGTGTAGTGTTGAAAAATCACTTAGGGCAACAATTAGGGTTGATAATGATTTCTCTTTACTTTGATAATTGGTTGTGATTATATGTTGGCTTCTTATTACTTTTATTATGTTCTGTTCATCAAACAATTACCAAACCATCAACTATGAAGATAACAAAAAAATAATGAACATAGGATGTAGTCTCCAAGCCATGGCAAAACCCAAAAAGTCTTCTCTTTTTATAGAATCAGATCAAATTGAGAATTCCAAGACCCAAACACCAAGACCAAGAGTTCCCACAAGACCCAAGTCAACCCTCCTTTCAAGCTTCTCGAACAAGTTAAAGTCAACTTTGGTCAATGGTAGTCAACGCTTTCAAAACTCAGTCAAACTATAGATTTTCAACTACTGCAACCGAATTTCGGCCACTACAACTTCTTCAAAATTCCGCATGTTTGAGAGAATTAGGGTAGATTTATTCCTCCTTTGACCTTCAGTCTTTCTCCTTTGACTTTTGCTCTTTTTCTTGACTTTTTCGCTGATTTTCTCTCTTCTTTTCACAGAAATCAAACCTACTTGAGATGCTCCAAATGAGGTCAAACTGTCTTCTATTTATACACATTCAGGAGGTTGAATGGGTCACTTCTAGGGTCGACTTGTCTAGGTAGGGCCGACTGTGTCTTTTGGGGACAAAATTGACATTTTTGACTCAAATATAATTCTTTTACCACTTTATTTTCAAAGTCCAATTGGGACTTGACTTTAATACAATAATTTGATTCATGACAAATATTCTTTTGACTCTAAACCCTAGAAGCATGAAGAACATGCTTGACCTAATTAACAAATTGAGTTGAGCATGAAAACCATGCTTTTTTTGTTTTTTTTGCTTTTACATAAAATATATAATTACATAAGTACAATGACAATTATGAAGACCGAACTTAGCTACAATTTTCAACACTCCTTAACTAGGGAGGTACTCATAATTACATAACAAGGTACAAGGAAACTCCCAAATTGAAATATTGTCATAAGAAGAGTCAGTTTGATAAGCCATCTTAAGCATCAACATCATGACCAACATTGTCAACATAGCAATATAGCAAGGCCTTGACTGACAAGCTCTATCTCTTCACTAGATTAGAGCACAACGCTGGGGAGGCATGATTATAGACATCATCATCATTGCCTCACAAGGCACATGCCCCATCCAGATGTTCACCAGGTATGCCCTTAGGACTATTCTTGTCTTGGATTTCAAATCATCAAAGAATATTGGTCCTCTTCGACCACTCTTATCTTGGTTACCTTGGCAAATCCTTAAAGAGTGCTGGTCCACGGGACTACTTCCTATCTTGGATTCCAAATATCGGTCCCTAGATGCTTATCCAATCCTCCAATCTCCCTACCAGTGCTTTCACTAAGACTTACAACTGTTAGTCCTAGTCTAGTGCATGACACATGGAGAATATGGTGTCCCTCATCACTCCCTCTCAATCAGGGAGGTAATCCTCACTCCCTCTTAATCATGAAGACTTCAATCATAAGATTTTTTTGTTTTGTTCATCAATTGCTTATTTTGTTGTGGAGATATTTAAGTAGTAGTTATAGGGCTCCTTGTTGCATCATCATATCGTTCCTGAGCTTCGACCTTCCTAGATGTTGTAGATCCAAATTCTTCATAATCTGTCTTCGTGACTGGGTTTTCGTCATCTTACTTAACACTTTCCATCGACGATCATTTGTAGTATCTTTGTCATCATAAGTATCTTGTCAAACCAATCTACATATTGTAGCCCTTTCTTTTGAACTGGGAAAGTGAACTTCTTCTAGATCAACATGACCAACCATCTTGTGTCTGCTACCTTCGCTGCCTTAGTACATATTTTTGCCATATATTCTTCTTGCTATTACCAGTGTTGTCTAATCTACATGCTCTTTGAATTGAGTTAAATCAAACAATTGTATAATTGCTTTCTTTCTAGCCCATACTTCTGCAATATGTTCTTCTAGGTAGCCTAGTCATATTTTCAAACAAAATCATCAATATTAGAGTTACCAAATCATGATGGATTTCTTGTCAAGATGTCAAATTCTGCTTCTTGCTCCCTCTGAGGTCAACATACCTCTGTATGGTCCATCGTACTAAAATTCTTCTTCATGCTACTTATTTATCAAGCAATGTGTTCCTGAATCAGGCTTCAATATCGTATCATGGTCTTCACAGCTCCCTCTAAAATTGTCATTTCTATCTTATGTTCTTCAAGGGATCATATCAGATGTTGATCAATATCATGCTTCTATTTGTCGAATAACCATATGGAAGAGTTCTTGTTTCAACTAATCTTAACCATGTCATGTTCATACTTCCAGGTAATTTCTGCATCCAACTCTTCCTACAAAAACCTTTTTGAAGATATGAATTTACTATATGCATACCTCTTTCTTCTTATACTCATCTGGATGGATTCTTTGAATGAACTGCTTCTTTCCTCAAAGATAATGTCTATGATGAGTTTCCTAAGATGAGAGATGCTTCAATCATGCCTTCATTCTGCAATTCGACTATCTACAAACTTCTACGATGCTTGCTTTCTTCTAGGTGGAATATACTTTTGCCATGTCACAATAGTTCTTTCATATGATGAAGAACCTTCTTCTAACAATGGACCCTAGAGATCCCTTTCTGCTTAATCACTGCTTCTATAACATGATGCCAAGTAGTAGCTGCATGAACTGTGAAGTGCATATATTGTAAAGTAGCTAAATGGTCCAAATCCTTCTATCCTTGTTCTGCTAGATGACTGCTTCCAATAACTGACTATGTAGACTCTAAACATTCCAATACTACATGCTTCTTTTCATGATGTCATAATTATTCTACAAAAGTAACTGTACAAGCTGTCTTAACTGCCATTTTCTAATAAAAGGAAAAACATACTGATAGAGTGGAGATCTTCAATAGTAGAGGTCTTTAGGATCTTCATTCTTCAACTTCTTTTCTGGTTCTTCATTTTCTTCAGTGATGTGGGCTTCACTCCTTTCTTTCCTTTTATTGTTCTTCTTATTTCGAGGATCCTTAGGACAATTTCTTTTACAGTGTCTGTATTCATTGCATCCAAAGCATTGTACTTTGGACATATCTTGTCTTCCACGTGGTTGATTGTTGTTACTTCTACTTTGCCTTTGATGAGGTTCAAATCTTTTAAACCTTCCACTCTTCTTTGTTTTAGCAATAAAAGCTTGAGACCTTTCATTGGGTTTGGTGTCATCTTTGGCCTTCCATCTTGTTTCTTCTATAATACATAGAGAACACAACTCATCGAAGCTTGGAGTGTCCTTTCTAGAGTATATGCTTGATACAAAACTGCTCCATTCTGAGGGTAAAGCATTGAGTATACAAGTGGTTAATTCTGAATCTGAAACAACTTCTCCAAGTCCTTGTAGTTGATCCCTCAATTGTGAAACCTTCATAAAATACAAAACCAAGTCTTCATCCTTCGATAACCTTGTCTTGTATAGTCGATTCCTTAAAGATATTTTCTGACTTGAGGTACTGACTATTAGAATATTTCTATTTAGTATTTAATGCTCATTCTTTTAGCTGTTGCTATTTTTATTCTTTTAGCAGTTTCTTAGATGAAACTGATTGTTTCCATATTCTACATAGAAACCTGAAGTTTCTATTATTGTAAATATCTCTGTATTATCATTGAGCTGTTTGCTCATTCTGAATTAATGATTCAACATTCTTTTATGGTATCAGAGCCCTAATTTCCTGAACAATTGTTCTCTCTGCATTCTAATTTCTTGAGTCCTTTCTTTCATTCCTTTCTAAGGTCGAGCCCTCTGTAAGCCAGGTAGCCTTCACTGAGTCTTAGCCTCGGCTTTGCTCACTGTGATAAATGCTTACAGTCGTCTATCTCGATACAGAAATGGATTCTGCTTCTGGATTCTTTCTTTGAGTTACTGTCGTATTCTTCATTTAAATCCCTCATTTAAATCTGTATTCTCTGTCGTATTTTTCTGTGTCTCTGCTCATCGTGATAAACGCTTCATAAATTGGACGGGATCGTGGCACAGCGCAGCACGCACAAAAGATCAGAGGCGACGGGGAAGTCATTCCAGACCAGCTTCATGCTTTGCAAGAATCGAAACCCTACTCGATTGAATGTGACAGTTTAATCGCATTAGCATGTGTGGTTGGAGGCAGCCAAAGGTTTGAAATTGGATGTCAAGATCGTGGCAGCACGCACCGTGGACGAGATCGGGACCGTGAAACCGCTTTCGAATTATTTGTTTGCTCCAAAATCTACGAATTACGTAACGTGTGATCCTGTTGACTATCTCAGAATTCTGTACACGGAGGGGTTTGCTATCAGTGTTTTGTTTAATATCGTGGGTCATTTTCGGCGGCTACCACAAATCCGATTACAAACCACGTAACCATTTCTGGTGTGCGTTTTGCGGCAGTCTCTCCCTTTAGTGGCGTTGCACCATCGATGTATTTGTGACAGCGGCTTTCTCCAGCTGTAACAGTCGGCAAAATTTGTTTTTTTTTATGCAACAGTCAGCCTCTTCAGCTATCGGTTCAACATTTCTTGGTCCGAAAGAGGTGACTTTGGATTAGTAAAGGCAGCGGAAACCATAGAGAGCATCCATACTGCAAACAGCCGGTATTTCAGATTTAATCGGACAGCAGCTTGTATTTTCAAAATTTTCAGAAGTTTTTTGTACTTCATTTTTTCAGCAGATTTGAAATTTGTTTCCAGCATCTGTCCAAATTTTGTCCGGATCAGCCGGCATCTGCATTGAAATTCGTGCCAGAGTCCTTTGTTGTGTTTCGTGTCTTGAGAAACGGGAAAATGGCCACGCTCACCAATCTGATGTTAGAAGGAAATCAACGCTTTAATGGCAGCAACTATAACATTTGGAAACAAAGAATGCTGACCATTTTTGAATACAGGCATCTTGATCAGCTCATTTTGGGCAAAGAGCCTCGTCCCAGTACAGCTGGTACCGATCAAGATAAATTTGATGATCGAAATCGAGAGGCTGTTATGCTTCTCAAGCTCTCTGTCGCTGATGATCAGTTACCACAGATTCCTTCTGGCAAGACAGCTGCCGAAATCTGGCAACAGTTGAAAGAACTGCACGAGACATCTGACAAAAGCAGAGCATTTTTTCTCAAAAATCAGTTGTTCTCCATCATGATGGATGAACATATGTCTTTACAGGAACATCTCAACAAAATTAAAGACATTCGAGATCAGCTCGAAGCCATTGGTCGGACCATGGAGGAAGAAGATATGGTAGTCATTACTCTGAAAAGTCTACCGAAATCTTATGAACACTTCATAGAAACACTCAACATTACGACCACAAATGTTGATCTGAAGTTTCCAGATTTATGTACCAAACTTCTGCAGCAGGATCGGTGGAAACAACAGTTTGGTAGTGGTGCTTCATCAGTGCCCTCGGAAAATGCATTTGCTGCAAAATACCAGTCCTCTCAGTCCTTTCAGCAGAAAGGCTCTTCTCAGCCTTTTGATCCTGCTAGGAAGAAAAGTGTGCAGTGTAATTACTGTCACAGGTTCGGTCACATGAAGAAAGATTGCCGACAGAGGATTGCTTTTGAACAGAAGAAACAGGGAGGGCCACATCAGACAGCAAATGTTGCAGAACATTCCGAGCAGACAGATTCTGCCTTTTACGCCTTTATGGCTAAAAGGTCTTAAGAACATGTTCCTTCCTCTGCATGGTACATTGATTCTGGTGCATCACGCCACTTCTCTCACAGGCGTGACTGGTTTATTGACTTCTCACCTTTCAGTGATTCCGTGGTATTTGGTGGAGGTGAAAAGTACACTGTAGCTGGCAGGGGTACAGTTCAAATTCAGTCTGGTGGACGCACACTCATATTTCTGAATGTATACTATGTTCCTGGTATGGAAATTAATCTGCTATCTGTCCTCAGCTTGATGTTGTGTTCAGTGCACACAAGTGCTCCATCATTGACAGGGAGACCAGTCTAACAGTTGCTGTTGGCCTAGAGGACCATGGTCTATACAGGCTACTTGACACCGGTGACTCTCCAGAAGTGGCTCTAGCAGCACGTGTCTCTCCCATCAGCACTCTATGGCATCAGCGATATGGGCATCTAAATATGCAGTATCTCTCTCAGCTCTCTCGGGAGG
This sequence comes from Pinus tabuliformis, assembly GCA_031772625.1. Classification (NCBI taxonomy): domain Eukaryota; kingdom Viridiplantae; phylum Streptophyta; class Pinopsida; order Pinales; family Pinaceae; genus Pinus; species Pinus tabuliformis. The sequence continues at coordinate 1,191,593,101 of CM062816.1, read as the reverse complement.
GACTTGTGTCAGGATTACCTGATATTCAGACTCAGCAGTTGGGGGTATGCAGCGCCTGTCAAGTGGGAAAGCAACATCGGTCTTCATTCAAAGATGGAGAATCTTGGCGCGCATCTAAGGTACTTCAGTTACTTCATGCTGATATTTGTGGTCCTATGAATACAGCTTCTATCACTGCTTGCAAATATTTTTTACTTATTGTAGATGACTTCAGTAGAAAGATGTGGGTGTATTTTTTAAAAAAATAAATCTGATGCTCTTAGTACCTTTCAGAAGTTTAAAACCTTAGTTGAAAAAGAATCTGGTTGTAATATCATGACCCTTAGGACCGACAATGGGGGGGAATTTTGTTCCTCAGCTTTTGCCAACTTCTGTGATATTCATGGCATCAAACGTCAATTAACCACACCTTACACTCCCCAGCAGAACAGTGTTGTCGAGCGTCGCAACCGCACGGTTGTTGAAATGGCTCGTTCCATGTTACAACACAGGAGTGTTCCAGACAAATTCTGGGCTGAAGCAGTATTTACTGCTGTTTACCTTCTTAACCGATCACCTACTCAGGTTGTTAAAGGGAAGACTCCTGAAGAAGTTTGGTCTGGTCGTAAGCCTAAGATCAGTCACCTCAAAGTATTTGGCTCAGTTGCATATGTTTGGATTCCACCTGCTAAGCGCTCTAAGTTGGATTCCAAAAGCCAGAAACTCATGATGACAGATTACAGTGATCATCACAAGGCCTATAGGCTGATAGATATAGCCACTGGTCGTCTTAGCTTCAGTCGAGATGTAGTATTTGATGAAGACAGAGGATTCTTTCAGTCTTCTTCTTCTGAGCAGTGTTCTGAGGATCAGCCTCACAGTGTTCTTCTTCCGGTCGGTCCACCTGATGGGAGGGATGATGTAGCATCAGTATTTGATAATACTCTATCCGAGCTTCCTCCAGAAAATAACCCTCCCCTTGCTGCCCCTATTGCTCTTGAGTCTTCTCCACCTCCTCCTGATATTGGTTCCTCTACTCCTGATATTGGTTCTTCTACTCTTCGGCCTAAATGGTGGGCTAAAACCATTGGTGATCTCCGGGATGATGAGCTCCTTGAAGGTAGAACTTCTAGACATAAGAACAGACAACAGTCTACAGTCAATTTTGCTCTTATGGCTAACCTACACAGTATTTTTGAGCCTCAAACCTATTCAGAGGCTAAGGGTACATCTGAGTGGGAACAGGCTATGGAAGCCGAATTCCAGAGTCTTCAGAAGAATCACACCTGGACACTTTCTGATCTTCCTGCCGAAAAAAAGCCCATAGGCTGCAAATGGGTGTATAAAGTGAAATACAACGCTGATGGAACCATAGACAAGTATAAAGCTCGTCTTGTGGCTCGAGGGTTCTCACAGAAGGAAGGCATCGACTATGAGGAGACTTTTGCTCCTACAGCTAAGATGAGTACCATAAGGCTTGTGCTTGCCCTAGCAGCTCAGTTCAATTGGAAAGTTCATCAGATGGATGTAAAGAGTGCTTTCCTAAATGGTGATCTCCAAGAAGAAGTCTACATGATGCAGCCTCCAGGATTCAAGGTTGCTGGTCAAGAACAGAAAGTGTGTCGGTTAGCTAAAGCAATCTATGGATTGAAACAAGCTCCTCGGGCTTGGTACATGAAAATTGATCAGTACCTGACTCAGGGTTTTCAGCAGAGCCCATCTGATGCAAACCTGTATATCAAGCATATTGGTGATGATATCTTGTTTGTGGTTGTCTATGTGGATGACCTTATCATTACTGGCAGCTCTGCACATTTGATCCATGGGATCAAACAAGATCTATGCAGAACTTTTGAGATGACAGACTTGGGACTTCTTCATTACTGTCTGGGGGTTGAAGTTTGGCAGACTGAAAATCAGATCTTTCTCTCTCAGTCCAAGTATGCCAAACATCTTGTGGAAAGGTTCAGAATGCAGGATTGCAAACCGGCCACGACTCCTATGGAACCAGGGCTCAAACTTTCAGCACAATCACCCTCTCCCCTTGTGGATGAAACTTTATTCAGGCAATTAGTGGGCAGTCTCATCTATCTTACTGCTACCAGACCTGACATCAGTTTTGCAGTAAGCTACATTTCCCGCTTCATGTTAGCTCCTAAAGCTGATCATTGGATAGCAGCAAAGCGGGTGCTACAATATGTGCGTGGTACTTCTGATTATGGCCTCTTATATACTCGCAGTTCCAATCCTATTCTCAGTGGCTACACTGACTCTGACTGGGCAGGTTCGGTTGATGACCGTAAATCTACAGCTGGGTATGTGTTTAGTCTAGGATCTGGTGCTGTTACTTGGACTAGTAAGAAGCAACAGGCAGTGGCTCTCTCCTCAATAGAAGCAGAGTATCGGGGAGCAGTTAAGGCATCCTGTGAGGCAGTTTGGCTTCGACGTATGCTTGCAGATATGCATGTTTTCCAGACAGGGCCTACTTCTTTGTTTTGTGATAATCAGGGAGTGCTCAAACTTGCCAAGAATCCAGTCTTTCATGAACGAACAAAGCATGTGGAAACTCATTGCCACTACATTCGCCAGCTGGTTGAAGACGGCTCAGTTCAGTTGCAATATGTTCCCACAACAGAGCAGCCCGCCGACATTTTCACCAAGCCTCTTGGTCCTGATAAATTTGTAAAATTCCGAGGGTCTATTGGTGTTGTAAATAGATTGATCATTAAGGGAGGGTATTAGAATATTTCTATTTAGTATTTAATGCTCATTCTTTTAGCTGTTGCTATTTTTATTCTTTTAGCAGTTTCTTAGATGAAACTGATTGTTTCCATATTCTACATAGAAACCTGATGTTTCTATTATTGTAAATATCTCTGTATTATCATTGAGCTGTTTGCTCATTCTGAATTAATGATTCAACATTCTTTTACTGACTGAGTATAATTTTACCAACTTATCATAGATTGCTTTAGAAGTACCCAAATCTGCAATGAATGGAATAAGATGATCCTTGATGGATTCAAGGAGAATCCTTTAAGCCCTAATTTCTCCTTTAGAATACTTGGCCCATTCTTGAGCCTTATCCTTCTCTAGTTTTGTAACTTTTCTAAGAACATAGTCCATGACTTCATTTTCTACAAGCATCAAGTCTATTCTTCTCTTCCATGCTTGGAAGTTTGATGACCTATCGAGCTTGTTGCCTTCTTTACAGAGTGAAGTCATTTGATTTGAAGGTCAAGACATAGAAAATAATATAGTACTTGTCAAATGAGTGTCCTTGATGATGATGTTATTAAATGTCTTGATGCTCCCAAGACTTTCCAAGAGACTTCAAAGATGTCCTAGAATGATAACTTCTAGGATGGCTGGTACAATGGTGGGTTTAAGCTGCTTCAAAGATTAATGATGTTGCTTCCAAGAGTGTAGATGATGCTCCTTAAGTCATATCTTCTTGTAGAGCTTCAAAATGGATGATGATCAAAGAGCTTCCAAGTGAGAGATCAATAATATGATGATCTTCTTCAAAAGATGACGAGTAACCAAGAGCCTTCAATGATAGAGAGAGAGAGAGAGAGATGCATAGTTGATGTAGAGGTCTTCCTTCAAGATGAGTGATGAACCTTCTTCCTCAAGCCCTTCCTTATGTCCTCCAAAGTAGTTCTCGATGAAAGTCTTCCCCTTATGCTAATAAGAGTGATCTTCAAGCTACCTTTTCCTCACCTTAGCTCTAATACCATGTTGAGAAATCACTTAGGGCAACAATTATGATTGATTTCTCTTTACTTTGATAATTGCTTGTGATTATATGTTGGCTTCTTCTTACTTTTATTATGTTCTGCTCATCAAACAATTACCAAAACCATAATCTATGAAGATCACAAAAAAACAATGAACACAGGATGTAGGCTCCAAGCCAGGGCAAAACCCCTCCAAGAGGAAAACCCAGAAAATCTTCTATTCTTATAGAATTAGATCAAAGTGAGAATTCGAAGATCCAAACACCAAGACCAAGACTTCCCACAAGACCCAAGTTAACCCTCCTTTCAAGCTTCTCCAACAAGTCAAATTCAACTCTGGTCATCGGTAGTAAACGCCTTCAAAACTCGGCCAAACTACAAATTTTCAGCCCCTGCAACATAATTTCGGCCCCTGCAACTAGGTCTGCAATTCCGACCCTGACAACTGCTACAAAAATTTGCATGTGAGAGAGAATTAAGGGCAAATTTATTCCTCCTTTGACCTTCGCTCTCTTTCCTTTGACTTTTTTTCTTCTTCTTGACTTTTTTGCTGATTTTCTCTCTCTTCTTTTCACAGAAATCGAACTTACTTGAGATGCTCCAAATGAGGTCAAACTGTCTTCTATTTATACACATCCAAGAGGTCGAATGGGTCACTTCTAGGGATGACTTGACTAGGCAGGGCCAACTCGGTCTTGTGGGGGCAAAATTGACATTTTTGGCTCAAATAAAATTCTTTTTCAACTTTCTTTTCAAAGTCCAAATTGGACTTGACTTCAATACAATAATTTGACTCATGGCAAATATTATTTTGACTCAATAAACCCTAGAAGCATGAAAAACATGCTTGACCTAATTAACAAATTGACTTGAGCATGAAACCCATGCTTGATTTTATTTTTTGTTGGCTTTTACATAAAATATATAATTACATAAGTACAATGACAATTAAGAAGACCGAACCTAGTTACAATTTTCAACATGCGGACACTGTTTCAACCCATAAAGGGCCTTCTTCAACCTACATACATGGGAATCTCTCCCATATACCTCAAAACCATGAGGCTGCTCAATATACACCTCCTCCTCAATAACCCTGTTGAGGAAAGCAGACTTCACATCCGTTTGATGTATCCTCCACCCCATCTTTGAAGCAAAATGGACATAATTGCCCTAATAGATGCATATTTGGTGACGGGTGCAAATGTCTCCTCGTTGTTTGAAATATAGTAGCCATTGTTGGTATTTTCTTCCTGTGAAGAAATAGAAATTTAAATTTATATTATGCCTCCAAAATTGATCAAGCTGGCTAGGCCCCTTTGAGGCACCTTTTCGCCCCTGTTGGAAGACTATAAATATGAGACTCTCCCTCTCATTTGATACATCAATCATCTATTGTTTTATCTTTGTTCTAACGGAGGAAGGAGATGGAGAAGGCCGAATTTTAGAAGTGAGGCTCAGGACTTGTGGATGCTCTTAATTTCTGGTTAGATGTTATCTTAATGTCTTATTTCTGAATGTATCGATGAACTTTGAATTCTCTCTCTCATAAGGAAATATTTCTAGGTTTTCCCCTTGTCGATTTTGCCTTGGCCTCAAGCCTAAATTCCATGTCTCTTGTCTCATTGTTTCATTGTTATTTTTCTACTGCTCTTTCATGTTTATTGGTTGAAATTTTCTTTTGTATAACTGCGTAATGATACTGGATGAATGCTATGTGAAACTAATGGTAACTAATCATTGGAAGTAGTTATCTGTGGAAGAAAATTATTTCTAGCTTGTTTGCCCTAGAAAAATCAACAATAGTCTACTCCCTCCTTTTGGGAAAACCCTGTTGCCATGAAACTTTCTTCATACTTCTTGATACTATTGTCAACTGCATGCTTATCTTGTAGATCCATTGAGAAGTGACCACAAACTTTCCCTCTGGTCTTGGCACTATATCCCGTACATCATTACTCATCATGGAGTTATACTCTATCATGGTATTTGTCTAGGTTTGCTCGCTTTTAGCCTCCTCAAAAGCGGATATCTCAGACTCGTTGATGTTGCTCATCGGTGCCAAATAACTTGAATATCTAGTCGGTGGTTTGCTCTGCTTGAAAGTGTTGCTAGGAGCCTACAAGCTCCTTAGCATCCCTTAATGTCTACTGAACCCATCTCGACCTACTTCTGGTAGAGCTCGAAGGAATATCCAACTCATCCTTCGAATTTGCTGTTTGTGTCCCTGTTGGTTCTCCTGGTCCTTGCTTAGCCTTAAGAGCCTCTCGCTCCTGCTCCTCTACCAATGCTGGCTCCCTTTGATGAGATCTCCTAAGGGTCTTGCCCTCATCAAATTTGACATCCCGACTGAAGATCACCTTTCTTTGTCTTGGAATGTAGAATCAATAGGCCTTTGAGACCTTGTTGTAGCCAACAAACATGCCTCTCTCAGATAAGGTCTCTAGCTTGGTCCTCTTCTCTGTAAGAGCATGGATATAAATTTGACTATCGAATATGCGCAAATGGTTCACATCTGATTTCACTCCTGTAAACAACTCCTCAAGAGTCACGCCCTCCAATGCCCTGTGAGGACTCTTGTTCTAGATGTACACAATTGTATTGCATGCATCTGCCCACATAAACATAGGCAACTCCTGGTCTTAGATTATTGCTGTCGCTGCCTCCATGATGGTCCTATTCTTCCTCTCAATAACCCCATTCTGCTAAGGGTTTTAAGGTATTGTGAGCTCCTCCTTAATCCTTGCCTCACTGCAAAAATCTTGGAACGCATTAGAGGTATACTCACCCCCATTATCCGATCTGGACACCTTAATCTTCTTCCCTGTTTGGTTCTCCACAAGGGCCTTGAACTCCTGAAACCGATCGAATACCTCATTCTTGGTCTTTAGGAGGTAGATCCAAGTATTCCTGGAATAATCATCTATGAACGTCGCAAAGTATAAAGACCCTATGCTCGACATTACAGACATAGGACTGCAAATATCATAATGCACCAAGTATAACATGCCCTTTGACTTGGTCTCATTGTGAGGATATGCAACCTTCCCTTGCTTGCCAAGCCCACACCTTTTACACACTTCATCCTGCTCCACCTGGATCTCTGGAAAACTAGTAACGATCCTTTGCACCATAGGAAGAGCTCTGTAGTGTAGGTGCCCCATCCTCCTATGCCAAATCTCACTCTGGTTTTCACTCTCATGAATGAGAGCCTTCACCGGTTGCCCTTTCAATAGATAGAGATCCCTCTCTCTTCTATCAATCACCCTCTTTTTACTGAAATTGGTCCCCTTTGGCCAACAACCACTTCACGTTCCGTAAAGTTGACCACTAGTCCTCTGTCTTCCGTGGATGAAACTGAAAGGGTATTTTTCTCCAAACCTGTTACATATAACACCCCGTTCACCTCCATGATACTGCCTGAGTCCATCTGGAACTTGATACTCCCAGTTCTGTTGAATGCATACTTGGCCTTATCACTAAGCTCCACATTTACATCTCTGGGTTCCTTGGTCATGTTGGTGAAGGGTCTCGAGATCTTGTCATATGATGAGATGCCCCACTGTTCGTGAACCAAACACCTTTTGTGAAGGTTCCAGAATGGCAAGATACTAAGGCAGAGTTTTTCTCAACCTTCGTGACCATCTCCTCCATCTGTGTTGTTGCTGCATTGGCAGTGTTACCCTTGTTGAAAAATGTGTAACTAGGTTCGGTCTTCATAAATATGAAATGTACATTTGATTCTTGTATATTGTAAAATGAAATAAAAATTATTATTGTTATTTTGAAGCATCGTTTTCATGCTCAAGGTCTTTTATTTTAGAGGTCAAGCACCGATTGAGTGCTTCTCGGGTTTTGTCCTAGGTTAAGAAGTCAAAAGAGTCATTGTCATATGTTGAAGACCCCATTGGGCGCATTGTAACTTGTAAAAAGAATTATTTTTATATTTAAAAGTGTTAAAATACCCTCCAAGACCAAGTTGGCTTGCCAACTAAGAAGTCAACCTAATTTGAGGTACTTCATCCACCTTGGAAGCCTATATATAGGAGGGAACTCGACCTCTTATTGAGACAATTCATTCTCTCATCAAGGAAGTGAAGGAGAAGAAAGAGGCTAACGAAGGAAGAAGAGGGACGAAGATCAAGTGATTGGGTTATTTCTCTCTCTCTCTCATCACATGTGTGAAGGAAGGAGACTAGGATTTTTGTTGCTAGGTTAGGGTTTTGCTGCTACAAGATCAAACTTGGAGAAAGTGCAGAGAGAAGGTTGAAGGAAGGTTCATTAGGTCATCCTCAAGCCCTAGAAGAAGGAGAAACTCAAGCGAAGGTCTCAAGAAGTCTTGGAAGCCAGAAATAAGCTCACATGTGTGGAAGCAATTGTTGTTGGGATGACCGAAAATTTCAGACCTGCAGTAGAGGCCGAAATTTTGTACCTGGGGGTCGAAGTTGTGTTGTTGGAAGAGATTTGACTAGGTTTGACTTGGACAAAGAAAGCACATCATCAAGAAGGTCAGACTTGGTCTTGGAAGGGTATTGGTCTTGGTCTAGAGGTCTTGGAATTCATCAATTGAAGGATCTATAAGAAGAGAACATATTTGTGGGTTTTCCTCTCAAGTGGAGAGGTTTTTTGGCCCTGGCTTGTAGCCTATATCCTATGTTCTTGTGTATTGTTGATCTTCTTGTTTTGGTAGCCGCTTGATGATAAGAACAACATAAAATTAAGAGAAGAACCTAATAAGTAAGAAAAAGTAAAAATACATCATAAGCAGTTATCAAGTATAAGAGAAATCATTCTAACTATTGCCCTATAGATTTCTCAACATGGTATCAGAGCTAAGGTTGGCTAAGGGCATGATGAAGATCACTACTCCCTTGAAGAAGTTTCTAAAGAAGTGTTCGAAGGTAGCAAGTCATCTCAAGAAGGGCATCAAGGCATTGTGGAATCGCCTAATTATCAAGAATGATATGACCAAGACATCTACGAAGGATGAAGGACTGTTCTCAGCTCTTACTGGCACATTTGAAGATGAGAACATTTGGGTGATCAACAGTGGAGCATCAAGACATATGACTGGTGAGCACAAGCAACTAAAGACCTTATCAAGAGGGAAATCTTCTTACTCCATTGAGCTTGGTGACAAGAAGAGCTATCCTGTAAGAGGAATTGGATCAACCTTGCTGGAGCTATAGAATGGAGGAAGTATTCATCTCAACAAAGTTCTTATTTGCTCTAATTTTGCAAAAGAATCTACTTGCTATTTGATGTCTAGAAGATAAGGGAGATAGAGTCGCTTTTATAGATGGAAAGGTTGTAGTATGGGATAAAAACTCTAGCATCGAAAATGCAAAGATAATTGGGATTTGAGAAGGAAGACTCTACAGATTGCTGACTCCCCTCTCTCAAGATTTGGTTCACATTGAAGTAGGCCCATGTGAACTTTGGCATAGAAGGTTTGGTCACCTTCACTACAAAATATTACCAAATCTAAATTCAATGGTGAATGGCATCCCGAACTCAAGGAGGATCATGAAGGAGTATACAAGGGATGTGCATTAGGTAAAAATGTCAAGAGACCATTTGGAAGCAGTGCTTCAAGGTCAAGAAATTTTGGATCTCGTTCATTCTAATGTCTGTGGTCCTATGTCTACAAAGTCTCTTGGAGGTCGTCTATATTATGTGACATTCATTGATGACCATTCCAGGAAAACTTGGGTTTATTTGCTGAAATCCAAGGATGAAGTATTCATCAAATCTCAATAATTCAAAGCTGAAGTGGAGAACCTTACAGAAAGAAGAATAAAGATTTTGAGGTCTGATAATGGAGGAGAATATACTTCAAAGGAAATCATAGCTTTTTGTAAGGAGTTTGGAAGTAAGAGGGAGTTAATAGTCCCATACAATCCCGAACAAAATGGAGTTGTAGAACGAAAGAATCGATCTATTGAAGAAAGTGTAAGAGCCATGTTACATGATCAAGATTTCCCAAAATTTTTGTGGGGTGAAGCAACAAAGCCTGTGGTGTATATTCAAAATCAAAGTCCTCACAGATCACTAGACAACATGACTCCTGAGGAAGTATTCATTGGGAAGAAACCAAGTGTGGGCCCTCAGTGTGGACCCTCTTCGAATATTCTACTATCCTGTCTATATTCACATACCGAAGGATAAGAGAAAGAAGTTGGATCCTACAAGAATGAAGGGAACATTTGTTGGCTATAGTATACTTCAAAGACATATAGGATTTATATAAAAGGACACCAAATAGAAGTTAGTTGAGATTTGATATTTGATGAAAGTATTGCATTTAAGAAATCAAAATAAGTTAACTATATTTATATGTAAATTTATTTATTATAAACATGAGGTTTTAAAATTGAAAAAAAATTAAAAAATATATTTAAAAATAAATAAATAAATAAATAAAGAATAATAATAATAATAATAATAATAATATAAAACCCTAATATACAATTTTATATTAATTTCTATTCATAGATTATTAATATATATTCACAGTTTAACATTTATATTTTATGAATAGGTGTTTAATAAGAATCCTTTGTATTTTTATATTATCAGATAAATAAATAATTAAATAAATTAAATAAATATGAATTGAACTTTATTAGATATTATTATTATTAAATATTACAAATCTGTTCCCTCTCCCTCCCATAGTCAAACATAGCTGTTTTCTTCTAGCTGTTAGGTTGACCTATCTTCCTATTTAACCCTCTTCCTGGATCTGTTTCTTCATCGTGTCCTGAAGATGAACCACACTTGCTGGTTCGAAATGCGTCGACCCAAATCTTCAATGTGATTTCTTCCGAAAAATTCTTTATGTTATGATATGGATCACAGAAGCTTGAATTCGAAAATCAAAAGACGCTGATGACGAAGAATTTCCTATATTTGAAGAGGAAGATACCAGGGAGGAAGAAGATTCAAATCATGAAGATGAAGGTCCCAGTGAACCCGTGCAACTTGTGGTCATCCCTGAAAGTAGAAAGAGACCTAATTGGTTGAAATCTACTCTTTTAGATGCAGAGAGACATGGAGCAGCTAAAGGCACATTTAGGGAAAGTAAGAAGCTCAAAAGATATTTTGGGTATGCAACCTATATGATGAAACTAATAGAAGCAGAACCATACACCTTTGAAGGGGTTGTCAAACATCAAGAATGGACAGATGCCATGAATGAAGAGTATCAATCAATAATGAAAAATGGAGTTTGGGCGATCATACCGAGGCATGAAGACAAATTTGTGGTAACTTCCAAGTGGCTCCATAAGATTAAAAATGCAACATATGGAAGTATTGATCAATTTAAAGCAAGATTTGTGGCTAGGGGCTTCTCTTAATAGGAAGGCATCGATTATGAAGAGACATTTGCACCTACAACAAGGTATACAACTATACGTTCACTGGCCTCTTTGGCAACATCAATGGGATGGAACATCCATCAAATGGATGTCAAGATTGCATTTCTGAATGGCACTATTGATGAAGAAGTCTATGTAGAGCAACCCTTGGGATTTGAGGTCAAAAATAGAGAGACTTGTGTTTGCAGGTTGTGAAGGATGAGCTCGTAATCATTCTTCTATATGTGGATGATCTTCTCATGACAGGTGTGGAAGGTCGTATCCAAGAATGTAAGAAGCAACTAGCAACAAAATTCGACATGAAGGATCTAGGGTTGATGCACTATTATTTGGGACTTGAAGTTTGGCAGGGACCTGATGAGATTTATCTAGGTTAAGGAAAGTATGTGATTGAGATGCTGAAGAGGTTTGACATGATGGATTGCAAACCTATGACTACTCCCATGATCACAAACTTGAAAAGGCTAAGAAGTTCTGAATCAAGCCCTGTGGATTTGACCAAGTATAGACAATTGATTGGCTCGCTGATGTACTTGGTGAATACTTGACCAAACATATGTTTTGTAGTGAATATTCTCAGTCAGTTCCAGGTAGAGCCCAAGCATGATCATTGGATAGCAGCCAAGCATATACTAAGATATCTGCAAGGAACAATCCACTACTTCCTGAAGTATGATAAGAGGAATGATGTCCACTTGATTGGATATACAAATTCCGATTGGGGAGGCAGTGAACAGGATGGAAGAAACACTACTGGAGGATGCTTTTGTTTGGGAACCTCCATGATCTCTTGGATGAGCAGAAAGCAAGAATCAGTTGCTTTGAGTAGTGCTGAGGTTGAATATATTGCAACCTATGAAGTAAGCAGAGAGGCTGTCTGGTTGAGGAAGCTGCTATTCGATTTGTTTGAAGGACCAATGGATGCTACAGTGATACATTGTGACAACAACAACTGTATAAGGTTGTCTGAAGACCCAATGTTTCATGGAAAGACAAAGCATATAAATAACAAGTATCACTACATTCGAAAGCTGGTGCAAGATGGAGTGTTGTGACTATGGTATATCTCCACTGATTAACAGGTAGTTGACATCTTGAAAAAATCTCTTCCTAACAAGAAGCTTGTGTGTTTGGGAGACAAGCTTGGACTGATTGACATATCCTCCCTAGTTGAGAGGGAAAGATAGACACATCATTCTTGTCTTCACTTTGGGAAGAAAGAATGGAGGATTGGGTAAGCATCTGACGGCATCTGATACTCTTTGAGCATGAGGTAGGGCTTCCAAGATAAGAGTAGTCGTAGATGACCAATATTCTTTGAGCATTGGGAATCCAAGATAAGAATAGTCTTGGAAGGACATACCCTGTGAACAGCTGGGTGGGGTATGTGCCTTGAGAGACAATGATGATGGCGTCTATTAGTCATTGGTCTCGCCAACATTATGCTTTGATCCTGTGGAGAGATAGAGCTGTTAGTCAAGGCCTTGCTATGTGACAATGCTGGATAGTATAATGCTAAACAGATGGGTTACCAATCTGACTCTTCTTATGAGATCTCTTCAGATTGAGAATGTCTATGTAACATATATGAATACCTCCCTAGTTAAGAGGGAATGTTGAAAAATGTGTAACTAGGTTCGGTCTTCATAAATATGAAATGTACTTTTGATTCTTGTATATTGTAAAATGAAAGAATATTTTTGATTTTTATTTTGAATCATGGGTTTCATGCTCAAGGTCTTTTATTTTATAGGTCAAGCACCCATTGAGTGCTTCTAGGGTTTGTCCTAGGTCAAGAAGTGAAAAGAGTCATTGTCATATGTTGAAGACCCCATCGGGCACATTGTAACTTGTAAAAATAATTATTTTTGTATTTAAAAGTGTTAAAATACCCTCCAAGACCAAGTCGGCCTGCCAGCTAAGAAGTCAACCTAATTTGAGGTACTTCGTCCACCTTGGAAGCCTATATATAGGAGGGAACTCGACCTCCTATGGACACAAATCATTCTCTCGTCAAGTGAAGGAGAAGAAGATAGAGGCTAGCGAAGGAAGAAGAAGGACGAAGATCGAGTGATTGGGTTATTTCTCTCTCTCATCACACGTGTGAAGGAAGGAGACTAGGGTTTCTATTGCTGGGTTAGGGTTTTGTTGCTGTAAGATTGAACTTGGAGAAAGTGCAAAAAGAAGGTCGAAGGAAGGCTCATTAGGTCATCCTCAAGCCCTAAAAGAAGGAGAAACTCAAGTGAAGGTCTCAAGAAGTCTTGGAAGCCCAAAATAAGCTCACAGATGTGGAAGCAACTGTTGTTGGGAGGGCCAAAACTTTCGGACTTGCAGTAGAGGCCGAAATTCTGTAGCTGGGGGTTGAAGTTGTGCTGCTGGAAGAGATTTGACTGGGTTTGACTTGGACAAAGGAAGCACATCGTCAAGAAGGTCGGACTTGGTCTTGGAAGGGTATTGGTCTTGATTCAGAGGTCTTGGAATTCGTTAATTGAAGGATCTATAAAAAGATAAGAGATTTGTGGGCTTTCCTCACAAGTGGAGATATTTTGGTCCTCTCTTGCAACCTATATCCTATGTTCTTGTGTATTGTTGATCTTGTTGTTTTGGTCGCTGTTTGATGATATGAACAACATAAAATTAAGAGAAGAACCTAATAAGTAAGAAAAAATAAAAAGACATCACAAACAATTATCAAGTATAAGAGAATTTATTCTAAATATTGCCCTATAGATTTCTCAACAACCCTTGCCCTTATTTTTGTTAGTACATTGACTGGCAAAATGCCCGAACTTACAACAAGCAAAGCATTTTACTTTGCTCATGTCCTTTTCTTTCTTGTTCTGTGAAGATGCTCCTCCTCACTGGTTTTGCTTGGTCTTCGCTTTGCGCTTTTTCCCTTGTGCAAAAAGAGCAAGCTCATCTTTTTCTTCTCTGCCCTTTCACTGCCCTTCGGTTAATGAGTTTTCCCAAATTTCCTTCTGGGTGAAGTCATCCCATAATCAACTCCAATCATGAAATGCACCCCTTCAGAGCAACTTTAACCAGCTCCGAATCATGCACAGTTTCCCCAACAACTACAAGCTCATCACGAGCTTGCTGGACCCTGTTAATTTTTCATAGGCCCTATATCATGTCTATGACTAAACTTAGTGCATAAACACACTAGGAGCCCTTAACTAGCAACTTAGCATAGCAGTACAAATCAACAGAGAAATCAATAATATTACACAAGAATATATGAGCCCAAATCTCGTTTCTTATTAGTCCATTAATAAGAAAACACTAGGGCTCCCATTCCAAGGATCATGGCCCTTCATAAACCCTAATACAAATTAGTATCATATTATACTATAAAATACACATTTTGTCCTTTGATTGATCCATGGCTTGAGATCTGATCCTTTAGATCTTCAATATGCTCAATAAAATTATAAATCAAATGCATTCCCGAGCTAGTGCCTTCCGCTCAAGGCCCTTAGATTGTTTGCAGTCCTTTGCAACTAGTCCCTTTGCAATCACACTATAGCTTCTCGATCTACTAGTTCTGCTTCTTCAGATTACATATATGACTTTCTTCTTGCAGATCTAACCTTCGAGCACTCAGATCTGACTTTCTTCTTGCAGATCTGATTTTCCAACACTTAGATTTGACTTTCTTCTTGCAGATTTGACATTCCAGCACTCATATATGACTTTCTTCCTTCTATTGCAACTCCTCTAAGGCAAATCTGCAGGTAAGTCCCTTAGGCTTCATCTTTGCACAAGTGAAAGTCCTCCACTTGTGTACCTAGGTCTCTCCTTTGGCCTCTTATAAATACTTTTGTGTGAGTGATCTTGGGGGTTTTCCTTGTCCATCAAGAAACCCTTATTTTACCATTCAACAACAAATGAGATTAAACCATTAATTAACCTGGGTCTCAAGCCCACAACTTTGGGTCAAAGCCCAACCACTTGGGTACTTGTCCTAGCAAATTAACTTTTGGTGGGTTTTCACCACTTAGAAATACCTTCCGAGCTACCCAATTTCTAATACTGTCTCTTAGTGAGGAAGGTATTTCCTTCACACCTTGAAATCTCCTACTCCATGACTTTCCTTGCATGCCCATGACCGTCCTAACATGAGTCATGACTTTCCCTTGCATGGCCATGTCTTTTCTCACATATGCCACGTTTTCTTTTTACTTGGCCAAGCTTTGTCTTGCATGGTGCATGACTATCCTCCCATGCAACATGACTTTTCCCTGCAACACCATGAGTGTTCTCACGTGGTTCGTGACTGTCCTTGCATGGGCTGAAAACTCCACTCTCTTGAACCTGAAGATTCATACTTCCATTGGGCGGTTGCTGTTCCTTTGCAGTCTCCCTCTGAAGCTAGACTCCCTCTGAGCCTACACAATCTTCACTTGATCCCTCTGCTTTTCCTCGTAGAAAGTGTTGCTACTGATCTTGCGTCTTTCCAAAGTCAGTCCCGAGTTGCGGTTGAACACTGGGTTTAATCCACTCTAAACCACCACACCTCAACTCTATAAATGTCCTTATCCTCTTGGGTCAGATACCTCATGTGCACATGGCTCCTCTGTTGGATGTGTAACTCGACAACCTAACGAGAATACAATCTCACCATCAACCTGCGATCTACACGAAGCTACCTCATCCAAGCAAAGGCACCTTATTTGCTGGACCTTTTGCTCCATGCCTAGCAGTTTCACAACTCCCTCTTTGTTAATTTTAGGTATGTTCTATGCTTAGAGCAATTTATTTCAATTTTCACAGTTACCTCAATATCTTTTCCAGATTAGCAATCACATTAGCATTAAAGTAAACTGCAGATAGAACATAAACATAAATCGCAAAGGACAAGCCAAGACAAGAGGACACAAGATGTGGTGCTAGCCAGGGACAAACCCTAATGTGGGGAAACCCTTGATCAATTCTTCTTATATGTTCTTCAATAGTTCAGCAGAGAGAGAGAGAGAGAGATAGTACGTTTACAATAGAAGTCAACACTTTGACTTATCTAGATAAGAGCATAGATCATCTCTAAGAAGATGATACATGATATCAATTGAAGACATGCTGCTTCAACTGATTCTCCAAGGTGACTCCTTCACCTATCGTTGTGCTGCATTTCGTCATCATGTTGCACCTCACTGCGCTGCACCATGTTGCACCCATCATCACTATGCCGCATCTCATCACGCTTCATTAATCATGACTGTACCCATCACTGTACTGCATTATGTGCCATTGCTGCACCATGTTGGCATACTGACCTATGTGTAGGTTGCAACTTGCTTGCTTGTTGTCCTTAGCATGCTTGCTGTTGCATGCTAGCTGTCCCTTGCATGCTAGCTGTAACATTGCATGCTTGGTGTATTTGCTGCTAAGTACCATACAACTGCCCCAATGTTAGTTAGTTGTCTCTTACATGCTGCTCTCCTTCGGAGACAGATGCTCTGGTTGTTCCGACAGTGCCCGACAGTTCCGGCAGTTTCGGCTATTCCCGACAGTTCCGACAGTTCCTGACAGTTCCGGCTGTTCCCACTGTTCCCCACAGTTCCGGCAGTTCCGACAGTTCTGGCAGTTCCGACAGTTCCCGACAGTTTTGGTAATTCTGGCTGTTCCCGGCAGTTCCGGGAATAGTCGGAATTGCCGGAACTGCCGGGAACACCGAAATTGCCGAAACTGTTGGAACAGCCAAAGCATTTGTCTCCGAAGGAGAGCAACATGCAAGGGACAACTAACTAACATTGGGACAGTTGTATGGTACTTAGCAGCAAATACACCAAGCATGCAATGTTACAACTAGCATGCAAGGGACAACTAACATGCAATAGCAAGCATGCTAGGGACAACAAGCAAGCAAGATGCAACCAACACATAGGTCAGTATGGCAACATGGTGCAACAATGGCACATAATGCAGTATAGTGATGGGTACAGTCATGATTAATGAAGCATGATGAGATGCAACATAGTGATGATGGGTGCAGGATGGTGCAACACTGTGAGGTGCATCATGATGACGAAATGCAGCACAACGATAGGTGAAGGAGTCACCTTGGAGAATCAGTTGAAGCAGCATGTCTTCAATTGATCTCATGTATCATCTTCTTAGAGATGATCTATGCTCTTATATAGATAAGTCAAAGTGTTGACTTCTGTTGTAAACGTACTATCTCTCTCTCTCTGCTGAACTATTGAAGAACATATAAGAACAATTGATCAAGGGTTTCCCCACATTGGGGTTTGTCCCTGGCTAGCGCCACATCTTGTGTCTTCTTGTCTTGGCTTGTCTTTTGCGATTTATGTTTATGTTCTATATGCAGTTTACTTTAATGCTAATGTGATTGCTAATCCGGAAAAGATATTGAGCTAACTGTGAAAATTGAAATAAATTGCTCCAAGCATAGAACATACCTAAAATTAACAATAAATCAGATTATAGAACTTAATGAAGATAGAGATGAAGTTCATTACAAGCTTCAGAAATATCATAACAAAATGAAAAGTTTGTTTGATAGAAAAGCTAGGGAAAGAGATTTTAAGGAAGGTGATTTGGTATTAAGATGGGATGCTAGAAGAGAAGACAAAGGAAAACATGGAAAGTTTGATAACCTCTGGTATGGACCTTTTAGCATTGCTGAGGTTAAGGGTAATAACACTTTCATCCTGCAGAATTTGGAAGGACAATATTTTTCATTGCCTGTCAATGGGAAATACTTGAAGCACTACATTCAGTATTGAGAGGTTCCCCATTCATTCATCATTGTATATCACCGAAGAGTTTATTTTACATGTAGTGTGTACTTGTTTCAACAGAGACCCCATTAGCCCAAGGAGAAGGCACATGGATCTGCACCCTGCAGGAGGAAGCAGTCCCCAGTTGGAGCCAATGTTGTAACATCCTTTATTTTTGATAAGTTAGCTTTTATTTATAAAAGAGGGTATAAAAAAATAAAGAATATAAAAAAATGAAAATGAAGAAATAGAAAATAAAAAGAAATGAAATGAACCCCATCAAGAGAAAATCAAAATTTGTACAAGTGAGCCTGTTTAAATGCTACTTCAAAGAAATAAATTGCATTGTAATAAATTAAGGTTTTGTGTGCAGCCTATTTAAATGCCACAACCCGTTGTTTTCATTTGACTCATATTGTTTAATCATGATCAAATCATTTAAATTTACGTTTTAGAATAAAGAATAAGTTCACCAAATTGTTTAATCTTGGTAAAACATTATTAGATAGGATAGAATAGAATAAATTTTTGGTCTAACATTCTCAAAATTTGGCCAAGAGATATACTAGATTAAAGATTGGATTGATTAGTAGATAATTACCTCTTAAGGGTGATTCATTTTTGTATTAATTTAAACTTTTATTATGTCTTAAGCCAAAGTCAAAAACGACAAATCAACTTTGTCGCCAAGCACTAAGCAGTTGACACTTTTGGACGGTGATCGACTTCCCTGCCCAGATCAACGACGAGGAAGCCATTTCGCATCCCCTTCCACTGTTGCGCGATAATTGCAGGGGGGATCCGAAAAGTAGTTTTCCTTCACGCGGCCCCCTTGCAACGTGTCACTCCCTCCTCACTTCGCAACCCCTTGCTCATTGCCACTTACCACTACCCCCCCGAAATCCGCTTACCCACTTTGCACGTACGTCATCCCTCCAACATCATTCTCTTTCTTGCGCCTTCCAATCCCCAACCATTTCACTCCACGTGTCCATATTTGTTGCAGTTTATCTGCCTATCCGTTTCTTCTAGCCGTTATATTCTCTCACTGGTCATAAATGAAAATCCTCCCGTTCAGTAATGGTTTCCCTTTAACAATAATGCATTATCTGTTATAAATAAGCCCCTTATCCCATTACGCGATTTTCCCTCGCTTTGTCTTTTATTCAGGTTTCCTAAAGTTCAACTGTTCCTTGTTTCTGCTCTGCGGCATAACTGAATTTACCTTCAGAACGAAACCTCTTCTCTGTCAGGTATTTTCATCCCTAACCTTCTGTTATTTCTTCCTCCTATTCTGCAAATAATGGCTCCTAAAAGAAAAGACCAGCCCTCTGCTAGTCAAACTTCATCACAGGAAAATCCCAAAGTCTCTGATACCCCAGACCTTGATCACATTCCCTTAGCTGACCAGTTCTTCAAAATTACAGACACAGAGTGTGAATTCGACATGTTTGAATTGCACCATTGGTTAAAGCAGACTTACCAGGACTCTGAAGATGAAATCAACTTATGGGAATCTTTATTGCCCATGTACATGTTTCCTCAGACCCATCTTTTTCCTGACTTAGTCATGTGGTGTCAAGCTAAGTACAATCCCCTACAGAGAACTGTGGTAGCTCATAATGGAGACATTCTGATATCCATCACCCCTGAAACTATCAATAAGATGCTTCTTATCCTTGAAAATAATTCCCTTAGCTTTTTCTCCACTGTTGTCTTAATGGATCTATACCATAAGCTCACTTTCCCCCAAAGAGCTCAAATTTTTTAGATCTTTCTTCCAGAAGATGTTGAACTTCCTAAAAAGAACCCTCCTTATCCAACATCCATGTTCCTTGAGAGAGCTAAACACATCATTTCCTTAATTTCTTGCTTGTTAGGTTACCAAACAAATCAATGGGTAGATGAATCTATCTTAGGTTATCTATCCATATTCTCCAAAGAAAACAAACTTGCTTTCATGTATAATTACAGTCAATTTTTGGCTGAAAGTATGCATGAACAATTGATGAAAATTACTACTGAAGGAGTATTTAAATATTCCTCTGTGCTAGTGCATATGATTCTTTTTCAATAGGGAGACAGGTTGCCTATAACTTTACACAAGCAGGATGATCAACAAGTGATTCAAGCAGTCACACAATGGACTTCATTGATCAGGAGGAACTCAACTGAGTTCAAGTTTTCAGATTTCATTGACTGTTTTATTCATCCAGTTGCATAGATTCTCAGCAGCCAGACCGAGCCTAGGATCAGTCCAGAAATCAAAAGGATCCTGCATCTGAGTGACCAAGCCAAGATAGGGGACTGGTATCTTTACCAGAATTATACATAGATTAGAGTGTATGGCTGTGAACTAGCTCCATACAAATTGCCCAAATATGTTCCAATGAGAATTTTCTCTCTGGAATATATTAGGCAAATGATTAATATGGATGAACTTCATTTCATTTCAGGGAAGAGGAAATCTCAGTTCAAAATCAAGTCACAAGTAGGATCATTTATTTGCAATACCAGATCAACAGGTATTGAAGCAGATTCAATCCTCAAATAAAGAGGATGCTCAAACCAAGGAGATAGCAAAAAGTGAGCAACACAGAAGAAATGCTCAAGTTGATCATTGAGCAAAATGTACAGATAAAGACAATGGAAGAGCAAATTGAGAAATTGCTTAAAGAAAAAGAGGAATTTGCTCAAGTAGCCATAGCTCCAATTACAACTATACCTATTACAGTGTCAAGGACAGCAGGGGAATCAACATCAGCAGAGTCTACATCAACAACAGGAGATTTAAACAAAGTCATACAGGAGCTGTCTCTCCAGAGACAAGAGAATGAAAAGCTTCACAAGAAATTTAAGAATCTGGAGACTCAGAAGATTAAAAATGACACTCTTTATGTTGAAGAGATGCAGAAGACCCATAGATTGACCAGAAGGATAGAAGAGTTGGAAAATGAGTCATTAATGGCTCAGACCTTGGCCCAAGCCAAGGAAAATATTTGGGAAGACATCAGTGAGGCTATAACTGAAGTTTGGCTCTCCATACAAATTAATTTTGAACAGGTTGAGCTGATAAATAGGTGCCAGACATCTATTGAAGAAGTTAGAGAACTTCTTAAGGATAAACCAAGTGAAGCCACAAACACGATTAAAGTTCTAAATTCAAAAACAAGAGCCGAGTTGGAGCAGATTCAAATTGTGGATAGGATTGAAACTATTTTGGAGATTAAGAAGGTTTTGTAGAAAAAGAATCTCATGACTCAGTTGGAGACCAAGTGCCAAGCCTTCAAAACTATTGTCCAAAGGTTTCATTTCAAGTTCAACTTACTCAACCAGAGAGGACTACCAGGATTAGTGGCACCAAATGACAGGTTGATCAGTTTGGAGGAATATTGTCAGAAGCTTTAATCATCAAGCATAATCAAGCATAAAATTAAACACATTTTTGTTAATAAGCCTACTTTTGAAAAGTATACTGAGGTTGATGAAGTCTATAGGAAGTTGGTTAATCTTTCTATACCAAGTAAAGATAGGTGGGATCACCTATGTGAAATTATCGAGTAACTTTCATCATCAATTGAGAGACACCTAGGCAACACTTTTTGGGGACCAGATCACCAACAGATTCCTTAAGGATAGTGCCAACACTAAGCAATTTTAGAATTCCTATAATTTTGTACTATTTTTGTATTTTGTTAAAATGTCTCTAGAAGATCTTTCATTCTGTATAAATAACTCTTCCTTCAAGTTATTAAGGGTTGAACCCTTGGATGAGCTTTCAAAGCAGAATTGTAATCGAGTTGGAGATTTGCTTCAAATTAATGAAAGGATTCTGAATTTGCCTCAAATAGTTTGTCTTCTTGTAAGTTTTTCTTATGTGTTCATTTCATTATGTTTTTCTTCATGTATTTAAGTCTTTATGGAGAAATCTGGGTAAGATCAAACTGAATATCAATCCATCTTAAATCCCCTGTGAAGTTATAAACAATAACTAGAGATTAGTTTATAAAACTGTTTGTTATTATAAACTCCTCTATATAAATAAATTGTCACACCCATCTGCATTAGATTAAATACATTCTGTTGACCATGGAAACATTGTTTACCTGCTTTCCTTCTTATAATCAATTAAATATTCTGTTTGAATATTTAGTAGCTTGTAATTCTTTAAGATTCTGCTATTCACTCAATTAAAATCAATTAACTATTTTAGACAAATAAACAACCCTTTCATTCTATTTGGCAAGTGTTAAAGTTTAAGCACCTGTTTTCAAATTGGTCAAAACATTGGTCATCCAAAAACTTTAAAACAAACAAAACATATAGATGCTCTGACATGATTAATTAACCTAGATTCATCTCAGAGGACAACAGTACGCAGTGGTGTTTGGGGACATTCCACTAGGGCAACCACTAGACAGGGGATTTGAGCACACTATTGAGTTGGAGCCATGTGTGCAGGCAGTGATCACCACCCCTTATAGGCATCCTAAGGCCTATAAGGACGAGATAGAGAAGGCCATCTAGGAGTTTCTAGCATTGGGCCATATCAGGCCAAGTTCCAGTCCCTTTGCTTCTTCAGTGGTACTGGTGAAGAAGAAGGATGGAACCCTTCAGATGTGCATTGACTACTTGTCGCTCAACTGGAAGACACTGAAAAACCGGTACGGCGGTACCCCATTCCTGGCATAGATGAGTTGATGGACGAGCTTAGAGGAGCCAAGTACTTCTCTAAGATCAATCTGTGTTCAGGGTACTGCCAGATCAGGGTATCCCTAAGACAACTTTTTGGTGCCACTATGGGCACTTCGAGTTCCTGGTCATGCCATTTGGATTGACCAGCGCTCCGGCCACCTTCAAGTCATGCATGAACCTGTATTTTGGGGACAGTTGAGGTGGTTCGTGCTAGTTTTCTTCGATGACATTTTGATTTACAGCCGGATATGGGAGGAGCACTTCCAATACTTGGAGGAGGTACTTCGCATTCTGGAGGAGCAACAGTTTTTTGCCAAGCTTTCCAAGTGCGAGTTTGGTTTGACAGAGATGCTCTACCTATGACATATCATTGGTGCTGATGGGGTGAAGGTCTGTGAGGAGAAGATTCAAGTCATTCGAGATTGGCCAATACATCGAGATGTGACTGTGTTGAGGGGCTTCTTGGGCATTTTCACCTACTACAGGAAGCTTTTCAAGGGGTTCTCACAGCTAGCAGCACATTTGACCGACTTGACCAAGAGAGGGGCTTTCACATGGACTGATGGAGCACATGTTGCCTTTGACTGCTTCAAGGAGGTGATGAGTGGTTGCTCGGCCTTGGCACTTCCAGATTTTTCCCAGCCATTCACCATGGAGTGTGATGCATCCAGGGTAGGAGTTGGAGTAGTATTGTCGCAGGAGGGGCATCCCATTGCTTTCGAGAGTCGGAAGCTCTGACCACACGAGCTATCATATTCCATATATGACAAAGAGATGCTTGCCATCATGCATGCATAGGCCAAATTCCATCAGTACTTGGTGGGCAACAGGTTTTTAGTGAAGACTAATCACAACAGTCTTCGTCACTTCATGGGGTAGCAGGGCCTCAATGACAGGCAACAGAGATGGGTCAGCAAGGTGCAGGCCTATGACTTTGATATAGAGTATTTGTAGGGGAAGCACAATGTCGTGGCTGATGCTCTATCTCGAAGGCCAGCTAGTTTATCCCTCATGAGCATTTGCCATGATTGGAAGGCTTAACTGTTGGTGGAGTACTCCAAGGATAGGAGGGCATGCGAGGTATTGGAGGGCACCCATGTAGATGAGCGTTACAGAGTGATGGATGAGGTCACCTATTACAAGGGGCGCATTTTCTTAGTACCCAACTCGCAGTTGAGGGAGAAGGTACTCCAGACAGAACATGATTCACCATTATTTGGGCACCAGGGGTTCCGAAAAACTTATATGGTAGTCAGGGAGATTCACGTGGAAGGGCCTCAAGGGGGACGTGCTGCAGCATGTACGGGAGTGTGAGGCATGTCAGAGGAACAAGGGGGAACTGATCCACCCCGTAGGATTGCTACAACCACTTCCCATCTCTGAAGGGAAAAGAGAATGTATTTCTATGGATTTCATCATAGGGCTCCCCACAGTGCAGGGGAAGGATTGCATCTACGTAGTGGTCGATAGGTTGACCAAATTTGGCCACTTTTTTGTCATCCCCACCAGATACACAGCTGCACAGGTTGTAGAACTGTTCTTCCTGGAGATTTTCAGGTTGCACGGGCTCCCCAAGAACATAGTGAGCGACAGGGACATCGGGTTCATGGGAGGTTTTTGGCAGGAGCTCTTCAGATTGGTAGGGACTGAGCTCACTCCTAGCACCAACTACCATCCTCAGACATATATCCAGACCGAGAGGGTTAATTAGTGGCTGGAGGGGTACCTGAGGAACTACGTGACCGGTCAGCAGAGGGTTTGGATTTGGTGGTGGTCGATGCTCTATCTCGAAGGCCAGTTGGGTTATCCCTCATGAGCATTTGCCATGATTGGAAGGCTTAGCTGTTGGTGGAGTACTCCAAGGACAGGAGGGCATGCGAGGTATTGGAGGGTACCCATGCAAATGAGCGTTATCGAGTGATGGATGAGGTCATCTTTTACAAGGGGTGCATTTTCTTAGGACCCAACTTGCAGTTGAGGGAGAGGGTGCTCTAGGCAGCACATGGTTCACCATTATCCAGGCACCATGGGTTCTAGAAAACTTATATAGCAGTTAAGGAAAGATTCATGTGGAAGGGCCTCAAGGGGGACATGCTGCCGCACGTACGGGAGTGTGAGGCATGTCAGAGGAACAAGGGGGAACTGATCCACCCCGCAGGATTTCTACAACCACTTCCCATCCCTGAGGGGAAATGGGAAAGTATTTCTATGGATTTCATCACAGGGCTCCCCATAGTGCAGGGGAAGGACTGCATCTACGTAGTGGTTGACAAGTTGACCAAATTTGCCCACTTTTCTTCACCCCACCAGATACATGACTGCACAGGTTGCAGAACTGTTCTTCCGGGAGATTTTCAGGTTGCATGGGCTCCCCAAGAACATAGTGAGCGACTGGGACAACAGGTTCATGGGAGGCTTTTGGCAGGAGCTCTTTAGATTGGTAGGCACTGAGCTCACTCCTAGCAGCAGCTACCATCCTCAGACATATGGTCAAACCTAGAGGGTTAATCAGTGACTGGAGGGGTACATGAGGAACTACGTGACTGATTAGCAGAGGGCTTGGATTCTGTGGTTGCATCTGGGCGAGTACAGCTACAATACCACACACCACATGTCCATTGGTATGACTCACTTCTGTGCTCTATATGGATATGATGGATCATCTTTCGCTGACATTGTTTTTGGAGACAACCGGGCCCCAAAGGTCAAACACTGGGTCCAAGAGAGCTAAGATATCCTCAAGGCTCTCAAGGATAATTTGGTGATAGCCCAAAATCAACAGAAATTATACATAGACCGACACAGGACGGAGAGGCACTTCGAGGAGGGGGACTTAGTATACCTCCAGTTGCAGCCATATAGGCAGTCCACACTAAAGTAGAAGGGGGTCGAGAAGCTACAACCACGCTTCTATGGGCCCTACCGGGTGATTAGACAAGTTGGGGAGTAGAATCCACAATGTTTTACATCTCATGCCTTAAAAAGGTGCTGGGACAACAGGTGACAACAATAGCTGATCTAACCCCACAGGATGATGAGGGCCACTTGGTTTTGGAACCGAAGGCCATTTTGGAGAGCAGGGAAAGGAAATCAAGGAGCAGGACCATCAGGGAGTTCTTGCTGCATTGGAAGAACTTGCTGGATGAGGATGCCACCTGGGAGGGTGAGCACATATTGGAACACTCAACTTTGAGGTTGCTTGAGGGCAAGCAACATTTGGGAGGGGAGGATTGTCATGTCCCTTCTCAAATACATTTTTAACAGGGTGCTGCTACACAATTTTGCACAATTTTGGCTAAGGAAGAGAACCCATCATTTTCGACTTAGGGACTTAGGAGGCAATTTGACTTTATTTGGTTGCTAGTGGAATGTGGGGGGCACCCACATGAGAGTTCGAATTGGCCCATTCGAATAGCTTGGAGGGAAAGTCGAATAGGTGGATAGAAGGGCCCACATGAGGCTAGGGAGACCCAAGGAGTTATAAGGAGGGAGCAACTCTCATTTTGGGATTCCTTCTTACATCTTGCAAACAAAACTACTTGACTGTTCGCTCTGCAGTTTAGTTGAGTCAACCGACTGTTTAGCCACGAATCTCTCAAGCGAGAGATTCAACCTCTACTTTGGGGGAACATCCGTGCTTGCCCTAGAGAGGTAGTTCCACAAGTTTTTCAGGAGTTCCAGGGTTGCGAGACAATACCATTATTCAGTGCAGAGCATGGAGTGCGTATTTTTGGGCAGTTGGAGAATATGCAGAGGGAGCTAGGAGCCATCAGAGATGAGGTGTTTGCCGGGAGAGTTAGATGGTTGAGATAGCAGCAATAACTCAACATCCTTGCCGGGTTTTACAACCAGCAGAGCCAACATTCTAGCAGTTCAAATCGCTGTGCTAGGGGACAACGTAGAGGCCATTCCAACAGTTTTCGTGAAGCTTAGGAGCAGGTGCCATAGGTTGAAAGCCCATATGGGAAGTCAGGAATTTGATAGCAGAGGTTAGCCCAACCCTTTGGGACCGTTTCCGGGAGGATTTACAGGGAATTTCCAACATGCCGAGTTTTGCAGTTGCAGCGGAAGTTGGGCTCCAAGGGGGTCGAATTTCAGAAGTCTAAACCAACCAAAATCCTTTGTGGGTTTTTCTGGATTTAGGCCAAGGATTCTAGGGTTCAAAGCACATAATTTTCTGGGCAGTAGAAGTGCACCTTCCAGCTATTCGAACTTCAGCAGAAAGGTAGTTTTCTGGGGTAGCGTAGTGCAGATTGGTGCAACAGTTGGACAAACTTTAGTTCAGCCATTTTCTCACCTGGGTTTGGTCATGCTTGTCCATTGAGACAAGCCCAGGTGCACCATCTTGTTTTCCATTGTATTTAGCCTTCAGAAAAGTAATAAAATGGCTCACCAGTTCCATATTTGCAGCTTTTCTATGGATGTTCAATGTGTATTTCATTTTTATAATTTGCTACACAGGTTATTTGCTTTATATCACTTGTATTCCTATATAGGAACATTACATGAACTTAGTAGCATAGTGCCCGAACTGGTGGCATGAAAAGCACTTGATCTTGCTGAGGTCCTTTTTCTTCTTCTCACCCTTGGTGTTTGACTCTCCACCACAACAATTCTTTTTGCCCTTTGACTTTCCCCATTTGCTGGCTAGGGCAAAGTTCTCTTCATCTTCTTTGGTCTCAGCAAAAGACCTAGATTGAGCTTGTCTATGAATCTCTTCTTAGACACAATCACCTCATAATCACTCCTAGGATGGAATCTTTTCTTTGGCACATATCCCATTTGGGAAGGCTTGCCATGATTTGGTGAAACCTAATAGGGAAAAATTCACCAGATCCTTACCTGGAACTCTCACCCACATCAACCAACTCTTCTCTCACTTAGGTAAACTTGGTGAGGTAAAACCAGTGTTTTCAGAAACGGCCGAGCCGACTCCGATTCGGCCGAGCCAGATCCAGCCAAGGCTTGGTCGGGTCGGCTCGGTGGATGAAGGAACGACTGGCCGGTTTGTTACCGAGTCGGATGAGTCGGTCACTAACTCAAACGACTCAGTAACAAATCGGCCGGCTTGGTCACCCACGCACACGCACGACCAACGAGGTCTTTTGGGGGAAACATTGGACCGCACGACCAATTCTAATTTTCTTTAGGGTGATTTTGAGGTCAATATACCTCTCCCAACCCTATAAAAGCTACCCAACCTCTCTCATTTCCTCACAACTATCTCAATGCATTTGTGTGAGAATTTGTGAGGAGTTTGTGAAGAGTTGTGGAGTTTGTTTTTGGAGTAGCAGTGAGGAGTCTTGGACAAGCATTGGAGCAACAGTGAGGAGCTTCTTGGGCAGCCATTGGAGCAACATTGAGGAGTTGGTTTGTTGGAGTAACATTGAGGAGGTAGTTTGTGCCTAGAGCTATTTTTTTTTTCACTTCTAAAATTTGTTTTTGCTTATTTACTTTTTTGTGCAAATCTGGAAATTGAAAAGAGTCTTTTTTGTAAAATAAATGAACATTGAAGCAATGTTATTTTTTGGTTTTCATTTTCATATTTTTTCCTTTCATTTCCAAGTCAAAAAATGGCTCCTAGAGTGAAAGATGCTCCTTGGGCATATGCTGAAATGGTTGATAATCAAATGTATTTCAAATTTTGTCATAGAAAAATTAAGGAGGGTCCTGTGGGCATTCATAGGCTGAAACAACACTTGGCTGGTATTAGAGGCCAAATTACTCCATGTGAAGCACTATCAATACAAATTGGGGAGATTAGGAAGGAGTTGTTAAATAACTTTGAGAAGTTTCAAGAAGAAAAAACTAGGCCAAAAGAAATAGAGGCTGAAATTGGGAGGAAGAGGAGTATACAATAAATGATGGCTTCCAACCCCCATTTTGATTTTGAGGGCTCTTCATCTATCCCTTGTACTAATGCATCCAACCCCTTCCGCTATGTTTGTTCCTCTTTGGAGTCCATGCAAGAAAAGAAGGGTAAGGGTAAAATAAATAAGAAGGGTGATATGAATATCAAAAGTTATTTCACTATCACACCCTCCTCTCCATCAAATGCACATGGTCCTCAAGTTAGTAGAAGTCATATGCAACCCACTTGAGATGACCATTGGAAGAAAGAATTGAGGGAGACTACTTGTGATTACATAGCTAGATGATGATATGATGCTTATATCCCCTTCAATGCTTCCCGTTCACCATATTATGAGCCTATGTTTGATGCAGTATTTGTTGTTGGAATGGGCTTCAAAGCCCTAGTATGCATGAGTTAAGGGGGTCTTGTTTGCGAAAAGAAATTTCCTCCATTGATGAGTATTTGAAAGATTTCAAAAGCTCATGGGCAAAATCAAGATGTACCATCATGTCAGATGGATGGACTGATCAAAGGAATCGTACCATCATAAACTTTCTTATCTTTTGCCCACAGGGAACCATGTTTCTAAAATCAGTTGATGCATTTGATAGTGTAAAATATGAACAATTGTTGTTTCAGTTGTTGGATGAGGTTTTTGAGGAGGTGGGGGAGGCTAATGTTGTTCCAATCATCATAGATAATGCCTCTAATTATGTTCTTGCTGTTAAACTGTTAGAGGAAAAACACAAAACCATCTTTTGGACCTCATGTGTTGCACATTGCATAGACCTCATGCTTGAGGATATTGGCAAATTAGATTGGGTCAAGAACACTATAGAGCATGCCAAAAGCATAACAAAATGTATCTACAATCATTCATGGATTTTAAGCTTGATGAGGAAACACACAGGGGGCAGGGATATTATTAGGCTTGCCATCACTAGATTTGCAACTCATTTTTTGACATTGCAATCTTTGCTTTCCCAACATAGAAACTTGCAAAAGTTGTTTTCTAGTGATGAATGGAATGAAATCCATTGGTCTCACCAAGAGGATGACAAAGATTTGAAAAAGAAAGTTAATGAAGAAATATTTTGGAAAAAGGCAGCAAAGATTGTGAAGGTTGTTGAGCCATTGGTTAAGGTGTTGCGGTTGGTGGATGGGGAAATATTGGCTATGGGCTTCATTTATGAGGCTATGTATCAAGCAAAGGAGCAAATAAAGACAACATACAAGGATAGAGTGGCTAAGTATGGGCATTTGGGTAATCATTGATGAAAGATGGAACAATCAACTCCATCGCCTTATACATGTAGTTGGGTATTTTTTGAACCCAAGGTATCATTATAAAGATCTGGAGGCAGGAGCTTTGGGTGGGGAGGTTAGAGATGGATTGATTGACTGCATTGATCGCATGGTCCCTATGGAGAGTGATCAACTAGAGATACATCGACAGATCACTTGTTTCAGCAAAGCCACAGGTACCTTTGGCAAGAACCTAGCAAGGATTGCAAGGGAAGCATATGAGCCAGGTAAACAAACAATTTCAATTTTCAAATTCTTATTTTGTTAAATTGTTTATAATTTCAAAGTTGGATATAATTTGTAATTTTGTTGAGCTAACTCATTACACAACTATGTTTTTTGCAGCACAATGGTGGGAGGCATTTGGTAGCCATTGTCCTCAATTGCAAAAGTTTGCAATTCGTATTTTGAGTCAAACTTGCAGTGCTATTGGTTGTGAGCGCAATTGGTCTGTCTTTGAGAGGATTCACACGAAGAAGAGAAACCGTTTGAATTAAAAACGGTTAAATGATCTAGTCTGTGTCCAATACAACCTCCGGCTCAGATGCAACCAATTGCTGAACAAAAGATCTGATTCAGATCCCATTGTGTTGGAAGATATTCATCCAACATCAGATTGGGTAGTGGAGAGTCATCCAACAGAGTTTGATTCTGATGAGGATCTTGATTTGGATTTACAGACAGAGGCATTAGTTGAAGAAAATGTTCAGTTGAATGCAGATCCACTTGTACCAGATGTAGCTAAATCTTGCACCATGTAGCACAAGTGTAGCAAGAGGCAAGGAAAGCTCCCTAGAGACAGCTTCTGGGTTGATTGTAGACCAGTGCCTAGGACATCTTAAATAGAGGAGTGCTTGTAAGGTATATGCGAGGGGTTTGCAACACTCCAATTGTCACGTATTGAAAGATAATGAGGGGGCTTGGTTCATTCCTCCAAAGGTATGAGCTATGGATTTCAGGTACCCCCTCACACACACAGTTCCTAGTAGTATCACATAGAACAATGAAGGCCGATTACTTCAAAGGGGATTACAACTTAATAGGCTTTGTTGAGTAAATGAAAGAGGATTAGGAGAAAGTATAACTCATCATATAGAGCCCAAAACATCCAAAATTCTATATTGAACACATAGAGCTATAAGCAATGGGAAATTCTACACTTGTTTGAGTTACACGCAAAATTAATGGACTGGAGAGAAGATGGGTGCTATGATTCTTATAGAACAGTTTAAAGATATACTTCAACCCTTCATACATGCATTATGCATTAATAAATCAATACACATGGATCTGTAAGGAAGCATGAAATAATTTCTAGCAGCTATTGTAGCACACATGCAGAGAAGAATATGAACATAATGGAATTAACAAAAGGAAAAACATACTGTAATGCTAAGAAGGAGGAATCACCACCATTTCTGTGATAGTCTAAAGATCTGCCTGTGTAAAGTAATACAATCTAAGATAACAATCATTCACTTACAGAGTTATGAGCCAAAATATGGTATCACAGAGTTTAGCCCTCTCGGGTGAGAAATTCCGGAACCTCTGTATAATATTGCTTCCCCCTATTTATAAGAGGAGGGGGAGCTGGAATTACAGTCTACAAAATATCTGAGCTTGAGCCCTAGCTGTCATGCTAGACTAGTTGTCTCGGTTAGTGTTAGGCTCTGTTGCCCCAAAAAGATTACAATTGGGATCAAATCCCTTTCTTGGAAATAAACAGAGATAAATGCACAGAGAAAGAAAATGGAGAGGGGAAGGAGGAGGTGTCCCCTTGTTGTTTCAGTGGAAGCCCTTGATTTAGCCACGTCCCTACTATCATCATGCTTCTCATTGTTGTTGAGGTGGTTCGCTGCTGCTCGACCGATTTCTCTCTATTATGCCTTAATTGCTTGAGTGAGCTGTTCAGTGGAGAAGTGATGGAGTGTGAGAGTCGTGTGCCCAAGCGGTCATTTTTTTAATGACAGAGTGGAGCACCATGCCGTGCCATTAAGACTTCCTGAATCCTGCGCATACTGATCTGCAGCCGCGCCATGCCTTATTTAATATCACCGCTGTCGACCCATTCGCCCATTTAATCTTTGCAACAACGCTATCAGTGCACCACGGCCGCGGGTCATTTAATCATTTAAAACTGACAAACAGGTGGGCACTTTTGATTTTCTCTTAGGCTCCTAAAGACAACCCCTTTTATGAATTTCCTTATACGACCGGGGGCTGGAACCAAAGGCCCATGTGTTTGGCGCTAAAGCTCTCAATAACTACACGGGGGGCCTTTTTCTTTATATCGCAGAAGTCCCTCATCAGTCGATTTCCCGGACCCGAAGTCTTTATAGATCACATCTCATAATATATCGCATCCGAGGCTTTTCCTTATTGCAATAGCAATCACTGATAAGCCTGAAATCAGGAACCGCCGATTGCCAATAAACACGCTGACGTCATCACTGCCACGTGTCACTTGTGAGTGGTGACACGTGGCACTCGACAATAGCCCCATAGGACCCCTAAAAACACCAAAAACATGTGACACATGTCCACCCGCCACGTCATCATCTATGTGTGCCATGTCATTGCTGACGTCAGCTGCCATGTTAGCTCGGTGGACCAATCAGAGGCCACCACGTGGAGGAGAGAGAAGGGGAGAGCCAGACCCTTGTTTTGTAAAGCTTTTCCTTTGTATTTGGTTTTCTCGACCCCTTGATGATTTAACACTGAAGCCCAGTTCTTCAGCAATTCCCGTGATATCGACGATTGACGATGATTTTGGCCCTGCGCTGGTGTGCACCCCTTTGCGCCTGCGATCGCCGATCTGCGATATTGGCACTTGACCTTGAAACCCGCTGATAAAACGTTCTGCCTGGACCTGGGACCCTCCGATAGTCGATTTGCGATAAATGTGCTGCCCGGACCCGCTGATAGCCGATATGCGATATCGGCGATCGACGGATCACCGTTCTCGCACCCCGCCAGTATTCCTTGCCCGCCAGAAAGCCCGACTAGCGATTGCGATTTGTCCCTGGGTCGATTGCTGTTCTCGCACCCCGCCAGTATTCCTTGCCCACCAGAAAGCCTGATTAGCGATTGCGATTTGTCCCCGGGTCCCGATTGTGATTTACCCTCCATACTTAGCCATTTTCTTGGTTTGCTGGGCTTTTCCAAGGTAGACCTTCAAAATGCTTTATCTTCTGCTCCAGGAGTCCATTTTTGGACTTCTATATACCACTGGAAAGCTCTTTTCGAGAACGATGCAATGGAGAGGGTCTGATCTGGCTCTGATAGCTTATGTGGCCCAAAAATTAGCATCAAACTTCACTGCTATTGGGCATTTGAAGCAACTGGTGACTAAAAAATCAATGAGTGACAACACCAGCCTCAGGCCCAGCCCCAAGTCCTCCAGTTGCAGGCGCTTCCTCTACCCAGCCACGACGGAAGTGCATATCTCATCTATCTCAACGTGCAGCTGCTGCGCAGCCTGCTAGTGCTACCACTACTACTGCTACAGTTGCAGTTGGAGATGATGATGAGGAGGAGCCATGGGTTTCCCTATCTGACTCTGATTCAGAGTCTGAGCTAGATGATGTTGGCTCCTCTAGCAGTAGCCAGTAGTACTGGTGACTAGTGATGTTTTGCAGTTTACTTTTGCTGTAGAGGCCATTTCTAGCCTCCTTGGTTATGTGTTTTTGTTTTGATCTCTATATCATCATTTATGTATGTATTGGACAATGCAGTGGGTGCCATTTTGATCTAATGGATATATTCATGAGCCTAGTTTGATCATATGTTGTCTTCTCTCTATACTCTAAAGCTTTGTGTTTGGAAACATGAATGAAAATCTTTAAAATTATGTTTTTAATAAAAAAATAAATATTTAATGTATTTTTTATAATGATCGAGTCATTGAAATCAAATCGGCCAAGTCGATATCGAGTCAAAGTCGGAGTTAGAGCTAACCCTCGACTGTTTCCGAACTGGAGTCGGAGTTTTAAAACATTGGGTAAAACAGAATGGAATCAGACTTGGACATTTTGATAGTCCTCAATTTATCCTTTAACACTAGTTTCCTGGCCTCACTCGAACCTTGATAGATGCCAATGATGGCAATCCACATGGTTTTGGTTGTCTTCTTGGCGGTCAAGTGAGGAATAATGTTGTCTTTGACCCCCTCCAAGATGATTCTTCTCGCTTTAGCATCTCGTCGGTTACGCACAATCAACTGTTGAGGATCATGGGGTGCAACTGTGAAATTATCAACAAATTCCCACACCCCTTGTTCCTCCAGCACCACGACAATCCTCTCACGCCAAGAACAGAAGTTGGACGCACCGTCCAACCTATCCTTGAATCTGAGGCCCTGATATGCCATACTGCCAATTTGCACTTCCTAGAAACCCTAGCAATCAAATCGAATTGGTGAACTTGCTTCCATTGAATCACAAAACCTGTTCCCGAGGATAAAATCCGTGTTTGGTCTTCAATCAGAGGCTACGCTCTGCTACCATGTTAGATTTCCTTGAAACCCAGTAACTGATTTGCAAATTTCTAAGTGTGCTACCAGAAATACAAACAACTATTGTTCTGAAATCTTAAATTACAAATACACTGAGTTTTCTAACTTAGCATGCACGACAAAAATAAATAAATCAGAAGACAAATACATTCAACACATGAACACAAGATATACCCAAGAAATCCCAACTCTGGGGAAAACCTGCAAACTATGTGTGTCTTTTATTATCTTCGTCAAAGGTAATTCTTCAGAAAATTTACAGCAAGGGAAAACTTCCCTTTCACCACAAAAACATCCTGATTAACTCCCCAAGGAAAATCAAACTCCTGTGCACTCGTTCTGCTGTGTGGTTGCGCAGTTCGGCCTATTTGTGCGCAACCCTGTCTCTCTGCACACACGTGTGAGTTGAATGGATGCACTGAGGCTGTCTGAGTTAG
Organism: Pinus tabuliformis; assembly: GCA_031772625.1. Lineage (NCBI taxonomy): Eukaryota > Viridiplantae > Streptophyta > Pinopsida > Pinales > Pinaceae > Pinus > Pinus tabuliformis. The sequence goes on along the minus strand of CM062816.1, from coordinate 1,191,558,456 downwards.
AGCAATTCGGCCTTCACTCGATCACTCCTTCTTGGTCGCTGAAACTCTGTGATCTTCTGAAACTCTAGTCTCTCCCTTCGATGATCTGATACTTACTGCTTGTGCCCAATGAACTGGCCACTTCTTTGCTCTATCTCGTCATGTAATTTCAACCCAAACCCCACAAACGCTCTCAACGATTGAAATTAGATCTTGATGAAGCTCTGAGATTAAATCGTAAGTTGACTTTAGGATTTTAAATTTTTCCTAAATCTAACTTTAGGAAATAGTTAAATAAATTAATATTTTGCAAAGTGGTTGTCTTGTGGGTCCCTCTGCTACCCTTGGTGCCTAGGCAAGCAAGACCCATACTTCTCTACTGCAATCAACAATCTTTGCAATGGTAGTAGATCCCAAATTTTAGCTTAGTGTTGCTTTGCAGGTTCTTGATTGATGATGATGACCACTGTCCTTGTTGGTATTGTTTAGAGGATAACTTGTAATCCTTTTAGGTCTCCTCTCTCTCTTCTGCTTGTCTTTCTATTTCTTTTGGAGCTCTTGTCTATTATGGTGTTGTTCTTCATATTGTTATGCCTTTTGAACTGCTGCTGCTAAGGTTTCCGGTGGTATCATTTGGATATGACTAGTGTAGGAGGGCTTCAACATACTGAGAAAGCGATTTAGCTTAAAATTTTTGTCTTGGATATAGGTGATGTACTTTAGTTTCATAAATATTCATTCATGCTCATTTAGAAACATCTGCCTTTGCTTTAGATTGTGGAATTTGTTACTCTTTCGCATAGTAGTGTTATGACGTGCTTCTTGATAAAGTCTTTTTGGAACTTCTCCTATTTCAGTCTTTTCTTCTTAATCTTTTTGATTTTCTTGTGATCTACCCAATGCAAAGATGCTTTTATGGACATGCTATAAATGGTGATCTCTGTTTTCATATTGTTATAGATGTCACGTAGTTTCACATGTTTCATTCCAAGAAACCAATACTCAACTTCTTAGCCCATCTTAATTTCCCATAAAAGACAATTGCTTTGGTTTTTCGAGACACGCTTTCTAAATCTACTTGATATGATGTCTTGGTTCATACCCAAAGGATCCCATATTGGAATCAGATGATGAGTGTCTAAAGGTTTGGGAAGACAAACTAACCCTCTCCATCCTTCACTTGATTCAAAGCTTTGGCTATGGTATAGTTGCTACTGGATTCTTGACGCTCTTTGAAATGTTTTTCTGGTTGGATTTATGCATAAGATTTCGTGGTTGTATGTGCAATTGATGTGCTTGTTGGATGCTTGGAAAGAGGTTGATGTGCTTAATGGATGCTTGGCAAGAGGTTGAGGTGTTTGGTTGGTATTTGTTAGGTGGTGCATAACATATTGTTTCTAGTTCTTGGTAGATGGTGCATGGCTCTTGTTGGTGTCGTGGATGTGTTCTTTGTCTTGTTCATTAAATTTGATGGAATCATGATGTATTTACACCAATGATTCTTCTCATTGTCTCCACCAACAATTTGGGGATCACATGATCTTGTTATACCAGAAATTCTTCATGTCTATTTCAAGCTCTCTCTCTCTAGTCTTCTCTCATTCACAATTTTAGATTGTGGAATTTATTAATCTTTTTTTCATACTAGTGTTGTGACATGTACTTCACATAAAGTCTTTTGGGAACTTCTCCCATTTTCACCTTTCTCGTTAGTATTTTTGACCTTCTTGTAGTGCTCCCACCACAAAGATGTTGAATAATCTAGGGCAATTAGGTGTAGAGTGATTCTTCGTGACAAGATAACAATTTGTGAAGTCTTTTTACAATTTGTCTTTGTTAGCTTAATCTTCTTCTTTGCTTATTAATGCATGTGTGTGTGTTTCATCAAACTGCTATCAAAACATAAAAGAAGAACACAAGATGTTGGCTCTCTGCCAAGGCCAAAACCTCTCTTCTCTTGAGAGGAAAACCGTTCGGTAAGTTTTCTCTTATTGAAGCTTCTTTCTTGATCAATGCCAAATCTTAGACCCTTGACTAGAAGATCCTCCAAGCACAAGTCAAGTCCTTCCTTTTTCTCTACACTATGTCTTCCCGACACTTCGTCCACCTTCTTCAGGCACTTTATTCCTCGACACTTCGTCTTCCTTCCAGCACTTCGTTCTTCCTTCAACTATTAGTAGTCTTTCTAGAAGAGATACTTATCTTTAGTGATATCCTTTAACTAAGAATACTATTTCCTCCTCTTGATCAGGCGAGTCCCTTCTTGATGTATAACGGTAGGCTAAGTGTGACAGCACTACAGCCCTAATACTCACACATGTGAGAGTTCTTGCTGATGTTCTATGGTTCATTTTTCCTTCGCTTGAGGTCCTTCCTTCTTCGCTTGTATAGGAGGCCTAGTAGGCCTAGTTTGAAGCCCAAATGGTGATAGATGAGCAACTTTAATGTCGCTGTTGTAGAGACCATAGTCAGCCCTTCTATTCCTTGCACATGTGGCTGCAATTCACCCTAAAACAGTCTTTTACACTTTGGTTATATTTCCTCCTTCTTCGCTGTTCTAGAGTCTCCTTTAAACTTGACTTTCCTACCTTTTTATTTGACTGCACTTGCTTGCTGATTTCAGAGATCATCTTTGCTACCTTTAGAGGAGTGGACAACCTCTATATATAGAGGACTGTCCCTCCTTTAGGCTGACTTGCTGCTTTGAAGCCGACTTGATTTTATTTGCTGCGTTAGTTGCTTTTAATGGTGCCATTGCTTTTTTTGATGGTGTCTTTGCTAGGAGGAGACTTGACTTTGCTTGGAGGTGTCTTCTTTGACTTTTATACATAAATATACATAATGTAACATACCCTTCAGGTCTTCAACATAATTCTTTTGACTCTTTGACTCACCTATATCACTTTGACATGTGCTAGACCTACTTCAATGAGCAAGAAACTCATTGACATATATTATAAAAATGATATTTCTTTTCTTGAATAAATACAAATATCAAAAGTACATTTACGAAGACCGAACCTAGTTACATTTCCTTCAACACTCCCTCTTAACTAGGGAGGTATTCATACAACATTACAAGGTGTTTGACTATTATCAATCTTGAAGAATTCACATAAGAGAAACCGAATTTGCAATCCATCTGTTATAGCATCATAATAACCAACATTGTTTCCACAACAAGGCCTTGACTGACAACTCTATCTCTCAATGGATTAGAGCACAATGTTGGCGAGACCAATGACTTATAGACACCTTAGTCATTGTCTTGGATGCCCTACACATCCTCAAAGTGTATTGGATGCCAGATGATTACCCAATCCTCCCATTCTTTCTTCCCAAGTGAAGACAAGAATGTTGTGTCTATCTTGTGTTTCTATTTCCATTCATAGCCTTCATCTAGACTTACGGCTGTTAGTCCTGGTCTAGTGCACGACACATGAAAAGGAAAAACACAATCGTCACTCCTTTGTAATCAGGGGTGATCCAAAACTCCCTCTTGATTAGGGACTTGTCAAAGCTCCCTCTTAACTAGGGACTCTTTCATTCATCAACAACTTCTTCTTCGTGGGTCCTTTAGTTGCTTGATCTCCTTCCTTTCTTTGATGTCATGAAGTCTTTGTTCAAACTTCTTCTAGGTTGGGCACCATCCATCTATCACTTTCCTTCTTGGTTTGTCATGTCATTGCTTCCTTCGTGGAAAGTGGTTTTCTTGTCATACATCAGGTTTTCTTGTCATCTGGCTACTCCTTTGTCATCTCTCTGTGCTTCGGAAAACTCTTCTCATGGATGCTTCGTTGTAGTTGCTTGTTTACATGCTTCGACCTAGTAGCCCATCATGACTTCATCTTGATCTTGCTTCAACATTAAATGGTGCTATTGCTGGATGGCTTCTTCATCATGACATCTTTGTAGAGTAGAATTAGTTATCTGCATCTTTCATATCTCCAAGGCCTTCATAGGTGTTAATGGTCCTTTCTTCCTTTGTCCTGCCTTCTTTCAGGAGATATCTTCAATGGTTCTCTGTCAGATAGTGATTCTTTGTGATCATGGTGTTCTTCACATGCTTGATCTCTTTCTTCATCTGCTTCTTCTTGGATAGATTGGTCAACCACCTTATGCTTCTTGTGAGAGCACTTCTTTATTGCTTGCTTCCTGGACTAGTCAGCATTTCTTCTTGCTTCTAGTCAGCAATCTTACACTCCTTATGTGATCATATCGTTTTGTTGACCTTTATTGCATTGTAGTACATGCTTTCGAGCATGTCCTTGGTGAAAGAGATTCTTTCATACTTGATCATGCTATAGAACTGTTTTCATGACTCAATAATATACATATGATAATATGACTAAACTTTGATGCATACATACCTCATCTTGATTCTCCTGTGATCATCTTAGCTTCATTTGGTTGTCGTTGGTGTGGCCCTTGTTTCATCTTAGCTTGCCTGCAAATCATCCTTTTCTTGAATCCCATGAATGGGATTCACAGTGAGTGAGACATCTGCTTTGGTTCATGAACCTTCTTTTGAAGATTCATCATAGGATCTTAAAGACCCTTGCCTTGCAAATGTTTCTTTTCTTTTGATGATGGAGGTCTTCTAAGATTCTTAATCATGATCAATTTTCTTTCATCGTGAATGAGGTCCTATACTAGGTATGCTCCTTTTACATGAATATCTTGAGCTATATCTACCAAGCTCCTATATTCTAGAAGATATTTCTAACCATGCATTTTGTTCTCATTATAAATGCTACTTCTTCATGAGTATCTAGAACTCTATGTACTTCATGCTTCTAGATTCTAGAAGATGTTTCTATCCATGCACTTTTTATTTTATTCCTACATGCTCCTATCCTACTCAAAACCTTGAAAGAAGACTTGACGTGAAGAGTTTGACTTAATCATAGTAGAGATCTGGAGGATCTTCCTTCTTTTGCTTTGTTTCTTCTTCTTTCACCTCTTGAGTCATGTGAGCTTCTTCCCTCTTTCTTTTGTTGTTGTTGTCCTTCGTAAGCTTAGGACAATTCCTTTTCTAGTGTCCATATTCTTGGCATCCATAGCATTGGATTTTGGACATATCTTTGTTGTTTGTTCTCTGTGGACCAAATTTTCCCTTTCTCTTGGCCATGGAAGCAAATGCTTGCTCTTTTGATCCCACATCTTCCTTTGCTTTAAGTCTGGTTTCCTCTCTCTTGCATAGAGACCACATTTCATTGAGTGTGGTTGCTTCCTTCTTGGCATAAATGCTTGATGTGAAGTTGCCCCAATCCTCAGGTAGAGCATTGAGTACTACAGTTGTCAGTGTAAGACATGACTTCCCCAAGCTCTTGAAGTTGATCTCTCATTTCAAAGATCTTTTTAGGGAGCTATTCCTTCCTTTGATATCTTCATCTTGTACAATTCATTTCTTAGAGATATCACTTCTCTGACTATGGATACCGAGAATAGCTCTACTAGCTTATCATAAATTTCTTTTGATGTCTCAAATTTGGAGACATAAGGAATGAGAGTCTTTGATGGATTCTATTATAATCCTTTGAGCTCTTGTCTCATCCTTATTATACTTGGCTAAGGCTTGGGTTTGTTCCTTAGTATGGATAGTGATATTCCCTTTGACATGTTCTAGAAGTTCATTCTCCTTGAGAAGCAAATCAATCCTCTTCTTCCATGCAAGAAAGTTATTGGTACCTACCAATTTGTTACTTTCCTTGCAAAAAGTCATTGATGTATACTTAGAAGGGGACATATACTTACTTGATAGATTTTGAAATGTAGTTGACTTCTTTTCTCCTTGAAGTCTTGATGACTTGCTTTCCTTGAATCTTGATGTTCCTCGAGATGTCTTCTCCAAGTGGGCTTGCTTGATGATGAGACTTGCTTGATAATTTGTGGCTTTGATGTAGGTCACTCTTTGATTTGCTCTTCTTTGTAGGTGCCTTTATATAAGGCTCTTCTTCTAGCTTTGTAGTCTCCTCTGATGAATGATAGATGACAGAGCTTCTTGTCCTTGATGTGATAGAGACTTCTTGGCTTGATGCTTCAACTTTGTAGATGTCCTTCCTTGATGAGTGTTCTTTAGATGCCCTTTCCTTGATGTTTCACCTTAGCTCCGTACCATGTTGAAGAATCTAGGGCAATTAGATGTAGAGTGATTCTTCGTGACAATATAACAATTTGTGAAATCTTTTTACAATTTGTCTTTGTTAGCTTAATCTTCTTCTTTGCTTATTAATGCATGTGTGTGTGTTTCATCAAACTGGTATCAAAACATAAAACAAGAACACAAGAAGTTGGCTTTCTTCCAGGGCCAAAACCTCTCTACTCTTGAGAGGAAAACCCTTTGGTAACTTTTCTCTTATTGAAGCTTCTTTCTTGATCAATGCCAAACCCTAGACCCTTGACTAGAAGATCCTCCAAGCACAAGTCAAGTCCTTCCTTTTTCTCTGCACGATGTCTTCCCAACACTTTGTCCACCTTCTTCCAGCACTTTGTTCCTTGAACTTCGTCTTCCTTCCAGTACTTCGTTCTTCCTTCCACTATTAGTAGTCTTTCTAGAAGAGATACTTATCTTTAGTGATATCCTTTAACTAAGAATACTATTTGCTCCTCTTGATCAGGTGAGTCCCTTCTTGATGTATAACGGTAGGCTAAGTGTGACAGCACTACAGCCCTAATACTCACACATGTGAGAGTTCTTGCTGATGTTCTATGGTTCCTTTTTCCTTTGCTTGAGGTCCTTCCTTCTTCACTTGTATAGGAGGCCTAGTTTGAAGCCCAAACGATGATAGATGAGCAACTTTAATGTTGCTGCTGTAGTGACCGCAGTCAGCCCTTCTATTCCTCACACGTGTGGCTGCAATTCACCCTAAAACAGTCTTTTACACTTCGGTTATATTTGCTCCTTCGCTGCTCTAGAGGCTCCTTTAAACTCCACTTTTCCACCTTTTATTTGACTGCACTTGCTCGCTGATTTCAGAGATCATCTTCGCTATCTTTAGAGGAGTGGACAGCCTCTATATATAGAGGACTGCCCCTCCTTTAGGCCAACTTGACTTTCATTGCTGCGTTAGGTGCTTTTATTGGTGCCATTGCTTCTTTTGATGGTGTCTTTGCTAGGAGGAGACTGGAATTTGCTTGGAGGTGTCTTCTTTGACTTTTATACATAAATATACATAATGTAACATACCCTTAAGGTCTTCAACATAATTCTTTTGACTCTTTGACTCACCTATAGCACTTTGACATGTGCTAGACCTACTTCAATGAGCAAGAAACTCATTGACATATATTATAAAAATGATATTTCTTTTCTTGAATAAATACAAATATCAAAAGTACATTTATGAAGACCGAACCTAGTTACATTTCCTTCAACAAAAGATGCCTTTTTAGATCGGTTATAGGTGGTGATCTTAGTCTTCATACTGCTATAGATGTCATGGAGTTTGAGGTTTTTGATGCCAAGTGACAGATTTTTAAGTTCTTTGCCTATCTTAATTGCCCCATTAAAAAAAAACATTTGCTTTGGTTTTTTGAGACCCTCGTTGTGCCTTGTCTTCATCTTCAAAGAATATCCCATATATAAAAAATAGAGGATGAGTTGGTCTTTGAGGTTCAGAAAGAGAAAGTAACCCTTTCAATCCTTTGCTTGATTTAGATCTTTGGCTATGGCATAGTTGCTTCTCTATTCTTGACACACTTTGAAAGTTACTGCTGGGTTGGAATTGTGCACAAGATTCGTGGTTGTGTGAGGGATTGATTGGCTTAGTCGGTGCTTGGCAAGAGGTTGATGAGCTTTATGAACACATTGCAAGAGGTCGATGATGCTTTCCATGGTTGCTTGGAAGGCAATGCGTGACATATGTTCGCTGTTTTTGATGGTGTACTTGTTTATGCTTCAGATAGATGGTTCTTGTTGGCATCGAGGATGCGTTCTTGGACTTGGTCACCATTACCTTCGATGGACACATGATGTATTTACACTAGTGATTGGATTTAATTATGTATTTTAAATAGGTTTATCATATATTAAGCCTATTGTATGTCACCTATGATATATATATATATTATGGAGTGGAATATTCCTCGTGTACCCTTTAAGGAGACATGATTAGATGTTATTAGCTGTCTTTGCCCCCGTTGTCCCCTTCAACTGTATGTGGGATATATTAGATCCTTCTAGAAATGGCTTGGCATATACAAGGGAGAATTTTACTTCGTTCATTGTACATTTGTATCAGAGCAACATATGGTCTAAGCTTGTGATTTCAGAGGGTTTTGCTCCCTTTGCATAGAGTGAGAAGACTTCACAAGTAGTCATGAAACTCACTTAGTCAACAGGCTTCACATCACAAGTTAATATTTGTAAGTTAAAAACCTCAAAAAGCATAAATGGTTTATTGTTCAATATTCAAACCTAATATTACTACTTAAATTTATCAAGTTAAAAGTTCTGAATTGAGGAATAGAAATAATGAAGAAAGATGAAAATAGATCAGAAGCATAAGCATATCCATACTTAAATCAAATGATCAACGAAGAATGCAATATTATATTTTATTTTTTGGTTTTTCCACGGAGACTTCAGTATATCTATATAGGTTTTACTCTCAGTATCAACAGATGTGGCAGGAATAGAGGTTCTAGTTTTGTTTGAAATATGGCTGTGAATGAACTTGTTCTTGTAAGCATTTTCATCTGTGAATGTATGAGGTTAAGGGTTAAATAATATTTCCAAAGCACACTTGGAAATCTTTTCAACATTTGACTTTATTTAGTTATCAATATCTGTGCTTGTTTTTCCCTAATTTTGACAGGTTCCCTCTGGTACCTCACTAAAATGAATCTTTTGGAGACCATGGATTTGTACATTAACATTATTCTTCCAATAACAAAGAAACATCTGGAGTTCTATCTCTTTGTTCTAGATAATTTTGACATGCTTTAAGTATATTTGGTCTGTGTAACATCAAACAAGAGATGTGTTCTTCAAGCTGGCATGCTAGCCATGGAACATGTCAGGGTCCTTGTGGGAGAGCTGTTTTGCTTTGGTTCTTTGTCTTAACTTAACAAGGAAAATCTATGTCCAGACTCCATGGTTGAAAGATAGGTCATAGTTATTTATTATTAAGTATAGTTTTTTTCAGCAATAAGTGAATCATAAGTTGTCGAATGGCTTATTGGTTATTGACTTCATGTGCAATAGAGGGGGGTGATTTGAATGGATTGAAATTGGATGAATGCAAGGCGTATTTACGAAAGCATGGACTGAGGATAACTGGCTCTAAATCAGTTTGTATACAGCGCATACATGAGCATATGAAGTAAGTCTCTTTATCACTGCTGCCATGTATTGAAGATTTACTTTAGTATATAGCTATGCTAGTCAAATTTTTATCTGATTAGTTCCTTTGGTGAACAAGAGGGGTGAAGTAAAAACCAATTGAACATGCTCAAAATAAACATGAATTTACTATCCAGTGTTATCGGAATTGGTTCAGTGCAATTCACAAAGCTGGAAATAAGTTTGATGATAGACAGATTTAAACCTGGCTAATCTTAACCAACAGTGGAAAACGGTTCTAAGTGGTGAACTGTCATCAACAGATCTAGGGAGAAACACACATATTAGTGATTCTTAGTCACACACTAGTTTGCAACTTTGCAACTATATTGTGTAAAATAAACGAAGCTGTAAATGCTGAAACATTATTTTCCTTCCTGCGATTACACATTGAGAATCTTATAATTCAATAACTTAACGATTTGTTTGATTCATCAACTTCAGTTATTTTACAGTGCGTACTTGCTAATAACTGTCACTTTTGCAGGGTGAAAGATGGATGTGGTCAAAACTTGTATCCAAGGTCATCATTTGTCATCAATTGCAGGGGTATGGTCTCTTTGTCCGATATTATCATGATACGTAGATTTTGCATTATGAAGTTTCAAACTCATGTTGTTTAGTTATTTGAGTGATTGAGATTATTTCTTGCAAGTTGTGACTAGTGTGAAGCTGACTAAGAATTCTAATCAGGACGGTGCTTTGACTGTGCAGGGGATGTTTGTACTGGTGATATTGTTTTATTCTCACAGAAGGTCTATGAAAAGTATTGACATCCCATCCGACTCTAGTGAATATTTTATTTATTTCGCAAGTCTCATTGTGTGAATAACTGAGCTGCACCTGCCGTGTTTCCTTAAGTACTATTCTGTTAGGAAACCTTAATCATTGTGCAAGTGCTTATCATTTTTAGATGGCTCCGTGTTTATCTATTACAGTTCCTTGGCTTTTCTTGAGCAGGTATGATCTAGCATCAAGGGGTGGAGCACAAACTCCTATTGGCAAGCGCACTATAGCAGGAAAAATTGTGAAGGATAGCTATGGTGCAGCCAAGCAGCAGCATACTTTTACTGTAAGAAGATTCTCAGCTTTCATTTTAAAAATGTTAGTCAATAAACATCATAGCTAGTTTTTCAACTGTGGAGTGACACGTGATTCTTTTGGTTGAGAAGGTTGAAATCCTCTGGAGCACAGGTGTAAAAGCCTTGCCTCCACTGTATCCACTGCTTATCAAGGGACGCAACTTGTACCGTTTGCAAACTTATCGCCAGGTTTTTAGCAGGCTTATTCAGTCTTCTAAATTTCCAATTACAATTGCTGGTTGTTTCCCCTGTTCTTTCTGTCAATGTTGTATGAAGTCAATATAAATTACTCTCATGTGCTTCTGTTGTAGCCTTGGCCAAATGAAACGGAAAGAGCAAAAGTTTTGGCAGAGAAGCATGCAAGGGGGGATGAAGCTAGAAGTACTAGAGCTACTGCAAAGGCACAACGTGGAAGCAAAGGTTTGTGACTCTGCTTGTGATATGGATAAGGCAATTGTGATTTTCCATTCTGAACTTCTTGTAATTATGTGTTAGTACAGTTGTTTGATTATTTATTTCTGGTATTTGATAGTCAACTATCATGTTCATTTATTTTACATTTAATTTCCATTGGAATGAAACACAGCTGATTTATTTTCAATGGGCAGGTAATAAACATTCTCAAAATTCTTATATCTCTGAACCACCTTGGAAACGGCGCAGACTTGAGAAATTGGACAGCCAGAAGACTCCACAGCACCGTGTTTTGAATAAGAAAGAAAACTGCAAGACACAACGGCCATTGGAAGAAAAAAACAGAGAGAAAAACAGTGGACGCCCAAACACTACTCGTCCTCCTCATCCTCGTGAAGGGCCTGTAGAAGATTCCCATCCATCTGTGGCTGGAAATTCGACTCAATTTAGGAATACCGGTAATGATCATGTCAAACCAAGATTTGCTCGTGATCAAGTACATAATGAACAAATGGAGGTGACCTCTAGAAGTCAGATTACGCATCAGTATCTTGCTCATGCGGAGCCACAGAGGTTGGGCCAGTTTCATCATGCAGAGAACTGTCAATTTGGTTCAAACATCAGAAGGCCAACACTTGACCACCATAGAAACCCATCTTCAGTTTGGATGCCATTGAATCCAGTTACAAATAACTGTTTCCTGCTACCAATTCATTCAAATTCTATGGCAGAGTGGACACATAGGTCTGGGATATTTCTGCCACCACAAGGTCACTTCGGTATGCCACCATTAGCAATGCAATCACATATTCGTGCTACTGTGCCAAATATGCACATTTCTAATGGACAACCTTTTGGATCATTTATTTGCTCATCTTCTGGCTGTCATGACAAAGGTGCCAAGGACTGTGTAAATGCTGCCTGTTTTCGGTGCTGTAGAAGAATTGGAAGAAAATGCAATCGGCACAGAATTTCATGAGTGTTCTTTACATATCATTTTGAGTCTTTTCATTGCCACCATTCCTTGATACAAGAATTTAAAATTGTCTCTACAAGTCCACAAAAATCTTGAACTTCCTTCTTGTTGAATGTCAAGTAAGGGAACTTATTGGTAGTCTTCATTTTCCCGGAGTGATATCAGTCTTATGCCTGTCATTTCTTTGCATCAATGTTTAACGAGTTAAGATTGCTGAGCTAATCTAGTGATTATTGATATGATCATTAGGTAGGAATGATCTTTCTGCAATTTCTAGTATTCAACATGGCAATCATAATTACAACGTTTTCCCAAAATTGTGCTCTTTCCACGTTTGTTGTCCAGTAGTCGCGATATGACAACCATAATTAGTACATCTGCCCAAAATTGCTTTTATATCTGTATGCATGTTCATCTATTGTCATATATTTGTGAGACAAATATTGCAATGTGTATAAAAGAATAGCACTGTGGCATACCTGCATGGCTCCCTTGGTTCTCGGGGTACCAACAAACAAAATTTATTTGTTTTTTTACTAGCTGCGACTCTAATGAGTCTATCAACAGCTTCATGAGAGATAAGATGTAAGAACAGTGGTATTATTTACTTGGTAAAGAAGTGCGGTTGTTATTGGAATAATACAATTAATAAATAATATAAATAATAATAATTAGTAATTGTATTGAGAGGCTTTTTACAGGCTAGTATAAAATAGATGTGTATAGATGTGTAGAGATGTTAAATGTGTATTGAGAGGCTGTTTATAGCATAGTATAAAATAGATGTGTAGAGATGTTAAATGTTAGAGTTCAGATGTAAATTGTTTTTAAATTTAATTTTTTGTATTGTAATTTTGTTTTTATTAATAAAACTAATAATTTTTAGATACATCATGATACATATATAATATATAACATATAATATAGTAGTTATAAATAAACATCCATTTTATTTAAATTTAATTAATAAGATAACAAGATTCTTAACCATAAGATTCCTAAGTTCAATATTTATAATATAACAAGATTTTTAACCATAAATATTCACCTTATTTTACCATGGATATTATTAGCTTCTAACTAGGCTTTCTTACAATACCATGGGCAATAAAGGTTGTTCAATACCACATACATCAAAACCATAATTTATAACGTCTATTTTAACATATAAATTAAAATAATGGTTTCGTAATCATATTTAAATTTAATTAATAAGCACATAAAAAATTAATATTTACAATATAAGAAGATTTTTAACCATGAAAGTTCACTCCATTTTACCATGGATATTATTAGCTTCTAAATAGGCTTTCTTACAATACCATGGGCAATATCATGGCTGATCAATACCACATACCCAAAAACTATAACTCAAACAAGATGAACCACAACAGCTTAAAATGGGAGACCATAACTCATTTCAAAATAAAAAAATAAAATATCTTATTTTAATTTAATTTTATAATTTTTTTTTTTTAAATTAAAACTTAATACTTACAATAAACATACAATATGTCAAGATTCTTAACCATGGATATTCACCCATATTTACCATGAATATTATTAACTTGTAAAATAAAAATAAAAATAAAATAAAATTATAAAAAATAATTAATAATGATAATTTTCAATAAAGCATTTTGACTTGTCAAATTACATAAAATTAAAATTAAAATTAAAATAAAATATAAAAACGCAAAATTAATAATTATAATGATAATTAATAATAAAACAAGCCTAGATCCATCTCAACTCTCGTTCTACCAAGTGTTGAGAGGGATCAAATCTCGCCGAGAGGGATCAAATCTCTTGAGATGCAAAGTGCTTTTAGAGTGAAAAGAGATACAGTATGCTTCAAAACAAACGGCTTCTTGCGAATTATATAGGGTTTGTTGATTTTTCAATAGTCTTAAACTGATAATTGTTTTTCATGTTTATCTTAGATTGATATTTTATTACATTTATTATCTAGCATAAAACAATTACATAAAGAACTTCAACAATATAACAAAATACTAGAGGATCATAAAAAGACTTACCCTAGGAAAACCCACATGGGGAAAATCCCAACAACTTTTCCTTATAGAATTAAGTCAACAAGAGAGACATCCATTCATGATGAATTTCAAACTAACCAATAAGAAGACAACCTCAACAATCCATCAAGAAGCCAAGTCAACCCTCCAAAACAATAGCTTGAAAGCTTATTCAAAGGCTAATTTAAAGTCTCTCGCTTCCATTGTAAATTCATACTTTTTCACAGAAACTATCACAACTACTTTAGCCGTGTCTTGTCACACGTGTGAGATCATTTTCCACACTTGTGAGATCTTCTTCTTCTTCTTCTTCTTCTAGCTTCAACCTTTTCTTTGTCCTTCTTTGCATAAGGAAGTAGAAATATACTTTATCATGATTAGATGTGAGCTGCTCCACAAGGGAGATCAAGTGTCCTTTTATATATAGTCTCTTTGGAGGCCGAATAGGTGCCTCTTTAGCGCTGAACTGACTTGACAGGGAGGAGGGTCGACTTGGTCTTCTTGTGCAATCATAAACCAAAATTTAAAATTCAATTTTTCCTTTTGAGTGTTGATTTTCTAGAAAAGTCTAAACTAGAATAGTTTTTTCACAATTTATAACTACTTCTAATGAAATTAACAGTCCTTATTTTACTTTCCAATCATCAAGTAGTTATACATGAAAAAATTCAACCATACAATTCTTCAATTAGAGCAGTAAATAGAGATCACACTAACCAATGGACAATATACAAGAGACACCAAGAATTAGGTTCACAACCAGGGCAAAACCCACAAGGGGAAAACCCAACCAAAGTCTTTTCTTATGAGAGAGATTAGTCTTTTCTTATGAGAGAGATTTTGTTCAATAATACATTAGAGAGTATTCCAATAAATTCAAATCTGACCTCAACACAGTCCTAAGTCAAAATCCAGTCAATAGGAGAGAGAAAATTCAATGTCTGGTCCACTGTAATAGTTTCACAAAAAGTCAATGTACCGGTCTTCAAACTCTGATCAAACCCACAGTTAAGGAATGTGGTCAAATCTAGTCAACATCCTAATGTACGAGCAAAATCAAAGTCTACAATAATCAATGTACTTATGAAGTATTTGACCTCCAAAGATGATGTGAATTGAAGTTAAATAGATACCAAAAATGCCCAAGTCAAATGTGATCAACGTAACTCCAAGAAGAAATGTCAACGCAACTGAAAGAGTCTTCGTTCTGTCCTTTGCATGTGTGGTGTCTCTCGTTGAATTGCAAATCGAACTTGCTTGGTGATTGTGCTTCAAATGACTTTCAACGATGCCCAATATAAATGAGTGTGAGGAGGGCTAATTAGCCCTAAGTGGGCCCGACTTGTAGAGTTGTGAGGCAGACTTGTTCAATTTATAATTATGGTTTTTCTTCATGGTTTCCAAATAAAAATACCGACCATTGCTATGCAAATTTTCAACACTCCCTCTTAGGTAGGGAAATAGTTTTTCATTCTCTCTCAAGATCAATATTCCCGACCAGTTCACAGGTCTCATAACGCAAAGCCTAAGGAAGAGATCACAATCCAAGTCTCTCTCTCTTTGTCAAGACCAATCTCCTCGACCAAACCATAGGTTTCACAACACTTAGCCTAAGGGAGAGATCATCAGTCTCATTATAAGGAAATATACATAACATCTACTATATCTCAAGTCATCTCCCCGACCACAAGGTCTCACAACACACAACCTAAGCGAGGAATCAACAAATCACTGCATCTCCCAGACCACAAGGTCTCACAACATAGACTACAGGAGGAATCATCAATACATCTCCTAGACCACAAGGTATCACAACACAACCTATAGGTGGAATTAACAATACATCTCCCAAACCATAAGGTCTCACAACACACATGCTACATGAGATGGTACATAACATGATGTTGTGTGATTAGTGCTCCCTCTCTCTCTCAAAGAGGGGTTCTCAACAACACCTAGTTGTTCTATGAAATGACCAAACTTCATCTAGGACAACGAATTTGTCAAACACATTAATAACCTAGGGACATATTCGAGCCTCAGAAATCTTCTTTGAACAATATTCCTGATGTAGTGATATTTTATTTCGATGTGCTTTGATCTGTCATGGAAAACCAGGTTCTCACAAAGCTTTACACAACTTTGATTATCACAATATATGATGGTCAAATCCAACACTTGATCAAACAACCATAGAACAACTTTCGAAACCATATAGCTTCACAATAAGTTAAACTAGCAACAATGTATTCAGCTTCAGCTGTACTCATAGCAATAAAGGTTTGATTTCTACTAGACCATGAAACCATAATGGAGCCTAAGCTAAAACCATATCTAAAGGTGCTCTTTCTATCATCAAAGCTATCAACCCAATCAACATTAGAGAAACCATACAATTTCCATTCACCATTAGAAGCATACGTCACACCATACACCTCGCAAGTATCTCAAAATGTGTTTAGCTGCAACCCAATGTACATGATGAAGCTAAACCAAGAATTGGCTCAATGTATTCATAGCATAACAAATATCAGACTTGGAGTTCACAAGATAATTTAGCGAGCCAATCAATTTGCGATACATTGTTGGATCAATCGAGTTAGAATCACTGACCTAGATCTTCTTCAAATTTGTCACCATAGGAGTATCCATGGACTTGCAGTCCATCATACCAAATATTTGAAGAATCAAAATAAAATAGTTTCCTTGGCCTACAAAAATCCCACCAGGATTTTGCAAAATTTCCAGTCCCAAATAGTAACGCATGAGGTAAATATCCTTCATCTTGAATTTGGAAATCAACTCCCTCTGACACTGGACAATCAGTGCTTCGACTCTTGTTAAAAACAAGTCATCTACATATGACAACAATATCAGGGGCTCACCTTCAACAACTTTGAAATACATGTTTGAATCAACATCACTCTTCTTGAAGCCAAGGCTCAACATATAACCATCAATGCGGGAGTACCATCCACGAGGGGCCTGCTTTAGGCCATACATGGCCTTCTTCATTTTACAAACATGTGTCTCTCTATTATGGACCTAAAAACCTTGAGGTTATTCAATATAGACTTCGTATTCAATGACCCCATTCAAAAAAGCATTTTTGACATCCATTTGATGCAATTTCCAACCTGCAATAAATGTAAGAGCAATAGCATATCTAATAGATGCATACCTAGCAGCGAGAGCAAAGGTGTCTTCATAATCCTCTCCCTCTTTCTGGGAGAATCCACGAGCCACAAATTTAGCCTTGTATTTTTCAACACTTCCATCAACAACATGCTTTATCTCATAGATCCACTTTGAAGACACAACAAACTTCCCTTCATGTCTTGGCACAATTTCCCAAACATCATTCTTTAATATGCATTGATACTCTTTAGTAATTGCATCTTTCCATACTTTTTCTTCAATAACCTCTTCATAGGAGGATGGCTTAGATTCAATGATATTGCACAACAAGGTTGTATAACCAAAATACATCTTTGGATTTTTGGTTTCCCTGAAGGTTCCACGAGCAACAACATGTCCTTCAACGTCCTTCAATGCATTTTCTAGCCAGGCAGGTCTCTTTCTAGTTTTAGGTACAAGAGCTTTTGGAGATTCAACAGGTTCATGATTAATGGATTCTCTGTGAGGGCCTTGATTATGTTAGAAAATCAGAAAGGCAATAGTATATTTTCTTGATCTTTATAATTACTTGTGGTGTTTCTTATTATTACGATTCTTGATATCTTCTTTCTTTAGTTCATCAAGAAATTACCAAAATCATCATCACATAAAATAATAGACACCAGATGTAGGCACATGCCAAGGAAAAACCCCCTTTGAGGGGAAAACCAGTCAAGATAATGCTTCCTTTCAATATTATTCTTTGAGACTCTTCACCCTAGACCAAGACTAGACCTTCCCTCTACACTAAGTCAACCTCCCAGAATTTCGACCTCTTCCTAGCAACTTTGACTATGCAGCAACTTACAACAACTGGCAACTTCCGGTAATAGTGAAACTTGGAAGACTTCGATCTCCCAATCTAGGGCACGAAACAGAGAGAGAGAAACACCAAAATTTTGATTTTCCTTGTCTCCTTAGACTTCCTCAAACTCGAATTCACTTCAGCTTCCCGACAACAAACTTCGCACCTTTTCCAGCTACAAGAGAACTTCGCACTTCTGCCCAACAACAAGAGATTTTCGCACTTCTTCCCAACTACAAGAGAATTCGAACTTGATGAGAGAATGATGCTCCAAATGAATTCGATGACCTTCCTTTTATAGGCTTCTTGTGGGATCGAATAGGGTCCTTATGCCAACTTGATCTTCTCTAGGCTGACATGGTGTATAGGTTACATAATTCATATTTGACTCAATAATTAACCTTTTTACATGGTTCAAAAGCCTAAGATGGGTCTCTTTAAATGTACAATAACTCTATAGACTCATAATAAATCATAGAAGTCATCAATGGGGACTTTGACCTAAAACATGGTGACCCAAGCATGAAACCCATGCTTTAATAAGTCACAATAATAATAATAATAATTCTTTTCTTTATTCTTTTGACAAGTACATTACATAATGACTTAAGTACATTATTGAATACCGAACATAGTTACATTTTATAAAACCCCTCTTAACTAGGGAGGTATTCATAATGTACATATACAATGGAAGATCTCAAACTATATGAAAACATGAAGAAATTTTAGGCACCACAATGCCATGGACTAGATTCCTGACCAGGGCAATCTATCCAAGTGGGACTAAGATGGACTCAACCTTTTAGCCCCTTTAGGTACCATGAGGCTTACTTGCTAACTATCAACCCAAAAAAAATCCAGGTGTGTATCAAAATAGAGCTCAATAATCAACACCACCTTTCAAATTTCTAGACATCAACATAACGTGTCGGCCAAATGTCCTCCAAGGCAATGCTTCACTCACAAAGCCTCAAAACCCCTTGATCCAGCAGATCAATAATGACCAATCTCTCCCAATCAAACTGATTGGCAACCAACATGCTATTAAAACCTTTGAGAGATTCACCTATACAAACACAACCCCAATCAATAATATTTTCACATGTACATAATCAAATACAAACCTCCAACGTCTACCAAACAACAAATGTTGCTTCTCAACTTTCCATAGTAGGACTATCAACCGAATCTTTGATAGAATATTTCTCAATCATACATTGTTCTTCCTACTTCATATGCAACAACATATTCTTCAATCAGATCTTGCTTTCCTTCTTTCAGCAACACCTCAAAATTCATTCTCCAATTTCCTTCTCTTACTCATGGCCCTCACTAAGACTTACGACTGTTAGTCCTGGTCTAGTGCATGACACATGAAGCAGAGAATCATATCTGTCACTCCCTCTTAAACGAAGAGGATATAATGATTCCTATACAAGGGATATTCTCAACCATCCTCTTATTCTAGGGAGATTCCTTCCATTCGAGCTCCCTATTAACCCAGGGAGATTTCATCTAGAATCCCCCTTAACTTAGGGAGTTCTACTTCTTTTCATCATCGAATAATCTTTCGTGCCTTCCAACCATTTCATCAGAGTTATTATCATCCCCATCATGCTTATCACATCAATGATAATCTTCACCATATTGAAGATTGTGTACCTGCACAATTTAAATAGAAAGTGCAACCAAATCTATAAAAAAATTATGTTAGCCATATCAAAATCACATAAGCATTTCAACTTTATACATATTAGATGCCAAACTCAATTTCAAACAAGAGACATATACTCTTCAACATCTTGTTAGGGACTTTTGTCACACACCCTAGAGTTCTTCATAACAACTTTCATTCCATCTCGAGTTTCAACGTGTCTTCCAAAGGTATGACATACCATACTACATCATATAGCAAACCCTAGATTTCCAAGCAATCATCAGATTCAACCAAAAATTCAAATTTCAACAATCTCTTCACAAATCTCAAATTATCATATAGTCATCATATCTTAGAGATTTATACTTCAACTAAGGTTTAACTCCAAAACCCTAGAATTCCATTTCACAAATTCAACAATCTTACATAGATCTCAAATCATCATGTTTTAGAGATTTTACTTTGACTAAGGTTTAACTCCAAAACCCTAGAATTCCACCATCTCATCAATCATTATATACATAGATATCAGATTGTTACATTACACACATTAGACAATGTCACTACTAGGATTTAACTGTAAAACCATAGATTTTTATTTTCAACAATCACTTAATAGATTTCATATTGTTATATCACACATACTAGACAATTTAACTTGACTAGGGTTTAGCCACAACACCCTCGATTTCCAGATATCATCATCCTAGAATCTCAGACAAGGACTTACATTAAATCCTAAGACTTATGACCATCAATGACTAGGTCCACACATATATATAGGAATTCATAACCATATATAAGCATATATGTCCAACAACATGAATACATCCGACCTAGACCAACCTAGGATTCAACCAAGAGGACACATCTATACATGTCTAGATTTCATCACTATTTAAATATGTTTCATATCATGTGATAGGCAAACCCATCTTCACAATGATCAATAAGAGTTAGACACACAACCATCTTGATTACACTTAGGGTTTGATCAGAAAAATACACACATACAAAGGAAATCATTTCTAAGACAATATAAGGGTCTTGCTCACACATTCCACCAAAACCTAATGAGCTAGGGTTTTAATGTAGAAACATAGCAAACCCAACATTGCCAAAACTTCAAAAGGTTCCAAGATTTTAGACCTTGTCACTCAACCCTAACAAGTTAGGATTTCTCGATCATACCAAAATCCCAAACATGACATCATCAATAAAACTTCAACTAGCATTTCAGAATATCCCTAAGCAGTTTAGGGTTTCAAATATTGACAATAGCATACCCTTCGGTTAGGGTTTTCCAGAACTTGTCTAGGGTTCTACAAAATCAGTTAAGAGTCGGGTGGGTAGATTTATCAAGAGATGAATCACCCAAACAAGAATCACTAAGTTTCAATACAACTAGTCATAACAAAATTAGTAATAGATCATCAAATGAATAATGCTTTCAATTAATGTATTCAAAGCATACCTTTGTTTCTTGACTAACCTTGTCTTCAGAGATCCTCCTTCTTGCAGATGTTTTCCTAATCAAGAAAACACAGGGAGAAAGGTCATTAGTATTTTAATATAATCAAAACTAAATGAGTACATGAACCCAAAACTGAAAATACATGAGATACTTATCTTTGGGAGTTATTCTTGACTATAGGCGGTCCATACTTATTCAAAGGTAGGAGCTACCTTCCAATTGTTGAGACCTGCAACAAATGCACCCCAAGAGGGTGGAAATCCTAATAGAGCAGTGATCACCAGTTCTTTGTCCAAAACAATCTCATCAATGGACAAGAGATCATACTTAAGTCTATCTATCTTCACAAAGAAGGTTGCCACACTATGTTATTTGGTCATCTTCATAGTCCTCAACTCATTCTTCAAACTTGGTACTTGACCAATGTTCTTAATAGTGAACAACTTCGACAAGGATTCATACATTTCCTGAGCATGATCAATGTTAGCTATGAATGGGAAAATATTGTATTTTATCCCTTTTACTATCAGAGTCAGCCACCGATTCTAAATCCTTGAATTTCACTTTGTCGGCACCACTGGCTTCTTGTGTAGGCTTCTTTACATTTCCTTTTACCAAATCCAACACCTTGTTCCTTTCGAGGATTATGTCAATCCTCTTTTTCCAGGACCTGAAGTTAGAGGCTCCTTCAAGTTTTTTTCTCATCCTTGATTGAGTTAGACATCTTCCTTGAATATAATAGATTCCTTCCCTGAGATAGTACTGTTGGGACAAGGTCCCCTGGGGTAAAATTTTGTAATTAATTTTTGTATTCTTATAAAGTCTCCGCATTTTGAGGGAGCAGAGCACGAAGGTCATAGGAGTCAAAAGGGGCTTTAGTCCCTTAGTTTTTTAGGAGATATGGAGTTTTGTGACCCGCCCATGGTTCGCGGACCATGGTATTGTAAAAGAGAAGGCTATATATAGAGGAGTCATAGCGAGTCTAGAAAGGAACTAGAATAGAAGATCATTGTATGGGAAAGTAAGCTAAGGCAGGGAAGTCTGTTTCCTGTACTTAGGCGAAGGGGAAGGCTCCTGCTGATGAGTGCGCAAAGAACCTGGTAAGTACATAGGCTGAGTGCGCGGACCCCTGCAGTTGAGTGCGCAGGGAAGAAGAGTTTGTAATAGAAAGATTATATCAATAATGACTGTTTTTGAAGCTATAATTATGTATATGTGCATCTGTATTTACTTATGCAGTTTCTATATTTTCACTATGTTATCTAAATTTAGATGAATGAACGTTTAATTGATGCGTGAAAGTAGTAGATCAACTCATTTAAATGATGTTATGAATGTTTAAAGCTCTTCGTGAAGGGTTAGATTATGTTTCTGCGAGTTACAACAATGATCTATATTTTAAGGGTTATGGTTCATGAAGGATGGAATAAGCCCTAGGAACCACATAAGCCCATCACATTGACCTCTGGATGCAGAAACCTGGTTCTGTCATCCCCCAATACTACTTAGGATGAGACTGCAACGTGCGCTATGCGGGTTGTTTCCGAAAGGGCCAAAAATTTAGGTTTTTGTTGGTTGGCGCAACTAACTATGAACCTGGGTCAGAATCCCTTAATCCAAAAAATGGTTTTATTGCTGAGACCGAGATCTATTTGAGGGATGTGTGATAAGTGGTTTCCCACTAAGAAAGAGATTGAAAAGTGGATAGATAAAAAACTACATGCATTTGCAGCCCAGGAAAGAATTCGCGTCTGTCAAAGGAAGAGTGGCTGAATAGATACCTCTTCACAGACGACATGAGATATTCTTTTGCTAGTTTCTGTGCGAATTACACGAGTGGTTGTCTAAATTGGCGGATAGTCAGGTTACATGGAAACTTAACGACCCTATTATGTGGACCCTAGAACTGGTGAAGCACTTAGAGGCTTCAGAAAAAAATTAAAATCGCATGGACTGTCGATTACTGGATCGATAGTATTTTGGAAGGATTCATTACCGAGTTCGCGATCGATACGTCCACCAATTATAGCGAAGCATATTACAAGTTTTTTTTAAGGGGCCAAGAGGTAAGTACCTGAAATCCTTGAAGACCTGGATTAAAATGTTATTGTGCGAAAAGCGGGTTATGCCTTTGAATTGATGTTTGGGACTACGTGAAGTGGAAGAGCATTTAGAAGGAACCTAGATTCGGGTGCTGGGTATAGTCTGCTGTTGGGATCGTATGATAGTGATGGCGAAAATGTATTCTGAAGACGCCACGAGGTGCGCTGCAGAATGTGAGTCAGGGTATCACAGGGATACCACATCCATCCACTCCACCTCCACCTCCACCTCCACCTCCACCTCCACCTCCGCCTCACACACCTACATCTCTGCCTCCACCTCCATCATTCAACATGGCGAATGCGATGAAGATGCTTGTGTATAAGGGTCTAGGTACTGAAGACCATGAACAATTATGGTTTGTAGCAGATGTTGTATGGAAGGAACAACAAATTACATATGATGACATGAAGAAAGCGTAGTTGGTTACAGTGCTACAGGACATAGTGCTAAGCTGGTATATCAATTTTTGTTAGGGTAAACGAAATGCGACTATGCTAGAAACACAAAAAGTGCTAAACAATAAGTTTAAGAAGCCTAAATCACAAGTCCAATCAGTGACAAAGTTCAAAAATATCCAACAAAGGGTAAATGAGTCCGCGTGGGACTTTGATCGAAGACTGAAGTGTCTGATTCAGAAGTCTAATATGAGGATCACAAATGATCAACACAAAGACTGGTACATTACTTCGCTATTGCCTCATCTGAGATTGCCACTATCTCAACAGAAAATTAGAACGCAAGATGAAGCCTTGGATATTTCCATGAGATTGGAGGCTTCACCCGTTCAAGATATGAATTTGAGGGTGCAACAGATTCAGTCACAATTGGCTAGCTTACATATGGAGTTACATAGCCTCAAGAAGGGAAAAGAAGTCCATTCGGAGGTGCGCGTAGAAGTTTGGTGCTTGAAATGCAAGGGCCATGGCCACGATAAGGACCATTGTTCGGTTTATCAAAATTATCTTATGGGGGGAGGCCCTGTCCCTTTGAAGCCAAAAAATACCGCTGGGCCAAGTGCAGGAGTAGCATTGTGGTGCGCTATTTGTCAAATTTCTGGGAAGCACTCGACGAATAATTGTCATCTTCTGCAAAAGTTTGTACAGACCCCGCAACATTTTTTTTTCACTTTCTATAAATCTATAGGTCATGATGAGCGCAAATATCGAAGTTATGAACTAATGATGGAGCGGACCCCTACGTATTGGATGCAAGCATAAAATCGGCCTCAAGATCAGGACGGAACCATGACGGGCGGAGGATTTCAAGGCCGAGGAAGAGGGCGAGGAGGAGGAGCTGGAAGGGGTCATGAACAGATTATCTGTTACAACTGTGAGGAAGCAGGTCATTTTGCGCGACTGTTAGAATCTGACGCACCTGTCCTATCAGTATTGCAGGCAGTTTGACCACATCATAAAAGATTGCCCAGTACTTATAGCAAAGATGCAATAAAAGAAGACTTAGACCCAAACACCTACGCAGAATATACAAATGATGCGATCAGAACCTTGCGAAGATGAGCCTAATGTTAATATCGTTAGGAAAAGTGGTATCGTCACTGTAGAAGACAAGGGGAAGCAACCAAAAGTTGAGGGATGGGTACACAAGATTCTGAAAAAAAGTTGGGTTCGATTTAAGGAAATCAAAGGAAACCTTTATAGAGGCTAAGAAGAGCTTCGTGGAACATTATACATCAGGAAGTCAGGGAAAGTTCGGAGGAAGAGATAATGTGCAGGACGTAGACCCTTCATTGTTAGCGACATTTTTGAAGACTTGCATGAAGCTTCTAAGCGATAGGAAGGTGGTAGAAGGGCTATAGGAACTAATAGATAACTGTATGGGTAAAAATAAACCTCTTCGAGAACAATGCATAGTACGCAAAGTGGGAAAAAGCAAGAAGCGAACCGGTCACAAGATGAGACTGACTGCGCAAATTGGAGAGTACGAAATGGATCATGTAATTCTTGATTTGGGATCTGATGCAAACGTTTTTCCAAAGAAAACTTGGGAGAGAATGGGGAGACCTACGCTATAGTGGTCTCCTATCTAGATACGCATGGTGAACCAGTAAAAGATCATTCCTATGGGGTGCCTATATGGGGTAACGATAGATATTGAAGGAGCAAGCGCTCTAGCTGATTTTGAAGTGATCGAGATAGTCGACGACAACAACCATTACCCTGCACTACTTGGAATCGATTGGGCCTTTGATATGGACGTGGTCATTAATCTAAAAAAGTGCAGAATGACATTCGAAAGGAAGGAGCTCAGGGTTATTGTTCCATTGGATCCGACTGAGGGTGCACGATATACTGAACCAATCCGCGATTATGAAGAAGAAGATGACCTTGATCAGATTTATAAGATCACTGCGTACGATGAGGACTGGATCAACCCCACTGCAGATGGATGGATCACGTGGGATAGGGATAGTTCCTGCACTTCGGATTCTAATGAGGAGCTTGAGCATTGGCAGAATCAACTACATGAAGTATCATCGCTGCACTGTAATAGGCTTACAAAGTCGCTTCGATGCATATCTATTGAGGTACGGAATTTACCTTATTATGATGGTTTAGAAGATGTTAATTTGTTTTTGGATAAGTTTGAAAGGGATGTACTAGAGGAACATTAGTTCCAAGCTCTAGATATTGCGTTGCGAGCTATGCCTGCCCGTTGGTGGGGTATGCATAAGGAAAACTTCACCAATTGGAAGGAGTACCAAAGAATGATGAAGTTGAGGTTTGGGTACGCCAATACCTGCTTGGTGGAGAAATACACAGGGAAGGACGATCCGCACAAGAATTTGGTGTGATGGACGAAAGCATGGGGAGAAGAACCACAGCCAGAGTGGGTTCACATATTTTGTCATACTTTGGACACCATCCCAATGAACTAGTATTTGGAAACTGAGCTGCAACACAGGACGACATAATGGGATATCCTGAAGGAGATCTTTCTATTAACTTTCATCTTTGAAGATGGGTTTGAGTGTGTAGATGAGGCTTTCCAAGAGATCAAAGCTGCGATATTCAAAATGCTTGAAGATCCGGTTGAGTTGGTACAACCAGATTGGAGTACGCAGCTGCGCCATGCGCTTGAATGTTATAATGTGGCTGCAGAGGAGGGTGAAGAAGATCCAAAAACAATAAATATTCCTAAGTCTGAAGGACAACACAAATTCGAGGGACCTAAGGTGGAAATCCCTGATATATCATAGCCTTTAAACACCAAGCAAGTGAATATTGGATCAGAAGCGCAACCGAAGTTTGTGAAGATAGGCGACTATTGGGATGAAGATACAATTGATAAAGTCGCGAAGCTGTTGCGCGAATATCAGGACTTGTTTCCCACCAAGTTCTTTGATCTAAAAGGAATAGTAGGGGATATGGGCATCATGAAGATCACTTTGAAGCTAGATGCCAAGCCAGTAAAGAAGTACCCCTACTAATTAAATCCCAAGTATAAAGAAAAGGTGCGCAAGGAGTTGGGTAAGATGCTGGAAGCTGGGATCATTGAACCTATGGAGTCAGACTGGGTGAGTCCCATGGTGGTTCAAGAAAAGAAGCAGGAAGATGAAATTCAGATATGCGCAGACTTGAGGAAGCTGAATGACGTGTGCGTCCATGATCCATTCCCTACGCCATTTACAGACGAGGTACTGGAGAATGTTAAAGGGTAGGAAGGCTACTCGTTCACAGATGGGTTCTCAGGGTACCATCAGATCAAGATCGTGTTGGAGGATTGTAGTAAGACCACCTTTGTGATTGAGTGGGGTTGTTTTCAATACATAGTGATGCCTTTTGGAATGAAGAATGTGCTCGCAATATTTTTGTGAGTGGTAATTGCGGACCTCAAGGAATTTATCCACAAATTTTTGGAGGTCTACTTTGATGAATGTACAATGTTTGGATTGGTAAAGCACCATGTTGCTAGTCTGTGCCTCATGCTAGATACCTATCAAAGACATCAAACATAACTTAATTTGAAGAAGTGCATATTATGTTTACCTTATGGGATACTCTTGGGTCATGTGGTTTGCAAGTAGGGATTGATGGTAAACCCTGCCAAGATAGCAGTCATTGTTAATTTGGAGGCCCCAAAGAACGTTAAGCAGCTGCGCACAACGTTGGGCCATACCGGGTATTACAGGAAGTTCATCAAAGCGTATGCATAAATAACTATGCCAATGGAAAAACTATTGAAAAAGGATGCGAAATTTTGCTGGGATGAGGATTGTCAGAAAAGTTTGGATGTTTTGAAGGAGAAAATGGTCACCGTGCCCATCTTAGTGTTCTCTGATTCAAAGAAGTAGTTTCATGTACATGTAGATGTGGCTTGTATTGAACTGGGTGCAATACTGACCCAACCAGGTGAAGATGATATTGACCATCCAATAGAATTTGAGAGTAGGAAGTTGTCGAAGGCAGAAAAGAACTACTCGACCATAGAGCAAGAAGGACTAGTGATGGTCTACGCGCTACAGAAATTTCGGCAATATCTGTTGGGAGCACACTTCAAGATGTATACAAACCATTCTACTCTAAAATACTTGGTCAACAAGCCTGTGTTGGGGGGGGGGATTTGTAGGTGGTTTTTACTGTTCCAGGAATACGGTTTTGGGGTAATTGTGAAGCCAGGACGTATGAATGTTGGTCCTGGTCACCTCTCGCAAATTGAGATGGTTGATGAGCCTACAAGCTTGGATGAAGGGTTGCTTGATGCACAACTCTTCACTGTTTACGTGGTAGATGATCACTTCACAGATATAATTCAATTTTTGTCTATAGGTACAACCCTAGAAGGATATTTGATGCAAAAGAAGAAAGAATAGGTGGTCTGGGCGGTTGATTTTTTTGTGATTCTGGACACTTATAAAAAATGGGCTCTGATGAAATATTGCGCAGATATGTCCCGGAGTATGAGCGGCCAAGAATTCTTGCAGAAGCACATGGAGGAATAGCGGGAGGACATTACGCAGGAAGAGAAACTGCACAAAAAATCCTACGCGTAGGACTTTGGTGGCCTACTGTGCATAAGGACTCTAAGACCTATTGCAGGGCGTGTGATGTTTTTTAAAGGACGGGGAGACCATCACAAAGAGATGAATTGCCCAATAATCTGCAAGTGACATTGCAAGTGTTTGATAAGTGGGCGA
This sequence comes from Pinus tabuliformis, assembly GCA_031772625.1. Taxonomy (NCBI): domain Eukaryota; kingdom Viridiplantae; phylum Streptophyta; class Pinopsida; order Pinales; family Pinaceae; genus Pinus; species Pinus tabuliformis. Next base: position 1,191,530,246 of record CM062816.1, on the reverse strand, counting down.
TAGACTTTGTGGGTCCAATACAACCACTAGGGAAAAAGACGGGGGATAGATACATTATTACAACGAATGAATACTTGACCAGATGGGCAGAGGCACCACCCGTAAAATATTGTAGTGCAACAACAACTGCGAAGTTTATCTTTGAGTATATCTTGTCTTAGTTCAGCTGCCCTAAAATTTGAATGAGTGATAGGGGTACACACTTCTTAAATGAAGCAATTGCTGTGCTCCTTGAGGAATTCCAGGTATATTATCAGAAGAATATGCTTTATCATCCTCAAGAGAATGGTACAATGGAAGCCTTCATTACAATTCTGGAGAACGCCTTGAAAAATATTTTCAATGCTAAGTGGAATGACTAGGATGTGCGCATACCAGCAGTCCTTTGGGTGTACAGGACTACTTGTAAGAAATTGCTAGACCAAACCCCATTCAGATTGGTATATGGGCAGGAGGTTGTAATGCCCATGGAATACATTGTACCAAGTTTGCGGATTGCAGCAGTTATAAACATGGCTAATCGCGATACTATGGAGGAGAAACTCGCGCAGCTCATAGAACTGGAAGAAGATCACTTCTTGGCAGGCTTTCATCAATAGGTGTAGAAGGACCGTGAAAAGGCATGCCATGATCGCCATATCAAATAATGCACCTTCAAGAATGAAAATTTAGTATTGCTATATGAAAGTAAGTTTACAAAGTTCCATGGCAAATTTCAAATGCATTGGCTAGGACCCTATGTTGTTAAGGAAATTACAGATGGTGGTGTAGTTCAGCTCACAAAGTTGAATGGGGAATTATTCTTGGGAAAGTTCAATGGAAGTTGATTGAAGCTATACAGGGGTGATCCCGTCCCTGTGCAATGAATATATGATTGTGGGATAGTCTTAGTACTCTAGGTAGCTACAAGGAAGTACGGGACTATAAACTACATTGCACAAAAGTTGGAAAGCCGAAGTGAGGAGGCTGCATGATGAATTGAAGTGAGGCGCCGAGGGGAGCTGCGTTGAAGGATATGTGCCACAAGGTTGGGTGCCGCGCGACCTGGCTGAAAGTGACTGTTGGAAGCACTGTAGATGATTGGATGGAAAAATTTCCGTTGAAAGGAGCGGGGAAAATGCATTTATGGAGCATATATTTGGAAATCTGCCGCCAAAGATGCATTAATGACCGGGAATTGGAGGGAACGGTTGGATTTGAATTCAAATTCATCTATAAATATGGCATATCGCTTCACATTCAAATAATTTTATTCCTGATAGTTTTCCTTAAGATTTTTCACCTTGCTTTGTGCCAAGTACAAAACTGTATGTCTGATCCAGATTGGGAGGAACTCTTTTCACGATTGGGGTTGGCATACATGCCTGAATATTTCCGTAAGAGTTTTCTGGATAGAATGACTACAACCCCCTCTGAGACGGAAGTAGCCCTATTTGGCCTTGCAGTATTTCCGACTACAATACCTAGGTATCCCAGAACTAAGCCTTTTGCTTCCAAGGCGGGAGACAAGAAGCAGAAGAAACCTCAGCAGGTCTCGGTGAGGCAGTCACCACGAAAAAACCCCATGGAAATCCACTAGAAGGAGAAGATGGATTGGTCACAACAACTAACAGAGCTGATGGATTTTGATGAGGAAGAACTACGTGGAGGTGTAAAAGAAACTGATGCTGAGGAGAGTGATCTGATGACTTAGCTGCTAAAATATATTCCGCCGTGAAAGGCCATGACTAAAGAACATAAATATTTGGACAACGTGGAGTTCATGGTGTCTACGCCACTATTGCTGGAGAAAGTGATGTTTGAGGGTGTGTTGTTGGCCCACATACGGACACTAAAGATGGAGGATTTGGACATAAGGGACCATAAGAAGTTCCATCATTGGCGCTGAACAAATACTTGTCCAAGGTCTATTATGAAGAGTCAGAGGTCACACAGTTGGAGCCGAACAAATACCTGTCCAAGGTCTATTATGAAGAGTTGGAGGTCACATGGTTGGAGCTGATGAAATGAGTCATTGGTGTTGGGGCCGCAGGGCTCTTGAATATGCTATGGGTGACGCACTTCAGTCGCACCAACATAAACACCATCTGTGTGCACCAATTGCTAACACTAGTCCATGATGGGTGTCTTTGGCTGGGAGAACCCATCCCCATAACTGACATGCTGATCCACTAGATTACGTTGTTGCCATACCAAGGAGTGGACACTACCAAGGCGTTTGGAGGAAAAACGTAGGAAAAGAAGCCCGCGGACCAAATGAAGAGCAAGTTTGGTCTGATAAAGAAGTCACGAGGATACTCCATCCGCTTTATCTCAGATCCCATGATGCAGTTTGATGTGCAGATATTAGCAGGAAAGATAATGCATAAGTGCTGCACAGATGAAGTACCAACACCAATTATCTCTTTGGCTGCGCAGTGCGCCAAAGGAGTCCAGTATAACTGGGCTTAGTATTTATGCAAGGAGTTTCTGGAGAATTGTAGGGAGGCCCAAGATGAGGGAAAGGCATTCCATTACGCTTAGTTGCTGCTACTAATAACATTGGTGGCCTGGAGGATACCTGAGGATAGTAATTTTCCTCCACATGACTCAGACCTCCTAGAGACAGTGAAGTTCGCTTCGCTCTGGGCTACCAAGGACGCTGCATGCATTACAAAGACAAAGATATTTTGGGTTCTCTTTGAGATGGAACTAAGGATGGTGATTATCCAGAGGCTGAGGCTATCACCCACATTGTACACGCGATATGAAACCATAGATGACTTTAAAGCAGATTTCCACAATCTGTATATTCGCGGGAAGAAGGATGCCATGAGGATTTGACACAAGTTGCCTTACTTGGTGGCCGAGGAGGATATAGTAGGGGTCAACAGTAAGTGTCCAAGTGATCGACTCACCCCTTTAGATGCTAAGGCTGCTGAGGGATCAACCCCGCAGACCATGATAACAGAGAAGAAAAAGGAAGCATAAAAGTCTTCCACTCGGGAAAAAGATGCGCAGAAGAAGGAAGCTGCTGCATGAGAGAAAGAAGAGGCAGCCAAAGAAAAAGCAACACAGGAGACGAAAATGTCGTATGCCACAATTGACGTCGAGGAGTTAGAAATGAAGAAAGCATTGGGGGAGGAAGAAACAAAGGAAGATGATGAAGGGGGTGCGGAGTTAGAATCCCCCTTTGTGGTCAAGAAAAGGAACAAGCATACCTCCACTGGGCCGTGCAAGAAATAAAAGTCCGACAGATCAGCAGGCGCGACCCATTTGGTCCTCACTGAAGGGGACTTAGATGAGATATGAGATGTGGTATGTGACATGACCACAAATATTTGGGGCCACTTTGAGGAACAATACCAACATGCGCTGGGAAAGGTTCAACAAGACCCGTGTGAGTTGCAGGTCCAAACATGTATGTTACAAGCGAGCGTGGGATAGGCGAGCAGGAAGCAAGTGAGCCTGAGTCAAGTGAGCAGGTCAGTTCTGGACAAAAAGATGACTTTGGATCTTCCCACCATTCAACTCCTAGAAGGATCTATGCACACCGAGACAGAAGAAGAAAGGGCCCAATTGATGTAGATGAAGAACCTGGGCTTAAATCTCGTGACGATCCCCATCCAAACCCTACATGAACTACACCAAGGGGTGTATGATGAATTGAGGATTTAGGAGCAACGTGCACTACTGGTAATCAATGAATTCAAGACAAACAACCAACACATTTTTGAGGAGAAGGCGTAGACACTTAAAGAAAAAGAGGAGATCATAGCACGGAGCCAACAGTTGGAAGAAGCCATTGCATAGGCTTGCAGTGAGCTTACAGAGCTCAAGATCCTAGCAAAAGCGGTCTTAGCAGAAAAGATTCAAAAAATGGCCACTGTAGTGAAGGAGTTGAACGATGAAATCAGCCAAGTCTGATTCGAGCTGCAGTTGCAGATATCATAGCTACAATTAAAGATACAACCCACTACTCCTCCCGAATTTCGATAGTAGTGCGACACTGTTATCAAAGAAAGCATGACAACCTTGGAAGATGCCGTCAAGGGTTGCACTGAGCTATTTGAGAAGGCCATGGAGTTATGGACCTCACTGTAGGAGTATTCAACTCTCCAAAATATTGGAGCCAACATCAGGGAGAAGCAGAGGAAATTCGATGAAATCATGTCAACAACACGGACCTTAGCACAAGTGCAAAGGTTCACCAGACTGCAGGAAAGCAAGTTAATTCAGAGCAAGATCGACGAGCTGCGCCGCAAGGAAACAATCATCTCTTCGAGGAAGTAGCCATGGAAAATTGAGGCCATCCAGTTGACTCTATACGTACATAGTAAGATCAAAGGGATGCAACAAACTCAAAGGACCATGGGCCTTGTAGTTGAAGGCCCGACTAATGAAAAGTTGGATGAGGAGGTTCAACAAGTTGCTACGCATGGAACAATAGACTTGCAGGTTTTTAAGCTTGAATTCAGCGAGATGCAGGCAAAGATCGAGGCACCAACAGAGTGACTCAAGGAAGAATCACGAAATTATGTTGGGGGCCCGTTGGGACAGGGTCCCTTGGGTTAAAATTTTGTAATTAATTTTTATATATTTGTAAAGTCTCCACGTTTTGAGGGAGCGAAGCGCGAAGGTCATATGAGTCAAAAGGGGCTTTAGTCCCTTATTTTTTTAGAAGATAGGGAGTTTTGTGACCTGCCCATGGTCCGCAGACCATGTTATTGTAAAAGAGAAGGCTATATATAGAGGAGTCATAGCGAGTCTAGAAAGAAACTAGAATAGAAGATCATTGTATGGGCAAGTAAGCTAAGGCAGGGAAGTCTGTTTCCTGTACTTAGGCGAAGGGGAAGGCTCTTGCTGTTGAGTACGCAAAGATCTTGGTAAGTCCGCAGGTTGAGTGCGTGGGCCCCTCCAGCTGAGTGCGCAGGGAAGAAGAGTCTATAATAGAAAGATTATATCAATAAATATTGTTTTTGAAGCTATAATTGTGTATCTGTGCATCTATATTTACTTATGTAGTTTCTATATTTTCACTTTGTTATCTGAATTTAGATGAATGAATGTTTAATTGATGCGAGAAAGTAGTAGATAAACTCATTTAATTAATGCTATGAATGTTTAAATCTCTTCGTGAAGAGTTAGATTATGTTTCAACGAGTTACTGCAATTATCTATATTTTAAGGGTTAAAGTTTGCGAAGACTGGAATAAGCCCTAGGAACCAAAAAAGCCCATCACACTGACCTCTGGATATCAAAACCTGGTTCTGTCATCCCCCAATAATACTTTGGGTGATACTGCAGCCTGCGCTACGCAGGTTGTTGCCGAAAGGGCCAGCATTTTAGGGTTTTGTTGGTTGGAGCAACTAACTCTGAACCTGGGTTAGGACCCCTTAAGCGAACAAGTACCTATGACTATATTAAGTGCTTGAGACTCCATTTTTCTTACTTCTTAACCAAATCTCTAATACCATGTTATAAAAGTAGAAAGGGAGTAAGGATTTTCTTGATCTTGATAATTACTTGTGATGTTTCTTATCATTACGATTCTTGATATCTTCTTTCTTGAGTTCATCAAGCAACTACTAAAAGCAACAACACATAAAATAATAGACACCAGATGTAGGCACATGCCAAGGAAAAACCCCCTCCAAGGGGAAAACCCAGTGAAGATAATTCTTCCTTTCAATAGTATTCTTTGAGACTCTTCACCCTAGAACAAGACCATACCTTCCCTCTACACCAATTCAGCCTCCCATAATTTCGACCTCTTCCCAACAACTTCGACTATGCAGCAAGTTACGGTAATTGGCAGCTTCCGACAACAAGGAAACTTGGAAGACTTCTATCTCCCAATCTAGGGCACGAAACAGAGAGAGAGACACACACAAATTTTGACTTTATTTTTCTCCTTAGACTTCCCCAAACTCACATTCACTTCAGCTTCCCGACAACAAAATTCACACCTTTTCCAGCTACAAGAGAATTTTGCACTTCTTCCCAACAATAAGAGATTTTCGCATTTCTTCCTAGCGACAAGAGAATTAGAACTTGGTGATAAAATTATGATCCAAATGAATTCAATGACCTTCATTTTATAGGCTTCTTGTGGGGTCGAATAGGGTCCTTAGGCTGAGTTCATCTTCTCTTAGGCCAACATGGTGTGGAGGTTACATAATTCATATTTGACTCAATACTTAACCTTTTTACATGATTCAAAAGCCCAAGAAGGGCCTCTTTAAATGTACAATAACTATATAGATTCAGAATAAATCCTCGAAGTCCTCAATGGGGAATTTGACCTAAAACATGGTGACCCAAGCATGAAACCCATGCTTTAATAAGTCACAATAATAGTAATAAAATTTATTTTCTTTCTTCTTTTGACAAGTACATTACATAATGACTCAAGTACATTATTGAAGACCGAACATAGTTACATTTTCTAACATATTCATCGGTTTAGGTTCTTTAAACTTTGATTCCACATTCTTTCGAGTCACCTACACTTAATCATTAGAGTCCAAGTGTGAGCCCTTGGACTTCAAGAATGTAGTATCCTCATAAAAAATAACATCCCTACAAGTCTCAATATATCATTGCACTGGAATATAGACCCTTAAGGCCTTTGAATTCTCACTATAGATAACAAAAGTACCCTTCTTCTTGGATGGTTATAATTTTGTCCTTTTCTCTTTGGGCACAAGAACAAAAACATGACAACCAAAGATTATTAAATGTTCAACATTTGTTATTTCACTTTTAAATACTTCTTCGAGAGTCTTATAATCCAAAATTCATTGTGGGCATCGGTTTTGAACGTAGATAGTAGTTATTGCAACTTCTCCCCAAAGAAACATAGACAACTCTTCATCATGAAGCATAGCCTTATCAACTTCCATAATAGTTATGTTATTCTTTCATCAGTTCCATTTTGTTTGGGGTAGTAGGGAACTATCAACTGCCTCTGAATTCCAGCATCCCTTCAGAAATCAATTTACTCATTTGGTACATATTCCCCACCATTATCGAACCTTAGAGTCTTGATTCTTCTCCTTGTAGAATTTTCAACCTGTGCTTTGAATTCATGAAGCTTCTCAAATACTTGATCCTTGGCCTTTAAGAGAGATATCCATGTTTTGAGAGAATAATCATCAATAAAAGATACATAGTACAAACATCCACCCAAATATTTTATTAGTCATGGGCCCACATAAATTAGAATGCACGAGATCCAATATTTCTTTGGATCTACTATCATTTCTAGTGCATCTCCCTTTAACATTTTTCCCAAGGGCACATCATTTGCATACTCCATCATGGCCCGTTTTAAGTTCAAGTAAACCTTTAACAAAATATTTCAATCTAGCCAAAGCTTTGTAATGCACATGAGCATACCTTCGATGCCAAATTTCACTAAGTTCAATAGTGTTGTGTGGAAAAGCTTGGATTGAGTGACCAAGGAGACGATATAGTCCTCCAATTTGTACCCCAATAACTTTAGCAGTTTCAAAAGATGATTTTTTCTTCCATACTAAGACTTGTCCATCAACAAAAGAAACTCTATATCCTTTGTCTTCAAGAGATGATTATTGATAAATGTAACTAGTTTCGGTCTTCATAATTGTCTTACTCATTTCAATATGTATCCTATGTAACAAACAAGAAAATAAAAGAAAATTTATTATTATTAAAAGCATGGGTTTCATGCTCATTATTAACGGTATTCTAGGAAAAATCATGTCCTTTGTGATTCTAGGGTTTGTTAGGTCTTAGGATTTATTGTCATGAGTCAATGGAGTTAACATCACTTTTATAAGACCCTTCTAAGAAATTTGTAATTGTAAAAATAATTATTTTTGAGTGTAGAATGTCCTGGAATCTCCAAGAGTACAAGTCAGCCCTGGAATCATCAAGTCAGCCTAAAGGAGGGAATTTGACCCCTTGAGAAGGCTATATAAAGGAGCAATTCAGCTTCATTTAGGACACACTCACTCTCAAGTTTTATCTACAAGAAAGAGTTTGATTTGTAGCTGGGAAGTAAAAAAAAGGAGAGCGAAGGTATAAAAGAAGTTGGGAGGACGAAATTTCTTGTTTTTGGGCTCTATCTCTCTCACATGTGCAAAATTCTAGGGTTTCTGGGTTGCATGAACAATCCGAAGTTGCAGTAGTACGAATTGCAAAATATGGTAGCTGGAAGAGGGAAAACCCTTATCTTGACCTCGTTGACCTTGGGAGAGCTGTCTTGCTCCAACTAGGTCTTAGGAGTAGGCTATATTAGGGTTTCCAAGAAGCTACAAGGATGAAGTTGTTGAGTTGAAGTTGCAATTCGAGTAGCAGTGCTATCACTGGTAGGTCGAAGTTGCAGGGTGTAGCAGTTTGGTGCAGAATAAAGGAAGGAATTGAGAAAGGGTTGACTTGGTACTGGGAGAAGCACTTTGTCTAGGGTTTGGCTTTTTGTATCTCATTCAAAGCAAATTATAAGAAGAGAAGAGTTTATAGGTTTTCCCCTTGGAGGGGTTTTTCCTTGGCTAAGAGCCTAATATCTGTGTCCGTTGTTGTTGTTTCTGTTCTTGATATTGTTTGATGAAAAGATCTAGCTAAAAGAACACAAATAAGATAATTAAGATTCATAAGAAAATATCAAGGTTAAAGGAAAATTAATAGTTGCCACTTTGCATTTTCAAACAATGATGTGGACAAGAAATTCTTCTTCAAACGAGGAACATATAAAACATTGTTAATAAATACATTTCCTCTGAATTCCAATTGGAAGGATGATGTACCAATGCCATTGACTTCATATTTTCCATTATCTCCAAGCTAAACCTTTTGAGTAATCTTCTTTTCAATCAATTCTGATAGTTTTTCGTGATTTCCAGTCATGTGCATGGAGGCACCATTGTCCACTAGCCAAATTTCATCACGACTTTCAATGGAACCTGTAAGAGAAAAATAAAAAGAGTATTCAAAATCAGAATCATGTCTCCTATGCCTCCTTTTTGAAGATGGCTCATTAAGATAAAAAATAGAAGCATGATGCCTTCCTATTATTTTACGATCACCATTCCTTTCATAATCATCTCTTTGATTCTTTTGGGGACAATGCGCTTGATAATTGACCATAAGCTTGACAACGAAAACATTGAACATTTTTTAGATCATTTCTATCTCTTCTATCTCTTCAATCTCTTCTATTTTGAGAGGGAGGAGAATGTATTCTTTGTGAAGTAGATTCCTTTCTTGAATATGATTTTGGAGCAGACCTTGCACTTGATATATTTCCATAATTTCTTTGAAACTTTCCAAAATTAAGTTTCCTTTTTGTGGAGCTTCTTGAATTTGCAGTAAATGATTATGTACTTGGATCTTCAATGTCTCCTCTAGAAAATAGTCTTGATGCTTCTTGAGAACATGTTGCCCATAATTTTTCAAAAGATGAAGCATTTTACTTTTCACTAATACTTGATGCAAACGAATCCCAAGATCTAGGCAGACCACCCAAAGCTACAACTACCAATTCCTTATTGGAGACTTCTTCTTCAATGGCTTTGATTTATTCTCTTATTTGAGATACCTTGACAAAATATGATGCCACTGTGTCATTCTTTGTAATCTAGATATTGCGAAGTTGTCTTCTTATATTGATGTATTGATTGACATTGTTAATTTTGTATAATCCAATAATAACATCATACAAAGACTTGGCAATTTTATGTTTAGAAATATAGGGGATCAAATGATCCCTAACAAATCTAATATGATGCTCCTTGCCAAGATATCATCTTCATAAAACTTATCCTTTCCTGCTTGATAAGATGGTTTAGTAATTTTATCTGTGATGATTCCCAAAACTTTGTTCCTTTCAAGAATTATTTCAACCTTGGCCTTCCATGCTCGGTAGTTAGTGTCTCCTTCAGGCTTGCTTTCAGTCTTCACGAAGGAATTCATGATGAAGATTGTTGGTCACAATAGAGGTCATAATCCAAAAATCTTTAAAGTACCTTTTAGATGCACTTCAAGTGCTCTTCAAGATGATATCACAACTCTTTTTCCTTCGCCAAAGCTATGATACCATGTTGATTTTCTAGTGAAGTCTAGACAAGAATAGTTTTTTCACAATTGATGACCACTTCTAATGAAATTAACAATCCTTATTTTAATTTCCATCATCAAGTAGTTATACATGAAAAACTTCAACCATACAATTCTTCAATTAGAGCAGTAAATAGAGATCATAGTAACCAATGAACAATAGATAAGAGACACCAAGAATTAGGCTCACAACCAGGGAAAAACCCACAAGGGGAAAGCCCAAAAAAAGTATTTCCTTATGAGAGAGATTCCATTCAATAGTAAATCAAAGAATATTCAAATACATTCAAATATGACCTCAACACAGTCCCAAGTTAAAATCTAGTCAATAGGAGAGAGAAATGGTCAACTGTAAAAGTCTGCATAGTGAGGTCGAATTTCGGCCTTGAGGTGGCTGACCAGACATGCCAAAATTAGGTCCTGAGGTAGCCACAAAAAGTCAATGTATTCGTGTTAAAACTTCGGTCAAATCCACAGTCAAGGAATGTGGTCAACTCTTTTCAATGTCCCAATGTAAGAGAAAAATCACAGCTAGCAAGAATCAATGTAATTCTGAAATATTCGACCTCCAAAGATGATATGAACTGAATTTGAATAGATGCCAAAAATTCCCAAGTCAAATGTGATCAATGTAACTCCAAGAAGAAATGTCAACACAACTGAAAGAGTCTTCCTTCTATCCTTCGCATGTGTGGCATATCTCTTTCAATTGCAGATCAAACTTGCTTGGTGATTGTGCTTCAAAGCACTGCCAACAATGCCCAATATATATGAGTGTGAGTAGGCCTAATTATCCCTAAGTGGGGACAAGTTTTAGAGTTGTGAGGATGAATGTTTCAATTTACAATTATGATTTTTCTTCATGGTTTCCAATGAAAAATGCTGATTGTTTCTATTCAAATTTTAAACATTGAGAAAGTCATGAAGAACATGCCTTCTAATTTTTCTTTTGACAAATACAATAATAAAATTTTCTTTTAAGCATGAAGAACATGCTTTAATATTAAATACATAAATGATGAAAATATACATTACGAATACCAATCATAGTTACAAAAATTCAAACTCCCTCTTAACTAGGGAGACATTCATAATGACTATCAAGATGTTCTCATGTTGACAATTCTATAAGGAAGGATCAAGATTAAGATAAGCATCATTATCAATATCATAATCACATGCATCAACATAATCACGATTCACCATCAAACAACTATAGACATAGTCTAGGTGAAACAACAAACGCCTCATCAATGATAAACACACTTACTCTAGAAAGATATCTCAGCATGATGCTAGGATGCTCCAACTCAACTGAGTAGCCTCTAGGAACATACTCCACCCAAGGTCAACTGTCACATGGAGTATGTCCTTTTCTGGACCATTCTTCAAACCAAGGTCAAAGTGACACATGTAGAATTTCTTCTATCAAGCCATTCTCCAACCAAGGTCAAAGTGACACATGAAGAATGTTAGTTCGCCAGACCATTCTTCAACTAAGGTCATAAATACATAGGGAGAATGTCAGTCCATGATTCTATCTAATTTTTCAAACCATTATCCAACCAAGGTCATAATGACATAGGGAAAAATTCTTCAGCCAAGATCATAATGACATCGAGATAATATCAAACCATTCTCCAACCAAGGTCATGAAGACACATGGAAAATGTTAATCCATAATGGTATCTCATAAGCTCCCTTTCTCAATGAGAGAGGAATTCTCCACATGTTCAAGCTTGTCGCAGAAGTACACAAATTTCGCTCTGGAAAGAGGCATTATAAGAATATCATTTATCTTCTTATTAGTGGAGATATACTAGAGCTTCACAACTCTCTTCATCACCATGTCTCGAATGAAGTGGTACTTTATCCCAATGTGCTTCGACTTCCCATCATGGTTGTCACCAACACTTGATCAAGATATCCTGCAAGTAGACTTTGAAGCCATACTGCTTCTCAACTTGCGAATCTAGTTGGAATATACTCGGCCTCTGCTATACTAAGTGAGACAAATGACTGCTTCATGCTCATCCAAGAAATTATAACGAAGCCTAGACAGAAGCAATATTTTGATGAACTCTTTCTATCTTCAACACTTTTTCCCAATTTGAATTTGCAGCTATAGCTTACTTGTTTGAGCCAAATTTCACATCATAACTAACTTTGCATGACCAACTGTATCATGTTGTTACTCCAACCCATGATGAGCAACATGTCTGAGTCATAAAACTAATCAAATTCCTTTCATAGGGTCCATTACCACAACTATTTTCATGTCACCCTGATTGGGTGCTCCCTCTCATACTGAAACATATCTGGTTGTGGTAATTTAGGGTGCTCCCTCTGCCATTGTTATCTTTCATCATATCAGATATCTAGTTGTGTTGAGAGGCGCTCTACAACCCAATATGGAGTAGATGTCAAGTGCAAATGTTTAACATTTAAAAATTTAACAAATTTAATCTAATATCAATGCCACCCTAATTAAAAATCAATATAATTATTATGTACAAACAAAATATAAATTCAACATTGGTTTTACAGAAAGAAAAGTGGAATTCTGTTTGTGAGAAAGGATGAAATAATTAAAGTAAAACAATTAATTTACGTCGGTGGACTCTAGATTTTGAATATAATATTTTAAAATATAATATAATATTTTTTATTTGTTTAATAAAATTACTCATTTTTTTTGGGCTGAGAGCCCCTCTCTAGCCCAAGATGCTAGAGATGTGTAAAGTGAATGTAAACATTTTGACTCTGTAAAAGTAAAAATAAAATATGGTAGAGATAAATAAAATAAAAATAACAAAATAAAATAACCCTATAAAAATTAATACTTGAAAAAATTTAAATTATAATAATTTTTATTTGTTGAATAAACTTACTCATTTTTTATTGGGCTAAGAGCTCCTCTCTAGCTGAGGATGCTAGAGATGTGTAACGTTAATGTAAACATTTTTACTTTGTAAAAATAAAATAAAATATGGTAGAGATGTGTAACTTAATGTAACATAATATATTGTAAACAAAAATAAAAATAACCCTATAAAAATTAATACTTAAAAAATTAAAAAAGGCCCATGGTATTGACCCATGGTATTTATGTGAGATATAACCTATTTAAAGGGGAAATTAAACTAGCGTAGATCCATCTTAGTTTGATGTTATACTTAGACACATAATTACCTGTAGAAAATGATGGCGCTGAATCACTTTAATATAATATATGTAATATATTCTCCTAATTTATGTGTAATAATGTGTTATAGAAATAATGGTATGATAGATCTAGGATGATACATTTAGAAATGAATAAGCTTAACTATGAAAGTGAGTTGGGGTGAGGGGAGTAGGTGAGATAAATATTAGGTAAAATGTAATTATTACATTTTATCTAATATTTATGTCTACCTTCATCCACTTTTACTAGGTTGCGAGAAATATTGGGTAAAATATAATACTATATTATTATATTTTACTAATTATTTCTCTTCAAGTGGTCCAATTTTTATTGTAATTTTTATTTATATTTGAAGTTTGAAGGTAAACAAACTCAAAATAGAATTAACAGGGTGAGGGGAAATATTGAGCAAAATGTAATATTTAGGTTGGGGGGTGATGAGAAATATTAGGTAAAATGTAACAATATTACATTTTAATGAGTAATTTCCCCCACCTTTTACCACTCTTTATTGGGTGAGAGTAGTAATAAATGTTGGCCAAAAAATATAATACTATAATATTATATTTTATCCAAAATTTTCTCTTACCCGATCCACTTTTTATTAAAAAGATATTTATATTTGAGGTTCATAAGTAAACTTAATTCCTATGTAAACATTTGATCCTAGTATGGTAGAGATGTTGTAATGTTTAACATTTTGACTAGGTAAAAATGAAATAAAAATAAAATTAGTAAAATAAAATGAAAAACTTGAAATTAATAATTATATTTATAATTAATAAATAAACAAGCCTAGATCCATCTTAACTCTAGATCTTCCAAGCTCCGAGAGGGATCAAATTTCTTGAGATGTAAACATCTTTTAAGGTGAAGATATTTGATCCCTCTTGGCGCTTGGTAGATCCGATGTTAAGATGGATCTAGGCTGGGCTAACAATGTCAATGACAATCCATCATCTCGAACTCAGCTGTCAACTCTCTCTGAAGCTAAAACAAGGCGGTCTAAATGCTCCTTCTATTACAGAGGAAAATCTTTTTGCCACAACTTGTCCCTCTGAGACGAGTTCTTCAGCTTCCGTCAGGGACAAATGATATAAGATTAACCAAAAAAATATTTATCGTGATCCTCTCCCTCTTACTGGGAGAACCTTATTATTCAATTTTCATTTATTATTTTTTAAAGCTACCATATGCACACATACTTCAGATTTGTTGATTTACTAGATCCCTTTGAGCTCAGATTTCATCTAGTATACTATTTGTTAACTAAAATCATGATTTAGAAAAAGTATTATCGTCACACTCTTTGCTACATTCTTCCACTTCTTCCATCCACTGTCAAAGCCTTGGTAGCCTTCACTATTTACATGTAATCCTCACTGGGAGGTCATGGAAGAACAATTACAGCCAAACAAATAATTCAAAGATAAAATGCTAACTAATAACAACAATAGTAATAATCAAACAACAAAGATATAAAATACTTATCTTTTGAGGATCATAGTGGAATGTCAACTCCTCTTGATCTTAGATTCCTTGCATCCATTACTACCTTATCATCCTTATCCTCATCATGGTGTTATTCTCTCCTTATTAGGGTTAGGGTTTCTTCTTGTAACAAAAAAGTGATGATCTAAGACTAATCCTAGCGTTTTGACCATAAAACCTAAATCTTTTCTTATATAAGCCTTGTTTTCCAAATAGGGTTTGTAAACCCTATATTTCCACTAAGTTTATATCCAAAAACTAATCATTGTAGCATTAACACTATCTTTCCCTTGGAGGCTTGAACTGCACCTTAATAATGAGAGGCCTTCATTATTTCGGGTCGAGCATGTCAACTCTCAAATATCCACAAGAGAATGACATCATTACCTTTTAGAAGCTTAGGTAGACAACATATTTGCCCAGGAATTTAAAGCCAACAAGTTTAAGTGACAAAATAATATTGAGTCTTGCTTTTTGAATAAAGAGCACAGGTTCCCTTGTGTGGCCAAGTCTTTCTTACAATCATTTCTTCTTGTACATTTTGCAGAATCATCAATTAGTCCTTTTGCTGGTGTATCTTTAGAGACATTTTGAGGCTTCATTTTGGCTACTTCCTCCAAAGTGAGATAGATGATAGAAATTGACCATGCTTCTCAGTAACAATAAGGAAATAATCTTAGATCTAGTTCTTTTTATTTTAAACCAGGGATTTTTCCCTAAAGATTTAAATCAACCTTGCAACAATTGTATAGAGATATAATAGAAAAGTAGTGCTTTCTTGTATTTGTATTCGAGGATTCACTGTCTGAGTATGCTTAGAAATCCGCATCACCTAAACTTTACTATTGATATATTCACCCTTCTTCTATTGTTTTTCCATGCACTAAACATTTAAACAAAATTTTGTAGGTCGAATTATGTTCCATGACTTTTGAATGATGAATATGGTATTCATCAGTGATCCTGAATTTTCCAATGACTAGGAAATTTCTTCGACCTTGTAAATCATTGATCTGATATTTTTGGACTAAAACAAATTTTGAGATCTTCCGACAACCATATTCGGTCTCTTGTAACTATATTAGGCCTCTAAGAATTTCAGATTTGTGAGATATTTCAGATTGAGACCATGACTTAGGCCATTCGGTCTTGCTGCTTTTTTTTAGAGAATTCCCTAATTTATTTGAGAAAATGAACTTCAGTGCAAATACTTCAGAGTTCTTCAGAGGTTCGGTCCTACCTTAGGTCTTTAGTGAACCATATGAGGCCTTTTGACCTTCTACAAAGGGTCAAATCAAAGTCTTGATAGGGAACAATATAACATAGAACATAAGTCACTCCTTCATGTATAGATTCGACGATGAAACTTAAACTAGAACACTTTCCATGACATATTTTCGGCCTACTGTAATAATATATGATTTTGACCTTCATTTGGAAAGTGTTCTTGAACTAGGGAAAATGAATTTAACTTCAAGGTTGCTCTTTCACCATAACCAAGCTATGATGCCATGTTGATATTTCAATAGTCCTCTAAATTGATAATTATTTATTATGATTTTCTTAAATTGATCTTTTATTACATTTATTATTCATCATAAAACAATTACACATATAACTTCAACAATATAACAAAATTCTAGAGGATCATAAAGAGACAACCACAAAAGAACACACGAGTTTACCCTGGGAAAACCCATATGGGGGAAAAACCCAACAACCTTTCCATATAGAATCAAGTAAAAAAGAGAGACATCCAACTTAAGATGGTAAAAAAATTCACTAGTAGGAAGGCAACCTCAACAATCCATAAAGAATCCAAGTCAACCCTCCAAAAAAACTGCTTGAGAGAATATTGAAAGGCTCAGGGAATTTCTCTCTCTTCCACTGTAAATTCAGAATTCTTCACAGAAACTATTGCATCAACTTCTACCTTGTTTATTCACACGTGTGAGCAACAAAGGGATCATTTTCAACACATGCAAGATCTTCTTCTTCTTCTTCTAGCTTCGACCTTCTTTTCTTTGTCCTTCTTCACATAAGGGAGCAAAGATATACCTTATTATGATCAGATGTGAGTTGCTCCTTGAG
Source organism: Pinus tabuliformis (assembly GCA_031772625.1). Lineage (NCBI taxonomy): Eukaryota > Viridiplantae > Streptophyta > Pinopsida > Pinales > Pinaceae > Pinus > Pinus tabuliformis. Next base: position 1,191,513,399 of record CM062816.1, on the reverse strand, counting down.
GGAGATCAAGTGTCTTTATATGAAGTTTCTTTGGGGGCCGAATAGGTGCCTCTTTAGGACTAAGCTGACATGAAAAGGAGGAGGTCCGACTTGGCCTTCTTGTGGAGCCATAAACCAAAATTTAAAATTCAAATTTTCCTTTTGAGAAGATCATGAAGAACACGCCTTCTGATTTTTCTTTTGACAAACAAAATAATAAAATTTTCTTTTGAGCATAAAGAACATGCTTTAATACTAAATACATAAATGACAAAAACATACATTAGGAAGACTGATCATAGTTACAAAAATTCAACATGGCCCACTATTGTATTCAATCATATAACTTTTGTGGATATGCTCATATTACAAATATTCTAAATATTGTGTGGTAACAAAATTCGTTCATATCATTTGTTATCAGAGCCATGTTTTTGATTTTGGCCACTAACGATAAAGACTTTTAGCCACAACTTGTTTTTTCAAAATTTCTCATCTTTGGTCCTTTGCCTCATTGGGCCTTGACCATTTATAATTGATAAAAAATTATAAAAAAAGAAAAAAAAGAAAAAGAAAAAATTGCTTAAAGGTAGATTAGTTTTTTACCAAACACGAATAAAAAATTCTCACTAAGTTCACTATTGTAAAAAAATAAAATAAAACATGGAGTTCATCTTTGTGAGCTTTTCATGTGCGGCTAAGAAACAAAAGATAACATGGGCATTAAAAAAAAACATGAGTTTTGAGAGTCAAACCATTGCTGTGTTGTTCCTTTTGGAAACACAGAGAGGGTGGTGAATCAATATTTCACTTAAATTGATTTATTTTACACTTATATAACATTAAATATCATTAGCATCTAAACAAATCACAAAATTAGCATCACATCACATGAAGAATACACAAGAAATTTTATGTGGAAACCCAATGTGGGATAAAACCACGAAATGCTTTCTAATATATGAAGAGTACAATATTTATTAGCACCGACTAAATGGAAGCACAAACTCCCTAGTATTCAGTTAGAAAAACATTCAAGTTTCTCAAGAAGCACCAACTCCCTTAAAGGAAGCACCAACACCATAGCTTTACCAACACCAACTGGACGGATGCAACAAAACACCTTGCTAGCATCAATCTGTTTCCTTAGCACCACTCTACCACCTTGAAGTATTTTTAGGAACCAATCTGAAGGAGACTTCATTATCTGTCTTACACCACCCTACCACCCTTAACGAAATATAGAAGAAGAAATTGTGGGCTCCAGTACTAGGGATAATGACCCCCTTACAATAACATTCAAGGATATTTCCCTGTTGTCTATCCTATTATATGCCTAGATCATAATCTTCAAGTTTGATGATTAAGTTTGAATGTTATAGATCTAACTTTTACTTCTTTTACCCTTGTACTGAAACTTATCAATCATTCACCTTATTCATTGCATAATATGGTACCGGCAATTTATAAAAGAAAGCTCATACCTCATATTTTTATATTAGTTTGGAAGAGGTCTAGTCATCATGATATAGTATAAGATAGGCCTTGATCATGCAATCATCGTGTATGTTTCCTTCTCACTGTCTTACTTCAGATATATCTAGAGTTCTACCCTTGGAAGTGACCTAACACCAACCTTAATCAACCCTTGGAACAAACCTAAACAAGTCTCAAAATTTCCATTACAGTCTTGTGTTTCTTCAGTGGCCAGAACATGCCTACTCAAACTTCTCCTTATGGCCTAGACATGCACAAACTCAGGCTTCTTTTGTGGCCTAGACCGAACCAAACTTGACCTTCTCATGTGGATAGAAAAAACCCAATTCAACCTCTCTCTGTGGTATCAATAGGCTTAACTTCAACCTTCTCCTGTGACCTAAATAGGATTATTTTGGCCCTCAGTCTCTACGGCCTCCACAGGGCTGATTCAACCCTTTCTATATGGCTCACACATGGATAATTTGGCGCTACAACAAACCTCTCTCCGTGGACAGAACCACCCTAACTTGGTCCTTCAAAAACAACTGAAACTTGACCTCAAACAACCCTCACAAAAAAACATAAACTTGGCCTTATTCACTTCAGATCAGCCTTAGATCAACCTCAACAACTAGGTCTCAACCCAACGATTCACCATAGAAAAAATGAAAACGAAAACACTAAGAAATTCGGCCTCTCTTCCAAATAAGTAATTCCACCCTTGACATCATCAAATATTAGAGTAAATTACTCAAAATAATGATGCAAGATTGATATTTTTGAGGGCACATGACTGCCCTATATATACTTGTGCAAGGGGGATAAAAGGATGATCGACTTGCCCTAAAAAACCCTTAAAATATGGAGCCAACCTGATGATAAAAAATAAAATTTAAATTTATAATTTCAATTTTATGGGGTCAACCTTAACTCCCATTTTTGAGACCATTTTCAAAATGTAAAATCCTCTTTTTGAAGACCAACTCGGTCAATGTTTGGTAACTTCCTAGACCCATAACATTTCCATTAAATTTTAAGGCAAAATTTTGACCAAAACATCATTCGTTTGGGGCACTTTGACCATGATTTTGGGGCTTCATATTTAGGAGGGCATATCTCCTCATCTGTGAGGAGTTATATTGAGTGCCATGTACTGTTGGAAACAACACGACGAGTACTATCAGATGATGATGGTCTAGCATGAATTATCATGATCATATGCCATAACAAGAGCGTGGAAAGTGGAGATTCTTCTGGCTTATGTTGGAGTTGATATCAATGGCAACCTCAACAATCTCCCCCTTTGGCATTGATGGAAAAACTCATAATACCATTTCAATTGCTATTCCCCTTCTCTCCATGTTTCTGGCTTTTCTCTCCTCCTTTGACATCAATGGAAAAGGTTACTCCCTCTGACGAAGTAAATATGTCTGACTTCCTACTATTTTCCCTTCTCGCCCTTTCTTCTTGTCTTGACAAAATGCAAATCAATGTGAACTTGGAAGTACTTTGAGCTTCTCCCGAAGTTACTCAAACATTTCTCATGGAAGAGGCTTGGTGAAGTTGTGATCTATTTGTTCCTTTGTCCCAATGTACTCTACCTTGATTTTCTTTTCTGCAACTTGTTCTTGAAGAAAGTTGTATTCGATAGGAATGTGTTTGGTCTAGGAGTCCATCACATGATTCTTGGAGAGATTTATGGCATTGGTGTTGTCAAAAAATATTGAAATGGGCTCACCGTACTTTAAATGTATATCTTGCAGAGTTTTCTTCATCTAGAGGACTTGAGTACAACATGCTGCAACAACAATGTATTATGCTTATGTTGTAGATAAGTATATTGAAGATTGCTTCTTGCCAACCATGAAACTAGATAATCACCTATGTAGAAGGATGCTACACTAGCGCTTTTTTGATCATCAACACTTCCTAAACAATCTGCATCTATATAGGTTTTCATAGTTAATTTGTTTCCTTTTGGATACCATAACCCAAATTCTGCTATTCCTTTGAGATATTTGAAGATCCTTTTTATTACTAAAACATGGGATTCTTTTGGTGTTGCTTGAAATCTTTCCACCTATCCAATTTCTAGCATCACATATAGTCTTCAAGCTATCACATATAAAAGGTTGCCAATCATCGATCTATAGGTTCTTTGCTCTGCTTCCTTGGATTCATCGTCCTTGTTTAACTTATATTTGATCACCATGGGAGTGCTTATAGGTTTGCACTCTTCCATTCAGGACCTTCTCAATATTCCTTTGATGTACTTGGTTTGAGAAATGAATATGCCTTCATCTTGAGATATTTGGACTCCCAAGAAGAAGGTCAACTCTCCAAGTAGGCACATCTTAAACTCATGCTGCATATCTTTGGTAAACTTCTAAGTTAACCTATAATCATCACTTATAAAGATGATGTCATCCAAGTATACCTCAATGATAATTAGGCTACCTTGATCAACCTTTATATATATATTTCTATCTGCACTTCCCCTTTTGAATCCTTGTTGCTACAAAAATCAGTCCAGTCTTGCGTACTAGGCTCTAGGTGCTTGCTTGAGACCATACAAGGTTTTCTTTAATTTGTAAACACAATCTTTCTTTTCGGTTAGCGGAAACCATTCTGACTGTTCTATGTAGACTTATTCTAAATCTATATTTAGAAAAGATGATTTTACATCCATCTGACACACTTTGATCCTTCATGAGCAAGCATAAGCGAAGGACATCATGATTGCTTCCATTATAGCCATAGGTGCAAATGTTTCTTCAAAATCTATCCCTTCAACTTGCATATATCCTTTACATATAATTATTTCCTTGTTCTTGGTTACATGTCCATATTCATTCAACTTGTTTATGAACACCCATTTTGTTCTAATGAAATTCTTTTCCTTAGGTCTTGGGACCAATTCCCATGTCTCATTCTTCTCAATTTGGTTTAGTTCTTCTTCCATGGATTTGATCCAATGTTCATCATGGTTGGCTTCTTCAAAACTTCTTTCCTCAACTGTGGATAACAATGAAATGTGTCTCTGTTCTGGCATGAGTATTTGTCAACTTCTTTTTGTTTATAGTTCTGCGCTCATATCTTCAATGATCTGCTCTGATGGATGTTTCTTCTAATACCATCATTTAGGTGCTTTGGAAGGTACCCGAATATTTTGCTGATTATTTTCGGTTTCTTCTTGGTTGACATTTGGATCTTCTTCTGATCGTTCTTCATCTTTAATTTCCTTTTCTTGCCCTGATTCTTCTATTTATCACTCTTTTGAAATTGTGCTTACTTCCTTATCTTCATGAATTTCATCAACTATTACATTTATTCCCTCTAATATCTTGTTAAGTATTAGATTATAACATTTGTACGACTTGCTTTTGCTTGAATATCCAACTAGTATACCCTCATCTATCAATGAGTCAAATTTTCCAACCTTTTTATCTTCCCCTTTTATATAACATTTTCTCCTGAAAACTCTAAAGTGCTTGACATTGGTTGGTATTTCCTTCCATATTTCACATGGGGTCTTATCACTGTTACTTCTAAGCATTCCTTTGTTTAAAATATGAACAATTGTTTCGAATGCTTGTCCCCAAAATATATCACTCAACTTGGAATCATTCAACATACTTCTAGCCATTTCATGTACAATTCTATTTTTCCTTTCAATGAATCCATTTTGTTGAGGTGTCTTGGCTGCCAAGAATTGTCTTTTTATTCCTTTTTCATAAAAGTGTTGGAATTTTTTTGACGTAAATTCTCGTCCATTATCTTATCTTAAGAAATTGATTTTAAAATCAGTCTCATTTTCAACCATCTCTTTGTAAATCCTGAAGCATTCAAATTATTATAACTTCTTCTTCAGAAAACAACCCTTGTCATTCTATTGAAATCATATATAAGAAGCATGACATATTGTTCACCATTCAACCCTTTAGTTCTCATTGGTCCACATAGATCATTGTGTACCATCTCCAATGGTTTCAAAGTGGAATATTCCTTGGTTCTGAACTCAACTCTTGTTTGTTTTCTATGCTGGTAGTGCTTACACATGACACTTGGTGGTTTTGAGATTTCTGGCATATCTCTTACTGCTTCCTTTTTGTTGATTTTGACTAGATTGTCAAATTTCATGTGACCCATTCTTGTGTGCCAAAGAAAACTTTCATCTTCCTTCACAAACAACCACTTTCATTTCAAATTTTATCCAAAATGTATATGCTATTGGGAGTCCTTAATGCTGTCGCCACTAATCTCCCTGATCCCTTCTTTCTTATTTCATATTTCTTTGAGTTGAACAAAAGCACATGTCCTTTGTCACACATTTTACTCACACTTAATAGATTATGATTCATATTTTTTCGATGAATAAAACATTTACTTCCATGACATCCTTGCTTCCAAGCTTGATTATATCCTTTCCTTAAATTTTGGCTAATCTATCATTTCCAAACGAAACCGATCCATCCCTTTCCTTTTTCAAGGTTATAAATTTGTTTCTATCCCTTGTCATGTGTTTTGAACAATCACTATCAACATACAATTCACTTTTCTTGCTTTGGTCTTGTACAGAAATCACACTATTTTCAACTTTCTTTTTCCAAACTTTTGAAGGTTCTCTTGGGGGATTGTTGAAACCATGCTTTGGATCCTTTGGAGGAATGATCAACCTACAATATTTTGTTATGTGTCCAAAATTCTTGCACTTGTCACATTCTACTTCATTACTTAATAACACAAAGCTGTTATAGTTTTGGTTTATAATCTTCACGAGGCTTTCTAGGATAATTACTCTTAGAGTAGATTCTTTAGTTGTTTCTGTTCTTAGCGTAAGCTTTACAATTTACAACTTTGTGCCCAAAATTGTTGCAAGAATAACATAAAACAAGAAATATAATTTGGTACGTGAGGGTGGGGGATCTTCTAGGTGGTGCAACTCTCCAAAAAACTTCTTCTTCAACTCTTTCCACTGCTAGTTTCTGATTCCACGTTCTCTTAGTTGAATGATCTTGAACATTTTCTTTTGAGGGATGGCATTTCTCCTTGATAGGACCCTTGATTACACCTGCATAACTATTATTGTTTGCTTCTTTTCCTATCATCGTGGCGCTTGAACCATTGTCAACATGGGCTGCATTGTATCCTGACCCAGATTTTTTGTTGCATGGCTTTTAAATGCTGATGATTTTATCCAAAATTTTAGTGTTGTTCACAAAATTCTGTTGGGCGATTTTCTTTTGAACTTCTTTTCATAGACAAACTATTTTTGCTTCCAAAATTTCCTTTATTTTAACATTTTATTGCAACCGATTTTTGAGTGTTTCTTTAATCATTTTGGCTTCCACTAACTAGAATTTCATACTGATGATGGTCTTCTCTGATTCTTCAAACCTTTTGTTGAGACTTTTAAAATGCTCTTTAGGTTCACTTAGATTCTTTTCCAATGCCTTGAATTTCTTCCTTTCTATTTTTAGATCTTTTAAGGCACTGACCAATTCTCTCTCAAGATCTACATCTCCTTCGACATGATCTTCTTTAGGTTTTCCTCTTGATTCTCCATTTCCATGAATAAATTTCTTTCTGAGTCACTTTCCTCATTAGATGAAGAAGTCTCTTCTTTTGAATAAATACTTTTCTTGAAGATTTTTCTTTTACTTTGTTTTTTCTTTTCCTTCTTAGGAGATTCTTCTTCTTCATCACTATCTGAACTTCACAAGGACATTTTGAAGCAAAATGACTATTTTTTACAACAATTGAAACACTTTAAGGGAATCTTATATTTTTACTTACCAGTTCCTTTCTTCAGCTTGCTCACAAAGTTGGCTATTTCTTCATTTGAATAATCACTACAACTACAACTGGAGCTTGGATTATAATATTGTTTGTTCTTTCTTTTCTTCTTGGATGTTTTTATGCTTCTCTTTTGGATGAGTTTTCCTGTTTGGTTCTCATTTTGTACACTGTAAGTATTCCATGTAACTCATCCATGTTGACGTTAGCTAAGTATGATATTTATTCTAGAGCTGAGATCTTAGAGTCAAATCTCCTCATAAGAGATCTTAGTACCTTTTTAAAAATCACTTTGTTTTCTACTGATTCTCCCAATCCTTCCATGACATTTTCTATCTCATCTACACGAAGAAAGTAGGCTGTAATAATTTTGTCTTCCCTCATTTTCAACTGCTCAAATTGTCCTTTGAAGGTCTGAAGCTTAGCCTCTTTGAATTGCTTATCCCCTTCATATATGCTTTGAATCTTGTCCAAACATTTTTTGTAGCTTTACAATGCATCACTTTTAACATAAACTGAATTTTTTGGACCACTTAAAATAACATTACCAGCTTTTGCATTGTTATCGTAGAGTTTCTTACCAACATTAACTATTGGAGGAGTATGAGGTGTAGTGTATCCACTTTCTACAGAGTTCCAAACATAAAATCCTTGTGCTTTCCCAAATTTTATCGAACCTTCCACTCCAAAATGCATAGTTCTGTCTATCAAACAATGGATTTCCATTTTTGGTGCAGTCCATGATCTACCTTCCAATGATTAGATTGTTGTGAGGACACCTTCTTTGATATCAATTGTTGAAAATAATGAGAGGGGGTGAATCAATATTTCACTTCAATTAATTTATCATGCACTTACAAAGCATTAAATATAATCATCATCAAAACATATCACAAAATCGACATCACATCACATGAAATACACAAGAAATTTTATGTGGAAATCCAATGCGGGAGAAAACCAAAGAATGATTTCTAATATATATAAAGAGTACAATAATTTATTAACATTTACTAAAGGGATAAACCATCCCCTAGTACTCTATTAGAAAATCATTCAAGTTTATCAAGAAGCACCAACTCCTTGAAAGGATGCACTAACACACTAGTTTACCAGCATCAACTGAAAGGATGTAACAACAACCTGCTAGAGTCAATCTATTGCCCTATAACCACCTTGCCACCGTGAAGTATTCTCAAGCACCAACCTGAAGCAAAATTTAATCTCTGCCTTGCACCACCCTCCCACACTTAAATGAAAGATAGAACAATAAATTGTGGGCTCCCGTACGAGGGATAATGACCCACTTACAATAGCATTCAAGGACACTTCACTATTTTCCCTGTTGATATATGCCCAAATCATAGTATTCTAGTTTGTTGATTAATTTTGACTACTATATATTTGAATTTTACTTATTTGACCCTTTTAATGAAACTTATCAAGCATTCACCTTATCCATTGCATAATACGGTACCAACAATTTATAAAAGAAAGCTCATACCTCAAATATTTATATCAGTTTGGAAGAGGTCTACTCATCATGATATAGTAAAAGATAGGCCTTGATCATGAAACCACTGTGTATGCTTACTTGTCACTTTCTTGCTTTAGATATGTCCAGAGTTCTGCCCTTGGAAGTGACCTAACACCAACCTTAATCGACCCTTGGAAAAAAACTAAAAAGGTCTCCAAACTGCCCTTACCTTGACTCTTTTCATGTGCGGTCATGCTTCCTTTCTTCTGTGGCTAGAATAGGCCTATTCGACCTTCTCCTATGGCCTAGACAAGCCCAAACTTGACCTTCTCCTATGGCCAGATTAGGCCCAATTCAACCTCTCTATGGTCTCAAAAAGCTTAACTTCAGCCTTCTCCTGCAACCTAAACATGCCTATTTTTTCCCTTAGTCTTTGTGTCTTCCACATGGCTAATTCAAGCCTTTCTATGCAGCTTACACATGGCTAATTCGACCCTAGAATAGACCTCTCACTATGGATAGAACAACCCTAACTCGAGCCTTCGACAATAGCTCAAACTTGATCTCAAACAGCCCTCGCAACAAACATAAAATTAGCCTTATTCACCTCAGATGAGCATAAGATCAGGCCTTAGATCAACCTCAACAACTTGATATTAGCCCAATGATTCACCATATTAAAAATGAAAACCAAAACACTAAGAAATTTGGTCTCTCCTCCAGTTAAGTAATTATGCCCTTGGCGTCAAAATTATCAAAACAAATTACTTGAAATAATGATGCAAGATTGATACTTTTTAAAGAACATGGATGCCCTATATATACGTTTTAAAGGGGGCTAAAAGGAGGGTCAACTTCCTAAAACACCCTTAAAATATGAAGCTGACCTAATGAAAATAAATAAATTTAAATTTATAATTTTAATTTTATGGGGCCGACCTCAACTCCCCTTTTTAAGACCATTTTCAAAATGTAAAATCCTTTTTTGAGGACTAACTTGGTCAAATTTTTGGTACACCTTGACCATGGCTGTTGTTGGGAAAAGTGTCTACTCAGAACGCCCCTATCCCACTAAGGTGTGACAGTGCCTTAGCAACAAACAAGGAAAACTACTTTCATATTCTTCTTTATGAACTGTAAATGAAGAGGAATAGGATGAACTAACCTGTGTCTTGCGCTAGTCCTTTGATCCAATCTCTCTCCTCTTTGACAGCTTCCAGCTACCTGCTCCTTCACTTGCACAGCTTCACCAAGTTCCTGCAAGATCACATAAGAGGAAAACTACACAAAGACATGGATTTACATTCATAAATAGCTTAGGATCAGATTTAAGCTAAACATGCAAATATAACAAAACATCATTGATACACAAGCATGTAGGAGAAACTCAAATAGTTTTATTGATATCACAAGAAAGTCCAGGAGGAGTTACAACGGATGATTCCTGATCCAGAATCAACCCCCCAACAAAGGAATCCCCTCTTCACCTCCAACAAAGCATAAATCACCCAATGCACTGATCTCTATCTCAAAACCAACAACAATTCTCTGCAAAGAACAAAATTCCAGCCTCTGGATCTCTGGGATGAGGGATCCATATATAGATGTATGCAAAGAGGATGAGTCAGCTTATGATTTGACTTGTGGCCTCTCTCTGTCAGTTCTTGCTTCCACTTGGAGACTGAGAGCCTCTTACTCATCTCTGGTCGAACTCAGTGAGGCAAGTGTCATTGGGGAAGATTCTGGAAGCTTCCATTGTCTGTCCACCTCGCGGAATGACACTGCCATTTGTCATTTCCCGCTCAGCGCACCCTGGTAGTGCATTTAGGTGCGTTGCAACGCACCTAGCTAGTGTACTGGGGTGCTATGCAATGCAGCTAGCTAGTGGAGCAGCTGAAATGATCCCGATTTGACTGGTTCTGAGCAGTTTCTGGTGGAGAACTTCTGGGAGAAGCTGTAATTGGTTGACCTTGTTACTCTAGGGGTAGGAACAACACTTTAAGGGACTTAGGACCCCTTGGTTTATGGAAATTTCATGCTTAGAGCCATAAGGCACAAAAATGTCTATAACAGTTGCCCCCTAAAGTATGAGGCCGTTTATCGGGTGAAATGCTTTATTAGGAGGATCCGAAGTTATTTCAATGCTGGGAGGAGACCTGTAATAAGATACAATACAATACATTATCTTCATACTGATTTCATGATCTAGCTGAGGCGGGCATTCCCATGCTCAGCTTTATAAATTCATTTTTATGTACACAGGATAGACAATCGTCTGATGGTAGACTGATGATTTTGATGAAGTCATCATCCTTTTGGTAGGATGATTATCTGTGCTGCAATGCTGTACATGTCAATGTTTTTATTTTTCCTGAATATATATCGTAGCCCAGATGGATGAAACTAGATCTGGGGTCTTCAATCTCGTCCGATCTTCACTTGAAGTACAAGTCGATCCATGTGAGAAATGTTTTGAAGTCGAACATGGAAAGACATCGCTTGATTACCAGTCAATGATGTAAACTGTTAACAAGCGCGAGAGGAATCACTGATAATGATGATGACCCTCAAGGTACTGCAGTACAATTCACGTGGTGTGAATAAAGGACTTGGCGTCGAACACCACGCAAAATCTTTCGGTCGAAGGTCATTGATGTATACCTGTCGCCAGAAGTGAGAAACTTGCCATTGAGGCATGCAAGTTTCAAAGTACTGAATGGGGTGTTCCTAGATCAACTTCTTGGATAATGAGCTGATGTCGACAAGAAGCGATCCGTCAAAGGAGGGCCTTGATGAATCCCACATCAATGACACGGAATGGAGCAAATGATTTTGATGGAGGTGAAAATGATATGATGATATATGGTTCAGGATGGCGGTCATGAAGGAATGAAGTATAATGTATGGTAGTGGATGGAACACGGGTGACTTATCTGGATGACTTCTCTTGAACATGTCGGCGACACTTATGTGATGGATCGGTAGCATTTACCCCAAATGTGGATGGTATGGCGTGACCATGGTGATGTGACCGGTGAATGAAACAACCCAACCCGACTCAGGCACGGAGTGGAAGTGTCATGTTCAAGAGCGGCTTGCTACCAATAAAGGTTCTTTGAGTTTCTTCCCAATTTTTCCCCAGTCATTGCTGACCAATACCTATTTATTTTTTTCAAGCTTGAGGAGGATAACATATGCTTGTTCTATAATTTGCCCTTCGGGCAAACCCATCGCTATGTTTTAACAAGCCTAGCGATAGTGAAACTCGTTCTCGTCTAAAGACAAGTTTGTCGCTATTAATCTTTTTAACGAGTCTAACGACAAAGATAACTCGGTCCTTTTAATTTTTAGAGAGTCTGAAAAGGTACGTAAAGGTAAGTCCGAAATTCCTTTTTCGTCATCTAATCCCTTAATTTCGAAAAAGTATAAAACAATACAGAAGGGATGAATTTTCGATAGTTTTAACGAGCCGAACAACACAAGCGCTCGATCTTTTTGTGCAATAATCCCTCAGGTCCAAAAAGATTAAAATCTAGAGGAGGGATAGCACTTCCGGTCGCTTTAACAAGCTGGAAGGCCAAAACTCGGCAATCTTTTCATATTTTACGAGTCAAATGAAAAGAGCTTAAAGAAGACTCGTCTTTTGAGGAACGAGTGATAAAATGGGTAGCGGCTAATTCCAGGTAAGGGTTGGAATTTTCCAATCACGGCAGTGTCACAAGGATGGCTAGTGAAATCACTCTTCGCAGCTGTTCCTCAAAATGGGTAAACAATCAAATGGAGGTGAATGATCGGCCAATGGAAAAGTGGAGGTGACGGTGCAAACACGACCAAGGCTTTAATAGCTGATAATGCTACATTCATGGTGGTTATTTACCGGAGGATAGTTCATTTTTTAACGAGCTTAAACGCAGATTGAAACACTTGCTCGGTCTTATGTTTATTTTTTAACGAGCTTGAACTATGTGCTAAAACTGCTCGATAATCCAGTCATATGATAAGAATGTCTCATATAAAACGGCAACATTTAGATTTTTGCCCCACATCCTTTCTTTATGCAAGTTAGGAAATGACTAATCCTACGAGTTTAAAGGGTTAGCCTACGGGTTTAAAGGGAGGACCTAAAAATTTAAAAAATAAATAGCCGCCCCTTGCTTGCATTCCAAAAGGTTTGCATGCCCCCAGGTATAAAACAGAGTTTCGAGGTCTCCCTCTATTCGAGCTGACAAAACATTCGTTTTATCAGGAAGGGTCACCCTTTATTCGAGCTGACAAAACATTCATTTTATCAAGAAGGGTACTACCTCTTACAGGTTACCCAAAGATTGTCTTATTTACAGCGTAAACAAAACACTTCTTTGGCGATGTCTACCGAGATAAACAAAGGTGAGCGACGATGCCCGCCAACTCACATAACTTTGACAAAAGAATCTTATTCTAGAATAACCCCTCTTCCAATCACGGATGGGGTACAAACTAGTCATATTCTCCCGCGGAAACCTACTCTATACCCGAAGTTTTCCTGCCGAAGCAGACTAGGATGCATGCCCCCTGGGTTTCAGTCATATCCCTCCGAATTACTCGCGTTCATTGGGAGGACGGACTGGGGGTTGAGACATTTCTTGCGTGAAGAGACCATTTAGGGATGGTATATGACTATTTGCCATGCGTGATCCGGGAAATGAAAGCTGGTCTACGAGCTTGACCACTCTTCCTTCGTGCAGAAATCACATTACTCTAAAGAGTGAGGAGACGATGGCTCCCATGCAATATATATAGTCTCGCCCAAGGAGTAGATTGTAATCTAAGGGTCCTTGGACTACCATTACGTTCATTTGAACTGTCTTCCCTCTCAATGTTATGGGCACATTGGGAAGGATCCCTAAAGGTCGACTGGTTCCTTTATCAAAGCCTGTCAGATTTCTCATCTTAGGAAAAAGCGGTGGCGAACCAAGCACTTTCCAAGCAACAGAAGTCCCCTCATCTATGATTGTACCAGCCATGACCATTCTATATATTTGAACAATAATTCGGAATGGTACACTTGCTGGTAGGTGGGGTCTGCCTAGTTGATTCCAGTCGAAGGAGACAACTAGGTTGCTTGGAGGTGGGACCGAGTAGATGGCCGGGTATGGCTCTGACGAGCTTCCTTCCTGCGGTAAAGGAACGGTTAAATTGCCCCCATGTTCGTCGGAGTCTGTGTTTATGAAGAGAATTTGGACGGTGTCATCCTTGCTCTCTCTTGTGACGGTATCATCTGAGGATAAAACCTCTGAAGGCAAGACCGGATGAACTGCCGTCTCGACCCTTTGACTTTCGTCTGGTATGGATTCAGATGGCTTATCTTCAATGATAGGTGCTTCGGCTGACCACTTGAGCGGGGCAGCTGGGTTTTCAACTGGTGATAGACTCGGCAAGAGTTTTTTATATCCAGGATAAAGTCGCAACGGTGAAACCGGACGATCTTCCAAAACTCTTTTAGCCTCATCTAAGAAGGGACAACGGTGGATGGCATGATCGCCTTCGCACAGTTTACAGGGAAATCTAGCTTTCCCTTTTTGTCCTGTGGCTTCACTTTCACTAGTTGACAGTGTGCTGTCAACATGGCCATCAGAGGTTGACGACACCGGATTGTGCAAATGGGGAGACCAGTCCCTTAGTATCCGAGGGATGTAAGGACAATCTCTGTGAAAGTGGTCTCCCTTGCAAATGACACATGGCGATTTAGGTCTGGTCGGTGTAGTGTGTGGATTTTCGTTAGACGACACTCGTTTGCCCCCATTCGCTTTTGGCTCCTTCTTCTTCTTCTCTTTCTTCTTATTTTCCTTATTCTCCTTAGGAACTTGACTTTTGGCTTTGCCAACCCCATCAAGCGAAGAGGAAGGAGGAGAGGAAGAATTAGAGGAAGTAGAAGGTTGGTGGGTAACTCTGGACTGGTCTAACTGCTAATTCGATTGTTCAGGAATAGTGGTGTTCTGAACGACATTGGTTGAGAAGAGCCATACTGGCAAGCCAATTGTCAGTCCTGGAAGCGACAAGGCGGCCATATGGGGTGCACCAACATCTCCCCAAGAGGAGAAGGGACTAGGATTTCCACCAAGGGGAATTCCTTGGTTGGCAGACTCCATTTTCTCAACCTAAGATCAACGTAGGAAAAGGGTATGAATATTCCGTTTAAAATAAATTTTAAGACACTTGGACACAACTTGTTTTTTCAATTTTAAAGAGTCGAGAAAAAACAAAAGATGACTCTAGTCTCCTTCGATTTTTAATGAGCCTGAAGTGACAAGTGCTCAGATGGACCTTTTCCATTAAGGAGTCTGAAAAGGAACGAAAGGGACTGCTCTGGAGATCTAGGTAGAGGGAGTACCAAACCAATCACAAAACTGCAGAATACGTTTTACGGTACAACAGTCAATCTTCCTGAATGCTGTGTTCGATGCATTGCGATCAGTAGGGCGGCCGACACAGCTTCCTATGGATAAAAGGTTTTAAGCCTATAGGGGTCTCCCAATATATACTCGACGGTACGTGGGAGCACAAGTCCGTACTGGCACTTATCGTCTCATAGTGGAGGAATCACCCAACCATCAGTGAGGACAACAGCTACCAGGCTTTACGACCCCGGAACACGTCTCTAGCCTAGACCTCTATGTTGTGCGTTAAGTTCCAATGCGTTGTTAGATTCATTCAATTTATTTTAAGTTGATCTTTCTTATGAAGTTTGCCTTTTGGGTTCACCACGAGATGTAGATGTAATTCCTAAATGCAATCTAAAGATGATAAGCAAGCTTTTATCTCTTTTCAGTAATAAAAATCCTAGCTACAAGGGGAAAAGAAAGACAC
This sequence comes from Pinus tabuliformis, assembly GCA_031772625.1. Classification (NCBI taxonomy): domain Eukaryota; kingdom Viridiplantae; phylum Streptophyta; class Pinopsida; order Pinales; family Pinaceae; genus Pinus; species Pinus tabuliformis. The sequence continues at coordinate 1,191,497,822 of CM062816.1, read as the reverse complement.
AATCTTTTCTCAAAGAGCAAAGGGCACACTGTAAATGCACTTTTCCTAAATCAAGCCATACAAACTATCAATATGCAAATGCACATATGCATGTATTTGTTTTCACTTTCTTAATATTGATGCCTAAAAAGAAAGTTGATGTACAAATCTGAATTTGCTTTCAAGTGAAAAACACAAACAAGCTTCTTTTCGAAATCAAAAGGTAGAGAAGATTACGACACTTTATGATTTTGAAATAAACACTCGTTTCGACACTAGAAAGTGACAAATTCAAACCAAAGGCAAAAGTAAAAGCATAATCGACTGTCAACAACAAAGAAACTTTCTCCTAAGATCAAAATCGACACTTACGACAGATCTAAATCCAAGGATGACAGTATGACTATTTTACTCTTTCAATGGAAAACTGTAAATGATGTAACAAACACACAAAGAACATCTACAGTCTTTTTGTACAAAGGAGGCAGAATTAAGGCAAAGAAAAGGGGTTTTAAAACAGACACACACTGATCACAGGCTGCAAAATCAGAGACAAAACTGAAAAAATGAAGCAAAGAACCTCAGCTGCACAAGGCTAGGCTGATCAGTGCACCTGTTACACAGAGAAACTGAATTGCAACGCAGGTAGCCCTCTCGGGAACTGCGTTGAAATGCAGAGTCTCTTCACAGTGCCTGCGCTGGGGCAGAAACGAGACTTCTATCCGGGTTCTGGGTCACGGTTTGCAGTTTAATCTATGGATTTTGGCCGAGTAAAAGCAATCAGTAATGCACAATCAGAGGGTGATTTAAAGGATTTAAAGGAGGTCTAAGAGCTATCACAAAGGGTAATCAGGTCATTTGTGAATCAGCTGTTCAAATCATAAAAAAATCCAGTGAATGGATTGAAGTAGCATGTGTTTACTTTGCATTTGATAATGGCAAATGCAGTTCGATTGCTACTTCTGTGTTTATGAAACAAACAACAAGAGAAACACAAACAAACTAACTAGACACGATCCCCAGTGGAGTCGCCATTTTGTTGTTGGGAAAAGTGTCTACTCAGAACGCCCCTATCCCACTAAGGTGTGACAGTGCCTTAGCAACAAACAAGGAAAACTACTTTCGTATTCTTCTTTATGAACTGTAAATGAAGAGGAATAGGATGAACTAACCTGTGTCTTGCGCTAGTCCTTTGATCCAATCTCTCTCCTCTTTGACAGCTTCCAGCTACCTGCTCCTTCACTTGCACAACTTCACCAAGTTCCTGCAAGATCACAGAAGAGGAAAACTACACAAAGACATGGATTTACATTCATAAATAGCTTAGGATCAGATTTAAGCTAAACATGCAAATATAACAAAACATCATTGATACACAAGCATGTAGGAGAAACTCAAATAGTTTTATTGATATCACAAGAAAGTCCAGGAGGAGTTACAACCGATGATTCCTGATCCAGCATCAACCCCCCAGCAAAGGAATCCCCTCTTCACCTCCAACAAAGCATAAATCACCCAATGCACTGATATCTATCTCAAAACCAACAACAATTCTCTGCAAAGTACAAAATTCCAGCCTCTGGATCTCTGGGATGAGGGATCCATATATAGATGTATGCAAAGAGGATGAGTCAGCTTATGATTTGACTTGTGGCCTCTCTCTGTCAGTTCTTGCTTCCACTTGGAGACTGAGAGCCTCTTACTCATCTCTGGTCGAACTCAGTGAGGCAAGTGTCATTGGGGAAGATTCTGGAAGCTTCCATTGTCTGTCCACCTCGCGGAATGACACTGCCATTTGTCATTTCCCACTCAGCGCACCCTGGTAGTGCATTTAGGTGCGTTGCAACGCACCTAGCTAGTGTACTGGGGTGCTATGCAACACAACTAGCTAGTGGAGCAGCTGAAATGATCCTGATTTGACTGGTTCTGAGCAGTTTCTGGTGGAGAACTTCTGGGAGAAGCTGTAATTGGTTGACCTTGTTCCTCTAGGGGTAGGAACAACACTTTTAGGGACTGAGGATCCCTTGGTTTATGGACATTTCATGCTTAGAGTTGTAAGGCACAAAAATGTCTATAACAATGACTTTGAGGTTTCATCTTTAGGAGGGAATATCTCCTCATCCGTGAGGAGTTACGTGGTGTACCATGTACCATTGGAATCAACATGATGAGTAATATCATATGATGACAGTATAACATGCATTCTCACAATCATATATCATAACAACAACAGGGAAAGTGGGGATTCCTCTAGATTCTGCTGAAGTTGACATCAATGACAACCAATTTTCAACATTGTTTGCCACCATCCACCATCTCATTTCCTACTTTGTTGCTGCTGTCCATTGAGGTTATCATACAACCTGTCCAACAAATATTCTAACCACTGATTCAATCCATAAGCATGCGTACATTTAAGGGACTAGGCTTGTATTTTCAAAAATAGGATCTCTATTGAACATTGGTTCCAAGAAGTCACTATAGGTGTGAAGGATTGAACAGGGGATTCACTAATGGCGGTATTAGAGATGGTTTCACTAAAGAAATGAATTGAAAGCATCAAGAAAAAATAGAGTTTTCCAGTTGAATGAAGGTGTGGTTCGCAGGTCACATGTTTGAAGAAGTTCTAGTGTGGTGACAAGGGATTCGAGGACCCAGATATGAGGTTAAGGTCTATTCATTTTAGGTTTTTGATGAAAGGGATGATGACTTTCAAGAGGTTCCTATTTGAGGGTGCTATGGCGCTCCTGGGTGTCTGGGCCATAGTGGTCCAGAGTTGGTAACTTCTCAACCTGCTTGGTTGCAATGGACCTGCATGATAATCTCCAGTATTTTTTCCGGTCAATGTATCTTCCAACATTTGTTGTTTTCCTTGACTAGTTAAAGTATCTTCCAGTTTGTTTTCTTGTCGGACAGAGTATCTTCTATCATTGACATTGTAATGAGTGGTTTCCTGCTGTTAGGATATGAATGGTTCTCCCAATGGGTTCCTTTGTTGGGCCTACATGCCTTGTCAATTGTATTGCTTACATAGTTTTTGGTGCCCTTGGGCTTGTTGTTAAGTTTTTTTTATTGTAAGATGCTGAATACCAGTCATATTTTATATGGGGTATACTGGCACATATGCTATATGCATGATTTATGTAAACATATTTTTATTTAATAGAAAGTTGTTGGTTTTTTCGTACTTGGCAAAAAAAAATTTTTGACCTGTACGTTACCTTACATCAGTTTGTACCCTGATTTAAAAAAAAATTGTACAACCATTGTCTTAATATGTATTGTTTGTATATCATTAGTTATTCTATTCAATTGTAGTCACATAAAAATCAATAAGTATCCATATGTAAGATCGTAATTAAGTCGTCTGTACCAACACACTGTCGTGTTTGTATAGTGAAATCATATCACCATGTTTATCTCTCAGTTTGTATGATAATGACTATTGTATTTTTGTGGGTGCACAATTATTTAGTGGAATGATTGAAATAATAAAGTGACAATAAATAAATAAATTTCAAATTAAAAAGAATTATTATGTAATTTCTAAAATTTCATTTTAAATAAAAAATAAAAATAAATTAAGAGATAAATAAAAGGAGTACTATTCATCACCTTTTTTATTCCTTAGTTTCAACTCAAGGGAAATTGATATTAGCAAATGGTCTTCAAAGTTTGAAAAGTTTATATAAAAGAATAAAAATGACAATAATAAATCTAATAATAAACCTTTCTATATAAGTAAAGAAAAGAATGAGCGTGGAGTATGTCCTAAAATTTTTTCTCCTTTGCTCAGAGCCCGTCTTCCTTGAATGTAAGGAAACAAGTTAATGGCCCAAGACCTACAGACATTTGGGGGGTGAAAACTTAACCCCTTATAGATCACCAACATATAATTCTAGGTGGCATGGTTGTAAAATAAAATCAAAATCAATAATACTTTCATTAGAAGACTTCAAATATATCTTGAAAGTGATGCTTCAAGAAAATCAAAAGTTAATATTGAGGACGTAGAAAAAAATTGATGAAATTATCTTGGATAAAAACAAAGAATTTTCTCGCTTAAAAATAGTGGTAAGAAATTACTTGCACAAGTCATTAAATCCAAGGCTATGAGGCAATCATTGGAAAACAAAATACAACAATTTATCAAGAAGAAAGTATCAAAATATTCATTTGTGGAAATTCAAATTGAATAAAAGGGAAAAAATATTGATCCCGTGAACCTCACAACTAAATCAAATCCAAACCTAATCAAGTAAAGACATACTTGTTGTATTTCAAATGATAAAAATTCCAAGAGGAAATCTAATAGTCAAACTAGCAACACTAGTACACAAAGAAGATCATATGTCAAACATAAGTAAAGAAAACACTACAAGTATGTTAAAAGAAAATTAGGACATATGAAATTCTTATCAACACCCAAATTATCATAGAAGACATCTGTTATAGACATTTTTGTGCCTTACAGCATGAAGCATGAAATGTCCATAATCGAAGGGATCCAAAGTCCTTAAACATGTTGTTCCTACCCCTAGAGGAACAAGGTCAGCAAACCACAGCACTGAATATCAGTTCTCCACCTGAAAACACTCAAAAACAAGGCAATTCTGGATCATGTCAACTGCTCCACTGAGCATCTGCGCTGAATGTCAACTGCTCCACTGTCTACCTGCGCTGAATGTCAATTGCAAAGAAGGCTACCTGCGCTGGGCGAGTTGGGACAAGTGGCACAGTCATTCCTCAAGGTGTCAATGCCCAGGAAGCTTCCAAAATGACACTTGGATCAAAGAATTCGACTGGTGATGAGTAAGAGGGTCTAGATCTCCAAGTGGAAGCAAGAACCTCCAAGTGGACTCAAGAACTGACGAATAACTGAAGTGAGAGAGGACACTAGTCAGCTTCATGCCAGCTTCAAGCTGACTCATCCTTTCTCCAAAACTCCTATATATAGAGCTCTCTCATGAGGTCTAAAGAGGCTGGAATCTTGTGAATGTAAGGAAGTGCTGTTGGTTTGAGTATAGAACTATTGGGTGATTTGCTTTGAAGGAGGTGAAGAGGAGATTTCTTTCTGCTGGGAGGTGATGCTGGATTGGGCCTCTTATGGTTGTATCACTTCCTGAACTTTACTTCTTCCATTAATAAAGCATTTGAGGTTCTTCTATATACATGTGTCTCAATGATGTGTTGCTATACTTGTGTATTTGATTTATTCTAATCCTTGAATCAATTATGAATGTATGCTTCTTGTAGTTTCCCTCTCTTGCCATTTTGCAGGATCTTGTTGTAGCTGGGCCAGTGAAAGAGCAAGGAGCTGGGAGCAAGCAGCAAAGAGAGAAGATTGGATCAATAATTAGCGAAAGACATCGGTTAGTGGATCTCTTTCTCCCCTCTTCTACATCTCATAAAGAAGTAATCTCAAATAGCTTTGCTTTGATTGTTGCTGAGGTACTATCACCCTTAGAGTGGGATAGGGTCATTCCGTATTGGATACTTTTCCCAACAACAAATTGGCGACTCCGCTGGGGATCGTATCTTGTTGGTTGTTTGTGTTTTTGCTATTCATTTCTTAAACACAGGGAGTACTGAATCGAACTGCATTTGGATCTTTCAAATGCAAAGTAGAGGGCCGCTACTCTAGCTCAGTTTTTGGGCATGTTTATGATTTGAAGAGCTGATCCACAAGGACTCTGAATAGCTCTTAGTGATAGCTTTTCATCCTCCTTTTCATCCTTTAGTGTGTACTTGATTGATAGCTTCTGATTTGGCCAAAAACTGTGAATTTTTGAGCAATCTGTAACCCGGAAACTGAGAAAAACGAAAGTTTATCTCTTCATTGCAGGCACTGTGAAGGCAGTCTGCATTTCATCGCAGGTCCCGAAGGGGCTACCTGCGCTGAATGTCAAACTGACAGTGTACTACCTGCGCTGAACCAGTTTTGCCTTGTGCAACTGGGGTTCCTTGCTGTTTATTGCCCTGTTTTCATCCTTGTTTTTGCAGCCTGTTATCAGTCAATGTGCCTATCTGAAACCAACTTTCCTTGCCACTATTCTGCCTCGGTTGTATAAAGAAACTGTATTTGTTCTTTGTGTATTTCTTATGCCATTTGCAGTTTCCCATAACGAAAAGTGAACTAGTCTTGCTGTGGCCTCTTAGATCTAGACCTGTGATAAGTGTCGTTTTGATCTTAAGAGTTAGTTTGTTTGCTGTTCATAGCTGATTGAGTTTTTGCTTTCGTCATATGGTTTGAATTTATGTATTTCTAGTGTTGAAACAAGTAAATCTTAAGGTGTCTTTTGATTTTGGACAAAAGCTTGTTTGCTTTCACTTGAAATTGAATTCAAAGTTATACAACAGCTTTCTTTTTGTATTACATCAAAATTAAGAAAGAGAAAAGAAATACCTGCATTGTGCATAAGCATTTTGACAGCTTGCATGTTGATTTAGGAAAAAGTGCATTAGTGTGTGCTCTATGATCTGTGTGAAAAGATGATGTCTTTCTTTTCCCTCAGTAGTTAAGATTTTCAAAGTTGAAAGATTGAAAAGCTTGCTTATCATCTTAGACTGCATTTAGGAAGTTGTATTATACATCTCGTGGTGATCCATAAAGGCAAACTGCTAAACAAGATCAACATTAAAATGAATTGAATTTACATAACAATGCATTGAAACATAACGCAAACACATAGAGGTCTAAGATAGAGACGTGTTCCGGCGTCGTTAAACGTGATATCTTAGCGTTGAGTGGTTGGGTGATTCCTCCACGGTGAAGCGATAAGTATCAATACGGACTTGTGCTCCCACGTACCGTCGGGTATATATTGGGAGACCCCTATAGGAACAAAGCCTTTATCCATAGGAAACCGTGTCGGCCGCCCTACCGATCGCAATGCAGTGAACACAGCATTCACGAAGATCGACCACTCGTACCGTAAAACGTATTCTGTGGTTTTGCGAAAAGTTTGGCACACCCTCTGCCTAGATCTCCAGAGCAGTTTCTTTTGGCCTTTTTCAAACTCTATAACTGAAAAAGTCCATCCGAGCATTTGTCACTTCGGGCTCGTTAAAACATCGAAGGAGACTAGAGTCATCTTTAGCTTTTTCTCGACTCTTAAAAAGTGAAAAAGCAAGTTGTGTCTAAAGCGTCGTTATAAAATTTATTTTAAACGGAACATAATCACCTCCTATTCCTGCGTTGATCTTTAGGTTGAGAACATGGAACGCCCCAACCAAGGAATTCCTCATGATGGAAATCCTAGTCCTTTCTCCTCTTGGGGAGAAGTTGGTGCGCCCCACATGGCCACATTGTCGCTTCCAGGACTGACAATTGGCCTGCCAATTTGGCTATTCTCAACCAATGTAGTTCAGAACACCATGGTTCCTGAACAGTCGAGTCAACAGTTAGATCAGTCTAGAGCTGCCCACCAGCCTTCTACTTCCTATAACTCTTCCTCCAATCCTTCATCTTCGCAAGGTAGAGCCGGCAAAAGCCAAGCTCCCATGGAGAAGAAGGAGAAGAAGAAGAAAGAGAAGAAGAAGAAGGAGCCTAAGGCGATTGGGGGCAAGCAAAAGACATCTGACAAAAATCCACACACAGCACAGACCGAGCCTAAATCGCCATGTGTCATATGTAGAGGAGACCATTTCCATAGAGATTGTCCCTGTATTCCCCGGATACTAAGGGACTGGTCCCCTCGTTTGCACAATTCGGGAGCATCAACCTCTGATAGCCATGTTGAATGCTTACCGTCAACCAGCGAAAGTGAAGGTTCCAGACAAAGAGGGGGAGCAAGATCCCCCTGTAGACTGTGTGAAGGCGATCACGCCATCCACCGTTGTCCCTTCTTAGACGAAGCGAAGAGAGTTTTGGAAGATCGTCCGGTTTCACCATTGAGACTTCCTCCTGGATACAAAAAACTCGTGCCAAGTCCTTCGTTGGTTGAGAATACAGCTGGCCCGCTCAAGTGGTCAGCTGAAGCGTCAGTCATTGAAAATGAACCTACTGAATCCAGACTGGACGAAAGTCCAAAGGTCGAAACGGCAGTTGACCCGGTTCTTCCTTCAGAAGTTTCATCTTCAAATGACACCGTCACTGAAGATTCATCTTCAAATGGCCCCCTCACTGAAGAGAATAAGGATGACACCATCCAGATTCTTTTCATCAACACAGACTCTGACGAGCGTCAGGGAAATGCGCCCATTCCTTTATCACAGGAAGGAACATCGTCAGGGTCATATCCGGCCGTGTATTCGGTCCCACCACCAAGCAACCTGGTTGTGTCCTTTGATTGGAACCAACTAGGCAGACCCCGGTTGCCAGCCAGTATGCCATTCAGAATCATGGTCCAAATTTACAGAATGGTAATGGCTGGCACTATCATTGATGAAGGGGCGTCTGTGAGTATCCTTTCCTCTGTTGCTTGGAAAGCACTGGGTTCCCCGGCACTTTTGCCTGAGATAAGAAATCTCTCGGGTTTCGATAAAGGAACCAGTCGACCATTAGGGATCCTCCCCAATGTGCCTGTTACATTGAAAGGGAAGACCGTTCAAATGAACGTGATGGTCGTTCAAGGACCCTTGGATTATAACCTACTCCTTGGACGAGACTATATATATTGCATGGGAGCTGTAGTCTCCTCACTCTTTAGAGTAATGTGTTTTCCACACGAAGGAAGAATGGTCAAGCTCGTAGACCAACTTTCATTTCCGGGATCACGCATCGCAAATAGTCACATACCAACCCTGAATGGTCTATTCAATCAAGAAATGTCTCCACCCCCAGTCCTTCTTCCCGATGAGTGCGAGTGATTCGGAAAGATGGGACTGGAACCCAGGGGGCATGCATCCTGGTCTGCTTCGGGCAGAGAAAACCTTGGGTATAAGATAGAATTTCCGCGGGAGAATATGACTAGTCCGTACCCCGTCCATGGATGGAAGAGGGGTTGTTCTGGAATAGGATTCTTTTGTCAAAGTTACGTGTTTGACAAAGGTCATTCACCCTTGTCTATTTCGGTAGGCATTGCCGAGGAAGTGTTCAGTTTGAAAGATTAACAGAACAATCTTTGGGTAGCCTGAAAGAGGTAAGCCTCACCCTTTAAAACAAATGTTTTGACGGATAAGTAGGGGCAGCCTTGAAATTGTATTTTATACCTGGGGGCATGCAAACCTTTTGGAGTGCAAGCTAAGAGCGGTTATTTATCTATTTTTTGGGTTAGCCGTTTCCGAACTTGCATAAAGAAAGGATATGGAGTAAAGCTTAGTGAAGATGAAACTCCTTAAAAAATAGAGATCTCACAGGGGACATTTCTTATCTTATGACTGGTATATCGAGCAGTTTTGCCGCGGAATTTATGCTCTTTAAAAAATAGAAAAGCGAGATCCGAGCAGTTTTAGCACATAGTTCATGCTCGTTAAAAAATAAACATAAGATTGAGCAGTGTTTTGGCACATTCGAGCTCTTTAAAAAATGAACCCAGTACCGGTAAATAACCACTATGATCGTAAATTTATCAGCCATAAAAGCCTTGGTCGTGTTTTGCACCTGCCACCTCCACCGTCATTTGGCCGATCGTTCACCTCCATATGATTGTTTACCCATTTTGAGGAACAGCTGCGAAGAGTGATTTCACCTAGCCATCCTTGTGACACTGCCGTGATTGGAAAATTCCAACCTGTACCTGGAATCTGCTGCTATCCCTGTTTATCACTCGTTCCTCAAAAGACGAGTCTTCTTTGAGCTCTTTTCAACTGACTCGTAAAATATGAAAAGTTTGCCGAGTTTTGGCCTTCCAGCTCGTTAAAGTGACCGGAAGAGCTATCCCTCCTCTAGATTTTAATCTTTTTGGACCTGAGGGATTATTGCACAAAAAGGTCGAGCGCTTGTTTTATTCGGCTCGTTAAAGTTATCGAAAATTCATCCCTTCTGTATTGTTTTATACTTTTTCGGACCTAAGGGATTAGATGACGAAAAAGGAATTTTGGAGTTAACTTTCTGTACCTTTTCAGACTCTCTAAAAATGAAAAGGACCGAGTTTTCCTTGTCGTTAGACTCGTTAAAATGATTAAATAGCGACAAACTTGTCTTTAGACGAGAACGAGTTTCCCTATCGCTAGGCTCGTTAAAACATAGCGATGGGCTTGCCCAAAGGGCAGGTTATAGAACAAGCATATGTTATCCTCCTCAAGCTTGACAAAAATAAAGAGGTACTGGTCATAAATGACTGGGGAAAAATTGGGAGAACCTCAAAGCTGTAATGGTAGCAAGTCGCTCTTGAACATGACACTTTTCCTCCGTATCACATCGGGTTGGGTTGTTTCATTCACCGGTCTCATCACCATGGTCTCGCCAAACCATCCACATTTGGGGTAATGCTACCGATCCATCGCATCGGTGTCGTTATATGTTCAAGAGATGTTTTTCAGAAAGAGTCAACCGTGTCCCATCCACTGCCATACATTATCCTTCATCCATCCATGATCGCCACCCTGAATCATATGTCACAGATTGCTTTCACCTCCATTAAAATCATTAGCTCCGTTCCGTGTCACTGATGTGGGATTCATTAACTCCCTCCTTTGACGGATCGCTTCTTGTCGACTTCAGCTCATTATCCAAGAAGTTGATCTAGGAACAACCCCCTCAGTACTTTGAAGCTTGCATGCCTCAATGGCAAGTTTCTCACTTCCGGCGACAGGTATACATCAATGACCTTCGACCGAAAGATTTTGCGTGGTGTTCGACGCCAAGTCCTTTATTCACACCACGTAAATTGTACTGCAGTACCTTGAGGGTCATTATCATTATCGGTGATTCCTCTCGCGCTTGTTAACGGTTTACATCATTGACCGGTAATCAAGCGATGTCTTTCCATGTTCGACTTCACCGCAATTCTCACATGGATCGACTTGTACTTAGAGTGAAGATCGAACGAGTTTGAAGACCCCAAATCTAGTTTCATCCATCCGGGTTGCGATATATATTCAGGAAATATAAAGACATTTGACATGTGCATCATTGCAGCAGATGATCATCCTACTCAAAGGATGATAATTTCAGCAGAGAATTATCAGTCTACTATCATACGATCGTCTGTTCTATGTACCAAAATGAATTTATAAAGCTGAGCATGGGAATGCCCGCCTCAGCTAGATCATGAAAGCAGAATGAAAAATAATGTATTGTATTGTATTTTATTACAGGTCACCTCTCAGCGATTGAATGAACTTCGGATCCTCCTGATAAAGCATTTCACCCGATAAACGACCTCATACTTTAGGGGGCAACTGTTATAGACATTTTTGTGCCTTACAGCATGAAGCATGAAATGTCCATAATCTAAGGGATCCAAAGTCCTTAAACATGTTGTTCCTACCCCTAGAGGAACAAGGTCAGCAAACCACAGCACTGAATATCAGTTCTCCACCTGAAAACACTCAAAAACAAGGCAATTCTGGATCATGTCAACTGCTCCACTGAGCATCTGCGCTGAATGTCAACTGCTCCACTGTCTACCTGCGCTGAATGTCAACTGCAAAGAAGGCTACCTGCGCTGGGCGAGTTGGGACAAGTGGCACAGTCATTCCTCAAGGTGTCAATGCCCAGGAAGCTTCCAAAATGACACTTGGATCAAAGAATTCGACTGGTGATGAGAAAGAGGGTCTAGATCTCCAAGTGGAAGCAAGAACCTCCAAGTGGACTCAAGAACTGAAGAATAACTGAAGTGAGAGAGGACACTAGTCAGCTTCATGCCAGCTTCAAGCTGACTCATCCTTTCTCCAAAACTCCTATATATAGAGCTCTCTCATGAGGTCTAAAGAGGCTGGAATCTTGTGAATGTAAGGAAGTGCTGTTGGTTTGAGTATAGAACTATTGGGTGATTTGCTTTGAAGGAGGTGAAGAGGAGATTTCTTTCTGCTGGGAGGTGATGCTGGATTGGGCCTCTTATGGTTGTATCACTTCCTGAACTTTACTTCTTCCATTAATAAAGCATTTGAGGTTCTTCTATATACATGTGTCTCAATGATGTGTTGCTATACTTGTGTATTTGATTTATTCTAATCCTTGAATCAATTATGAATGTATGCTTCTTGTATTTTCCCTCTCTTGCCATTTTGCAGGATCTTGTTGTAGCTGGGCCAGTGAAAGAGCAAGGAGCTGGGAGCAAGCAGCAAAGAGAGAAGATTGGATCAATAATTAGCGAAAGACATCGGTTAGTGGATCTCTTTCTCCCCTCTTCTACATCTCATAAAGAAGTAATCTCAAATAGCTTTGCTTTGATTGTTGCTGAGGTACTATCACCCTTAGAGTGGGATAGGGTCATTCCGTATTGGATACTTTTCCCAACAACAACATCTCAACCAATCAACAAATCCATATCACTCAGGACAAAAAAAACTAGTTTAAGTTCCAAAGAATATTGATGCCAACACAATTAAGTATTATGATAACAATTCATCTTTGAAAACTTATCAGCGCAAAGTTCCACATAATATTGATTTCAGATGGTTAGATCATTTCATAATTTGAAAATTCTGTACCACAATTAGAAATTCATTTCATCTTGTATCATTGAAGATGACAACTCTAATAATTCCAAAATATGTGAATAGATTACAAGACAAAGAAAAATATAACACACCTTTTCATATGCTTTGAGGACAAAGAATTCCTAAAAGGGAAGATAATGTTATGAATATGAATATGGAATAATACAATTGATAAATAAAATAAATAATAATAATTAATAATTATGAAAGGACATATCTCAAAATACATACATTTTACAAAAGGGCACCCTTGCCTAATATTTTTATGGGCCCATCATTGTATTGAATCATATCATTTTTGTGCTCAAAACATTTATATGTAAATATTATTTATCCTATGATGGATATTCTCATATTCAAGATATTCTAAATATTTTGTGGGATAACAAACTCTATTTGTATCAACAACAAAAAAAAGCATCAATGCAAAACAACTCCTTAGTTATTTCTCATTAGGAATTCACCCACATGCATGAATAATATGAGCTTATTATCATTATCATCCACATTTACATCCATTTGCAAACATGGTTTGTTCATTAAAATTTATATTTCTAGATTCACACATCAAATTTACAAATAGAGAGCATCACACAAAGATAATTATGAACACATACCTTTTGTCCAAGATGGTTTATTTTTCATCCAATTGTAGGCATCTAATTCCAGTGGCCATCCCCAAGTTGGGTTCTGAGGCCACCAGGGAAAAATAACAACCCTCATCTTACAATTCACTCAACTCCCACACCTAAATTCTCTCATGGAACAACTCTGTACTCATTATAGAGCTCTCAAAGCATCTCCTCCAACCATCAAATCACCCTAAGCCTCTCTCCTATTGCCCCACACAATATGGGGAGGTTTTTATGAGTGTTTGTTAAACACTGCCTATGGGATCTTCTCTTGTAGTTCTCTTTAGCTCAGGTAGAATGATTCCACTCCATTTATTTCCTTCTAGGAATACCATGGAAGAATAAAGATTGGTTTTCAAGAAGAGAATGAGTATCAATAACTAGTGGTTGAGGTATTTCTATCTTGCCTAACCTCGATGCAGATCAACACAAGCTTGCAAAATTATTCCACATAGTTTGTTTCCTAATGGGTTATCTTGAAATTTGGACAATGATTACAATGGGGAATGTAAATATAGAATTCATGTGTTCCCCTCTCCCCTTCCCATGCAATGAGGATGAATGAATTTATGAATGATAATGGTAGATTCAAAAAATTATAATCAATTGTTTCCCTCTAGGTAGGTGAATGAATCCTGTGCATTATATTAAGTGACATAGAGGTTGTTTCATTCAATATCCATGCATTCAAGGCTGGCTCTCATTTTTAAGGGTGATAGATAAATCAAATTAAAGGCATAATATGGCCAAGTCAAAAGCACTAATGTTGATACTTGGAAATACCATTACATATTATGTTTATTAATGATATTATAAGAAGGTTGTTATCTTGGCCCATATGACCCAACTCTTGTATGTGTAATCTTGCATATACAATTAGACATAATCTGGGCCAATATATTCCAAAGGTCCAAGTGAAAATATTATGTTCACTTTCCCCTTGGAATCGCATTGTCCTTGTTCTTTCTTTCTGGCAATGTCATTTTTAATTCTTCAATTTCATTTCCATTCTTCCCTTTCCCATGCTACAATTTGTTTCTTTTGGCTTCTTGGATAATAATCTACCACATTTTTTCTTTTTCATTGGAAATGCTTCTAGAGCCTTTAACATTTTATCATACCTACAACAAACAACAAGGGGAAACATGCTTGCCATATCCATTTCTAGGTAACAATTATTTAGTTGCATGAATTCCAATTCATATTTGAATCACACATATTCATCACACAAGATATAGTAGGCAATAAAAACCCAATTCTTATCTTTATAAATATATTCTTGCTTCACGTGGCTATCACGAATTATATTCAACTCAATGTCTTTTTTGTCACACCCTAAATATAATGCTTGTTGATTTAAGTCAACATATGGCATGCATCTCACATAGTGGAGTCATTCAAGTCCCCTCTTCCTTGCAACCACTCACCATTAGTCAATTATCCATTATCTTTGGAACAATCCCTTAGGTGATCCATCATTACCAAGATTTTCCCATGCAAGAAGAGCACAAACCTTCAAAAGTTTCAGTATCAAAGAATCACATTTCCAAACTCAAAACAATCATTAGTTCAAGGTGATAAATAAATAAAACAATGTTACAGTGTCATAAAAAAAACTTCCTCCTTATTCTCTCAAGCTTATAGCAATCATTAGTGGTCCTCACTACACATGTCTACAATCTCAACCATATGATATACATATATAGTTGTACTTGGAGCGCGCGGCTCTCCCTAGCTCGCAGCTCTGCAGTTATCCCATCCTGCAACACATATAATTTCTCATGCAAGAGGGTAGCTAGATTAACATTGAGACCTTTCAGTGCGCTAACTGAAGGCTTGTCAGCCTCAATTGATGTCACTAGTGCCCCTCTTGGCAGCACTAGTGTGTTCATCATCCACGCGTGCAACATTTGCTTTGCTGCCATGGATTCGACTGCGAGGTTGGTCGAAAGGGTACCAACTTGAGGAGGCGCGCCTGTAATTCCTGCAAGTGCGCTCTGATGGCCCCCAACACAATCTGGTTCTCTTGCATGAAATCTTGGAGAGCCTCATTGGTGACATCACGCACCATGTCGCCGATGTCATGCAGATCACCCTCGGTTAGGGTGATCGGGTCAATGGACAATTTCGAGGCTTGAATTTCTTCCGCGACCCTACCCGATCTGTTGGGTGCTGGTGCTTTAGCTGTGTTGACGTGGTTAGTGGGTCTGTGCCTCCTTCTTCTGTTTCTGCTTCCTCTGCTTCCTGCCCCAGCGAAGGCATTGTTTGGCCCTCGCCTACCTTCGCGGTTTCTTCTTGTGCTGTTGCAGCCTTTTCCTGCTTGGCTTCTTTTTGTGCCGTGTCCCGTGCTACCCACACTTCTGTTACTGTTGTTTCCTTCCTTCATTTTTCGGCAAACTATGTGATGCGCAACTTGGCCTCGTATTTCTTCTTTTGTGCTGCCGACTTCTCGATTTTTTCAATATCTGGGGTGTGCCATTTCGGCTGCCATGCCGACAGGACATTGAAAATGGCGTCGTCGGTGGCTACAAAGGGTAGCTTTGTCCACTATTTAGTCGGGTCCTTGCGTGCCCTGATATATATGTTATGCATGTCTGCCTTAAATTCTGTAAAACTCTGTAGACTGTTGTAAACTGTGGGTGACAACCGCAGCTTACGATTGATCCACATTCTGAGGTTCATCTCCATGAACACCCAGAAGATCTTGCTATCACATATCCTTTTAGCATCCTTCGTGGCCCAGAGCGAAGCGTACTTCGTGGCCTCCGGTAAATCTCTGTCAATTATGGGGAATTGACTATCCTCCGACAATTCCCCAGCTACGAGCACTATGGACAACAACAACCATGCATAGTGGAACGTTTTGCCCTATTCTTGGGCTTCACAACAATTCTCTAAAATTCCGTACAGAGGAATTCAGACCAATTAAACTGGACCCCCTCCGTGCACTGCTCAGCCAGTGTGACCACCGGCACAGGTACCTCATCTGTGCGGCACTTGTGCATAACTTTTCCTGCCAGGATTTGGGTTGCCATGTGTACTGCTTTGTCCTTTATGTTGGAGATGGCGTAGCCCCTCTTCTTCTTTTCCAGCTTGTATTTTTTATTCATGGCCTCCACGATGGCCAAATCACTGCCCTTCCCTTCCGATATGGCTGCGAGGTCCTCTCATTTGTATGGAAGTCGGGAGACGCGATGAATCAAGTCTGCCGTGATGAGGATGGGCTCCTCCAGCCATAAACACCCATCATGCACCAGGCTAAGCAGGTGCCTGATGACGAAAATGGTTATTGGGGCGCGGTGGAAATGCGACACCCAGAGTAGGTTCAACAACCCGGCCTTTTCCACTCCGTGCAACCACTTCTGTGACTCTAATGCTGTCACCCCCCCTGCGGTGTTATGCTTCATGAGGTTTTTTATCTCAAGGTGAGGGAACTTTTCATGGTCAGCGAGGTCCCAACCTTCGAATTTCAGGCTCGGAATGCGTCTTGTAGGAATTTACAGGGTGAGTTCCTCAGAAAGAACACCAAAAGGACACCGCTCACAACCAGATCTCAAATCAATACACCAGTATTTTTGACGTGGTTAAAACCCTCAAAGTGCAAGGAGGGAAATAGTCCACGGCCTGTCCCAACGTGGGTACTACAGGCAATTTATTAATCAAAGAATGAAAATTTACATAAGCTTCTCTCATGCACGGATTACCCGAACAATGACCCTCCATGCGCTTTAAATAGAACTCATGGACCAATCGGGTGTCAAGCCATGGATCAAGTGTCGGTAATACCGAGGTGAGAGTGAACCGTCGGATCACTACATATCGTGACCGTCGGATTGTAAGTTACAAAATGTACAACGGTAAAGAAACACACTTTACCTAACTCTAACCTAACTCTATACTAGACCAAGTTGAACTTAACTATATCCTATGTGTCGGAATATCCTAACAGGAATGAAAAAAATCCGCCCCCACAAAATGGAGACTTGAACCCAAGACCTCTACTCTCTTAAAATAGCTTTGAACCAATTGATCTATACAAAAAATTTGAGAGAGAGAGAGAGAGAGAGAGAGAGAGGGGGGGGGGGGGGGCCTTGGTTTGCGTGCTTGCCTTGAGAAAGCTCTTTTTCCCTACAAAACACAAAACACAAAACCCAACACGAATATGCAAAGAAAAACGAACCTTGCGGCTCGAAGTTAGCTTTAGCCAAAAAACTAGAAATTTAAAAAAAATCTCAAAGTTAGCTTTAGCCGAAAAACTAAATATTTTTCTCAATGTTTCTGATTTTCCGAGATCACACTAAGGTGCAGGGAAAAGAGCATACGCATGAGAAAAATCCTTCCTTTCTGTTTCTGATTTGCCCAGATCGCACAGAGTCGCAGGGCAAAGAGCATACGCAGAAATGAAAGGTATAGATCCAGTTAAAAAAAAGGCTAGATAAACTGAGACCGAAATAAGCAGAGAGAAAATAACAGTAAACTGCAAAAAAAACACTGTATACCTCCCGATCTGAAAAATGACGCAGCTAGGGCTACCAGAAACCTTTTCGCGTGAAACGAAAGGGGTTCCTCACTAGAACAGATGCTCCGAACGCAACAGAGCAGTCCTCTCGGCCCGAAAGCAGTCAGAAACAGCAGATCTAGGAAACGACAGCCGCATGCAGTTCTACCGGCTTCAGATTTGGATCACCAACAGACGCGGCCCTCAAATAGCTTTGATACCATGTAGGAATTTACAGGGTAAGTTCCTCAGAAAGAACACCAAAAGGACACCGCTCACAACCAGATCTCAAATCAATACACCAGTATTTTTGACGTGGTTAAAACCCTCAAAGTGCAAGGAGGGAAACAGTCCACGGCCTGTCCCAACGTGGGTACTACAGGCAATTTATTAATCAAAGAATGAAAATTTACATAAGCTTCTCTCATGCACGGATTACCCAAACAATGACCCTCCATGCGCTTTAAATAGAACTCATGGACCAATCAGGTGTCAAGCCATGGATCAAGTGTCGGTAATACCGAGGTGAGAGTGAACCGTCGGATCACTACATATCGTGACCGTCGGATTGTAAGTTACAAAATGTACAACGGTAAAGAAACACACTTTACCTAACTCTAACCTAACTCTATACTAGACCAAGTTGAACTTAACTATATCCTATGTGTCGGAATATCCTAACACGTCCTAGGTGCGTTCCTTCAAACATAATGCCATCTGGGAGGAGCAGGGTTTGGAGCGAGATCTTGGTCTCATCCAGGTCCTTGGGAACTTTGGCCTTCCCTTTTCACGGGGGGACATAGGCATGCAGTTTTGTCGCAGAGTGCATAGGCTAAGTATCCACCTCCATGCCTTCATCTTCTTCTTCTGCGATGATAAGATCCTGCAGATCTTCTTCTTCTTCATCTGTTTCTGTAGTGATGAGTTTCCCCTTTTCTTCCATCGACATTTTGTTGCGCAGCGGGTTTCGTAGGGACACGCGTACGAGAGCCATTGCTTGTTTGTCCTTCTTGGGTCTTGGCGTGCGTGGTGATTTCAGGATTTCTGCCATAATCCCAACACCTTCTGGAACATCCCCCATAGTCAGGGCCTGCGTGGCCTCTTCGGTGGTCACTTTTGCTATCTCCATACCATCCTTAGTTATTGCCATTGTATCTGTGCAATAATCTATCACTCGCGAATTCAAGGGCTTAATCAATGCTCGGCTCACAACAATCAGGGTTCTGCTCAACAACTCAATGCGCAAATGGCCAAGTGTTGTTTGCTGGGCAGCCCTTTGTATTTTATAGTGCTTTTGGAATTTGAATTCGTTTGTTCCCCCTAAATCCGGTTCATCAATGCTCCCTTGGCGGCAGATTTTCCCAGATTTTGGCCATAAACTGCATCTTAAATGCCTGCTGCCTGCTCCATTTGGCCTCAAGTCGAGCATCCCACCGTGAATAGTGACTTCAACGGTCATTTCCTGGCAAACCCGCGCGGCAGCGCAACCCCCCGTGTGCGGTCACAGACCTTGTGACTCTTTGCTTCTGCGCTCATCTCCAATATCACGCAGCTCCTGAGCATAATAGTTTATAGTCCTGCGCTCCCTTCCAATAGTCGGGAGCGCTAAGACTGTCCTTCCCTTGGCTAGTAAGGTGGTCACACCACCCGTGAAAAGTTTCATCCGATCATTCATCATGTTGCCTGGAGAATCTCTACCTTTTACTATTATGGTTGGCATCACATACTTTATTACTTGCAATGCGCTACCCTGGTCATTATGCTTAGAAATATGCGGTCCAAGTCAAGGCATCAGACTGATAAATTCGCAGCAATAGGCCTTAACCCTGTCATCGTGATCGCATGCACCCTGCCTTACCATTCTAGTCTTTTTGCCAAGAAAATCTTTCTTTATTTTGTCCTCCATCTTCTTGACTTCCGCGTCCATCAAAGCGCTTTTCTTCCTTAACCGTACCCTTTCTTCTTCAAGTTTGTGGAGTCTAAGGTTTCCCTGTTGGATTTATTCCTCAAGTGGCAAGCGTTTTGTTTCTTGCGGCTGTGTGATCCCTTCTTTTTGGGCTTCGCGAACCCTCATATCTATTGGTGCTACTATGCGTAGACTAGGCTTTGCATGCTCCATAGGGATTACAACATTTGCTTCATACTTCAGCTATGGAAGTGCCCACATGGTTAGGGTTTTGTAAATGGTCCTATAAGCCTAGAGAACTGCTGGTACACGCAGGTCCAAGTCAGCTCGTTTCACATGGTGGACCGTGTTCAGTGCTCCACGTACTTTGTCATAAGCTTTTGCGTGAATATGCTTCTGCGTGCTTGGTCTTACCATACTTCCTAGTCTGAACTGGAGGGGTCGTTCACGCCATTTTCTTGCTCGCTCCTACTTGTCAGTCGTATTTCCTATCATGAGGATGGTGTGTGTTCATGCAGGTTGCGCACCATATGCCTGTACCCATCCGGAAAAGTGGGCACGCGGGCTGTTTCACCCACCATACTCGGCTTTCATTCACATCTGAGGCATTCCAAACTACATGTGCATCATCCTTTTGCATTTGCGCCAGTCCTCAAAACTTCTTTGATGCGTACCCCACCATCTTGCAAGCGTATAGCGCAATACCCATTTCAGAGTGTCGAAACGTTGCTATTCTGGTACTTCTCTTTCAAATTTGTTAAGGAAATCATCCACCTCCCTCAACCTTTCATACATAGGAAGATCTCTTACCTCTGTTGCCACACAGGGCAGTGAGCTTGTCATCATGTTACAGTTGAGCGTGGTTACCTCGTGTAACTGGTTCTACCATTGTTCTTTTTCCTTGTCCGAATATGAGGTGCAGGAGCTTTCGCACTCCCATGAGATCCTGCCATCTGCAGTTGGATTTACCCAGTCCTGCTCCATCGTGGTTATCTTGTAGATGCAATCTAGATCGTCATCGCTATCGTAGTCGCGCACTAGCTCTGTGTAGTGCGATCCTTCCACAGGGTCTAAAGGTACGACTACACGCAGTAATTTTTTTTCAAAAATCATCTTACGCTTCTTTAGATTTATCACTCCATTCTTGTCAGTGGCCCAATCTATTCCTAGTAGCGCGGGATAGGTATTGCTGTCATCAAAAATCTCTTTCACTTCGAAATCTGCTAGCGCGCTCGCACCTTAGATATCTACTGTTATTCCATGCAATCTTCCCATAGGTAGGATCTTTTGCTGGTTCACCATTCACAATTGAATAGGAGACCATTGCAGTGTAGACTTGCCCATGCGCTTCCACGTCTGCTTTGGCAGTACGTTAGTGTTCGATCCTATATCCAAAATCACTTGATCCATTTCATATTCCCCAATCTGTGCGATCAATCTCATCTCTCTTCCTGTTCGCGTTGTGTGCTTCCTAAGCTTTTGGACTACGTGCGGTTCTCCTGGCATTGTTCCAGCACATCTAATGATGAGTTCTTGTAGCCCCTTCATAGATTTGTTGTCGCGCAGCTACTTCATGCATGTCTCCAAAAATGTAGTGAGCATTGATGGGTCCATTTCCGGTTCTAGTTTGTCTTTCCTTCTTGAAGTGGAGGCATCCGCGAAGCTCTTCTTAGCTTCCATGAATGTCTATTAGCATACTCTAAATCAAATTCTGGTTTCTTTTTTAGAGCCTTGCGAACCCAGGAACTTTCTTCGGGTTGCTTGCCTTTGTCATCTCCTATTGTAATACCACTTCGGAGCACGATATTTACATTTGGGTCTTCGTCGTGCAGCTCAGACCTCATCATTTACAGGTTCTGAGTTGGGGAGGTTGGAGTGCTCCTTTATCGCGCAACCTTGCTATAAACGTGGGATAGTCCTCTGTCTCATGATAAAACTGGGTACAATATAAGCATCATGGTCTCGTCGGATTTGTACAATCATGGGCATAATGCCTCGGTCCTCTGCAATTGTAATATATCAGTTGTCCACGACCTCTTCCTGGTCCCATTCCACCTTGATCTCATCTGTGCCCCTGAAATCCAGTGCGCACCATACCTGCATTTTGATCAAGGGCCCGTGTTTTGGTCTAAACTCTATAGGTAGGAGTCTGATCCATCATCAGTTCATAACTTCTACAGGTACGCTCATCGTGGCCTACTGAACTGCAGAAATTACAGAACAAATACTGAGAATTATGCGTATACTTTTGTAATAAATGGCAGTTATATGTAGCATGCTTTCCTCCTATCTGACACCATAATGCAGGCGCTGCGCTTGGTCCTGCTTGTGCCTCTAGTCTCAATGGAATTGGTCCTCCTCCCGCCAGGTAGTTCGTGAAGACTGGACAATGGTCCTTGTCATGTCCCTAGCCTTTGCACTTTACACACCATATCTCCTCGCGTGCTTCTCGGCGAGCCGTCCTATCTTGTTTCAAACTCTGCATCTCAAGGCACAAGTTTTTCAACTACGCGTGGATCTGTTGGAATCCCAGGTTATGATCTTGTATCAGGGTCTCGTTCAGTCTCATTACGATATCCAAGGCCTCGGCCTGAGTGGTTAGCTTTTGCTGTGACAATGCGTTCCTTAGATGCAGTGTTAGCGATGCTACAAAATATGTGCAGTGTTTCCCATCTGTCAAGGTCATATTGGCTTCACAAATTATACACTTTAGTCTCTGATCTAGCTCCCAGGGGGTCTCGCCTGGAAGCATCGCGATTTCCTTAAATCCAATGATCCACCGTGTATTTGATTTTGGCCTACTAAATTCCTTGTTTAGCGTAGCTTGGATATCCGCGATCCTTGCATTCAGATTGTCATTGGAATGCTTAATGTACCAAGTTAGTGCGCGATCCCGCAGAGCGTTGAACAGCATTGCTTTCTTTATATTTTCATCCATGACTCCCTGCACTTCCCATATAGCCCTTACCACGAACTAAAACTGGTCTGGATCTTCATTCCCTACTCCTTTGAACACCAAAGACTTTATCATGCTTGCCATATTGAACTGTGGTGGTGGTGGAGGTGGTGTGGGCGAAGACGGGGGTGAAGATGGTGAAATTGGTGGTGGCGTAGGTGGGGGTGGTATGCGCGGAATTCACTACTTTATCAAATTGATCACACTTCTTGGTGAAACCTTTGCGAGCTCTACCTTGCTTTCTCGTGGAGGTGAAATCAAGGGGCTACCTTCATTTTTGTAGATCCTCCCACTTCACATAGCCCCAAAAATCAATTTATTCGCATAACCCGCTTTTCATACAGTAGTATTTTAATCCAAGTGTTCAAAGATTTAACGTACTTACCTCGCGGTCCTTTGAGGAAGCGTCGTTCCACCTCACTATATCTGATAGAAGTATCTACTATGAACTCGGTGATAAATCCTCTTATAATTCGATTGAGCAAGTGTTCCACAATGCGCACAATCTTATCTTCTGATGCTTCTAGTCTGCGCACCAACTCTGGAGTACACACAATAGGTTTGTTGAGCCTACAACTTCCTTGATTGTCTGCTAGCTTCGCAATCCACTCATACAACTCAGAGGGGAAGGATGCAGAGAAAATTTCGTGGATTTCTGTATTTAAGTAGCAATCTAACCACTCTTCCTTCGATAATCGCATATTCCTGTTTTCTTGCACTGTGAACTCGTGAATCTTTTTGTCCAACCACTCTTCAATTCCTTTATTTGTTAGATTCTAGTGATACGACATCAGACATCTCTATGCAGATCCCGGTCCCGGCAACGGAACCATTTGTTGGCTTATTGGGGCCTAAACCAGGTTCAGAGTTAAGTTAGCTAAACAAATCTCGGTACTACTGGCCCTTTCGGCAATAGTCCGTGGAGCGCGGACTGAGGTCTCACCCGAAGTAGTATGGGAGGGTGCTAGAACCAGGTTTCCACACCCTGGAGATGTCTGAGGAGTTCAACTGGTTTGCGGTTTGACCCTGCGTGCAGGTTGCTTCATGCACTTTCCCGTACTTCGCAGCCTGATATACTGCCTTCGCGCAACCCTACCCAGGGGCTGAACGTCGTGCTCTGCGTTATTACCCAAGACCTTACTGGTATTCCAATGTTAGTTAATTATCTTTGCCTACTTGAGTGCTTTAAGTATACTTAACAATATAAACCATTCATACAGGTGCGTGCAGTAAATAAACAGTATATTTGCAAATTATATCAATCATTCATTAACCCAAGAACAGATACACAGAATTATAACAAAACTTCTCTTTATTAATTCCTTCCTCGGTTACAGAATCAACTTCGCCCTACGCACTTAGCTGTAGGGGTCCGCGCACTCAGCTGCAGACTATTAGGCCTCTGCGCATTCAGCTGCAGAGCCTTCTCCTACTCTACGACCCACAGACACACTTAAACTTGCGACTTGATCACTTAGAATTTTTTCTACTTCTGCCTTCTCTCACTTAGAGTGTCACTCTATTTATACAATCCCATGGTCCATGGACCATGGGTAGGTCTATCCAACTGACATTACATTACAAAACTAGGGCGGACAACCCTGTGTCTCTATCATACTTTTGCGCCCCGCGCCTGCAATTCACAGAGCTTTACAACAAGATTCATTCAAAACTTGGGCTTTGAGCCCCAAAACATGCCTTGGGGGGATTCCATGCCTAACAAGGATCATTATTAAATAATAAATCAACAAGATATTATTGAATTATGGCACAGATTGTGGAACTCCAATGATTGAGAAAATCTAGGAATGTGTTCCCTGCCATTTAATGCATATTCCTATTATTGGGAACCAGGTCCACTAATCAAGGGATTTTGGTGGGGAAAGCTTCCTCCTTTAATAGGTAATGATTCCTAATCATTTTTTATGAGTACCAAGTCGAATTTTCCTCTAGAGGTAGATTTTTATTAGTCTTCTTGTGGAGAGAACTCGTATTTTTGCAGCTCCATTGTATTTTTTTGCAGGGATGCAATTGTATTGATGAAAATAATGAATATTGGTGTCATGTTAAGCTTATAAATCTTGTTCTCCTCCATAGGTCTCTGATTTTCCTTGGGCTTGGCCATCCCAGGAGCCTCAAAGCCCTTTTGTATCATTTTCTTTTTTTCTTTTCACTTCTTATTCACATGCATCTCTTGTTTTTGTTTCTTTCTATTTCTGCATTTAGTATTAATGATTTCTTGTTGTAGGATTGAGTTAAATGGTTGATGTAAGCTCTTTTGTAGGATCACAAGCATCATTTCATCCTTGGAAAATATTTGGAAGGTCATAGTAATCATTGAGCTACTTGGATTAGTCTTCTTATTCCCAAATCTAGATTTATGGAACTCCTTTGTAGCAAAGAACAATAAATTTCTGCTATTTTTTAGAGCATGCTAACGAGCTTCAATCGAGTTGGTTCCACATATATTATACACAAAAAAATTCTATTTAATAAAAAATATTAGCCCATTGCATTTTGACTTGATTAGGTTAGGCATTTGATAGATTTACTAGCTTACTTATTCTCGAATTTCTAGATTTTAGACTAGTAATTTTCCGTTATTTAATAAATCTTTCCCATGTATAGATGAATTTATGGATAGATGCAGACAATAATGTGTGTTTATGTAGGAGATTCTACATTGCAGGGAGACCTCATATCGCCTCATCCACCCATGCCGCCAAAATCCACTAAAGTCTCAATTCGAATTCTTGTTTTATATGCAAAAATTTCCATTTCCATTGAGCAAATCTACCCATCTTGAAGCCCTTGCTTGAGTTATGGGTAGTCTCCACCACCTCAGTGCCTTATTCTTCCATTATCCACCTTTCGTAAGCTCCATTCCACCTTCTAGTCCACTTCCTAAGCTTTCGGCCTGTTTTTTGTAATAAAATAGGGGATCTTGTAGACATCCTGTAGGAAAACTTGTAATGGTATGTTTTGAGCCCGAATTGAGAAAATTCATCACTAGAAACCAGGATTAGGCCCCTACTTTCCCTCCAATCCATTTGAACCATTGTACTCCTTTTCCTCCACACCTATCTCCACGCCAAAGAACCAAGCAAGAGTAGCATTTACATTTTTCAAGCAAAAAGATAAAAAGGAAAAAGTTATTTCATATTTATTCACGCACACAACAGTTAGCACTCTCTAGATGAGATTCCATGCTCAGTTAGTTTAAATCATCACATGTGATAAATAGGGTTAAGTTATGTTTCTTTTACATTTAGTTCATGATCTTTATGCAATTAGAATATGTTTCTTTCCTTGTACTTTATTTCTTGCAATAGGTTAGGGTTTCCATTTCAGTTCATTTTCTGCAATTAGTTTAGGGTTTGATTTCAGTACATGCACTCCATTACATCATGATAGAAAAGGAAGGAAAAATTGTATGCTGCACATATAGTGTCGATACCTCTTAAGTTTGTACGAACCCTAGGTTGATAATTAAAAGTCAATAGCCTTGGGAGTTGCAACATTCTTGCTGTAATACCGAGGCTCATCACTACACATAGGGAAGGATCTCATCCCATGTTCGTGGATGCTTGGAATTTTACATGCACAATATGTGTAGGATCATATTTTTGATGATCTTTGTCTGGCCATTAGTTTGGTGATAGAATTTAGTCGATTTGGTGAGCTTGGTTCCCAATAATGACCAGAGGCTTGAACATAATGTGCTCAAGGACCTGCTATCCCAATATGATATAATGGTTTATGGGATCCCAAAATTTACCCACACTTGTTCAAAGAAGAGTTTGACAATTTCCTCTACTATGATACTCTTCTTGCAAGTTGTCAATATAACTATCTTAGAAAATCTGTCCACAACCACAAATACACAATCATTTTCATGCTTGGTATAGGGGAGGCCAGAAAAATAGTCCAAGGAGATGGATTCATAGGGCTCATTGGGAGTAGGTAGAAGAATGTACAGGCCTTACTTCTTTATGGTTGGTTTGGCGATGACACAGGTAGTGTAGGATATGATATATTTTCCAACATCATATCATAGTTTTGGCCAATAAAAATACTTTTGTGGTACTGCCACAGTTTTCTCCACACCAAAGTGTAATGCAACCCGACTATTGTGTGCCTCCAAAATAAGCTTGGCACACTTTCTTGAATGAACATAAAGATGGCATAGGTAGCATAATAACACATTTTTGAGGTGGATGTCTTGCACTTTCTTTCCATCCACTAGCATTTAATATGCAATGGTGAAATCTAGATCATTTTTGTATAGTTGCGGCCATCCAGAGGTCTCGTGGCCACAAGATTTGAGAACAGTGGTAAGTGTTGCAATCGGGGGTCAACTGAGGCAATCTACAATATGATTGGTGTTGTCCTTCTTGTTTTTAATGTTCAAATGGAATTTTTGCAGATATGTGGATCATTTCGAATGATGATTGTTCTACAACTTCCCTTGTGTCTGTATGAACTGAAGAGGTCGTTGATCTATGTGGATGACCGTCTTCTTACATAGAATTTAATGTTTCCATTTTCGGAAAGCCTGCATGATGGAATACATCTCTTTGTTGTAGGCGGTTTTCCCCCTTGAATTGGTCAAGAATGTCATCAATTTGTGGGATTGGATACTTGTTCCTAACATTGATTTTTGTTTTAGTGCTTGATAATCAATGCAATGTCTCCATGTGCCATCCTTCTACTCTACAAGTACAATTGGGCTTGCACAAGGTGAGGAAATTGGTCGGACGTGCCCTTTCTCTAGTAGCTCCTAGACCTACCACTTGATTTCTTCATTTTCCAAAATAGAGCAATGGTATATCAACCCATTGGGTAGAGGTGCTTCGAGAGTCAGATTGATCGAATGCTTAACCTTACAACAAAGGTACCCCTGTGGGTGAGGAGAAGTTTTCCTTTCATTCTTCCACGACCTTATCCACCTAATTTTGCTGGATGGAGGAACCCTTCTCAGGAGCCATGGATGTGGCCACGATCTTCCCCATACTTTGAGATTGAATAATAAAGAAAAAAGTTCCTAGTCTGGGAGATGATCTGACTATATTTCTTAGCATAGATTAAAGAGATGGAAGTAGGTATGGCTACCTCTAGTATCCTGTATAGATTACTACCCAAAGTAATAATAATAGTGTGAGGCCTGGACTCATACATGGCATGACGCTTCCATAAGTACGGTTGGCCTAATAACACATCACAAAATTCAAGCAGAGCAATATCACATAATACCTCATCCGTGAAGGGCTTGATGTTGCAGGGAAGACAACAACATTGGCTGACGCAGAGATCTCGTCCTTGGTGGAGCCACCTGATGGTGTATGGATACTAGTGTGGTGTGGTTGGTAGGCCCAACTGCTTAATGCCCTCTTCGAAGATGAGGTTTTTTTAGCTCCCGCTATCGAAAATGAACTATAGCAGAGATCCCTTCACCCACATCTGTGAGTGGAGTAGATGCTCCACTACCTCTATATCTTCATGCTCAATCTTCTGGAACTTGGTAGTGGCAATGGTGGCACTGAGATCTACATTGATAACTGCTTCCATTTGTGATTCATCTGGTTAGGTTTTGACTTAGAGTCGAAACATGCATTTGAATTTGAAGCCTTCAACTCGGACACCAAGGAATGCTTGACACAACAACCACTTGTGTTGTGAGTGGGGCTCTTATGGAACTCACACCACTTTCCTATGTCCTTCTTCGCCTTCATGGTGTTATTATTTTCTTGTGGCTTCGATGGGTTGTCCTGGGTCACCCCACCTTGGATTTTTCCTTTGTTCTATAGTTTGGGGGTGCCTTTTCTCTGCTTCGGATTTGTAGATCCAAAATATGACTTCTTCTATTTAAATTTCTTCTCAATATTGACAACATATTGGTATGAAATTCCAAATATGTCTAGGAACTCGATCTCATCCTGAATTTATTTGTGTAGATAATCATGGTACTTGAGTACCAGATTCCACTTTGAATCCTTAATACCCAACTTCATGCGAAGGGTATGAAAAATATTTGTGAACTTTGACATGTCTTGATCCCTCCCTTGCAGTAATGTGGTCTATTTATGTACTTATCTTCAAAGATCCCGATAGGGTAATATTGTTCCTTGATGGTGTCTTAGAAATAATTCCAAGTGTGTGAAACTGAAAATAGTGAGGGTTCCTTCTTGTACCTCTGATCACAGTAGGTTTCCCACCAGTCCTTGATGTGGGGGGCAGCTTCGAGAAGTGAAAAACTAATCTTTTCCCTATTGAAAAGATCATGAGCCGTGTTAGCCCTGTTGGCATGTGGCCCAAAATGGATCTAAAACACTCCCAGAGTCTTAAAAATCTTCTTAAGGATCATTCAAAGATCAAAACAATCACATGAAAAGAGCCCTTGGAAGGGAGGAAAAGCACTATCGGGAGGAAAAAACACATAAAAAAAGTGAAAAAAACCAAGTATCGGAGGCATAGACAGTGAAATGCACAGCAACCATTAGATCTGGCCGATCAATGGTCTAGATCTGATCGGCGGGTCACAATCTGTGGATTGGGGATAGACCGTATGGAACTTGCGATGGTGATCGACGATGCTACGTGGATCGTCGATTAAGCGCGCAGATTGACAACCCACGTTGCATCGTAGGATTGCTATTGGATATTAATAAAGAGCACTAGCAATGGCCCAGGCATGAGCGATATGCGATTGTGATCAGATCGCATCGCTATATCGCATTGGAGCAACACCATGGAGCGGGGCCTATACACATGTATATCTACAACGTGATGAACTAGACCCGACAGTATTCTAAATATTATTTCATAGGATTTGAGGTCCGCAGAAAAGCCATTTTCAATGCATTTTCACAGTTTTTAACATATTTCAAAATACAAAGGGAAGCTTGGAAACAAGGCTAAAGCGACTTGCGATAGCGATTGAGGGCATGCCCGATAGAGGAATAAACAATGTTTAAGGACTTTTGAAGTCCGGAATGAAAAAATCTTGGTGGGATTTTCATAGTTGAATGCATTTCTCTGTGTAAAGTAGAAAACAATCATTTGGTATTCAAAATGATGTCAAAATCCCGAAGGCCCATTCCGTTACAGAATACAGTTCGGGAGACAGATTGCTGGGAGACAGATGGCTAGAGGGATAAAAAGCCACAACATGATGTAGCCACAACCAACAAAATTGATCATGGAGCATTGCTGGCACGAGCGAGCTCTCGGACAGTGCAACAAACTGCCAGAATGCAGTTACTGTGCTGTTAGAAGAAGAAACCTCCAAGCCTATGTGTGCCTGGTCAGGGCATCATGTCGTTAAAGATAGAGGGGATAGATTAAGACCTCTCAAGCCTCAGAAGGCTCGAGAGCATTGTAAAAGGCCTATAAATATTTGAAAGTTCAGAGTAATAGAGGTTCAACTTTTGGGGATTGTGGATACTCTGTTACTCTAGCTTCTCATCTTCATTCCAACAATATAATATTATTTTGCTGTTACATGTTCAATTCTCATTTTCTCTTCTGTTCTATGCTTGCACTTGAATAGGTTATTGATGTTTTTCTTCTATGTCTAATGCCAGATAACTGTCATCTTATCTCTGCATTGATAAATTAGATTTGCAAGATTCATTTACTTCCTGTAGCTAGCCATTCATATGTGTTGTGTATGCATCTGCTGGTACAATCAGTATTCTCCATCTATCCATTGAATCTATAAACTATTGAGCATTAGTGGTCTAAAGCCTTTTAAATATAAGGGTGTTCATGCATGTCTTGAGTGAAAACAGAGTTGAAATAGTCATTTGACTTGATCCAAACCATCATCCATTCCAATAGTTCAGAGAACAATATTGAAGATTTATATGTTACCAGGCATCTCTAAGATACAACCTAGGAGAGCTTCCTGGAGTGATAACATAATTGGCACCGTTGTCGGGGAGAGGAGACTGAAGCTCAGCTTCCCTGGGAGACGACACAGATCCAACTTTGATGATAGACAAAGTCTAGGCACTTTTTCGGTTGTAATCATCTATCTGGCCACTCTACTGAAGGACAAACCTCTTGGCGACTCCAATTCATAGTTCTGTCTTAGTTTGTGAGGCATACTCGGAGAAATCCTCAGAAGTCACAAGCTGACCCAGTACCTAACCCTCAAAAGATCATCGAAGAAAGAAAGGTATTGCAGAAAGGAGCATTAGGTTCAGGTAAATCTAAACAATATTCCATATCTCTTCAAGAAAATGCTGCAATAGAACAAATACATGTTGAGAGTATAGCATCTAATACTAGCAGTGAAGAAAAAATCTCAGAGATTCATAAATATCCTTATTCTTTAGGTTCTTCTTTCGTTGTAAGCCCAAAGAAAGCCTCTCCTCCTATCCATCATACTCCGTTAGTCCTATCAGTCACTCCTCAACCCTCTGTCATTCAGATTTCCAGTACCCTTATAGCCACCACAACTATGGCAGGTCCACAACCTACCAAATGGAAAGAATCATAGCTACTAGGTATGGACCTCTAGTCCTGCCCACTCCTTTGAATGCCATGCCTACTGGAGAATATTAGAAGTATAGGCCCAAGTTCACTGGGACTGAAGGTGTTACAAATGAGGAACATCTTGAATCATTCTATAGCTATGCTGATACTCTGGACATTAGTGAACATGATGTGTGGATGAGAGTCTTTGTCCAAAGCCTAGATGGAGAGGCTAGAAAATGGTTCAGAGAACTAACCCCAAGATCTATAACAGATATTGAGGCTTTAGATGATGCATTCCTAGAGCATTGGGGGGATAAGAAGGATCTACTCTACTACCACACTGAGTTTGGGAACTTAAAGAGGGAAAATGGTGAGTTGTTGTCCGACTTTAATAAGAGGTTTAACCCCATGTACAACAAGATACCAGCTAAAGTAAAACACACCACTACCTCTGCTAAACTCACCTATGCCAGTGCTTTTGATTTTGACTTCTGTCTACTGTTGAGGGAGAGGCGATGTGCTACTTTGTCTGATATGCAGGATGCAGCCTTTGAAGTAGAATCAAACATCATGGCTGCAGAGAAGCTCAAGGGAAATGTTGATAAAAGGAGACAGAGGGGCGAGTCTTCATCATCTTTAGATCCCAAGATAGATAAAATGACCAAGATGATAGAGTCATTAGACTCTGAAATCTCCAAATTAAAGGTTGAGCAGCACCCTGGGAAAGGAAGGGTTCCTAATATCTTTGTTCCTAGAAATCAAAATCCATATAGAAGAGCTAATGAGCAGTTGCAGATTTTGCAAAGAAGTAAAGATGCCAATGAGAACCAAAGGGTGAAAACCCCTTTCCAGAATGTAGTCATGGAAGAAGAGCAGTTCAAAGAAGATGATGAGATCCATTGTCTGGAAGACAAAGGCAGTGCCTCCTTTTTGACCTCAATTGCCTATGAAAAGTCATTATTCAATGACCATATCAACCAAGAATGGGATGGTGAAGCTGTTCTACAAACTACTGATTAGCACAAATATAACCTGAGGTCGAAGATGAATAATGCCAAGGAATCTCCTGTTCAGAGAGCTGCTATCCCTGCAATACGCAAGCTAATAAGCAGAGGCGACTGACAGTTGATACCATCATCCTCAAAGCTCCGGCTCACGAGGTAAGAGGCCTGGACAAGTCTCCTTCTCCTTTCAATTTTCAATCAAAAATTCAGAAGCTAAGAATACCTATACCTTTGATTGAATTAGTGAAGAATGAGTCCTTCAAGAGATCCATCCTCAAGGCCCTTGAGCCTAATGCCATCCAAGCCTCCATCGACTATGTAAATCTGCAAGATGATAAACCAGCTATTGTTCTTAGCCCAATGATTGGAAATTATGATGACAACTCCCCATCATTCTATGTCTCTCTGACTATTCATGACAAAATCCTCACAACTGCCTTCTGGACACTGGAGCCAGCCATAATCTAAAGCCTAAGGCTGTCATGGATGAGTTGGGTCTTGACATTACCAAGCCTTATCACAACTTGTTTTCTTTTGACTCTAGAAAAGTGAAATGTCTGGGATTAATCAAGGACCTAGCCATCACTTTGTCTCAGCTACCCATGAAGAGCATGATGATGGATATTGTGGTAGCAAATGTACCCCCCAAGTTTGGCATGTTGCTTTCTAGAGGTTGGATCAAGAGATTAGGTGGAACATTACAAAATGATCTGTCCTACGCTACTGTCCCAGTTTTCAGAGGTGAGAACAAGAGATTATACAGAGAAGCTCAGTTGGCTTACATCATCAGTGATGAAAGGAATTCGAATAATCATCCCATCTATGCCGTCGACACTGATTTTAGAGCCTGCATTCTTCATATTGAAGAATCTCAGTTGGCCTCCACGTAGCTTAAGAAACCAGTTTTCCAGATCATGGAGGAAGAAGGCCCACGAATCTGGGACATGTTCTTTGATGGAGCTTGCTCTAAGGAAGTTGCAGGGGTAGGTGTAGTCCTTGTGTCCCCCACATAAGAATGCATTAATTTATCTTTCAAATTAACTTTTCAGGTCACAAATAACATAGTAGAGTATGAAGACTTGATATTTGGATTAAATGATGCTAAAGAAATGGGCATCAAAGGTCTGAAAGTGTTTCGAGATGCAAACCTCATCATTCAGTAGGTCAACAAAAAGTTCCTAGCAAAGCATCCAAGGCTGAAAGCATACAGAGATGAGGTATGGAAGTTTAAGGGCTTTTTAAATATTTTCAGCATTTCTTACATCCCAAGAATGAAGAACCAACTCGCTGATTCCCTTGCTGTGTCTGCTAACACGTTTATTCCTCCTTGGCCTCCTAAATTGACTTATGAAGTTCAGGTGAAATATAGACCATCTCTGTCTGACAAGGTCAAATACTGGAAATTTTTTGAAGATGACGATGAAATTAACAGGTTTTTACAAGTCATTGATGAATTTTCTGAAATGCACATTGACCAAGAAAACGAAACCATGGAAGAATGCAACCAGTCCAAGCTAAAGGATGAGATCGGCCAGAACAACATTGTTCAACTACCTAGTAACCATATACCCAAAGGATTGGTGCCCCTAAAGAAGCTATTTGATCATAATGATTTACCTTATAGGCCCGCCAAAAAAGAAGATGAGTTTGCTGTTCATAAACATAATATAGTGAGTCCAGCCCATCCAAAGCATATAAATTTGTCCACTCACTTGTCTTCTGCCTAGAGTTCCGAGTATTGCGCCCTGATGAAACTATTTGCTGATATTTTCGATTGGGAATACAATGATCTTAAGACCTATGACACCAACATCATTCAGCATAAGATTCCACAGGAGAAGAACACCATCCCTTTTAAGCATAAGTTAAGACCTATCAGCGCTCTCTTATTACCTTTGATTGAAAAGGAAATCAAGAAGCTGCTGGATACCAAGATCATAGTTCCCCTAAGGTATTCAAAGTGGATAGCTAACCTTGTGGTAGTAAGAAAGAAGAATGGAGAAATCAGGCTTTGTGTTGACTTCAAGAATCTGAACAAATTCTCTAAAAAAGACAACTACCCCCTGCCTAAGATGGAACACTTGCTGCAAAAAATTTTAGGGACTAGAGTCATGTCTTTTCTAGATGGATTTTCAGGTTACAATCAGATTTCTGTACATCCAGAATATTAGGAAAAGACCACATTCATTACTCCTTGGGGCACTTTCATGTACTCAAAGATGCCTTTTGGACTAATGAATGCTGGGACTACTTTTTAGAGGGCCATGGACATTGCCTTTGTGGGAGAGAAGGAAAAATTTGTCCTTATTTACCTTGATGACATAACAGTCTTTTCCAGCACTCACAAGAACCATTTGCAGCATTTGAAGAAGGTCTTTCTAAAGTGTAGAAAGTTTGGAATTTCAGTGAACCCAAAGAAGTCACAGTTTGCACTAGAAGAAGGAAAACTTCTAGGACATATTGTTTCTGCTGAAGGTGTTAAGATTGATCCAACAAGAGTTCAAGCAATTTAGAAATTGTCTATACCAAGATAAAAAAGGGACATTCAATCTTTCCTGGGTAAGATCAACTTTGTGAGGAGGTTTATTCCAAACTTTGTTGAACTAGTGAAGCACATCACTTCCATGCTGAAGAAAGGATCAGAAATAAAATGGACATATGCTGCAAGAGGCTCTTTTGAAGCCATCAAACAAGCTATCATGGAAGCTCCCACTCTAATCAGCCCAGATTACACTAAGGAGTTTTATATCTTCTCTTTTGCCTCTTATGATACACTTGCAGTAGTTCTGTTGCAGAAAAATGATGAAGGCATAGAGCACCCCATGGCCTTTTTTAGCAAAACTCTAAGGGATGCTGAAATATGGTATGACCTTATTGAGAAACAAGCTTATGCTCCCATAAAATCTTTAAAGGCATTCAAAATTTATATTCTACATTCCAAAGTGGTTGCATATGTACCTTAAACCTCAGTAAGAGATGTCTTAACTCAACCAAATATTGATGGAAAGAGAGCTAAATGGATTGCGAAATTCATAGAGTTTAACATAGAGGTGAAGCCCACTAAGCTTGTCAAAGGCCAGGCTTGGCTAAACTTATGGCCGAGGAAAATTGCAGTTTGTTAGACATCAATTGCATGGGTCCAAATTCAGGTGATGAGCAGATAGAGGAAGCAACAGAAGAGAAAGAGCAGAATCAGCCTTTGGATGAAAATCTAGCCACCTATGAATGGTATTCCAGTATAGTTCATTTTTTGCAAAATCTAGAAGTCCCTCCAGGGCTTAGCTCAATTCAAGCCCGGGCCATTAAAATCAGATTAGCCAAATTCTGCATTAATAAAAATCTGCTTTATTGGAAAGACCCATCAGGAATCCTCTTAATATGTCTAGATAAAGGAAAATCTGTGGAAGTCACGCACCAGTTCCATTCTAGCATCTGTGGAGGGCATCATTATTGGAAACCAAATCCCATAAAATCTTGAGAGCTGGGTATTATTGGCCTACTCTGTTCTCTGATGTGTTTTCTTTTGTGACAAATGTCAGAGGTTTGCAAGGAGACGACAGCTGAAATATCTGCCCTTGAAGCTAGTACTGATCCGGACTTAAACAGGAGCGCCACAAATTATAGAGATAACCATAAACATAGATATGCAGTGGAAATAATACTTCAATTCATTAATGTAAAATACTGAAATATGCTTACAAACAGTAATGAAAATAAACTAGCTAGGGCAATGGTAGCTTATCTCTAAGAAGAGATGTGGTGGCTACATGCCTCTGAACTGTGTTACAATGAGGCTCGAAGGCCTATTTATTGTTGAGAAACAACGGAAAACCCTTCACATTCCAAAACCTAACCCTAGAAGATGAAACGCCAAACTGTGGGCCCCGTTTGGGTAATGGTACATCAAATTCCCGGGGTTGTAACTTTGGCATACGATCTCCATTTGATGCATACAATAGCTCGTTAGAAAGATCTATCTGAGCACTACCACTTTGGGAAGGGAAACATTCATCCATAGACCCATGCTGCCCCCATATTTCCCAAAAAACGTCGTTTAGGGCATCAAAACGGCTCCGTAAGTTCAGGACCCGAAAAATTACTAAAAATAGTAAGTTGTGCTACAATTAAGGAAACTGAAAATGTTGAGAGAACAATGGTGGGGGTCCAGGTGGACTTGGAAGGTGGCCACCAAGATCCACTTGGATCATTCCTCCCCCCTTAGGAAGCAATGGTCCCCATTGCATTGAGTTCCTCCATGAGATGAGGAAACTTTTGCTGAACTTGGTCCCTGGTGAGCCACTTGCCCTGGTGAAGGAGTTGGCCTGCTTTGACAACTCGATACAGTTGGATATTCTGTTGGCGAGTGTTCTTGATCTGTGTGTCCATGATCCGATCATTTGCAGCTTGTTCCATGCAATCTGGATTTAATTCTATGGGTGTGAGCTATTATGCAATGCTAGATGTGTCTAGCAATGGTGGAAAGTATGGCCAAAGGCAATCCAAATTGAACACTGGGTGCAGGCCAAGGAATGGGGGAATGTTGAGCTCAAATGCATTGTCTCCCACAGTGTTAGTAATGGTGTAAGGACCATATCGAAGTGGTCTTAGTTTTCGATAGGCTCCAGTAAGGCGTTCCTTTTGCAAATGCAACCAGACTTTGTCACCCACCTGAAACTTGTGTGGCACCCGATGTTGATCATGTCACTGCTTGTACTTGGCATTTGATTTCTCCAGAATGTCATGGACCTGCTGGCGAATATGTTGGATGTGCTCAATGAAGCTGGTTGCCTTGTCTATTTCAGACTGGACATGAGCTGAATCTATGTGAGTAGATGCAAGTGGCATGGCCACATCAATGGGGCATAGTGGTTGGAATCCCAAGCCCACCTGAAAAGGGCTGTGGCCAGTCGAGCTGTGAAGAGCTTGGTTGTAGCTGTGCTGAACATAGGGGAGGCTCTCGTCCCATGTGCGTGGATGCTTTGAATTGTACATGCGCAGAATGTGCACAATCATCCTATTGACAACCTCTATCTGGCCATCAGTTTGAGGATGGAAGGCTGTGGACTTAGTGAGTTTGGTGTCCAGCCTTCACCAGAGACTGGACCAAAATGTACTGAGGAATCGACTGTCCTGATCTGAGATAATAGACTATGGGATCCCAAAGTGCACCCACACTTTTTCAAAGAAGAGTTTAGCAGTGGCTTCTGCTGTGATATTCTTCTTGCAGGCCGCCATAATGGCCATCTTCGAGAACTTGTCAACGACCACAAAAACACAGTCATTTCCATGCTTAGTGGAAGGAAGGCTTGACATGTAATCCATGGAGATGGATTCTCAAGGTCGACTAGGGGTAGGAAACGGGGCATAGAGGCCTTGCTTCTTGATGGTCGGTTTGGCAATGGCACAGGCAGTACATGATCTGATGTACTTCCCAACATCCTATCGAAGATTCGGCCAATAGAAATACTTTTGCGGTATTGCCACTGTTTTCACGACCCCGAAATGCCCAACAGCTCGACTGTAGTGTGCTTCCCAAATCATCTTGGCACGCTCGCTTGAAGGAACACAAATGTGACCCAGGTGGCATAACAGGGCATCCTGGAGGTGAAAATCTGGAACTTGCCGACCCTCCAAGAGTGTTTGGTATGTGTGGCCGAATTCTGGGTTGCTTTTGTAGAGAAGTGGCCAATCAGAAGTCTCATGCCCACAAGAGTTGAGCACGGTGGTTAATGCCATGATCGGTGATCTACTGAGGCAATCTGCAATATTATTGGTGCTGCCCTTCTTATACTTGATATTCAAGTGGAACTTTTGCAGGTATGTAGACCACTTCTGATGGCGATCATTCTGCAATTTCCCTTGGGTCTGTATGAACTGCAGGGGTCAGTGGTCTGTGTGGATGACCGTTTCCTTCCCTAAAATGTAATGCTTCCATTGTCGGCAAGCCTGCACAATGGAATACATCTCCTTATCATAAGTGGGATACTTCCGGACTGTGTTTGAAAGTGTTTCAATGTGATATGCCACTGGATGCCCATGTTGAATAAGGACTACCCCAATAGCATAGTTAGAGGCATCTGTCTCGACCTCAAATGGTTGTTGTAAATCTAGTAACACGAGCACTGGTGCCATGCAGAGGTGATCTTTCAATTCTATGAATGCCTTCTGTTGAGATTCAGACCAAAAGAATTTTGCTTTCACTCCTCCCTTGGTGACTTGACTCAAGGGCCAAGTGATATGAGAAAAACCCAACACGAACCTGCGGTAGAAGTTGGCCAGACCTAGAAAGCTGCGGAGCTTTGTCAGAGTGGTTGGAGATGGCCAATCTTGAATGACTTGGATCTTGGCTGGATCCACATGCACCCCCTGTTCATCAATAATGTATCCCAGATACTGAACCTGGGTCATGCCAAAAGTGCATTTCTCCAAATTGGCACACAGCTTGATTTGCCGCAGTGTTTGGAGAACCTGTCGGATGTGGTGGAGGTGCTCTTCCAAACTCTGGTTGAAGATCAGAATGTCATCCAAGTATACCACTACAAATGAGTTGGTGAATGGCCGCAAGATGTCATCCACTAGCCTCATGAAGGTTGCAGGAGCATTTGTCAATCTGAAAGGTATAACCAACCATTCAAAAAGGCCCTCCTTGGCTTTGAAGGCAGTCTTCCACACATCAGAGGGTTTGATTGGTACCTGGTGATATCCTGACTTCGGATCGATCTTGCTGAAATATTTCACCCCCTTTAGTTGGTCTAGTAGGTCATCAATCCGCGGGATTGGTTACCTATTACAGACAGTGATCTTTCTTAGCGCCCGATAGTCAATACAAAGCCTCCAAGTCCCATCCTTCTTCTGTACCAACATGATCGAGCTCCCACAAGGCGATGAACTTGGACGGCTGTGACCTTTTTGCAGGAGCTCCTGAATCTGCCTCTTGATTTCATCGTTCTCCAGAACGGAGCGCTGATAAATTGGTCCATTGGGTAGCGGCGCACCTGGGATCAGATCGATGGAGTGCTTGACCTGACAGTGCAGAGGAACCCCTGTGGGGGAGGTGAATATGTCCTTGTACTCCTCCACGACCTTGTCCATCTGCAGTTGTCGTGCGGAGGGGCCCTGTCTGGAGGCCGTGGCCATCGTCTTCTTCTTTCCTTGAGGGCATATCATCAGGAAAACAAATTTCCCGGTTTTGGAAATGAGCTTACTACTTTGTTTTGCAGTAATCAAAGAGATGGCGGTAGGCGGTGCTACCTCTGGTATCCTGTACAACTTATTTCCCAATGTAATAATAACAACACGGGGCCTTGGTTCATACACGGCATGTCGCTTCCAAAAGTATGTTTGTCCTAATAATACATCACAAACTTCAAGGGGAGCAATGTCACATAATACCTCATCCGTGAAGGGCTTGATGTTGTATGGAAGGCGACACTGCTGGCTCATGTGAAGATCCCGTCCTTGGTGAAGCCACCCGATGTTGTATGGTTGTGGATGTGCTGTGGTCGATAAGCCCAACCGCTTCACGAACTCTGCCGAAATGAGGTTCTTTTGGCTCCCACTATCGACAATGAACTATAGCGGGGAGCCCTTTACCCACATCTGGGAGTGGAAGAGATGCTCCTCCTCCTCTGGATCTTCAGGTTCATTTTTTTTGGATCTTGGCAGTAGCAACAGTGGCGTTGGGATCGACATCAATGATCTGCTTCCCTTTGTCATTCCCCTTGTCGGGTTCTGACTCAAAGTCAGAACATGCATCTGATTCTGAAACCTTCAGCTCAGCCACCAGTGACTGCTTGGCCCGATACTCACTTGTGTTGTGAGTGGAGCTCTTATGGAACTCACACCATTTTCCCGTGTCCTTTTTTGGCTTCGCGACATTGTTCTTTGCTTGCAGCTTTGGCAGGTTGTCTTGGGATGCCCTGCCTTGGCTTTGACCTTTGTTCTGTGGTTTAGGGGCACCTTTCCCTTGCTTTGGGTTCACAGACCCAAAGTCTCGCTTCTTTTGTTTAAACTTCTGTTCGACCTTGACGGCATATCGGTATGCTGTGCCGAGCGAGGAGATGTTCAGGAATTCTATTTCTTCCTAGATGTACTTATGCAGGCAGCCGCGGTATTTGAGTATCAAATGCTGCTCCGAATCCTTGATACCCAACTTTGTGCGAAGGGTATGGAAAAGATTGGTGAACTCTGGCACATCTTGGTCCCTTCCCTGCTGCAGCGTGGTCCACTTTATGTATTCATCCTCATAGCTTCCGACAGGGTAGTACTGCTCCTTGATGGCATCCCGGAATGAATTCTAGGTGGGTGCGGCTAAAAATAGTGAGCCAATACTTTCATCCTTCTGCTCGCAGTAGGTTTCCCACCAGTCCTTGACGTGAGGGGCTGCTTTGAGAAGAGCGAAAACAATCTTTTACCGACTCGAAAATTCATGAACAAAAAAATAATCCTCTAGCAGATTTAACCATTTATCTACGACATTTGCGTCTATCTGACCCTCTAATATGGGGATTTCAAAATTAACTTGTACCTTAAAGGGTGTGGCGTTTCTAAAGTAGCTGTTGGAAGCCAATGCGTCGCTTTTGGGTAGCCGCTGAAGGATCTGGGCAAAGCTGTCCATCATCGCGTTCCGTTGTCGCTCAAGGGCTTCTTCGAGCAAGATTTTGATAGGATCTCCTACCCCCTCGTCTTTCTTCTCTTCCGCCATGGGAGGCCGTCGGGATTTGTGAGGCTGGTCTTGCAAAGGTTCGACCAGTTCAAGCCCTAACTCCTTATATCCCGACCTCATTGGGGACATGCAAAGAAAAACAGAGAAAAAGCAGACCGCTCTGATACTACTGATCCAGAATTAAACAGGAACGTAACAAATTACAGAGATAACCATAAACATAGATATGCAATGGAAATAATACTTCAATTCATTAATGTAAAATATTGAAATATGCTTACAAACAGTAATGGAAATAAACCAGCTAAGGTGATGGTAGCTTATCTCTGAGAAGAGATGTGGTGGCTACATGTCTTTGAACTGTGTTACAATGAGCCTTGAAGGCCTATTTATTGTTGAAAAACAATGGAAAACCCTTCACATTCCAAAACCTAACCCTAGAAGACGAAACACCAAACTGTGGGCCCCGTTTGGGTAAATTGGTACATCAACTTCCCGGGGTCGTAACTTTGGCATACGATCTCCGTTTGACATGTACAATAGCTCATTAGAAAGATCTATCTGAGCACTACCACTTTGGTAAGGAAAACACCAGTCCATGGACCCATGTTGCCCCCAGATTTCCCAAAAAACGTTGTTTAGGGCCTCAAAACGGCTCCGGAAGTTCAGGACTCGAAAAAATGCTAAAAATAGTAAGTTGTGCTACAATTAAGGAAACTGAAAATGCTGAGAGAAAAATGGTGGGGGTCCAGGTGGACTTGGTAGGTGGCCACCAAGATCCACCTGGATCAAGTACACGTCAATGGTCCTTTCCAGCAGTGGGGCTTGGACTTCATAGGTGAGATTAATCCACATTCTAGTGGCCAGCACAAATGGATCTTGGTAGTCACTGATTATTTCACCGAATGGATTGAGGCCGTACCCACTAAAAGTGCCAATCATCAGGTTATCATAAAGTTCTTGAATGAGAATATTTTCACTAGATTTGGTTGCCCAACCAAACTAGTCACTAATAATGTAGCAGCGTTCAGGGCAGAAGAATCAGTGGACATGTGTGAATCCATGGGCATTCAATTGGTGCATTCTACCTCATATTATCCACAAGGCAATGGCCTGGCAGAATCATCTAACAAGAGTCTTGTAGGGATAATAAAAAACTATTGGAGGACAACAAAAAGAGCTGGGATTCCAAGTTGAAGTTTGTACTATGGGCTGACAGAGTTACCAACAAAAAGCCCATAGGAAATTCTCCATTTAAGCTGGTTTAGGGCGCTGACGCTATTTTCCCTATCCAGCTGATTCTCCCTATGGCCAAATTTTTGCAAGAAGAATATGATGAAGAGAATAAAATGGTAAGGAGAATGAATAGCCTGGTTGAATTACAGCAGATTAGAGAGCGACTGGTTGAGAAGTCAAAAATTCATCAGAAGAAAATCAAAGAAACCTTTGACAGGAAGGCAAAAGTGGACAATTTCCAAGTTGGTGACTGGGTTCTCAAATGGGATGCATTAAAGGAAAAGAAAGGTAATCATGGTAAGTTTGACTCCTTATGGACAGGTCCATTTGTCATCGCTCAAATTCAGCAGAAAAATACCTTTATTTTGCACAGTCTTGAAGGAGGAGATGTTTTTGGTAGCCTAGTCAATGGATGGTTCTTGAAACTTTATTTCATTTAAGGCTTTAAAGCCTTGATATTGTAAATATGTTTTTCAATTTTTATTTTTATGAAAAATAGACTCCATGCACAATGGAACACTAGGAGATAGATTTGATTTTTGGTTGTACAGGAAAGGCATTGGTCTGTGGTTCTTGAAACCTCACAGGGAGGCTTTCATCCCCAAAAGGAGCCAGTGTTAGCCCTGTTGGAAATAAGCCCAAAATGGATCCAAAACACTCCTGAAGTCTTCAAAATCTTCTTAAGGATCATTTAGAGATCAAAACAATCACATGCCAAGAGACCTTGGAAGGGAAGAAAAGCACTATCAGGAGGCAAAAACACATAAAAACAGTGAAAAAAACCAAGTATCGGAGGCATAGATAGTGAAATGCACAACAGCTGTCAGATCTAGCCGATCAACGATCCAGATCTAATCGGCGAGTCACAATCGGTGGAGGCAATCGGCGGATTGGGGACGGACCGTATCGAACTTGCGATGGCTATCGACGATGCTACGTGGACCGTTGATCAAGCGCGCAGATCGACGGCCCACGTCGCATCGCAAAATTGCTATTGGAGATTAACAAAGAGCGCTAGCAATGGCCTGGGGCATGAGCGATATGTGATTGTGATTAGATTGCATCGCTATATCACATCGGAGAAACACCATGGAGTGGGGCCTATACACATGTATATGTGCGACCCGATGAACTGGACCTGGCGGTATTCTAAATATTATTTCATAAGATTTGAGGTCCGCAGAAAAGCCATTTTCAATGCATTTTCACAGTTTTTAACATGTTTCAAAATACAAAGGGAATCTTGGAAAGAAGGCCAAAGCGACTTGCGATAGTGATTGAGGGCAGGCCCGATAGAGGAATAAATAGTGTTTAAGGACTTTTGAAGTCCAGAATGAATATAGCTTGGCGGGATTTTCACAATTGAATGCATTTATCAATGTAAAACAAAAAACAATCATTTGGTGTTCGAAAGGATATCAAAAGCCTGAAGGCCCATTCCGTTACAGAATAGAGGCCGGGAGACAGAGGCCGGGAGACAGATTGCTGGGAGACAGATGGCCGGAGGGATAAAAATCCACAACAAGATGCAGCCACAACCAACAAAATTGATCATGGAGCATCGCTGGCACGAGCGAGCTCCCAGATAGCACAAAAAACTACCAGAATGTAGTTACTCTGCTGTTAGAGGAAAAAAACTCCGAGCCTATGCGTGCCTGGTCAGGGCATCAAGTCGTTAAATAGAGAGGGGATAGATTAAGACCTCTCGAGCCTCAGAAGGCTCGAGAGCATTGTAAAAGGCCTATAAATATTTGAAAGT
Source organism: Pinus tabuliformis (assembly GCA_031772625.1). Lineage (NCBI taxonomy): Eukaryota > Viridiplantae > Streptophyta > Pinopsida > Pinales > Pinaceae > Pinus > Pinus tabuliformis. The sequence continues at coordinate 1,191,454,157 of CM062816.1, read as the reverse complement.
TCAGAGTAACAGAGGTTCAACTTTTGGGGACTGTGGGTACTCTTCTACTCTAGCTTCTCATCTTCATTCTAGCAATATAAGCTTCTTTTGTTGTTAGATGTTCAATTCTCATTTTCTCTTCTATTCTATGCTTGCACTTGAATAGGTTATTCATGTTTTTCTTTTGTGTCTGATGCCAGATAACTATCATCTTATCTCTGCATTGATAAATTAGATTTGCAAGCTTCATTTACTTCCTATAGCTAGCCATTCATACGTGTTGTGTATGCATCTGCTGGTACAGTTAGTATTCTCCATCTATCCATTGAATCTATAAACTATTGAGAATTATTGGTATAAAGCCTTATAAAGCTGAGGGTGTTCATGCATGTCTTGAGCGAAAACAGAGTTGAAATAATCATCTGAATTGATCCAAACCATCATCCATTCCAATAGTTTAGAGAACAATATTGAAGATTTATATGTTACCAGGCATCTCCGAGCTACAACCTAGGAGAGCTTCCTGGAGTGATAACAAGCCGAAAAATATCCTTCCAACAAATTTAACCATTAATCTATGACATTTGCATCTCTTTAGCCTTAAAATATATGAATGTTAAGTTAAATTGTACCTTAAAGGGGGTGGCTCCTTCGAGGTGATTTCCTTATGAAGATGATTCACCTATTGATACCTACCGAAGGATATGGGAAAACTTATCCATCATCTTTTTCCTTTTCTCATTCGAGGGCTTCTTCGAGCAATATTTTGAAAGGATCACCCATTCCCTTGTCTTTATTTTCTTCCACCATGGGAGGCCACCGGGTTTGACGAGGCTGGTCTTACAAGGGTTCAACCAGTTCAAGCCCTAACTCCTTATACCCAAACCTTTTTGGGGACATGCACAGAAAAAACAGAGAAAGAGAAGACTTCTCTGATACCATTGATCCATATTTATAAAGAAACAAAATGAAATACATACTTTATAAACACATATCTACACCAAAAAATAAATTTCAATTCATTTATGGCAACATACCTAAACTATTTACATGCAGAATGAAAATAAACTAGATTGGGCGATGGTAGCTTATCATTGAGAAGAGATGTGACAGTTACATGCCTTTTGAACTATGTTACAATGAGGATGAGATTCATTTTTATTATTGAGGAATAATGGAAAACCCTAAACATCCAAAAACCTAACCCTAGGAGATGAAGCGCAAAAGTTTTTGGGCCCGTTGGGGTTAGTTGGTACACCAACTTCCTGGGGTCGTAACTTTGGAATACGATCTATGTTTGATGCGTACGATACCTCAATAGAAAATTCTATTCGAGGACTACAAATTTCAACTACAAACCCTTGCCGCTAGCTATGAGTTTTACTATTATCACCAAAAAATTGATCACCTAGCCTAATTTACCAGATGGATTGAAGTACACCATGTAAAGCCAATATTACCATAGTAAAATTGCTTTCACTATGAGAAATTACTTAATAAACCACCTCTGTTAAGTAATTTATAGTTAAACCCATGAAGAATAATTAAATAAATCACCATTTATTTGATTTTTTTCTAGGAATAATTAATTAAACCATTGTTCAATTATTATTCCTTGTCATATTTGACTCAATCATGAAAAATAAATAGATAAATAATTAATTACCTTATTTTTCTCTAAGAATAATTAATTAATCACTAATTAATTATTATTCTGTGTTAAATTTGACTAAATCTCTTAGGAATAATTAAATAAATCCTTATTTATTTATTATTCCTTAACTAATTCCTTGAGATGATAAATAAATAAATTATTTATTTATTATTTCTAAATAAAAGTTTAAATACTTTTTCCCTCCTAAACAAATATAATAAAATATTCCGGGTGGTTATTCCAAGAATGGGATCAATAATATTTTATTATTACTCATTATTCGAGGATAACTCAATATTTTGTTATAAATATACGGGTTTTCTATTCATTATTCACTTTTGATTATTTTCATTGTTGCACTCACTGTTGTAACTCTGATTATTTTCATTGTCGCACATCATATTTTTACTAGGTTTACACATTATAGAGGAGAGAGACTCTACACAAGCTGAAGACGTTTGAGGATAGTCAAGAACCCATCACATAGAGGGGGACTGGTAACATCTATTTGTTCCCTTCACAAGGGCTATAATAAAACTATTATTTGTATATCTGGTTTCCATTGGATGATTAGAGTTATTACTCTTTATTTTCGCTGTTTAACTATGATTGTGGCATAGAGCATAATTTTGGCAGGTCTTGTTTCTATTAGTTGCTACAGATCTACAATGTTGAGATTGTTTTTCATCCACAATCTTAAGTGGGTTCTTTTCGTACATCTTTGAGAACAAAACACCACAACATTTACCATTTCCAAAAAAGCATCGTTTAGGGCCCCAAAGCGACTCTAGAAGTTCGAGACCTAAAAGACTACCAAAAATAGTAAATTGTGCTAAAATTAAGGAAAATGAAAGGACACAGTGTCGGGGGTCCAAGTGGAATAAGAGGGTGGCCACCAATATCCACCTAGATCATTCCTCCCCCCTTAATAAGCAATGGTCCCCATTGCATTGAGTGCCTCTATGAGATGGGAAATACTTTGCTGAACTTGGTCCCTCATGAGCCACTTGCCTTGGTGCAGGAGTTGGCCAGCTTTGACAACCCAATACAGTTGGATCCTATGTTGGTGAGTGTTCTTGATCTGCATGTCCATGATCTAATCAGTTATTGCCTATTCCATGCAGTCTGGGTTGAGCTCTGTTGGTGTTAGATTTTCGACAATGTTTGATGTGTCCAACAATGGTGAAAAGTTTGGAAAAAGGTGGTCCACATCGAACATGGGTTGCATGCCAAGGAATGGAGGAATGTTGAGCTCGAAAGTGTTGTCTCCCACAACCCTTGTGACGGTGTAAGGCTCACATCAGAGTTCTCAGAGCTTCCAATGGGCTCTGCCAAGGTGTTCTTTCTGCAAATGCAACTAAACTTTGTTTCCCATGTGAAACTTATGTAGCACCCAATGCTGATCATGTCATTGTTTGTACATGGAATTGGATTTATCCAAGATGTCGTGAACCTACTGGTGGATGTGCTAGATGTGTTCAATTAACTTGGTTGCTTTAGCAGCCTCATACTCTACATGTGCAAATTCTATCTATGTAGTCGCATGAGGTATGACAACATCAATGAGACATAGTGGTTGAAATCCTAGACCCACGCAACCCGTCGAACTATGGAGAGATATGTTATATTTGTGTTGCACATAGGGAAGGATATCATCCCATGTTTTTGGATTCTTCAAATTGTACATGTGTAGTATGTGCACAATCATCTTGTTGATGACCTCTGTGTGGCCATTAGTCTGGAGATGGAGTGTAGTTGACTTGGTGAGATTGGTGTCTAATAATGACCAGAGGCTCAACCAAAATGTGCTCAGGAACCAACTATCCTAATATGATATAATGGTTTGTGGGATCCTAAAATGTACCCACACTCGTTCAAAGAATATTTTGGTAGTTTCCTGTGCTATGATACTCTTCTTGTAGCCAATCTATCCATCTTAGAAATTTGTCCATGACCATAAATACACAGTCATTACCATGTTTGGTAGAAGGGAGGCTAGACAGATACTAGTCCATGGAGATGTATTCCCAGGATTGGTTGGGGGTAGGTAGAGGAGTGTAAGGGCCTTGCTTCTTAATGGTTGGCTTGACGATGGCATAGGAAGTGCAGGATATGCTATATTTTCCAACATCTTTTCAGATTTTTGGGCAATAGTACTGATGGTGAACCACACTTAGTGGTTCGAAATGAGTCACCCAAAAATCTGAAATGTGATTTACCAGAAGAAGTATCTTGAAAAAAGATTATGAATCACAAAAGTTTGCATTCTCAAATAAAAATACTTCTGCAATACTAGTATAATTTTCTCACACCAAACTGTATTGTAACGCAACCATAGTTCATCTCCCAAATCAACTTGGCACACTCGCTTGAAGGAATACAAAGGTGGCCCAGGTAGCATAATAATGTGTTCCAGAGGTGGAATTATTATACTTACTTTGGATGCACCAACATATGTATATGGTGGTGAACTCTAGATAATTTTTGTATAGGTGCAACCATCCATAGGTATCATGGCCGTAAGAGTTAAGAACAGTGGTCAATGCTGCAACCAAGGGTTGACTAAGGCAATCTCCAACATGATTGGTGTTTCTCTTCTTATATTTAATGTTAAAATGGAATTGTTGTAGATATGTGGACCACTTTTGTTGGCGATCTTTCTACAACTTCCATTGTGTCTGTATGAAATGAAGAGGTCGACGATCTGTGTGGATGATTGCCTCCTTGCCCATAATTTTATGTTTCCATTGTTGGTGATCCTACACTATGGAATACATCTCTTTATCGTAGGTGGGTGGCCCCCTTGAGTTGGTTATAAAGGTCATCAATCCATGGGATTGGATACCTATTCCTAACAATTGATTTTTTTTAGTGCCTGATAATCAAATTAGAGTATCCAAGTTCCATACTTCTTCTATACAAGTACAATCGGGCTCCCACAAGGTGAGGAACTTGGTCAGATGTGCCCTTCTTGCAACAACTCTTGGATCTATCACTTGATTTCTTCACTTTATAGAATAGAGAGATTGTATATCATTGGGTATAGGTGCTTCGTGAGTTAGATCAATCTTATGCTTGGCCTAACAATGCAAAGGCACGCCTGTGGGTGAGGAGAAGATCTCACTGTATTCTTCCATGACTTTATCCACCTACTTTTGGTGCATGGAGGAACCTTTCCCGGGGGCCATGGATGTGGCCACGATCTTCCTTGTACTTTGAGAATGAATCAAAAAGAAAAAAAAAATGTCGGTGTAGGAGATGGTCTTACTGCATTTCTTGGCAGAGATCAAAGAGATGGTGATAAGCGGGGCTACCTCTGGTATCCTGTACAACTTATTGCCCCAAATAATAATAACAGTGTGAGGTTTAGAATCATACATAATGTGACACATCCTTAAGTATGGTTGGCCTAATAACACATCACATACTTCAAGAGGAGCAACATCACATAATACCTCATCCATTAAGGGATTGATGTTGTAGGGAAGATGACACTATTGGCTAACGCAAAGATCTTTCCCTTGGTGGAGCTACCTGATGGTGTATGGATGAGAGTGTGGTGTGGTCAATAGGCCATATTGCTGAATTACCTCTACTGAGATGAGGTTATTTTAGCTCCCTCTATCAAAAATGAACTATAATATAGATCCCTTCACCCACATATGTGAGTGGAAGATACACTCCCCTTCCTTTGGATCTTCGAGCTCAATATTCTAGACCTTGGTGGCAACAACAATGGAACTGGGCTCTGCATCGATAATATTCTTCAATTTGTCATTCCCCTTGTCATGTTTTGACTTAGAGTTTGAACATGCATTTGAATCTGAAGCCTTCAGCTTGACCACCATCAATTTCTTGGCACGACACCCACTTGTGTTGTGAATGGGTCTCTTTTGGAACTCACACCACTTTCTTGTGTCCTTCTTCGTCTTCATGGTGTTATTCTTTGCTTGTGGCTTCAATGGGTTTTCCTAGGACACCACACCTTGTATTTTTCCTTTGTTCTATGGTTTGGGGTTTCCTTTTCCCTACTTCAAATTCACAAATCTAAAGTCTTGCTTCTTCTGGTTAAATTTTTTCTCGATCTTGACAACATATCAGTATGCGATGACGAGAAAAGAGATGTTGAGTAACTCCATCTTGTCTTGAATGTGTTTGTGTAGACATCCGTAGTACTTGAGTACCATATTCTGCTAAGAATCCTTGATACCCAACTTCATGCGAAAGCTATGAAAAATATTTGTGAACTACAACACACCTTAATCTTTTCCTTGCCGTAGTGTAGTCCATTTTATGTACTTATCTTCATAGCTCTTGAAAAGGTGATATTTTTCCTTGACGACATCTCAGAAATAATTCTAAGTTGGTGTGGCTGAAAACAATGAGGTTTATTTCTCGTCCCTTTGCTCACAGTAGGTTTACCACTAATCCTTGATGTGGGGGCGGATTTAAGGAGTGAAAAATTAATATTTTCCTTATTGGAAAAATCATGAACCAAAAAATATCCTTCCAGCATATTTAACCATTTATCTAGGACATCTGCATCTATATGGACTTCAAATATAGGAAAGTCAAAGCTATCTTGTACCTTAAAGGATGTGCCATCTCTGAGGTGGCTTCCAGATGAAGATGATTCACCCATTGATACTTGCTGAAGGATCTGGGAAACGTTTTCCATCATCTCATTAAGTATCTCTCGAGGGCGTTTTCAAGTAATATTTTGAAAGGATCTCTCGCTCCCTCGTATTTCTTTTCTTCTTCCATGGGAGGTTGTTGAGTTTGGCGAGGCTGGTCTTGCAAGGGTTTAACCAATTGAAGCCCTAACTCCTTATACCCTGAACTTGTTAGGTACATGCACCAAAAAACAAAGAAAGAGCATACTATTATGATACCATTTCTCAAGATTTGTGCAGGGATGAAATGAAATACAAACTTAAATAGAAACATAGAGCTACAACGAAAACTGAACTTCAATTCATTTATAACAAAATACTCAAATTGTTTACATGTAGAATGGAAATAAACTAGCTAAGGCGATGGTGGCTTATCTCTAAGAAAAGATGTTAAGGTTACATGTCTTCTGAACTGTGTTATAATGAGGCTCAGGGGCCTTTTTATTATTGAGAAACAAGGAAAAAACATATACATCCAAAACCCTAACCCTAGGAGATGAAGTGCCAAAATTTTATGGGCCCTTTTGGGGTTAGTTGGTACACCAACTTTCCGGGGTTGTAATTTTGTCATATGATCTTTGTTTGATGTGCACGATACCTCATTAGAAATATCTATATGAGGATTATAAATTTAAACTAAAAATTGTTTCCGCAATTGTTAGGTTAGTCCGTTTTCCAGAAACAACATTGCTTAGGGCCTCAAAATGGCTCCAGAAGTTTAGAACCAAAAAAAATTCCCAAAATAACAAAATATGCTACAATTAAGGAAACTGAAAGGAAACAGTGTTGGGGGTCCAAGTAGAATAGGCAGGTGGCCACCAATCTTCACCTGGATCATGGAGCTTGGTGAGGTGCCCAACCTCCTCTAGATAAGTCTTCACATTTGACAAATCTATTTTCATGGGAATTCCAATGGGGCTCAGAAACCTATAAGAGATAAGGGAAGGATTCCATGAGGTCCTTAGAGTCTTGGGCATCTTAAGTAGGGGGTTCTTGGGCACGGAAGGGGAATTCAGGGAAACAGGATGGCGAGTGTTGGCAGGTGTCTTAGAAGGTTTGGGGGATCTCTATCTTGTATTAACAACATGAGAATGAGAACTGTAAACATTTGGTGGTGGGGAAATGAACACAAGGGGTGAAAGGGGGGTGTGGATCCCATGGGAGTGAGTGGTATTGAGACCATTTCTCGCTCTCCCCCTAATTCCTAAACAATCCCTAAAGGCACTTGCAACTTGAATATCCTCTTAGAATCATCAGATTAATCTTATTCTTTCTTAGATTTTCTATGCCCTCCCCATACTTTTATGTTCACAATATTCTACTCTTCCTACTTCTTCATCATCATGGGTAGATCCACTTTCATTGAGTATTGGTTCAATTTAACTTCAACTCTTAAAATTCCAAGTGATCACTTTAAATCATATTACATTTACGACAATTGTTATAAGAAGGGGTCATTGTTTAAGCACCTACCATGACCATGAACTTGTCCAAGCTTGTACGGCAAGGTCCAACATCTCCATCATATAGTCATTTAAGAAGCACAAAAAATGGCCTTCCAACAAAACCCTTGTATATTTTGTGTTGAGGTAGAGGCTAGAGACATGTGGGCCTCATGCAAGGCCCTCACCCACATGAGGCCTTGATGTCTGCTCTCCATTTATTTTATATATATATATATATATATATATTTTATATTTTTATTTCTTTAGTTAGTTATTTATTGCTATAATGTTTTATTTTATGTGTATAATTAGGTATTTATTTATGTATATAATAGTAATTATTTAGTCATTGATTATTTAAAATTATATAAACTGTTACAATTAATGTTGCACAAAATGTTAAAACTAATATTATATTAAAACACTATTTTTTATGTTAATAAAACACTAATTAATTAATTGAATCAATGAATATGGTGGATACATTTAATTAGGTCTACTAAGGAATTACATAATAAGCAATTAAGGACTAACGATGGCTAAAATAAGCTTTATTAAGTTAAATATATATATATATCAAAAAAAAGAAAAAAATAAGAAGGGGTGGATATGTTATGGTTAGAACCTCTTGTTAAATATATTAAGTTTAATGATCTATTTATATTAAGGTTATAGGAGGGAAGAAATTGAGGCTAAGAAGGTGAGTAAGGTGGTTAACTATTGGGATAACATTGCACTCACTTAGATAGTGATGGAGAGGATTTAATAGATCCATAAGGATCTGCTCAGTATTGGTAACACTTGTTTATGAGCATAGTAAAAGGATAACTTATACAATAATTTCATATACATGTGTGAGCCGAGTAAGAGTTTACAAATTCTTAAGATGCACTAATGTGTCATGTGTGTCATGCAAATATTGATCAGTTCAGGATGGTGAGGACATGAGGAAATCGAGGCTAAGGAGGGTCAACACAAGGACCACCTCCTCTAGAAAAATCATTTCCATCATCAGAGATAGCTCTCATCTTACACTCCTTAGAGGAAATTAATGAGGCTTTAAGAGGGCACCAAACAACTGAGGTGGAAGTAGAGTGATGGCCCTCATTTTTGTAGCAACAATGTTGTAACTACCAAGGGTATCAACTTTAATTGTCAACTTAGGGTTCATACAAAATTGAGAGGGGTTAAAACTATGTGTGGAATAAGCACTATACTTTTATCTTAATGAATTTTATAAGGGTGGAAGTACTGATATGAGATCTAGTTACAAATAGACCATTCTAATTGTTTTATGCTACAAGAAAAATCCAAAATTGCAAGAAATGAAAGACAACTAGAAAACCTATGATAACTGCAATGAAAGGAGAAAAAACATATTAAATATGATGAAATGAAATCATATATGTTCTGTTGTGAAAATAAAGCAAACTCATAACTAAAATAAGGCTTGTAAATAATAACCCCTAATTTTTCAGGAAAAAGGAAATTTCTACAACAAACTAGGTCAAAGAATATACTTGGTATATTCACTTCTAAATTCCATATTTAGGTTTCCAGGGACATTGTAACACATCAAATAAGGTGAATCTTGTGTTGGATGCAATTTTGGATGTGTTTCAGAAGCAAAATGGAAACTGTTACATGAGTCCTTGTTTTGCTATATGAGACAATCTAGTGAGAAGTAAATTGTGCTAAGGACGAGGTTGGATAGAAAAATGAGGCTAATTAAGGGTAAAAAATAAAAAAGATCTCATTTCCAAATCATCATATCAGTGGTAGAAGGATTTATTTAGAAAAATGTGTGGTTGTAGAGTCTCTTGTAGTTGTGAAAGAGGGGACTATGTAGTCACAACAAAAATTATAGCAATGATGAACAACCCATAAATATAAAAAATAAAGTGAAGTTAGATGCATAAATAAAGGTGATAACTGGACATTATAATCACTAATAATGCTACCATCTAGTTCTCAAATTTTGTGCAAGAAAATATTATTCAGAAACAAGCTAATTAACCCTGCATAAAAACAATACTTAGAAATAAATAGTAGAAATGAACAAATGCACAAATAATAATGATATAAAATGGGTCTTAAGAACCTGGGGTGACCCATAACCTAGGGAAGCTCATATCCCTGAAGGAGAAATAAAATAATAACTATAACCAAAGTTGTCTTTCATTAATTGAAGAAATGATTATACATAGTGATAAGTTGCAGAATTTGAAAACTAACCTTGCTACATTGTTATCCTCTTGCTTCTACTCACTTCTAGCTCCCTAATGGGCTAATAAAGCCCTATACTTATACAAAATGAATGAGGGGCATCCTCCTTGAAAGATGGATTGCTTTCCATCCAAAACTCCTAGAAAATAGGACCATTCTCCCTGAGTGACCTTGCAGCTACAGGGAGGAGTATTTATTGTTCCAATCTATCCATGTTTGAACCTTCTATAGCGGGGGACGGGTCCCATGAATCTATCTCACTAGATATTCTTGTCTACTATGCAAAATCTCCTCAGTATCTTGCATCATAATCATATTAAGCACATAAAGAATGATAATATCCTTAACCTCCCTAAGAACTCATTTAAGCTAAGAAAATGTTATGAAGTGCAAAAAAGAAGGTCTAATACAACGTTTATGTTCCTTGGAAAGATTATATGGGCCTTGTGTTTTACCTAATTTGGAGGCCGATCATAACCCCTATTGAAATTGTTGCTCACCCTTTTAGCAACCCATGCTTCTTCCTTCCTCCATTTTCCTCATTCATTTCCTTAATGACTTGTTTAATGTTCCATGTTGTGTTGGAGGTGGATGCGCTTGCTGAATATTGTTGTTAGGTCTAGAACAACCCCCTATTTTTCTTATTTTTTTTTAAGATAGGGACCCTTTAAAAAATTTATTTTTCATATCACTCAACAAACTGTTCAAACTACTTAACTAATAAGAGCATTATTTTATTTATTTAAATATGTTTTTAGGTTGGATGGACAAAATTCAGTACTTGCGCTATTTTTTTTTTATCTTGTCGTCCTGATCATCCCAACCTTTCGAGTATTCAAGTGAATTTATAGTTTTAATGTCTTTTTCGATTTTTATATGTTTTCCATAAAATTTGGTACTCATGCTACTTGATACTTGGCTACTTGGTACTCGTTTAAGCATAAAATTAATAAATATTTTGACCTTCCAAGCACTCGACCACATATCTTGCCATTGGTATGACAAACAGTTGGAGATTTTTGAATTTACTGATATTTAATGTTTTCATTTCATACATTATAATTTATTAACTCTGTGATATTTTCAACAAATTACCTTTTTACTCTTTCATGAAACCATTATAGTGCAAAATTTTTGAAAAAATACCTTTTAATCTTTCAAGAAACCTTTAGTGTAGTAAATTGAGTTTTTAAGGTCTAAAATTATCCTTTACTCTTTGTGCTCAATTTCTCAATTTTTTTTGTGAAAGACCTATCAGTTATTCAAGAGTTTAAGTTTTTCTGGTTAGTATTAAAATGTGTTTTCTTATGAATTCAACTTTTCATTTATTGAAACTAGTATATATTATCATTCCTTCTTGGTTGTTTACAGGTAAAACAATGGGAAAGAAGGGAAAAATACAAACTTCAAGGCCCACAATTTATAATACTAAAATGAAGATAAAAGCAACAAAAGCTCTAGTACACACAACATACAAGACTTAGGATGCAGACACTATTTCATGGGAATAAATATATGATTTCTCTGAAAAGAATGAATGGAAAGACACCAAAAATTTAGATTATAACTTGTCTGACAAAGCTGTGGAATACGAAACAATTAAAAGGATATAATTGCATAAAATTTCTACCATGCCAACCATGTTCCCGTACTATGGCATGGTAAGCTAGATTATCTCCTAAGCCCATGTTCAAGATTACTCCATTCTTGATCATAACAAAAATTTTATTGCTTCTTGGAGACATGAGATTCTTAGGTATATTTACAAGATTAATCCTCCTGAAGTTCTTCTGGATACGAACTTTTTGAATGGTTTTCATAACAATGTGCTTAGTAAGAATAATAGGATTATACCCTAATTATAAAGAAGTGGCTTCATGATCTTGAAGGGTCAAAAATCAAAATGGGAAAATATTATTCGATAGAACTTTTCAAAATCCCTCAGATATTGTAATCAAAATGCTCACAAGATTGTATGATTAATCAAATCCTGAACATTGTAAGGTAGGATGGGTTCCACTTATTTATGGAATCTTTAAATAGTCAAAGAGGTTTAATTTGGCTTATATTCTATCCCAAAACACATCAGAAGCAACTAAGCTATCTCTAGTTTCCCCTCTATGTCTTGAACAAGGTTTCTTTATGCCATAATATATCATGGATATTGTTATTTCATTAGTGTCTTTCCCATTCATGGAATAGAGTTATATTCTAAGCCATTAACAAAATATTTAGCATTTGTATTCCATTTTGTGGAAAAATAGATACAAGAATCATTTTTATGATATATGTGAAAATATTATGCTTTGTTTTCATGAGATTTTGTTTGGAAGAACTCCACCAAGGGTGAGCAAGGAATTTTAGTATACATTATCTCTAATTGGATATTGGTTCACTAAAGAGAAATTTTCTTACATCAGAATTTATGGAAGTGAAGTAGGCCCTCATGTCTTTCCATGGTTCATTTAGGATAGATTAGAAATTAAAGAGATTGCAAATAAAATGGATTTGAATGGAATTACCAGATTCCTAAATAAAATTCAGAAGCAATTATGGCCTAATTTTCCTACCAAAATTGGCCAAATGATATTGAGAGATAGAGGACATGTTGTGGTAGAATTAAATGATCTACATGAAGTCTGGTTGCATTCACTTCCTCATTACATATATGATCCAAAGAATGTCATCGTTGATCATTTTAGCTTAATCATTTTTTCAAAAGTTTATCTTCATCAACTTATGATAATTTAGGAAACATATGACTATTACCTCAAGAAAAGAAGTGTAAATTCTAGTACACCACTTGAAAAATTGAAAGTTTTTGAAGGTATTGTCTTTTGCTTCATAGGTATTCCTTCATATTTTGATTCTCAATCTACACGGGAAGAGAATGTTGAGGTTTTAAATCCTTCAGATTTACTATTTTTTTCCATTCCAATAGATAAATCTCATGTTCAATAAGATCGAGATAAGTTAGATAAAGAAATTAGTCAAGAAAAAGCATTAGAACATTTTTAGGGTACAAAGAAAATAATAATTTAGGAGTAGGGCATCTCTCCTCACGATAAAATGATAATAGATATTGAATCTCCTAATCAAATAAATTAGCCTGATTATCATATGGAAATTGATTCTTTTGAGGTAGAGAAAGTTAAAGAGCCAATTGAGTATCATAATAGTGTTCAAGTGATTATTTAAGAAATTAGTAAGGAGATTCAAGAAAATCTAGTGCCATCGACTCTAGAAGTTCAAGATGTTTCTCCACAAACAATTCTAGAACTTGTGACAACTTCTCAAGGCATACATGAGGAACTTGTTCAAGATATTTTATGGACTCCAATTTCATTAATGTAGGTTATGAAAGATATTTCTCTAGAGGTATCAATAACCCCCATTTCAACTAATATTCCTTTTTGTTCTTCATTTTTCAAACCAATTTCCAAAGAAGAGATAGTTACTAAAACTGTGTTTTTTTTAAGTTAATATTATTATAATTCCCAAACAAAATTAGTACTTAAGAGGTCCAGAAAAAGGAAGCATGAATTTGTTGAAAAAATCTCAGAATTAAGTTGGCAGGCTACAGGAGATTTAAAATATAAAGAAAAAGAATAGAAATCAACATTAGGGGCTTTTGTCACCTATACTCAAAACACAATTGGAAAATTATCTGAAGAATTTGATAAAAATATGAAAATGATTAAAAATTTGGAGACAGAATTGGAAAAGAGCAGATTATTTGGTGAAAAACAATGGAAAGATCATGCCTCAACTCCTAGACAAGGATTCACTCAAGAAATACAACAAATGGAGGAAAAACATGGTTTGGAGAAATCAGACTTAGAGCAACAATGGTGAGCAAGGTTAGCAAATTCAGATAACCAACATGCCTAGAAAATTGAGTCTTTGAAACAATTTTAGAACAATGAAATTATAATTCTTCAAGAGGAATCAAATGTCAATTTAAAAAAAATAAATCCGTAGCATATGAAGAATAAATCAAGTCCCTGCGACAACAATTAAAACAGATACAATAGGCTATTGTAAGTATCAATATCTTTAAAGAAAAGGACTTAAAGGTTAATGCACAACTAAAAAGGGTACAAACTAAATTCTTCAAGAAAATGGATAAAATTTATATATTCTTTCAAGAATTTGTATCCCTCACTGATAAGATTGATTCATTAACTAAATATGACAAGATAATAAGTCATAGTTTTGGTATGATTGTTGATTGGGAGAGACAATTTAATCTCAAAAGCATTGAGAAATTATTTAAAAATTACAAAAACATCATGTGGGCTTCATTAGGAGAAAGGGATTCTAATTGTAAATTAATTAAGTAATGGATTGATCAAGCCATTAAACTTTGTAATTATGTATGGGACATTGGGCTAGATATTAAAAATGCATTTAACATGCATCAACTTCAAGCTCTTGGAAACGTACTACTGGCAGTAATCAATCAACTTGTAGTAGAAGAAAAGAGGACAATTGATGCACAAATAATCAAGGAAGTGAGCATTAGGGATACACATAATATACAAAGATTCTTTCAGTTTCCCTGGGAAGAGATGAAATTAATTTCCAAAATTTTCATCAAAATATAATGGTAAGAAAATATAAACCAAAAAGCTTATCTTTAAATACTAGGTCAGTCTCGGAAATTTCATGCCTATATATCTTTCGAAAATATCTGATAATTTTTAAGAATGGTTCCAATACACTAAGGAGAATTCTCTCGGGAAGCTTCGAGATGACTTAGCACAAGTAACAAAAATATAGGAGAAGATTAAAACAGTGTGCTAAAAAAACTAAAAGGTCTAAAATGGGTCTCCTAAGAAAAATGTACAACCAAAATAAACTTTATAAGAACCAATAGGATTCAAGATGACGATGCCAACCATGGGGGATTATTCATCATTTTTGGAGTACAAAAGTAAAAATATTAAAAAACAATAAAATAATAGAACTACTTTTTCAACTTATCTCCCTAAGGTTTTAGTCAAATTTCGAGTGGGAGTACTTGTTGGATGCAAAATTTAATTCCTCATCCAATTAGTACCCATGTTGCATACTTTCGATGGATCATGCTACACGAAACATGAGAAATATATGAAAAAACATGATTGCAATCACACACACACACACACACACATATATATTTTATTTTATTTTATTTTATTTATTTATTTATATATATATATATATATATATATATATATATATATTTTAATTATTATTATTATTATTTTGTATGCATTTCTCGTTTCTTGTGTAGTAGGGTCCGTCAAAACCATGCAACATGGGTACTCATTAGATTAGGAATCAAATTTTGCATCCAGCGAGTGTTTCTGCTTGAAATTTTTGTAAACCCATAGGTAGATAAGTTGAAAATACAGGTTGAAAAATAATTTTTTATTTTTTCCATATAAAAATTTGACGATGTAATCTAATCTTATTTTACTATTTCCACTATTATTTTATATTTTCCTTAGGAGGCCCATTTTAGACCTCAAAATTTCCCTAATGTACGAGAACTATAATGAATCGATAGGATTTTATTTTGTTGCTATTTCCATGTGAGAAAATCTTTGGATTTTCTTTCTTTAGTAAAGTAAATATTATCTTACTTTACTTTATTTTAGTCTTTATAAAACCATTTACATTGGACTCTGGGTTGGAAATTGTTATACTTAAAGACATTGGTATTATAATCAAAAGATTTCAGTCAAGTTTTGAAGACCATTGAGGCGTTGATGTATTTCTACATGTTAAGGTTTGGATATTGTGTGACTTTTAATTTCTTTGAAGACATTGTTGATATTTATATCTATTATTCAATTATATCAATATGTATTGAATGTTAGAATCAACTTTTATTGTTTCTTAAGAAACGATTAAGTATATTGTACTATCAAATTGTTTAAATTAACTCATATTCATTCTCATTTCATTTTAAGTGAATCAAAATTCATTTTCTTATATTTGAAAAAGATAGTTTAAGCATTTTTCTCTCGTTTTCGAGATAGGTCTATTATTTTTCCTATTAAATAGATTAGCTCATTGCATGCAAATAAATTTTGAAAATATAAAAAATATATTCACGATCATTCATAAGCTCTTTAACTGAGCCCAAAAACAAATCTAGTAGCTGAATGAGCCCACATTTTAGTTAGGGAAATCACTATTTTAAACATCTGTAGTACCTTTCAAGTACCAAATTTGGGTGATTTCATCTCCCCTGTTGTTGCAAATTGTTAAAGCATTAATTAAACACACACAATAGTTTGTAAATTTATTTATAGTACACAATATTTGATTATGTCGTTGAAACCCTATGTGTTCCTTCAGAATGACTTCCTCGAACGGGGATCCTCCCCCTCCACCTAATGAGGCATAACCTTCCAAGCTTTGGTTGTGCCCCTCTGCAAAAAAAAATAATCTAAAGATGAACAAGCTAGATTTGTGAAGAAAGCTGAAGTTATTCCATCAGTAGCCCTTTTGACGAGATTTCACAGAACTAAATTAACCTTCTTTGAGCATGATTTGGTTGGAAATTTCAAGGTCATGTGGACATCTCTGTGATCTATGGATTCCTGGAAAGAGAAGACTTGGAAGCCCATTGTTTTGGAGAATTTGGTATCTACGGATAAATACTAACTCCCTAGATAAGTAGCCATATCTAGAACAACAATTGAAAGAACTTTAGCCTTTTCCTATAAGCAATAGATAAGACAAAGAAGATGAGAAGACCTACTTGTAGTTCCTCTTTCCTCTTGTCTCCTTTGTATCGATCCTGTCGCTCCTTCCCGTACTTAACATGCTTGAGAAGTACCTGTAAACACAAACAGAAGACAAAGAAACAATCAAAGCAAAATATCTATTGAATACAAGTGAATGGAATCATATACACATGTATAAGCATTATATGACAATACAAACATATGGGAAAAAGGTTCAAATACTTTATTTAGTAGAAGAAGGAATTAAAACCATCGTGTCTGATTCAAAGTCATTCCTCCAGCTTGGATCCCATCTACATCACATCAAAAGCATGACAAACTTGTAGCATTACAATACTTGCTTGAAAGACAATTCTCATAGGAACATTATCTCCTTACAATTCAACACAATCCAACCCCTGATCACTTATATGAGTGGTCAATTTATAGGGGGATGAATGAGGTTTTGTCATAAATGGGGGTATTGAATGGCCTTCCATACTTAGAATTAGTTCTATGGAGGAAGGGATGAGAGGATAGGATGCATCTTAACTCATTCCTCATCCATTTTCGAGCTCATAAGAGTTGATAAGCGAGGGAACCTTCTAGATGACTCCAAAAGATAAGAATATTCCCCAAACCCTATGTGAATTTCGCTCAATCTCACCCGGTGCAGGTGAAAGGAGGCCTAAGTGCTTTGATGAGCACCCTCGAATGGACTCAACTACTATGCAGTGCACCATTACATGGGCCTACCTACGCTGGTCCCTGTAGAGGTCGTTTCAGGATGTCTTCAGGTCATGAAATTGTCTGGGAAGGAGGCATTCAAAAGGGTGAATTTTTTAGGGCATGTAGCAATTGAAATTAGTGTTTAATTAGCCCAAAAACATTGATCTAGATGATGGGAGTGATGTGCCCAAATGGATTTGTAACAGCTGCCCCCTAAAGCATGAAGTCGAAAAATGAAAATATTGAATGAAATGCTTTACGATGTGATGAGGAGGTTTCAAAGTGGAAGGTGACCTGCATCAATTACAATACATATATCATGATATTTTTATTTTTACATGAATCGTTGAGGGAAGGCATACCCATGCTTAGCTTATAAACTTTATTTACATGTACATAAATAATCATCTACAGATATAGACCCGTGATCGGAATGACCATCAATGTAAAGCCATTGTACATATGATTTAGTACTCCTGAAATCACAGCCTAGATGGATGAAACTAGATCTAGGGTCTTCTATCTCATTCAATCGTTCGCTCAAGTACGAGTCTAACCATGTGAATATATGATTTGAAGTCGAACATGGGAAGACACCGTCTGATTAGCAGCCAATGATGTAAGCTGTTAACAGACGCAAGAGAAATCACTGATAATGATAATGATCCTCAAGGTACTGCAGTACATTCTGCATGGTGTGAATGGATGATTTGATGTCAAACACCACAGAAAGTCTTTCGGTCGAAGTTCATTGATGTAAACCTATCGTCGGAAGCGAGAAACCTGCCATTGATGTATGCAAGCCTCAAGGTACTGGAAGGGTGTTTCTAAGTCAACTTCTTTGATAATGAGTTGATGCTGACAAGAAGTGACTCGTCGCAGGAGGGCCTTGATGTATCTCACATCAACGACATGAAACTAGTGTAGTGATTTTGGAGATAGAATTTGACTGACAACACAAGGTTCAAGAATGGCGGTCACGAAAATGAAGGTTTATGGTATTGCAAAGGATGAATTTTGACTGGATGACTTCTCTTGAACATGTCGACGACACTAAAATGAATTGGTAGCATTGACCCAAAACAAAGTGATGGATGGTATGATAGACCAACGATATGATAACCATCAAGTTGATAACCCAACCCAAATAGTCACAGTAATGGAGTGAAAGTGTCATGTTCAAGAGTGACTTGCTACCATAAAGTGGTTTTCCCCTTTTTCCCACTTTCCCTAGTCATTGTTGACTAGTACCTCTTTATTTTTATCAAGCTTGAGGAGGATAACATATGCTTGTTGTATAATTCCACCCTTCGGGTGAATCCATCGCTATGTGATGTTTTAATGAGTCTAGCGAAGGTGAAATTCGATCTTGTCTAGATGGACAAGTTTGTCACTATTTGATGTTTTAACAAGTTTAACGACAAAGATAACTCAGTAATTTTCATGTTTAGAGAGTTTGAAAAGGGATGAAAAGAAAACTCCACAAGTTATTTTTCGTAGATTTTTCTCTCAAGCCTGAAAAAGTGTAAAACAATACGAGAGAGAACCTATTGACCATGTTCGATCAACGTATTCCTTTTTCGTAAATAATCTATCTCAGCTCAAAAAGGGGTTAAACTTATACTGAGTAGATGTCATTTCCAATCCGTTAATGAGCTGAAAAGGACAAGCGGTCGACAATATTTTCATATTTAGAGAGTCTGAAAAGAGCTTAAAGATGAGTCCACTTTGAGGAATGAGTGGTGTCTAGGATAGAAACTGGTTCTGGTGATGTTGGAACTTCTCAAAACATGTTGATTTATGTGAAGAGACTGGTGTTGAGGCCTCAGAAATCTGTGGCAACAACAAGGGGGATAACCACGTAGTCCATACCTTAGAGAAGCTCCTTTTTTGTTTGGGATAGTGGCTCCGACTTAATATGATGGGACTAGTTTCCCAATGTTTTGGGTTTATATGACTTGTGGGATTTTGCTGATGATTTGCAACAGAATAACTAGAAATTAACACAACTTTATTCTAAGATGCAAAACTTTGAATTAAATATATTTTAATATAACCTAGGGTATTGTTGGTTTTATGTGATATAAAAAGATGTCTATGTAACCTATGATGATATAGATCAATCGTAGACTATATAGAGTTAATATATTGTAAGATAACTCAAAAAAAATACTTAATCAAAAGAGTTGTGAAAAACATATCGCATATTCTAATGATCACATATAAAACAAACCATTCTCTATTCTAATATCGTACAATAGTGAAACTGATACTTCAAACAGAGAAGATAGATTTCATACATAATTCATGAAATATAAACTTATCACTAATGTTAGAACAAAGATTTAGCAAACGTGATAATAGTACTAGATGTGTACCGTTCTGCTCATTTGACCAGTGACAATAGGCAATAATCAATCTTCTACCAATGAGTATCCCAAAGAATACAATTGTGCATCAACAGTGATCAACAAAAATATATTTTATTTAAAAGACCATGTTCCATGATTCCATCAAGGCATCTACAAATTTATGATAGTGCATTCTTTGTAAATGTTCTTAATAAAATTCTGGGCCCTTCTCTAAATGCATGAGAAGGGTTTAAATACTATTCTTAATTAACTAAAAATAACTTATACAAAATTTCTATGATGAGGTTTCAAACAACCTTCCTCGTTCCTAGTATCCAACTTTTCAAAAATAAAATTGCTCAAAAATGACTTAGGTCTTCATTGATTAATCACCGCTGCCAGCTTTGCCTCTCAACTCACAAATGTTGGACATTGGCCTGACTTGTGGTGGCATCCCGAATTGTGTTCTCAACTTCCCTGCAAATATAGCATCATGAAAAGGTGGTAACATCCTCTGTATTGAATCCAAGGAGCAATTCAAGGTCATGATCTAACTGTGTGGTTTGACCAAAAGTTTCCATATTGCATCCCATTCGGTTTTTGATAGCTCCTCAATTGTTTCTTTCTGTAGCTGAATCTTACTCTTCCAATTCTCGTCTAATGCTTTAAGATCAGGAAGTGTTTTTGGATCACTCTCCTTTATGAGGTTGGATGTGTGCAACATGTGATTTATTATTTTGATAATGATTTTTGAAATGTCTGATGCTTTGGCTATTACTAGTTCGGCTTGTTTCACCTGTGAGTCCCAATCAATGAATAGAATATCCTTATGTATTTCGTTGATATTCAGAGACTTGACCTTTTCCCTTCATCTGAATCTTGTCATTCAATATAATCAGAGATCCTAGAATTGAGTTCATTGAACTCAATTCTTTGATCAATAATGATGTTTGTTAATTGTTCACTAGTATTCAGATGTGGAATGATATTTGATATATGTTGGAGAAAGAGTTGATTTTGCTTTGACAGTAAAGTATTCAGTGTTAAAGCCTCATTAATGAATTCCTCTGTAGTAGGAATATCATTATACTTTGCTAGGTCACTCTTTAGCTCCTGGATTTGTTTGTTTTTAGCAGATAAGTCATTTTCATGACTTATTCTCAGTACTTCCATATCTTGTTGTAGCTTATGAAGTTGCTCCTCTGCTTGATGGTTCATGCTGGCTCTTTCTTCTTCTAACTGTTGCTGTAATAGTGTGATTTGGTCGTCCTTTTCTTTAATCAAAACAGAGACTTTGGTTGCTTTGTCGATTGTTGCTGTAGCATAGGCTCCAGAAAATTGAGATAGTCAAGTCAAATGTTCCGTCGGATTTATTTGTGTGTCCTTCCATAAGACATCCATGAATTCATGTTCTGAAGGAGTTTCAGTTCTCCTCCTCTTCCTCTGTCTTTTTACAACAGCTTTATGAAGAGGTTGTAAAAGACATCTAGAGGAGGGATATTTGTTACATTCAAGACAATTTCAATAGTTGGATCTGCATGAATTACCTCTGTATCTTGGAAGCTTATTTGGACCTTCAGTGGTCACTGTTTCTATTTGCCTTGGTGGGGTTTGAAATCCTGTGGGTTCTTGTGTTGATGATACCTTAGGGGTATCCTATAGTTTGTCATTGAATGCATCCCACAAATTTTCTAATTCATTTGTTCCTGCTTCCTGATCTTGTGACGTGCCTGGATTATTTTGCTCCTGAGACTTGGTTTCAATTCTATGATCAGTAATCCAAAATTCTTGTGGAAGGTATTCTAATCTATGTTCTCTAAACTCCTGGAATCTTCTCAATTTCTTTGGATTTAACTTTGTCTTGGCCACCTTCAAAATCTACTCAAATTTCTCGGTTGATTCCAGTAAATCTTCAAACTCATCTACTGTATGAGTTACAGGTCTGATCTTAACTGAAAGCGTGAATGTGTTTGCTACTTGCTGTGGATCAAAAGACCTTGATGGTAGAACGGGGAGCTTTAATAACTGCATATTCTGATACTCTTTATATGCATGACCATAATTAACGATGGTAAATGACCCACACTAAAGGGGAAAATTTGGCCATAGGGATTTCTTCATTTCCTTCAATGTTTTTGTGAGGCCATTTCCTACTGTTTAGTATGCTACCTCCCTTGCCAATAGTTTATCCGAGACATACATACGGAGTACATGTGGAAAAGCTTGGCTACCAAATATCCTGATATAAGAGAAGGATTATTCAAGAAAATACCTTCTGATTTCTTGGAGGTCTATGATATATTCTTTTGTGAATCTCGTACATCTTCTGTTGAAAACTAGTTGATGTAAGGGGAGAACAACTCCATGGCATAATTGGTGAAAATGTGGAATAAAATCTTGTTATTGCTTATAACTTAGGAAAATAGGAGTAGGATCATTGGTAGCCCATTTCCAACCCATGGTTGGAAAATGAGTGCAGAAACAAATAGCATCGAAGACATATGTAGACATGAAGAATTGGGGAACTGCTCTAGAGGAGGCAGCCCTGGTTTGGCAATATTCAGTAATTGCTTTGGCCAAATTATTAGACAGAATGGTTGCCCAATTCATAATGTAAGAATTAACACAAGCATCAATTAGAGGAACCCAATTGATCGAGAACTTAGTATTATCAGGGAGACCATACAACCTACATAGCATAGAGGCTGCAAGATTATAAGGGTTGGCTAAAGAAGCAATGGGATACATACTTGTTTTATCTTGTTTGAATTTATTGTCTCTTCTCCTCCATTCTTGTATCATTTGAAATGGGTCTTCATTTTCCTTTACAAACTTTGCAACAAACTGTTTGTCGTAAATGTCCTGGGCATTTGGTAGCTTGTACATTTGTCGTAAATATTCGGCTCTAAAAGAACCTAGGACTATGTTTTTAGTTGTCTTGATAAGTCTGTCTTCCACTTCTGTATTATCTACTACCCATCTTATCATATCTGTGTATGTCAAGAGCCTAACCCTTGCTGCTATTCATTGAAGGAAAGAGCACGCAGCATCTCTAAACTGTACTCCTGATGGTTCTATACTTTCAGCAGTTGGTCAAATACCTGTTACTTCAGGGTTTTCATTCTCCAGCATAGTATAGATAATATGCCATGCAGTGGCGCCTCCATCTGCAGAGCATACTGTATCTGTAAAAATGGATGGCATATCTGTGCTTTTGGTTTCTGCGATATATTGCTTGGTATGTTTTTGCATCACCTTTCGAATGGACATCGCTTGAGCAGAGTTCCTATTAAAACCAACAATAATTAATTGTTACGTAAAATAAAAGATTTGATGAAATGACTGAACTTTGTAAGAAAAGATCCGGGAGCGAGTTCAACATTAATCAACCATAACGAACACCATGATTACATGCATAGGGATGATAACTGTATTAAATCATTCTGACCTAACTCGTGTCCAACTTAAAAACACTATTAAACATTTGTCAAATCCATCATATCGGATATTTAAGCTATAGTGTGAATGAAACTTTGTTGATGGATCTTGCGATCTGCGATATGCGATATTGCAAAATCGCAAGATTGCAATATCAGGTATCATAATATCAGAGTTTTGATAGGTAATAATTAAGCTCTTGACGTAATATCCTCAGATGTGCGATATGTGATCGAGATGTCACATACAAAGTTCAATCGCAAGTTGCATATTGGTATTTTTTGAATGTGCTTAACTTTGCTTCTAAGGAATCATGCGATTTGCGATTTGTGATGAGGACTTTAATATGTTTTAAGTTAGATTCAAAAAGGGCTTTTCGAAAAGCAACAATTTTCTAAGAGTTGGCATTTTATTCAAAAAAGAGAGGAAAATTCAATTTTTTAAAAGGGTCCCTATTTGTATTATATATAATAAAAATGGGGGGTTGTTGCATAGCACAACAATTTGCAATTCACTTGGGAGAACCAGCTATCTCTGATTAGTTTCTTTGACATTTCTCAAACTTTCAAAACAAGAAAAGTTGTGAAAGAATAAGAATTGTATGATTCATAAATTAAATAGTGTTTCTATGGAATATAAAGTATTCACCTATCTCACTTCTTTTCTTACTCAACTCTTTAGGTGATAAAACATAAATGTCTGTACTAGTCAATACTTAGATTAATAAAGATAAAGTAAGTATTCTCTTAAAATTGGTTTTATAGATTTTTACTCATTTATCAAAGATAGAGCCCCTGCTGCCAGTAGGCATTCATTGCCTCGACGAGGTTATCTTTTAACCAACAATGATTCATAGTCCCATCTGAAATTGATTCCTAATTTCAAAATTTAATCAAATTTTTATTCAATTTCCTTTCACTTGGAGCTTTTTTCTTTTTCATGGTACTTTTTACTTTAAATATTCTTAAAAGCCATTGTCCAAACTTGGTAACTTGATGGCAACAATGTCATTCACTGGTTGTAATTTAAACTGAACAAGCTGGTTCGTGATGAGACCCCTTGTCTTTTGATTGTTTCAATCATTAGATATTACCCTGTTATGATATGCAGTATTGGTAATATCAGTCTAAATTATTTTCCTGTGATCATGATAAACAAGCTCATGATGAGACTCATTATCTTTTAAGTTTTGAATATTTTTTAATTACACTGTGAAAAAGAAAATTTTATCAGATGGGGTGAATCATTGGCTCATTTAAGAGTTATGGATGATAATTATAGAGTTGGTAAATACCTTTTTGCAGAGAACCCTTGCTAAGTTACTGATTCTTTTCTTGACTGGTACAAACACATCTATACTTTATAAAATCTAGAGTCTTTTCAGAAACTAAATGTCTTTAGTAAATTCAAAATTTTCCAAAGAAATAATGTTTATTTAAATCTCATATTTATAATTATCCTTTTATTCTTCTTATTTATAGAAGCGAGAAAAATCAAGTAAATTATCAGAAATTTAAAATTTTGAACAACCAAAAGAGATACTATTCAATCTTTATTTTCCTAAAACTAAAATTTTAAAACTAAAGTTTAACTTCTAAGAAAAATATTTTTTAAGAATTTTCCCATTTACAGGTAAAGAGTCTTTCCTACTTGACAAATCTTGTAACAAAAAGGTGGATGGGCCTAATTTCTCTATGAATTAAAAAGGACCAAGCCACAGCCTTTGGAATTTGGTATGTTTACCTTTTTCCTCATGTGCCTTATCCAATTTCAAAACAAGATCTCCAATTTCAAAAGTTCTTGGGCTGGTGGATGTTGTATCAAATGAATCTTTAACTATTTGTTGATGATGAGCATGTATTGCTTTGGCTTTCTCCCTCTGTTCTTCTAATTTAAGGATTTGACCATGTCTAAGTTGAAGAGAAGAAGAAGGGTTGTCATCAATAAAATGAACTAAAGAAAGAGATGATATTGTTATGTTTGTGGGTAGAATTGTATCTTTCCCATAAACCAATACAAATGGAGAAGTACTTATTGAGGCCTTCTGAGTGATTCTATCTGCCCAAAGAGCAAATATTAGTGCTTTAGGCTAGTTCTTATGATTTTGCTCTACGGTTCGTTTAATAATTCTAATCAGGTTCTTGTTTGTAGATTCAACTAATACGTTACCTTGCGGATAATAGTTAGCTGAGTATTTAAGTTTAAAACCTCTTTTCAAAGCAAACTCTACCATAGAATTTCCAGAAAAGTAAGATGCATTATCAAACATTAAAGCTGATGGGAGACCAAACCTAGTAATTATAAACTGATCAATGAAATTCGTAATGTTTTGGGTGTTAACTACCTTTAATGGGATAACTTCTACCCATTTTGTAAAATGATTAGTTGCAGTTAGAATATACTTATGCTGTTTGGAGGAGTTTGGAGTTATTTCACCAATAATATCTAACCCCCATTGTTCAAATGGTTACTATATATTTATTGGCTGCAACGGGGGTGCTGCTTTCCTTTCTCTTCCTGCTGCGGTTTGACATACTTTGCATTTCCTCTCATATTCATGTGCATATTTGAAAAGGGTTGGCTAATAGTACCCGGCATGCAAAATTTTATGTGCTGTGGTATTTCCTCCGAAATGACCTCCAGCTGGCCCGTCGTGTAATTCCTGCATTACCTTTTCAGCTTTAGGTTTCTCTAAACATCTTAATAATACAACATCATAGTTTCTTCTAAATAACACATTATCAATTAATTGATACTGATTTGCTTTAAGCCTTAGAGCATGCTTAGCTATATAATTGAGATATAATGGAGCATGTCCATTTTTCAAGAAAAATTTCAGATCAACATATTGTGATTCAGAATCGTTGAGGCTTACCTCAGATAATTGCACTTCAGTAGATTGATCGTCCTCTGTTGGTAAATGAGAGGCTCCGATTAGCATTCTGCAAAAACCTTGACCTCTAATAATTTTAGCAGGATGTATTTCTACATCATATTCCTGAAGTGCAGTAACCCAATTTGCTCTCTTCTCTCCTACTTCTTGTTGGATTATTGCCTTACAACAGGGTAAGGGACTATTATCTTAGTGTGTGTTTTTAGGAGGAAAGGTCTGAAATGTTTTAAAGTTTTAAATACAGCAAAGGCCTGTTTCTCCACAGTTGAATAATTTAGCTCAACACCTTGTAAGTTAGAACTAAAGAATGAAATAGGTGCTTCAACGTTCTCATCATTTAGCTGTGTCAAAACTGCCACGTAAGAGGTATCAGAAGAGAATGTGTATAATACAAATGGTTTTAGGAAATTGGGAGTTGTTAAGGAAGGAGCCTCAATGATGGCTTTCTTTATCAACTCAAAAGAATCTTTCTCATCTTTCCCCATTTAAAAGTTGATTTTTTTTGGATCATTTACTGTAGGGGTAAGACGATTTGAGAAAAACCAGCAATAAATATTTTTACAAAATTAATTTGGCCTAAAAATGATTGCATCATTTTTTTGTTATGTGGCAGGGAATGTTTTCAATTTCTTGAGTCCTATCGGGATCGATATAGATTCCTTTCTTAGATACCACGAATCATAATAATTTACCTTTTGCCAAGGCGAAATAAGATTTTTTAGGATTCAAAGAAGCAGAATTTCTCACATCTCTCAAAGATCTGTTTTAAGTGATTGATATGGTTGTTTCTATGTTTAGAATAGATAGTGATGTCATCTAAATATATTACAACTGAATTGTTGATTAGTCCTCTAAAAGCTGTGTCCATAGCACGTTGAAATGTAGCGCCAACGTTAATCAATCCAAATGGAATCTTTTAATATGCATATGTTCCCCATTTTTTCCTAAATGTAGTGTTTAATCTATCATCTGGATGAACCATAATCTGATTGTAACCTGGAAATCCATCAAGGAAATACATCAATTCGGAACCTGCAACTGATTGCAAAATCTGCTCCATGGTAAGCAAAGGAAAATTATCCTTTTGGAAGGCTTTATTCAAATTTCTAAAATCTATGCAAATCCTAATGTCTCCATTCTTTTTCCTCATAGGAACCATGTTTTACACCCATTTTGAATGTCTTACAGGGAAAATGATTTTGGCTTTAAGCATTTTATTGAGTTCAGACTTAATTTGACTTTCTAAGTTTGGGTGGATCTTCCTAAGCTTCTGTTGGACAGGCTTGTCATTTGAAATCATGGGTATAGTATGCTGCATTATAGAAGTATCATATGTTTTGAGATCTGAATAATCCTAGGCAAAGATACTTTTATATTTTCTTAGCAATTTAATGAATGACATCCTTTCATCGGGTGTTAAGCCCAAACCTAGGTTTATGTTTTGAGGTTTATCAGGTGTACCAAGATTAATCAACTCAAATCTTAGAGTAGAACTCTGTGTTTTTGAATTGGTAGTCTTTTTAAACCTATCTTTTAAATCATAGAGATCTTCCATCTTGACTACATATTTGGGAATTGGATTTTCATCCTGTTTATTTTCAATCAGTAGATCATGTTCATGTTCGTCTATGATTTGACCTTCATAGGATCCATCTGATGAAAGTGTTTATTATATATGTATCATCATTAAACGCTATCCAATTTGTCATGTTATCGGGAATTGAAGGCCTAAAAATCAACTCAATCGAAAATATGTCTGGACTAAATTCTTCTGACGGTATCAATATAGATGCTACATTGGCAAGTAAATCAGCACTTGCGTTTTGTAATCTAGGGACTGTTGAAATATTAAATGTAGTGAAATGAGAAGTGAGGCTATGAGCTAATGCTTAATAATGTTTTAGGTGTCTAGAAATACAATGGATTGTGTTCCTAACTTGCTTAACAATTATTTCAGAGTCCCCATACACCTGCAAATATTTAATGTTTAATGCAATGGCTTTGTACAGGCCTTGAATCAATGCTTCATATTCGGCAGTATTATTCGTGCATTGAAATTCGAGTCTGCAAGCTAGCATTGTTTTCTCTCCTTGCGGATTGATTAAAATGCAACCCACTCCTGCACCGTTGTCTAATTTTGAACCATCAAAGTATAGAGTCTAGAACAAAGAATGATCTAAAGTTTTATTACTAAGATTCATACATTTAGAAGTGTCTGATTGAGAAAAAATTTCAACCTGAGAAGTAATAGTATTTCCTGGGAAAGGTGAGATTTGGGCATTGAATGAACTGAGGAATGATTCAACAGAATAATTTCCAATAATATTATTAGTGAAAATCATAGGATCGTTCACTCCTAATTCAGTGACTATATGTTTCATAAATTTTTCGCGATCAACTCTAATTTGATTTGGTTTTCCATTATATGGTAACCACATGTGTGACCAATCGGTTGCGAAATATCCATGTGGTTTCTAAGACCAATCCCTGCTTAAAATAAGACCATAAAATTTAGGGATGTTTGCCACTAAGACATCAATCACTTGCAGCACCTTTGGGTTGGATGATAATCTAATTGATACTGATAACATTTCTCCAACAACCTTGAATTTTGTTCTGTCCAATTGGACTATATGCACAATAGACTTTTGAAGGGTGACATTAAGTCTTGCACACACAGATCTTGGCATGATATTTGAAGAAGCTCCTGAATCGATGAGACAATTATGAACATTTTTATTAAAAATTTCATAAGTCAAAAGGAAAGGAGGAGTGTGAGACTTAGATCTATCACCAATCAACACAAGATCATTTGGTTTTACCTTGTTTGAAGGTGACGAGGGTTTTCCCATATCTTTGTCAGCTTGGGCTATAACCGGTGGTGGTATGGGATCTACAGGAACTGCCTTGAGTTCTCTCAGTAAGATTTTCTGCTGCTATTTGAGTTTGGTCATTTCATATAATGAAATGTTTGCTTTAGTATTTTTCATGTCTTCAACTATATTGTATTCCATTGTATCTAAAATTATCAAAGTTTTGGAAGTATCTAGGGGAATAGGATCAGTTTGAACAGTTTTAGATTTCTTATTCACTGCTTTCTCCTTTGTGGGAGGAGATTTTTGTTTATGATTTGGTATAGTTGAGTCAACATATGTTTTTATCCTTGTATATGCAGGCATAGCCTCTCTTTCTTCTTCGGTGGGGAGAAGAAAGTCCCATAACCCATTTAATTCAACTTCTTCTTCGGGTTCTAGTTCTTCTTCGGTTGCTGAGGCGTCTTCAACATCTTGATCTGATTCAGCACTTGAAATCACATTCGGAGGCTTGTATGGTGAAGTAGGACTTCTATTGTATGGGCTATATACTTTCTTAGGAACTGATGGTTTAGATACTTGTTTCTTTATTTCAATCATATCATTTGACATAGTTTTCAAGACTTTTTGGAGACCTTCAAGATCGAATGGATCCTTTGGGGTTTTCTTCTTTGATTCTTGGCTAAAAGTCACTTTTTTAGATTTCTTATCTTCCATCTTAGATCATTTTTCTAAGGCTAGAATTCTCTTTTCTACAGACAGGGCTTCTTTCATGTTTTCTGAGAGAGTAGCCTTACCGGCTCTATCTACAAAAATGGCTATATTAGAAGGTAAAGAAGAAATGTACCACTCTATTTGTACATCAACAATAGGTTTAGAAGCAGTTGGGATTTTGTTTAATAACTTGTTAAATCTAGAGTTGAAATCTTTGATCCTTTCACCTAAATTTGTTTTTAGGTTAGAGAGAGCATTGATTAAAGATGCCATAGTTCTATCGTCTCCAAATTTTGTAAGAAACAGTTGTTCAAAAGTTACCCAGTCTGTTATAGTTCCTGCTGGAAGAGAAAAGTACCAGGATCCCGCAGATCCTTTAAGAGTATAGGGAAACAATCTTACTACAATATCTTCATGCGCAACCCCATTCAAATTCATGGCCAACATAAAATTGTTGATGTGTTCTTCAAAAGAAAGACCATCACATGGACTGTATTTAGGTAACCATTTCTCTGGATGATTAGGAAGAGGATGTGGGTTTGCAAACAACATGGAACCAGGATTAGTCCAAGGTTGAATAGCCATAACTTGAGTTGGGATTTGAGAAGATATAGAAGCAGATCTAGAAGTAGTGGGTATGGATGTAGAACTTACAACTGGACTAGTACTACTTGTGGTAGCACTAATTGTTTGATTAGAAGAAATGGAAAGATGAGAAGATGTGAATGGATGTGTAGTGAATGAGGGAGTAAATGGAGGGGAATTTTATGTGACCTCACTCGTATCTAAATTAGATCTAGACAAAAAAACTTTCTTACGCTGTGAATGTATGAGAAACTCAGAGGGAGGTATTCCGAGTTTATCACTTTTTGATCGCGTTAGGATAGCTGTTTATCTAAATAGTGAAGTAATACTTTCTTTAGAAGCTTCGGGTTTATCAGGCTTCTCAACAGAAATAGAAATTCATTCTAGTTTATGAACTAAAGACTGAACTTTAGGAGATTCTGGAGTATATTCTGAAGAAGGTAACTGTTGAGATACTTTAGGAGGTGAGGGGGAAGTTTCTATAACTTCTGACTTTTGACTGGTGACTTAGAACATGATCAAGAAGCTGTAGGACTTTTTGAGGGGGATTGACTCTTATGAAGGCTTCGAGTTTGAGATTTAGATTTATATGCCATTCATAGTTGGGGCCCTCCTTCTAGCGCAAAAAATGTTGAGGCCTCAGAAATCTGTGGCAACAACAAGGGGGATAACCACCCGGTCTGGACCTTAGAACAACTCCTTTTCCGTTTGGGATAGCGGCTCCGACTGGATATGATGGGACCAGTTTCCTAGTGTTCTGGGTTTATATGATTTGTGGGATTTTTTATGATGATTCACAACAGATTAACTAGAAATTAACATAACTTTATTCTAAGATGCAAAACTTTGAATTAAATATATTTTAATCTAACCAGGGGTATTGTTGGTTTTATACGATATAAAAAGATGTCTATGTAACCTATGATGATATAGCTCAATCGTAGACTATGTAGAGTTAATATATTGTAAGATAATTCCTTTGGAAAAATAGTTAATCAAAAGAATTGTGAAAAAATATCGCATATTCTAATGATCACATATAAAACAAACCATTCTCTATTTTGATATCGTATAATAGTGAAACTGATACTTCAAACAGAGATGACAGATTTCATACATAATTCATGAAAGATAAACTTATCACTAATGCTAGAATAAAGATTTAGCAAACATGATAATAGTACCAGATGTGTACCGTTCTGCTAATTTGACTAGTGACAATAAGCCATAATCAATCTTCTACCAATGAGTATCTCAAAGAATAAAATAGTGCATCAACAGTGATCAATAAAAATATATTTAATTGAAAAGGCCATGTTCCATTATTCCATCAAGGCATCTACAAATTTACGATAACACATTCTTTGTAAATGTTCTTAATAAAATTCTGGACCCTTCTCTAAATGCATGAGAAGGGTTTAAATACTATTCTTAATTAACTAAAAATAACTTATACAAAATATCTATGAGGAGGTTTCAAACAGCCTTCCTCATTCCTAGTATCCAACTTTTCAAAAATAAAATTGCTCAAAAATGACTCAGGTCTTCATTGATTAATCACCGCTGCCAGCTTTGCCTCTCAGCTCACAAATTTCGGACATTGGCCTGACTTGTGGTGGGATATCGAATTGTGTTCTCAACTGCCCTGCAAATATAACATCATGTAAAGGTGGTAGCATCCTCTGTACTGAATCCAAGGAGCAATTCAATGTCATGATTTGACTGTGTGGTTTGACCAAAAGTTGCCATACTGCTTCCTAGTCGATTTTTGATAGCTCCTCAATTGTTTTTTTCTGTAGCTGACTATTATTCTTCCAATTCTCGTCTAATGCTTTAAGATCAAGAAGTGTTTTTGGATCACTCTCCTTTATGAGGTTGGATGTGTGAAACATGTGATTTATTGTTTTGATAATGATTTTTGAAATACCTGATGCTCTGGCTATTGCTAGTTTGGACTGTTTCACCTGAGAGTCCCAATCAATGAATAGAATATCCTTATGTCTTTCATTGATCTTTGGGAGACTTGACCTTTTCCCTTCATCTGAATCTTGCCATTCAATATAATTAGAGATCTCAGAATTGAGTTCATTGAACTCAATTCTTTGATCAATAATGATGTTTGTTAATTGTTCACTAGTATTCAGATGTGGAATGATATTTGATATATTTTGGAGAAAGAGATGCTTTTGCTTTGACAGTAAAGTATTTAGTGTTAAAGCCTCATTAATGAATTCCTTTGCAGTAGGAATATCATTATACTTTGCTAGGTCACTCTTTAGCTCCTGGATTTGTTTGTTTTTAGCAGATAAGTCATTTTCATGACTTATTCTCAGTACTTCCATATCATGTTGTAGCTTATGAAGCTGCTCCTCTGCTTGATGGTCCATGTTGTCTCTTTCTTCTTCTAACTATCACTGTAATAGTGTGATCTGGTCATCCTTTTCTTTAATCAAAATAGAGACTTCGGTTTCTTTGTCGATTGTTGTTGTAGCATAGGCTCTGGCAAATTGAGATAGCCGAGTCAAATGTTCAGTTAGATTTATTTGTGTGTCCTTCCATAAGACATCCATGAATTCATGTTCTGAAGGAGTTTCAGTTCTCCTCCTCTTCCTCTGTCTTTCTACAAAAACTTTATGAAGAGGGTTGTAAAAGACATCTAGAGGAGGTATATCTGTTACATTCAAGACAATTTCAGTATTTGGATCTACAGGAATTACCTCTGTATCTTGGAAACTTGTTTTTGGACCTTCAGTGGTCACTGTTGCCATTTGCTCCGGTGGGGTCTGAAATCCTGTGGGTTCTTGTGTTGATGATACCTTAGGGGTATCCTATAGTTTGTCATTGAATGTATCCCACAACTTTTCTAATTCATTTGTTTCTGCTTCCTAATCTTGTGACATGCCTAGCTTATTCTGCTCCTGAGACTTGGTTTCAATTCTATGATTAGTAATCCAAAATTCTTGTGGAAGGTATTCTAATATCTGTTCTCTAAACTCCTGGAATCTTCTCAATTTCTCTGGATTTAACTTTGTCTTGGCTACATTCATAATCTTCTCAAAGTTCTCGGTTGATTCCAGTAAATATTCAAACTCATCTACTGTATGAGTTACAGGTATGGTCTTAACTGAAAGGGTGAATTTGTTTTCTACTTGCTATGGATCAAAATACCTTGATGGTAGAACAGGGAGCTTTAACAACTGCATATACTGATACTCTTTATATGCATGACCATAATTAACAAGGGTAAATGACCCACATTGAAGGGGAAAATTTGGCCATAGGGATTTCTTCATTTCCTTCAATGTTTTTGTGAGGCCATTTCCTATTGTTTCGTATGCTACTTCCCTTTCCAATAGTTTATCCGAGACATACATAGGGAGGACATGTGGAAAATATTGGCTACCAAATATCCTAATATAAGAGAATTATTCTTTAACTTAGGAAAATAGGAGTAGGATCATTGGTATTCCATTTCCAACCCATGGTTGGAAAATGAGTGTAGAAAAAAATAACATTGAAGAGATATGTAGGCATGAAGAATTGGGGAACTGCTCTAGAGGAGGCAGCCCTGGTTTGGTGATATTCAGTAATTGCTTTGGCCAAATTATCAGACATAATGGTTGCCCAATTCATAATGTGAGAATTAACACAAGCATCAATTAGAGGAACCCAATTGGTCGAGAACTTAGTATTATCAGGGAGACCATACAACCTACATAGCATAGAAGCTGCAAAATTATAAGGGTTGGCTAAAGAAGTAATGGGGCACATACCCACTTTATCTTGTTTGAATTTATTGTCTCTTCTCCTCCATTCCTGTATCAGTTGAAACAAGTCTTCATTTTCCTTTACAAACTTTGCAACAAACTGTTTGTCATAGATGTCCTAGGCATCTGGTAGCTTGTACATTTGTTGTAAATCTTTGGCTCTGAAAGAAACCACGACTGCGTTTTTAGCTGTCTTGATATGTCTATCTTCCACTTTTGTATTCTCTACTACCCATATTATCATATATGTGTATGGAAAGAGCCTTGATCTTGCTGCTATTCGGTGAAGGAAAGAGCATGCAACATCTCTGAATTGTACTCTTGACGGTTCTATACTGTCAACAGTTGGTCGAATATCTATTACTTCAGTGTTTTCATTCTCCAGCGTAGTATACATAATCTACCATGTAGTGGCGCCTCCATCTGCAGAGCATATTGTATATGTAAAAATGGATGGCATATCTGTGCTTTCGGTTTCTGTGATAGATTGCTTGGTATGTTTCTGCATCACCTTTCGAATGGACATTGCTTGAGCGGAGTTCCTATTAAAACCAAAAACAATTAATTGTTGCATAAAATAAAATATTTGATGAGATGACTGAAATTTGTAAGAAAAGATCCGAGAGCAAGTTCAACATTAATCAACCATAACGAACACCATGATTACACGCATAGGCATGATAGCCGTATTAAATCATTCTATCCTAACTCATGTCCAACTTAAAAACACTATTAAACATTTGTCAAATCCATCATATCGGATATTTAAGCTATAGTGCGAATGAAACTTTATTGATGGATCTTGCGATCTGCGATATTGCAAAATCGCAAGATCGTGATATCGAGATATCGTAATATTAGAGTTTTGATAGGTAATAATTAAGCTCTTGACATAATATCATCCGATGTGCGATATGCGAACGAGATGTCGCATACAAATTTCAATCGCAAGTCGCATATCGGTATTTTTTGAATGTGCTTAACTTTGCTTCTAAGGAATCATGCGATTTGCGATGAGGAATTTAATATGTTTTAAGTTAGATTCAAAAAGGGCTTTTTGAAAAGCAACAATTTTCTAAGAGTTGGCATTTTATTCAAAAAATAGGGGAAAAATTCAATTTTTTAAAAGGGTCCCTATTT
The DNA here is from genome assembly GCA_031772625.1 of Pinus tabuliformis. Lineage (NCBI taxonomy): Eukaryota > Viridiplantae > Streptophyta > Pinopsida > Pinales > Pinaceae > Pinus > Pinus tabuliformis. Next base: position 1,191,419,028 of record CM062816.1, on the reverse strand, counting down.
GTATTATATATAAGAAAAATGGGGGGGTACTTGCATAGCACAACAGTTGGCTAATAAGACCACTCATTGCTACTGTTCCTCAAAAAGGGTAAAACAACCAAGTGAAAGCGTATGATCGACCAAGGAGATAATGACAATGGAAGGAGAAAAACCAAGGCTCATCTGATAGAAAAGGCTGATAGAATGGAAATCAAGAGAGTTAAAATGGAAATGGGTTCATTTTTAGACAAGCTTGAACCATAGGGAACTATGCTTGGATTCAGTTTCATGTTTACACAAGCTTGAAATGAAAAACTATGCTTGGATTCATTTTCATTTTTACACAAACTTAAAACGAAGAACTATGCTTGAATTCAGTTTCAATTTTACACAAGCTTGAAACGAAGAACTATGCTTGAGATTGGTTTACATGCCCCCAACATGATGAAAGGGAGAGTCTCCGTAACCAAATGGAAGTCGCCGTGGTGAAGCAGGACAATTATCCAACACCTTTTTGGCTTCGTCCAGATAGGGAAAAAGGTGAATGGGGTGATTCCCTTCACATAACCTATAGGGAAACTTAACTTTACCACTAGGTGCATGCCCCCCAAGCTTCATTACATTCATCTAAGTAGACTACTCGTGGCTATCAGGTGGATGGAATGAAAGTTCGTTTACGAGATCAAGTGAAAGACTCGACTGGGATTTTACGAGATCTAATCAAAGACTCAAATTGGAACGTTTCTCTAGGGGGCCTTGTTTCATTTTTTAATGAGCTTGACACAAGACAAGGAACTCTGCTCAGATTCCTTGTTTCATTTTTTAACGAGCTTGACACAATACAAGGAATTATGCTCATACTCCTTATTTCATTTTTTAACGAGGTTGACACAAGACCAAGAACTATCCTCATATTCCTTGTTTCATTTTCTAATGAGGTTGACACAAGACAATGAACTGTCCTCATACCCTTCATTTCATTTTTTAATGAGGTTGACACGAGACAAGGAACTATCCTCATATCCTTGGTTTCATTTTTTAACGAGGTTGACACAAGACAAGGAACTGTCCTCATGGGAGCTGTTTCATTTTTTAATGAGGTTGACACAGTATCCTCATTTTCCTAGATCATGATTCATAAGAGATCATGACTTCCAAGAGGTTCTCATCAGATGGGAGAACAATGCTCAGGAAGGGATCTATAGCAAGGAATCCATTAGAGAGATCTGGTTGCAATGCCCCCATTACATAATGTACAACATCACTGAATTGATCGTCAGTTGATGTAGGCATGGAATGGGTTGCCACATAATTAACCCGTGGTGGGGATGATACCATTGGTACAAAAGGACCACTTAGGGAAGATGGTTGAATGGAAGCCATATTTGGACCGGGAAATGAAAGTTGGTCAACGGTGACAATTCTGCCTTCATGCAGGAAACAAATCACTCGAAAGAGTGTTGAAACAATATCTCCCATGTCATAAAGATAGTTGCACCCAAGAATTAAATTGTAATCTAAAGGGCTTGGGACTACCATCACATTTAGATAAAAGATTTTTCCTCCCAAAGTAATAGGCAACTAAGGAAGTATTCCTAATGGTTGACGGGTTCTCTAAAAAGCCAATAGATTCTGGGTAACAGGCACAAGTGGCGGCGAACTGAGCACTTGCCAAACAGTAGAGGAAAGGATACTCACAGATGAACCTTCATCTATAATAGTGCATAATACAATCATATTACAAACATGTACTATGATCTAGAAAGGCATATAAGAAGGAAGATGAAATCCTGCCAGCCGATTCCAATCAAAGGAAGTGGCTAGACTACTTGGAGGGGGTACCATAGACATGGGAGAATTAACCCCTTGAGTTACGAGAATAGGAGGATTTTCCTCCTGTCTTGATGGAACAGGAGGATTTCCCCCAAGCTCATTTGAATTTGAAGAAATGAAAAGAACTTGAGTGGTATCATATTCACTCTCTTCAGGAAAGGTACGATTAATTGAAGGTGAAATTGGGTCAACTGTTTCCTTGACCTATGATGGGTGAGGTGTAGACTCATTGAATTCACATTCAGAGAGAGTGGGTTTGACCGACGGTTGATTTGGGTCAGTCACTTTATCAACTAGTGTAGGATTAAGGGAGAGTCTCTTGTAACTAGATGGAAGTCGCTGTGGAGAAGAAGGACTATTATCCAACACGTTTTTGGCTTCATCCAGATAAGGACAAAGGTGAATGGGGTGATTCCCTTCACATAACCTACAGGGAAACTTAACTTTGCCCTTCTTTCCATGAACTTTACTACCACTAGTTGATGGTGTGTCACCAACATGATCTCCAGAAGTTGATGACACAGGATGATGTGAACAGGAAGACCATTCTTCTAAGATCTGAGGAATACCAGAACAATTTTGATGAAGATGGTCTCCCGCACAAAGTTTGCATGGATATCAAACTTTGTGAGGCTTGACAGACAATTTCTCATCAGATCTTGCATTCAAAGCAATGGTTGCTTGGTTTCCCCTCTGCTGAATTTGCTTCTTCTTCTTCTTCTTCCCTTTCTTCTTCTTCTTAGCCACCTAGTTACTAGTACCAATACTTTCACCAGGCGAAGAGGAAGAAGGGGAGGAAGAAACAACCGAGAAAGAAGGAAAAGGGTTAACTTTAGGATCAACTGGAAGTTGATTTTGTCCAGTTGGAGGAGTACTCGATTGCGGAGAAATCATGACATTTTGAACCAAGGAGGTTGAAAACAACCATACTAGCAAGCCAATGGTAATTCCCAGAAGGGACAATGTAGCCATATAAGGAGAACCAATATTTTCGAAAGGAGGAAAAGGACTAGGATTCCAATCAAGAGGAATTCCTTGATCGATTGACTCTGGATTTGTCGTCATATGTTTGAACCTAAGATCAACTAAGGAGTGAGCATGGAGGATGTTATCCACGGTCAAATAATTTTATTTTAATCAAATTAACATAAGAAAACAAAAGAGGGATAATCTTTGCAAAAGGTTTACTAAGCAACTGTGAACTGAAGAATACCTCCTGGTGAACCGAGAAGTATGGGCAGGAAATCTCCCCGAATGTTGTGTTCGGTGTATCATAGTGTACAAGGTGACCGACTCGGTTACCTTAGGATGGATAACAACCTAGTGTTGTCCTCCCATATATACCTGAAAGTACGTGGAGGCCCAATCCATATTAGCGTTGTCTAATGCAAAACCACACAGTGAGAGCATTCCCATATAATTTACGTACTGTAACACCGCCCTATACTTGAAGGTAAGTGGATGAGCTATGATATACTCACATACGTGGAATGAGGTATCACACTTGGGATGTATTGCATACAAGTTAGCGACAATTGCTAGTTTTACGATGCCGGAACACATCTCTAGCGTAGACCTCTAAATGTTTTTCATTAGGTGACAATGCTCCATTAGGTAAATTCAGATAAATTTTAAGTTGATCTTCTTTAGAATTTGCATTTCAAGGTTCACCACGTGATGTGCGTTTGCAATTCCTAAAATGCAACTAATATGATAAGCATTATTTTCATTCAATTGAACAATGAAAACCTTAGCTAGTAGCGATAGAGCAATCAGATCTTTGACAAAGAGAAAAGAGCACATCTAATGCAATTTCCCTAGCTATTCCTTTCAAGCATTCACAAACTACAATATGAATGATGCAAGTTTTCTTTTTGAATCCCTTAATGTTATGATGAACAAAAAGGAAACTAATGCACATATAATGAATCAAACTTTTTTTAAGAACGAAGACTTTACGATAGTTCAGTTTCGAAGGAAAGAAGAGTTTTATGACACTTTCTTTTGAACAAATATTAATTGACTATAATCTAACTTTGAAAATGAATCGATAATGAAAAAGAAATCACTTAAGAAAAATTAATCAATCAAGTCAAAGTAGGGCTGGAAAGAGGAAATACAAGTTGATTTCAGAGACATACTACAATCATTGATCTTTCAGCAAGCATAAACAGAAGGACATTTGGAGAAAAAACCCAATCCAAAGGTGAAAATTTTCCCTAAGGTGGATCAACACAGGTCAAAGAGGGCCTAACTGTGCTGCAGATCACTGTCTCTCACTCAAGGGTGCTCTACAAAGCACTGTTCCCTGACCAAGCCTGCGCTGATTCCTGAGAGGCCACTCAAGATTCAGCTAACCTCAAATTTTGACCTAATAACACTTCAACAAGGCTGAAATACAATCAATGAAAGTAAGTAAGGTCTGCCAGAGTGTCCTAGGATGTGGATAATCTACTTGGAATGATGATCGTTCCCCAGCGGAGTTGCCAATTTGTTTTGGAGAATTTGGTATCTACGGATAAATACTAATTCCCTAGATAAGTAGCCATATCTAGAACAACAATTTAAAGCACTTTAACCTTTTCCTATAAGCAATACATAAGAAAAAGAAGATGATAAGACCTACCTCTAGTTCCTCTTTCCTTTTGTCTCCTTTGTATCAATCCTATTGTTCCTTCCTGTACTTAACACGCTTGAGAAGTACCTGTAAACACAAACAGAAGACAAAGAACCGATCAAAGCAAAAGATCTATTAAATACAAGTGAATGGAATCAGATACATTTCACACATATAAGCATTATCTGACAATACAAACATATGGGAAAAATGTTCAAATACTTTATTGAATAGAAGAAGGAATTACAACCATCTTGTTTGATTCAAAGTCATTCCTCCATCTTGGATCCCATCCACATCACATCAAAAGCATGACAAACTTGTAGCATTACAATACTTGCTTCAAAGTCAATTCTCTTAGCAACATTATCTCCTTACAATTCAACATAATCCAACCCCTGATCACTTAGATGAGTGGTCAATTAATAGGGAGATGAAGGAGGTTTTGTCATAAATGGTGGTATTGAATGACCTTCCATAAAATTAGTTCCATGGAGGAAGGGATGAGAGGATAGGATGCATCTTAACTCATTCCTCATCCATTTTCAAGCTCATAGGAGTTGATAAGTGAGGGAACCTTCTAGATGACTCCAAAAGATAAGAATATTCCCCAAACCCTATGTGAATTCTCTCAATCTCGCCCAACATAGGTGAAAGGAGGCCTAAGTGCTCTGCAGAGCACCCTGGCATGGACTCAAATGCTCTGCAGCACACCCTTACATGGGCCTACCTACGCTGGTCCCTCTAGAGGTCATTTTAGGATGTCTTCAGGTCATGAAACTATCTGAGAAGGAGGCATTCAAAAGGGTGACTTTTTTAGGGCATGTAGCAACTGAAATTAGGGTTTGATGAGCCCAAAAACACTGATCTAGATGATGGGAGTGATGTGCCCAAATGGATCTGTAACACCCATGATGAAAGGAAACATTGGCCTGTGCACTTGTGGAAATGGGATTTTTGCCTTCTTATTTTAATTAAAGGAAGATAAATATGTGATATTAAAAAATGACCCTTATTTTTTTGGAGCTATAGTGATGTATTTGAAAAACTAGACACTATATTTTGACCTGAATGAAGATATCCTGACAACATTTCTGGTATGGGTCAAGCTTCCCTGGCTTGTTATGAAACCAGCTCACAGAAAGATAGAAAATATAGATCAATGCCTTAGAAATAAGCCTCTTCAAGGGGGAAACCTCCTTTACTTTACACAAATGAACAATTCTTAGATGATACAAATGACAAGACCTCCTTTCTATATATAGGAGTCTAAGGGGTCATAATATAATCAGATTCGACATAACAATAATAATGTAAGGGCACAATAATAACAATAGTGGGCTTCTATGGGGCACAACAATAACAATATGGAGACTACATGGGCACAAAAATATAATAAGGGGGTTGTACTAATAAAAATAAGGGGTTACACTAGTAGTATAGGGACCTAACATGCCCCTCTCATTCAAAAAGTGTTGTCCTCGACGCTTGGGTAGTTCTTGATGCTTTTGTATGAATTCTTGTCCTCCCATGTGGAATCTTCAGCGGGTAAGTTCTTCCACTTGATGAGATACTCTGAAATTGATCTATTTCGTAGTTGTTCATTTCTCGGTTCTGTGACTGCTTCAGGTTCCAATATGATTTTTCCTTCCTTGTCAAGTTCTCACAATACTGTTTGAACAGGGATGTTTTGCAACTTTTGAATGAGTTCCCACTCCTTTCGGCATATGGATATCTGTAAGGCTTGATGTTTGGAGGAACACTTCCTAGAATCAAATGACTAGCATGATCATGTTCACGAATAGGTGGGAGGCCTTTGGGAGTCTCAAATACCTTGGAATGATTGTACAAAACGTTTTGGAGATCTGGAGAAATACATGATTTCGATGTGGGATCCTCTAGTGAACATAATTGTGCTATTACGCCCCATTTTGATTTATTTGGAAGATTTGTCATGTTGTTAGATTTGATTATCTTTCCAGGTTTCCCTTCGATACCCCTCAATTCAAATTCCTTTCCTTCCCAAAAAATTTTCAAGAAAAGTTCTTGAAAATTAAAAGCTATCGTACCCAAAGATTGTAGCCATTGGACGCCTAGTAAAACATCAACACCACCCATTGGAATGGAAAGCATTGGGCTATTCAATACATATTCTCCCATGGATAGCTTGATATTATGGCACTTTCCAGAGCAATTTATGGTTCCTCCACTTCCAACCATCACTTGACACTCTGGTGCTGGATATAGGAAGCAATTCAATTCCTTCGCTATCTTACAATGAATAAAATTATGGGTACTGCCTGAATCAATCAACACTATTACCTTTTTCTTCTTGATATGTCCTTCTATCTTGATAGTTTGAGGAGTGGTAATTTCTTCCAATGCATTACAAGATATGGTTGGATTCATTTCTTGATGATCGATTTGATCTTTCAATTCTTGAAATTTTTTCTTCTTGATATGTCCTTCTATATTGATAGTTTGAGGAGTGGTAATTCCGGCCAATGCATTACAAGATATGGTCGGATTCATTTCTTCTTTCTCAATGTGATATTTCACTTCTTGAACCTTTTTCTTCTTGATATGTCCTTCTATCTTGAGAGTTTGAGGAGTGGTAATTATTTCCAATTCTTTACAAGATATAGTCAGATTCATTTCTTCTTTCTCTGGGGTGGGTTCCTAGTGCATATCCTCTTCTTTTTGATGCTTCTTGATCCTTTTCTTCCTCCTCTTCGTAATCTATGTAAAATAATTTCTTCTCAGCACACTTATGACCTTTAGTGTATTTTCTATCACAATTGTAACAAAGCCCTTTTTCTCTTTTTTCTTCCAATTGTTGTGGTGTAAACCTTGTAGGTTGTGGAAGGCTAGGAGAAAAAACATTTCCATAATTATAGTCGTGAGTGATGGGATTCCTTGTTTCCATAATTTCGCTTTCAATTTTTCTTGCCCACCTGAATGCCTTCTCCTATGAATCAGGTTCCCAAAAACGAACCTCGTGTTGAATGTTATAATTTAAAGTCCCTATGAAGACATCAATCATTTTCTTCTCTGGAATATCATTTACCCTTATATTCAATTTTTTGGAAGTCCTCAATATGCTTTGCCATTGAACCCTTTTGTTTGAGATTTATCAATTGGCTAAAGAAGGTGTTTCTATTTGTATCCTCATAATGTGTTATCATTTCCTCCGTGAAAATTGACCACGTGACAAGTGGTTTACGAGAACAAAGCCCTTTATACCATAAAAATTGTTTTGGTTCTAAATAATTAGATGCAATACATACCTTTTGTAATAGTGGTACACCATTTAGATCAAAATATTTCTCCATTTGTAGTATCCAATTTATCGGATCCTTGCCATCAAATTTCCTCATCTTGCTTTTTCTTGATTTTAGGAGCTCGATCCTGAAATGCCTGTAACTATGTACTTTCGGATATTTAAGTTCTACAATTTCAGTTTGTAATATCCCTCTGAGTCCTCTTTCTAACGCCACAAGTATGATCAAGATTTGATTCTCCAATGAAGAGTTATGCCAAATATCTCACGATGCCCTGAGTATAGACTGGTTCAGTAGAGCAAACTTGTACGACGTGGAACAGGTCACTGTTTCCACCTTAGGTTCTGAAAATGATACCCAAAAAACCAAAGTCTGTCCTCTTTCTGTAACTTCTTACGAAAATTCAATCTGATGCTCAAAGAAAAAGTTATGACTATTTTCCCAAGGTGACTTGTTTGGAATGTAATTCCGGGGTCTGCAAAAACCCTAACTTATTCAGATTATATCTCTGCAAATATTGCGAGACAAGATCTGAAATTCAGAGTCGAGGTTTAAACTGGTTTCATCTCCAATGGTTTTTTTTTCTAGCTTCTGAAACTTCGTAGTGGAAGAGTTGTAGCAAGAATTCCACGATGACCTATTTTAGATGAAATTCTGGAGCTTGCAAAAACCCTAACTTCCTAAGATCATATCTCCAAGGATATAGCGAGACAAAATATGAAATTTGGACCCAAATTTTAGAGTGATTTCATCTCAAATGGTTTTTTTTAGCTTCTGAAACATCGCCAAAAAAAATTTATAGCGAAAATGCCACGATGACCTGTTTGGAGCAGCAAAACCCTAGAATCCAAAGCTCTGATACCAAATGTTATGAAACCAACTCACAGAAATATAGAAAAGATAGATCAATGCCTTAGAAATAAGCCTCTTCGAGGGGGCAACCTCCTTTACATTACACAAATGAAAAATTCTTAGATGATACAAATGACAAGACCTCCTTTCTATATATAGGAGTCTAAGGGGTCACAATATAATTAGAGCCGACATAAAAATAATAATGTAAGGGCACAATAATAACAATAGTGGGCTTCTATGGGGCACAATAATAACAATATGGAGACTACATGGGCACAATAATATAATAAGGGGGTTGTACTAATAACAATAAGGGGTTACACTAGTAGTATAGTGACCTAACACGGCTTTTGCTCTTCTGCTAGAGTGATGACTGCTTGAGAGTTATTGGAAATAGGATGGGAAAATATTTGGACAGGGATGAACCCAAAGGATCTCAATTTACATGCATGAATATTTGTGTAGAGGTGGATCTAGAGAAGGGTTTTCCCTTAGAGATTAAACTCACACAAGTGGAGTGGATACATTGCCAAAGTTTAGACTATGAGAAACTACCATTAAAATGCTAATATTTCCATGAATACAACCATTTTGCAAGAAATTTCAAGAAGGACCAATCAGAAAAAAGGCTTGAGACATCGATGCGGCATAAAGAGCAATGGTTGACTTAGAAAAAAGGTGGAAACAAAGGGAAAGTGGTTGTAGCCAAATCGAAAACCATTCAAGGTAAAATCAAACCCTCAACTTCGAAAATTCAGTTGAAGTATTACATAATCGGGAAGAAAAGGATTAGGAGAAAAATATGCCAAATGCAATAGAAGGGTTACCAGTAGAAGACACAATAAATAAATATGAAGAAGAGGGGGAAATCAAAGACCAAGAGAAAACCCCAGATGCAGAACATGAAAGCAATATTCATCCTATAGAGCCGATAGTCAATATGAATCAAGCATAAACATAAGTTATTATGAGCAACCCAATGCCCAAATATGGAATTGCAACAGGTGGATCACCAAAACTCAAAAGAGACCCCCCGAGGATAATCACAAGGAATATAACGCAAACCCTATCATGGGCAGATGGGGGTAGTAGTCAAGAGACAAAGAGTAATTAAAAAGTAAAGGAAGGCCATTCAAAAATAATACAAGAGAATTAGAGGTGGATCAAAACAAAATTTGGAAATCAACCAATCATAACGAAGATTCTTAATCCTATTACGCCTAAAGAGAAGGAGGTACTAGAGGAAGTAGGAGTTAAACTACAAAACCCCTTAAAAAATGATGAAACGCATGTCTTGGAACATAAGGGGTTTGAGGAAAGAAAAGAAAAGACACAGGGGAGTAGATGCCTGTAATTAACCTATACGCTCGAGTGCTCTATGGGGAGAAGGAAATTTTTGGGATTCATTGATCACGCTCAAGGAGAGATTGTGGCATAAAAACAATAGCATAGGGGGTGAATTTAACACTATTCTCCGATCCTTAGAGAAAAGAGGGGAAATATAGTGCATGATCCATTCAAATTTCGAATGGAAGACTTGATTAATGACTGGGATTTGATGGGCATACTTCCTAAAAGGGGAAATATATGTGGACCAATTGCAGAAGTGGAGAGAATCACATTGTAATGTGACTAGATCAATTTATCATGCACAGTGACTGGATCCCAAGAAGGAAATACTGTTCTTCTTTTATTCTAGCGTAAGGGGAGCCAGATCATAGACCAATATTTCTGATAATAAATCGCGTGGAATATCTTGGCCCATTCCCTTCAGATTCATTAGAGGTATTTTGAGGTCTAAAATGGGGCACCTAAGGAATTTATAAAATAATAGGGGAAATAATAAAATAATATTAGATTACATCATCAAATTTTAGAGGGAAAAAAGAAAAACTATTTTTCAACTCGTATTTTCAACTCATCTCCCTATGGGTTTTCTCAAATTTCGAGTGAAAACACTAGTTGGATGCATAATTTAATTCCTCATCCAAGGAGTACCCATGTTGCATACTTTCTATGGACCATGCTTCACTAAAAATGAGCAATACATGAAAAACGTGATTGCAATCACGTTTTTCATGTATTTCTCATTTTTTGTGTAGTAGGGTCCTTCGAAAGTATGCAACATGGGTACTCCTTGGATGAAGGTTTAAATTTTTCATCCAAAGAGTAATTCCCGCTCGAAATTTGAGTAAATCCTTAGGGAGATAATTTTAAAATACGAGTTGAAAGAAATAGTTTTATTATTTTTACTTTTATACTCCAAAAATGGTGAATCATCCCCCATGGTTGACATCGTAATCTTGAATCCTATTGGTTCTTATAAAATTTATTTTGGTTGTACAGTTTTCCTAGGAGGCCAATTTTAGACCTCAAAATTCCCCTAATGCAATCTTGATTGGCTAAAGGAGGAAGGAGTTGTGGAAATAACCAAACAAGCTTGGAAATACCAACTATCTCTCCCACCTTTGTGTGAGAATCAAAGTTGAGAGAAGTTAACCTTGCATTAAGGAAATGGTCCAAAGAAAATTTTTAACCCCCAGGGCAAAAAAGGATGGAGCTTGTAAAGCAGCTCGAAAGTCATCAAAAGTTTATTGAGAGAAGGACAGTGGAATTTTGGCACCTTGAAAAAGAGAAGGAACTAACAAGAAAAATATATAAGGTAAGCATATAGGAAGAAGAGATTTGGAGGTTCAAATCTCAAAGTCCTTGGATTCAAGTGAGAGATTAAAATACTACCCTTTTCACTAGCAAGAAAATTCCAAGGAGATGAGAAACAGAGTGAAGGAGATAGTGCCTAAGGGAAGACCAAAGTTTCCATAATTGTAGATATTAAATAGTAAGTTTTTCTTCATTTCCAATCTTTATGTAAAGAATATAAGGAGGATGATATGGAAACATCTCGGGAGTTTCTACAATGTGTTTCCACAGTCATATCAGAATAAGCTAACCAACAACTAATAAGAGAAATAGAGGAAGGAGAGGTCATAAAAGTAATACAGTCTTTGGATCCTGACAAGGCCTCTGGCCCAAATGGGTTTACCATAAGTTTTTACAGATCCTTTTGGCCTATGATGAAAAAATATTTATTGATAATTTTGAATGGAACAAGAAGGAAGGAATCAGAGGGAGTGGAAATTCCTCCTTCCTCGGTCTTATCCCTAATGAATTGAACCCTTTAAACTTCGCAAGGTTCTCGCCCATCTCTTAATATAATATTGCTTATAAAATCCTCACCAAAATCATAATGAACATATTGAAGAAACTTTTGCCTAAATTTATTTCTGAAACCAAGGTGGCTTCATGCAACAAATATAAATTTTAGATAATATTATTTTTGGTGCAGGAGGTAATCCATTCCAACAAATAAGAAGGAAAGCTAGAAGTAGTAATCAAACTAGACATTGCCAACACATTTGACAGGGTAAGACACTCTTTCCTATTTCTAATACTTGACAAATTGGGTTTCTGTAATGAATTTGTGAGGTGGATCAAATCTTGCATACTAGATCACATCTCTTGTAAATGGTCACCCTACTTCCTTTTTTGAAGCATCAAGGGGATTGAGACAAGGATGCCCTCTATCCCATTTGGTCTATATTATTCTAGCTAAAATAATGATCATAAATCTAGAGAAGGCTAGGCAAGAAGGAAAGCTATTTGGATTTAGTATAGCATGAAATGTCAAGGGGTTCAATCACTCCCAGTGTTTGCATATTCCCTCCTTCTTGGGGGGGATTCAAGGATCATAGTTAATTGATTTGAAAAAACTATAGAGCCCTGTATAGACCTGCTAGAGGATTGGTAAACAAAAATAAAATCTAGTTATATGGATGGAATTGTTTAGATGAAACATTAGATGAGCTCACATAGGCCTTGGAATTTAATTTAGTGATGGAGTGGAGATCCTTTAAATATATTAGAATTCCAATTTCATTGGGAGCCTCAAATGCAGAGATCTGGAAGGAAGTCTTGTAAAATTTAAAAATAATCCATTCATGGGGAGCACAATGGCTCAATACAACAAGGAAGATCATTCAAATCAAGGAAGTCCTATCATCTCTTCCTGTATACATAGGATATAGGTTTATTATCCCCAAAATGGGTAATCAACTAGATTGGTGGACTAATTCTTAAATTCTTGAAGCAAGGGTGCAAAAACAATGACAACAAATTTCATTTAGTTAATTAGAACACAGTTCGTCTGCCTCCAGAATGTGGAGGATTGGTGATAAAAGATACCCTACTCATGAATCTATCTTTACGAGAAAAAATAACATGGCACCTAATCTCAAATTCCAGAGAATGATTGAAGCAAGCGTTTTTGAGGAAATGCTTCCATAAATGGAGATTGTTAAGGGCAGAAAATGAATCTTGGACAAAATAAGGTTAAAACATTCGAAAGTTGTAAGAGAAGTGACGTTGATCATCTTAGATCACTTAGGTTGGAAAACTGGAAACACAATCCATATAAAAAATTGGAATGATTGTATCCTGTTGACAAATTTACTGGAAGAGAATGAACAAGTTCAAGAGTTGGAGAACTAGATGAAAGCTAAAGGTTATAATAGAATTGTTGATATTTCATAATGGGACTCCCATAGAGAGTGGGTAGGTTGGGTATGTGAATAACTCTCTCCAAACTTGAAAAATCAGTGGAAGATACTAGTCAATCTTTTAAAATACTATGCTCCAATAGAAGTATCCAAGGTTGATTGTCGAATTTGGATGGGAAGCAAGAAAAATACTTATACAATTAAAGTTTGTTATGATTTGATGGAAAATAAATTTTCTCCATCCACCATCTAATAATATTTGGAATCAAATATGGAAATGATATGGTATACCAAAGGTCAACATCTTTTGTTAGGCTTTGGTGCATGGTACAATCCTAACAACAAAAAATTTAAAAAAAAGTAACATAACAGGCCCATCCATATGTGTTTTATGCGGACATGAAGAATAAGACATCCCCCATGTTTTCAGACATTGCATTTTTTCTCTGAGTGTGTAGAAAATGGCTCTGGCCAATTTAGTAACCAACATAAGCGTTCTAGATAGCGGTAGAACATGTTCAATACCTAGAAAAGAAAAATCCCATGGTGCAGGAAGTCAACTTCAATCACTATGAGATGTTAGATGAATCTCCCCAAGTTTTTATGTTGGGTATTTGGAGAACTCACAATAAAGTAATTTTTGGCAATGCATTCCCAAATGCTTCCTCAAAAACTATTAAGGTGTTGAGTCTCTTATTAAATTTAGTCACAACTAGAGGTTATGATCCGACCAAAGCATAAGAGATATCTCAGAGTGAGAGGGACTAGATCAACTTAGGCATAAATTCTAATCATGCTAGAAACTTCATTCTAAAACCAATTCACCAAAAGTCCTTTTGTATTAGAATGGAAAATGAAGAATTCATAAAGTGGAGGACTAGTAAGGAAAAATGTTCTCTTTTTTTCGATGGTGCTTCAAAAGGTAATCTGAGGGAGGTAGGAGAGGGGTTATCTATCACCCCGATAAAGAAACAAAGATCAAGTTTGCTTATGGATTGGGGACCACTACAAACAACCAAGAAAAATTCTTGTCCTTGTGGAAGGGGCTAGAAATGGATCTATCAAGGAAAATAAAGCATTTGTAGGTATTTGGAGACTTGTTGATAGATATTCAACAAGTTATTCGTTGTGTCGGGCGTAGCGGGGGGTTCACTAGATGGGTGACATCCCCCGTGTCAGGGGGTTTGAGGGGGTTAGTAGCCCCCCTCTACGAAGTTCTTGGCAGTGCCTCGGGAATTTTTTTTTGGACCCTATATTAGGTGGGCGGACCTACCTATGGTTTTGTGCATGGATTTCACACATGGTTTTGGGCGCAATGGTTTTCGGTCCATGGTATTTTGTATACTTGGTCAAGGGAACTATGGTTATGTTCTAATCTAGGGTTAATGGATTGGGGTTTATGGATGCTTCGGCATGTATATATATGTATTGTAACATTGAAAGGAACATAATGAAAAATTAATCTAGTAGTCCCGATGTTGGGATCCAGGGGAAAATCTCTGTGTATATTTGTTTTACGTGTTATGCTCTCACCATTTTTTATTTTCTGTTTTTAGAATTCGTATGCAGGTAATTTCTGTATGGGGTTAAAACCTATAGAGGCCATACAATTATACCACGTCCAAAGACACTTGAACATCAAATTGGATGCCTTAGAAAACAAAGGCATCTTGTTGGAGCAAGGAATGTTAATCGAAAATAATTCAAGATTCTCATTTATACCCTTGCCATGATTATTAAAATAACTCCGAAAATTCTAGGAGGAATGCTTTCTTAAAAACTGTATGAAGGAATTAAGGACTCTTAGAAGCCTTCTCGAATGCATGTCAAAGAATGTTCTCGATTGATGAATATTCTAATTTTCTTAGTGGTCGATTGACGACTATTAATAAATGAATGTGTTGTGTATTCAATACACATCTAGCCAAGGGATGAATATTGTAACATGACAACGAACATTTGGAGGTTAGAAGTCACCCTAAGTAATTGCATGAGTGTGAAATGGATCAAAAATCCCAGTGATAAGTTGATTTTGGCATGCTCCAACTACAACATAGTAATGGAGGCAACCTCGAATTCAAGAGGAAAATGTGAAGGAATAGAACTGAGGGACAAGAACATTAAATTGGTCAGTCAAGTTATAAAGGATTGTGATAAGAAGCCCAATATGTAGAAATACGTAAATGCAAGAAGCTCATTCCAAAAGACTAGCAAGGTTTTTCTTCCTGGAGCATTAGTCTACATTTAGATTAGAAATTCCCCAGATAATCCCCTCGATCATCAACCTTCAACAAATATGGAAAGGGAATCACAACACTTGACAGAGTATGAGAATGTTGACATTGCTAGCCAACTAGATTAAATGACAACCACCATGGAGCACATCCTTACTCTTCCGAATAATCAAGGGGAAATATTAGCTCGAGGAAATCAAGCTCAATAGCTTCTGGTAAATTGAAAAATTGGTTTTCTTCAAGATAAGATGGAAGGGGTGCTGGAAAAAATTGATATGATGGAATGTCGGTTTAAGGGCTTTGACACATCAATAAAATATGGAAATGAGGAAATCAAGGGGATTCTGGAGCAACGTGAAGATGAGGAACCTCCTCAGATTAGTGTTTCTTAACAATTGGAGTGAGAGCATGGCAAAGCTGCTGGAGAGAAGAATGTAGCAGGGGACACAACAATAGGCTAGTTTTCTTTCTTATTTGATCATGTTATGCAAATATATATTAGTGTTAGGAGTTTTTTGGAGAGTCTAAAAGGGTGTTAAGGCTAGGAAAAGAGACAACATGAAATGTAGCAGAAGTAGTGTTTTTTTTTTTACAAGACAAAATATAGAATCAGAAGAATCTAGTGATGATGTAAAAGGAACTGTCCTTGAACCCAACTTTTTCTAATACAATCATAATTGTTTCGTTGAAAAAAAAATTGATTATGTCATATATTTTCTATAATTTAATTTATTTTTTATCATTTACTTAGGTTAGAATAGAATAGGAAACAATGCCTTTTTTCTGGAGAGTACATCCATCCCAAGAAACTAGGGATCTAATTGGGACCCTGATCAGGCCAATACTCACTTATTGCAGGAGGATTTTTTTGCATGTCAACAATTGGTGCTAGAAGGAAGGCCACAAATAATGTATGGATGATCAATCTTTTGATATAAATATTACAATACATCATCTTATACCAGTACCTCTCCCATATCTGTTCATCACGGTGAACTAGAAGTTACTTTCTCAATAGTTACACATGTTTCTGAAACATCTCAAATTGTGGTAGATCCTTCTAGAACTGAGGTATCTCCGTCTAAAGTCTCTTCCTGCCCTAATCATCCTCAACTATAGTTTTCAATGGATTTCACTCAATCACAAAGTAACAATTTAGGTTTATCCCCACTTTTGTTTAGATTATATGAGAAGAGGATACCTAAAAAAGAAGCTCAATCTCTAGTTGCTTCTTCATCACAAGTTGATCCATAAACACCATAAAAGTCTTCCTTAGTCACTAATCCCTTATTTCCATTTGAGGAATTTGATTGGGAATCTTAAACATTATCTTTACAAATAGTTCCATCAGTTACTGTTCCTCCATCAACCTCGCCTAATCAGACACTTCCTTCTTCTACCATTTAACCTATCATTGTCCCTACCACTATCATTAGAAGTTCTTCTACATCCATCAATCAACCTATTATTCCACCATTACCACCTACACCACATCTGATCTTAACCATGGTTGAACAACCTTGGTTGTCTGCAGGAGTAGTCAATGTCCCTAGTCCTCAAAATGACTTACCTAAACATCCAAAAAGGTTTTTCCCAAATTCTCATACTGAAGGACCAATTTCCCCTGAAGAACAAATTAAGAAATTTATGCGTTCTTTAAATTTAGGGGGATTACAATATGAAGATGTTGTTTGCAAACTTTTCCTTTACACTTTTGAGGGAAAATCAGCTTCGTGGTATTTTTCTTTACCAAATGGTTTTATACATAGTTGGGATTCATTTCAATCCCAATTTCTAAAAAAATTTGGTGAGGAAAAATCCTCTGCATCTTTAGTAATAAAAATTTCAAGTATTAAAATGAATCCCAAAGAAACCATTAAGTATTTTAGTTAGATATATTTTTTTTTCTTTTAAATAAGATTCGTGCCACTTTTAGAACTGGTAATGATGTTTTAAATGAAATTTACACCACTTCTCTACCCTAATCAATTGCATTAATCTTAGTTTGAGCAAACAAGAAAACATTAATTGAGAATTTCGAGGAATCTTTACATGTTGAAAAACAAATTTTACAAATAACTTCTAAATATGTAGCAATTCAAGAGAAAAATATTATATTTATCTTTAAAAAAATCAACAAGTAGTAAAATTGTTGATGACAAAAAGGATAAATAAATTGTATATTTGGAATCTCTTCATAAAATTATAAAGAAAATGTCCAATGAAATTACAGATTTCAAAAGAATTATTTTGGAAGGACCTTCAACTAAGAAACCCTAGAGACCTTTTAGATGAAATCCATCTCCCAACCTCACTCAATCCCATGTTGAGGAACTAAATATTGAGGATTATAGGAATATTACTGTAGATCCCATATTTCTAATCATTCAGAGAAAACATTTGCAAACTTTGCAAATATGTTTAAAGTTTTTGTAGGTAATGAAGAAGAAGAACAATTTCTAGAAGAGAATAAAGAAGAAGTTGAAACAAGTAAATTAGTGAATGTTATATGGGATATTTCCCAAGGAGGATTAATTTATAGTGTCATAGAAGAAGAATAAAATGAGGTTAATGTTGTACAAACTAGTAGTAAATCACATAAACCAATTCCTACTCCTATAATTACTAATCATCCTAACCCTTCTAAGAAAACACAAACTATATAAAAAGCTTCTACTTCATCAAGTACAACTTCCCAGACTGGAAGTTTTCAATATGACTTAGTGGAAGATGTGAAGAAGACTAGGGCTAATGTTTCTTTATTTCATTTATCAAAATTAAATCCACAAAAATAAACTTCTTTAATCTTATGAGTTGATACTCCCAAAAATCAATCTTCCACCATAATTAATTCTCAAAATGCTTCATCAAAGAAAATATCAAATATAAATGCAACCTTAATTGGAGATAGGTCAAATTCTCATACTCCTCCTTTCCTTTTAACCTTTGAAATATGTAATCAAAATGTCTATAATTGCTTCGTAGACTCAGGGGCCTCATCTAATGTTATGCCTTTATCAGTGGCTTAAAAACTAAATTTAGTCCCCATACAATTTTCCACACAAATTGTGCAACTTGATAGGTATAATGTCAAGGTAGTAGGAGAGGTTAAAGATGTATTAATATGACCCGCTTCCAATCCAAAAACTTATCAGATTATTGATATTATCATTGCAAATATACCAAATCCATATGGTTTATTACTAAGCATAGATTGGTCCGTGTAGGTTAACATATATTTCTCTACTGATTTGTCACACTTATGGTTTCCTTAAATGGTAAACCTAATAGGATAAAGCTTCAAAGAGAGAAACATATGAAATACACTGCGACTCATCTCAAAAAACACAATGATCCCATGATGTTTACTCAGGATTCACCATGGGCTTTACTAGGTAATTATTCTTTTGACACATTTATGGGTAATTATGCATCTGAAGAATCTTTAATTCAAGAGTCAAAATTTGAAAGTTTTAATTTCCTTACAATACCTATTTCTGATTCAAAGCATGTTTCATATTTTCATATTCTTCTTATATTTCAGTTAATGATGTAAATATTGATTTTAAAACTTTGTACTTGTTGACGGTGCTGGACCTGCTAACATGTGAAAGGGATCTCCTCAGTAAGAAGTCCCAATTAGACCTCAGATTGTTTGGTGTAGGAGTCCCAACAGTGGGTCGTAAGGTAATGCCTTGACCACAATGTCACACAGAGGCAAGTAGAATAACTCTATCAGTAGCAAGGGTGTGACTGATGCAATGAGTCAAAGAAGGTGTATGAGAGGTTCTAACACATAAAGGGGAGATGAGGGTGAAGGTGAGTTTCAGGTTGAAAGGGATCAGTCCCAACTCAGCTAGGAACACACAACACAAAAGGACATGCAAAGCTTCCGGTGGAGTAGTCCACTCGAATGAAACAGTCACAACATACAATGTAAGATAACACGTACAACACTCATAGATCAATCTGAGACAAGTGCAACAGTTGTTACAACAAGGTTCATTTAAAAGGTTTGTTTGATGTTTGACAGAGCAGTCGACATAGAGGGTGATAACATTAACAAAATAGAAAACACATTAACAACAAGATTCATATAATTTCATGTGAATTACTTCATACCCAAATACGTAAGTTAAACAACATATATCATTAAGGCAACCAGAGCGGTCCAACTACAATAAAAACATATGCATGAAAATGTGCTGGCTCTTATTATATAAAAGTGTAAGTTCCAATCATACAATACATCCATGTAAACCTTCTAGCCCCATCAGTGACACGTTACATCCACATCCACCTACTCCTCCAAAGAGATGTACTAGCTCCGTGTATTGGAGAAGCTAAGACGTGTTACAATACTGTCCAAGCCTTCTTCAAGATAGTCTTAGTAGAAGCTTGGCTGACCAAAAACCTATACAATGAATTATGAGGGACTATTTATAGCAAAGGGTGGGGTGACCCTTGACATCCCCTTTGTGACCATTTACCTACCCTAATGACTCTTCACCTACTCTATGATTGTTACATCCACTATTGAGACTTGACTTACACTTGACATGACTCAACACTACAATGCACATGTACCCATGTGAACAATGGCTTGAACAAGCCAAACTAGACATCATTCGGACTTAGAAAAACATAGAAGTCCAACTGCTCGACCTCCTCATGCTGATCAACAATGGCATATTGATGCCAATATTGGTAGTCCTTGATAGTGTCCGTGTGTTCCGCTGTGACATCCATTTGAAACCTGAGCCTTGCCTCCATAACATCCGAGTACACTGCTCGAGCTTCTCTGTCCAACTCATCTGAAAGCATGTGCATCATTGTCCTCAATGTGGCTGGACCAGCAACATACTTGCGCAAGGTGTCTACACTGATAGGCAAGTTTGGGCTGGTGGTGGTGCACATCAACTCGTTGAAGTATGAGTCAAGCTCCTGTCGGACCTTCTTCTTTGTCTTCGCCTAAGTGAGAGTCCCAAGTGATGGGATCACATGAGTGTGCACTATAACATCCATTCTTTTGAATACTCATGCATGGGAATCCTGTATGCTAGTGATGAGTTGCGGTAGGTCTTCATAGTTCCGTATATGACTATATATACGTGCGTGTAGCTTGACTGCATTGGCCTTCATCATCTTTGGCAAGTGAAGCGAGGCTCCCTTGTACTTCATCATCCATGCTTTCATGTTATAAAAAACAACATGTATGTTCTTCAAGATGCCTACTCTTCTTGCACATCAATGCTGCCATCCATGGAGATGGACGACTGCTTGGTGCACTGTACCAAACTTGGAGTACAATGCTCGCATAACTGTATCAAGGGAAAATACTTCATCTAGTATTTCCTTCTTTAGTTCATCTCGAGCAGACATTGTCACCAATTCCCCTCCTTGCTTGGCCACTTGTAGTTCCTTCTCCATTCGCTCATTCTCAGTGATGAGGAAACGAACACTTGAGCTAGTGGCTTCGACATAAACTCTAGTTGAATAGGCCAAAGCAGTTGGATGCTTGTGCACATCAGTCACGATCACTTGTTCTTCAACTTGTATAGGGGATGTTTGGTCCTTTGGAGTCGATACTCTCTGGGGGATGTTTGGTCCTTTGGAGTCGATACTCTCTGAGACTGCATAACTCTGTGATGAGATTTGTTAAAGGAGATGTTGTGCATCTCTGCTTCCAGCAGACCACCAAGGATCTCAGTGCCTCCTTGGTCATTTAAGAATTGCTCATCATCAAGATGCAATGAAGTAGGTGAGTCGACCTATTTGTGGTGAGGAATGAGGTCGGTGTCTTGTTCCAACTACTTTTGCTCCATGTCTGCATCCAACTGTTCAAGAACTTGTTTTATCTCATGAGAAAAGTCTTGCCCCTGCGATAATTCACCCTGTTTGCCTCATGCCAGTTGTTCAGATGAATCAACTACTTGTACAGGCACTGCTTCGTTTTTCTGCATGTGATGCATCCTTGCTGTATTTGTTGTTGTTGTGCTTCCTTCTCCTATTGTGCAGCTCTTTTTCTTTTCGTATTTGCTCCCTCAGCTCATGAAACTCCTTCTCTGCTTCTTCCATTCTCTTCTCATCCCTTTGCTTTTTGGTGATTCTCTTGTCGTGCTGCTGCCTCTTTGCTTGAATAGCCATCGCTGCTTGTTCTAAAAGTGGATATGCTCGAAACTTACAACTTTTCTCCTCTTCCATGCAGTCAAAAATCTTCCTCTTCCCTTTGTCACGCACATGTATGATTGGCTCTGCTTCCTTTGTTGCTACTACTACTGCTGGTGCTCTCCATGATACTGCTTCATGCTGCTTTGCTAACCACTCAATGGCGATGCTGACCTGTTCATTGGGTCCAGAGGAATTGTTGCAATACCTCAATGAGTCTTCCTCAACCCAATGAAATTCCCCATGGATCCAGTTGAATTTAACTCTCATGAAATTATCCTTCACAATGCAATGTGGGTCATACGGGTTGAAGCTTCAGAGGTCAAACAGGTACTTATTCATCTGTTCTGCTTTGACATCTGCTTGCTTGATACTCCAGATCTCATATAACATAATCTGCAATGGAAGAGTGGGCCAAGGCATCTTCTTCTTCCGCTGCGTTCTATTTGTCAATATTGTTGAGATATGGTACGCTACTTCTTGCATTACAAGTATGTCCAAGGCAAACTTTGGCAGAACATGTGGAGGCTTCTTCGCACTGAACATTCAGATGAAAGTGTCAGATGGTGAGGCATACCAATCTTCAATTCCTAATAATGCCTCCATTGCTTTCTTTGACATGTAGGGTGGATCCCGTTCAAATATCAACATGTACACTGGGGTGACAAAATGGTCAGACAACCGTATGATTACTCCCCTGAAGCTGCATTCAGACAACAACTTGAAATATGTATTCACAATAGTCTTCGTTGGTGACCATGCCCACTCCAAGCTCGGGAACTCATGTCGAGCACAGAATGCGTCTAGGATGTAAGCGGACATATAAATATCTTCATGCATACCCTCGGGTGACTGTCGAGCCTTCCTGACTTGTTCCTTCAGCTAGTGAGCCAGTATGTAGACCAATTGCATGGTCTTCCTTCTCTAACCAATTGGTCCAATGCGATCACCCAACACTGAGGAAAGGTTTCAGTGCTTTCTTGGCCACTCAGTCGACATGTGAATATGACCAAGTATTGATATGTCTTCCTCAATATCTTTGTCTTGTATATCTGGTTGGATGTCATCCTGAAACACATTGGCTCCTTTACCCAATCCTTCAGAATGTCTTTGGAGTTACCTCTGTTGTTGGGTAAGCTGAATGGAGGATTCATGACAGTCACGGACTCTAACATATGATACATCTCTTCATAATCTCGTGCCCATAAGGTTGCAAGCTTAGACCCACTAACATAGCTCAAGGTCATCGTCTCGGGGTTAGTGTGAGAAACAATCCAGTGAACCATGTCCGCGCATGGGAACGTGGGGTATCTGCATGCAATCCGGTACAAGTTAGACTTGTGAATGTTCACATACACCTGACGGTCTTTGAGGCCTTCCCCAAAAGCGCCTATGAATTCTTCATTAACCTCTTGCCACTTCAGTTTGATTTCCTTGTCTAGATACAACTTCGTATCTTCATAGATCGACAGAATAGAGGACACCTGCTCAACTGCTGCTCCAGCTGTAACTCCATTAGTGTCTTATGATCTTGTTCTCTTATAAGCCATTGATATAGATGAACACTTGAAAGATATGGAAACAAGAAGCATGCATGGCAAGAAATATGTCAGTGGAAACAAAGCAAATCCGAGGAAGGACACAACACATACTTGGGAAACTAATAAGCAAGATTGCACAAATTTTACTGGGAGGCTAGGTGAATGGCTTCCAAAACTGTGCAAAGGGTAGTCTGGGCTATCTGGGAGGCAGGACTGGCTGCTGGATCAACAAAATGCGCAATCTAGTCACGCAGCTGGATACTGGGATTACGTGATGCACAATTCCAACTGGGAAGGACTACTAGCCCAAGGACAGATTTGTACAATTTCTTGGGCCAAGTAGCCACTGTCCTCCAGAAATGCGCAAAATATTCCTAGGGGCTAGTGCTGTGAAAGAATGCGCATTGATGGGGAGGAAGGTGAGCCTTCCTTCCCCAAATTGTGCAATGCAGCCTTGGTGAAGGCAGAGCCCGACCAAAGTTGGCCCGACTCACCGATGGGAAACGGAAAGCAACCAAGACAGTAAAATGCATGGCGACACTAAGTGATAGTAGAAGTGATTGACAGTGCATGCAAAACATGAATGAATGATTCATCAAACAGATCAACATGCATGTGGGTGAAAGAGTTTGTTGGTTGGGTGAATGTCTATGCAAAACATTTTCATGCATGCGATAGTAGTGAGATAGCAACGAAAAATGAAATAGAGCTAGGAAAAGCTAGAATACATGTAAATGACATCAGGTGTTCAAAGAAATCAAGAAAACAAAACACACAAGTGAATACACAAAAAGTGACAGAAATGTTGAAAGAGACAAGTTAAGGCCACTTACCCGTGAATAGTTGAGCCAGATGTGTTGAAGAGTCATGGATGTGATGTGTGATGTCCTAGCTCCAAGATCGATGTGAATGAATGAGCTCTGATGTGTTGAATAAAAAAGTTTGGTCTCATGACGCGCATGCCACAAATATAGGAAAAAACGACACTTGGAGGGAAACTTCTAAAACAACTTTGCATGTAACCCCCAACTGCTAAAAATAGCTCCCTGAATCATGAGATTCATTTTGCATGTTTTCTCTTGCTATTTCGGGAAGAGCAATTCATGCATGCATGCAAGTCAAGTTTCCTTGGTCTCGGGTGGAACTAGTTAATCAGACTGTTCATGCATGCAGTTTCTCATCTGCTTGGGAAAAATGTGCATTCCTGGCTAGGAGCTGGGCTGACTGCCCAAGAGGACTACGCAATTTCTGGGCAGAGCAACTGACTGTTTCCCAAATTTGCACAAATCCTGGCCTGAATAGCCCTACTAGGGAAATTTTCACAAATCGTGTTGGGAGTGTTGGCTGGCAGGGTTGCACAATCCTAGAGCCCAACAGGCTTCCAGAGAGGATTGCACAATTTCTCAAGGGAAGGCTGGTTACCCTCCAGAAATGCACAATTTTTAAGGGGAAGTTGCTCAACCTACAGCTGGACCAAGTCCGAGTGAACAGCTTGGGAGGGGAATGGATCCACTGTGCTCAACAGGCTGCCTTTGTGCATGAAAAACACTGAAACTTGAGTACTTGACGAAGCAAGACAAAGTGTTGTGAAAGGTTGGTAGGGAGGCTCAAAAATAGACTAAGGCAAAATTTTGGAGGGTGGTTGTAGCTGCTACAACACTTGGCGACACACTGGTAGAACTCCAGCTCTCTGAATGGATCTTGTTTGTGAAAAGTAAGTCTAACACCTCCGGAAGTATTGTTTAGTTCGTAGCTCATCTTGGTTTCACACTAACTTGATTGTAATATGTATCATCTTCCAAGCCCTTGGTCAATTGACACATAGTCCAAGCCAAGGAAACACAGTTGTTTCGATTGGTGTTGAGGGGTGTATAGGTGCACAAGCAGTATAGTCATCAGAGTCATAGTTTCATCTTTGGTGTTGCTCCATTACTAGTAGGCCCGGACAGTACCTCGGTGGAGTCACATAGGAACACAAGCATGGCTCCGCTACCAGCGAGTCTGGTTAGTACCCCGATGGAATTATTTTCATCACCTCCCTGCGAAGGAAGCCTTTCTCTTCTTTCACCTTATTCATTTTTCATTTTTAATATTGTGATTTTTCATTTTTTTCATTTTCATTTTCCACTATGCATAGCACTTATTCATTTCAGAGGTGGAAGAGGGATCCCAACTTATTTGAGAGCAGAGGAGGTTGTTCCAGCAGAGAAGTAGTTTATTGTATCGCTGACGTTCCTGTTAAGGTTTTCCCCTTCAACTTACTCTACTTGACTGAGTTGACAAGGGTTAACCAAAAAACAACCAACTAGAGAAGGTGACACTAGTTAGCGCGCAAGCGTTGTGTTTTCACCAAGGTTCACTTTGAACAGTATGTATTTTCCTTCTATGTATCATGGACTAAAAGTAACAAGCTCATCATACAGAGGCTAGATGATAGATAACCAAATAGTAATAGCTATACAATCCCTCTTGTACTTTACCCAACTTGTTTCAAGAGTCATACATGGTTTCATACAAAACTATCCTATGAACGAAACAAGTGAACTGATAGACATCAAATCAAAGCAAAAGTAGAAGCGAAAGTGAAAGGAAATCACGTAAGACAACAAGTAAGAAAAAAAATAAGCAAACAAAGCATATAAGCAAACAAGCATGCAAGCAAACAACTGAAAGAAAACACTACTCCTCCTACACTAACAGTGCATGGGCCTAATCACGTGAAGTGATACTTCCAACGCAGCCACCGGTGCATTGGTAAACCCATGTTGATGAAGGCTTGGTCTGCGAGTGACCCAGTTGTGCGAACCAGCAAGCAAGAAAAATATAACAATGAAGACAACCACACTTCGTGTTTCAAAGTGCCCACGGGACTTAAGTGAGTGCAAGTGCTTGACGGACAACCCGTGGACTTATCATGGTGATGGGTGACACTACATGCAACTTTGAAGCATAAGCACACTCCTGACTATGACATGCAAGAAAATGAGAGAAACAAAGATAACTTGTGTTGCGAACGAGTTCTTGCAATGTAAGACTCCTCCAATGCATAAGAAATGGGATCATGCAGTTTGAGTGGAGGAAGTGTGATTTTTGTGTGAGATAAATCTTCAATGCATACATATGAGTGATGAGGAGCCTTGGGTGATTGAATAATTTCATGATCGGAAGTGAGACTAACCCCAAGAGAGTGAGGACCTGACATAACCATAAGCTCGGGCTGAAGTGTCTCGACAATCTTGGGTGTCTCAACTTCATCGTTAGGTAGATCGTCATAAACTGGTGGCTTCAAAAGATTAGCTGCGATATATTCATGATCTTGATAAAAAATGGAAGTAAATGGATCACGACTGCCACTATCAGAAAAATCAATGAATTCTTTGGCATCCTCATGATCAGATGAATCAAACAGAGGGGTAGATGAAAAGTGAACAAACTCATCCTCTGTGTTTCTGGAAAAGACAGATGAAGGATCAAGTTGATTATCAACAAGTAACTTATCCTCTCCATTTTCAAATGATGGACTAACATCTGGTTTAGTCCTGCAAGTAATCAATAATGGGTGCATTCGTGGATGAAGAAACACATGCAAAATCATGGATGGCAGGTTCACCAAAGAGGTTTGGAAAGAACAAGGGAGGGGGGGGGGTGGCGCTCGGACAGAAGGAGGTTATCCTTCACTAAGTGTTGATGCTCAAGCTCCCACTCATACTCTTCGTGAATGACAGCACATGTTGGTTGTCAAACACCAACTTCGTCAATGGTTTGTTCCTCATTCACAACATGTGAAGAGGCTGGAATGGACGAACATAAGAAAACATCATTTGAAGGAACACTCAAGTGTGAAGACAGAGGTCGTAGGCAAGAATTCATATGAGAACTCAAAGGGCTAACAACCACATCTACGCGAAAATTGAGTGAAGTGACGTTGGGAGAGTGTGAAGGATGAACAAGTGTGTGAGCATGCTCTTCAGCATCACTTGCCAGTGGTGGAGCTGTTGAATGAGAGGAAGGCGGATAGTCAACTGAGACAGTGTCTGCATCCACATGAGATTGCATAGCTCTATCAGTGAAGAATGTTGAGTGAGGCTTGATTTCAAGCTTTCTCTTGGGATGGGCATATTTCTTAAGGAAATATGCGAATCGGTCCCAAATATAAGCAAACTTTATCTGGATCCTCGGAGCTTGAAATTGGAAGTCACGAAAGTGCTGCCAAAAATCAATAACTGATTCATGCGGAGCCCTCCGTTGTTGTAACAGTTTCCCGTCAAGATGGTTTGGATCAAAATGAAAGAACGTATCTTCAATGAGATCATAGAAGTGCTCAAATGAGTGCAAGGTGTTAGCTGATAGGCTGAGCACCCAACGAAATGGAGATTCGTGCAGTGTGTATTCAAGCAGCAAACTGGCCTGTTCTTAAGAAAAATCATCTTCCTCATGAATCATGGAAAGAAAGTTATGTAAGTGCGTAGGCCAGGCCACTTCACCTTCACCATCATACATGTGAGTGGAAAAGAGATGGAAAAGATTCCCGTGATGGAAACATCACGATTTGAAAAACACCACGGGGGAAGAAGAGTGAAAGACTCCATAAAAGATATACAAAGGTTCAAGATTGGATGAGAGGACACAACTTGTCTTCAAGCCCTCCTTCCAGCACCAGAAATGTTGACGGTGCTAGACCTGCCAACATGTCAAGGGGATCTCCCCAGTAAGAAGTCCCAATTAGACCTCAAACCGTTTGGTGTAGGAGTCCCAGCAGTTGGTCGTAAGGTAATGCCTTGACCGCAATGTCGCACAGAGGCAAGTAGAATAACTCTGTCAGTAGAAAGGGTGTGACTGATGCTGTGAGTCAAAGAAGGTGTATGAGAGGTTCTAACACATAAAGGGGAGATGAGGGTGAAGGTGAGTTCTAGGTTGAAAGGGATCAGTCCCAACTCGGCTAAGAACACACAACACAAAAGGACATGCATAGCTTTCGGTGGAGTAGTCCACTGAGATGCGGCAGTCACAACATACAAGGTAAGATAAAATGTACAACACTCACAGATCAGCCTGAGACAAGTGCAACGATTGTTACAGAAAGGTTCATGTGAAAGGTTTGTCTGGTGTCCGACAGAACAGTCGACACGAACGGTGACAACATTAACAACATATACAACACATTAACAACAAGATTCATATAATTTCATGTGAATCATTTCATACACAAATATGTAAGTTAAACAACATATATCATTAAGGCAACTGGAGCAGTCCAACTACAATAACAACATATGCATGAAAATGTGTTGGCTCTTATTATATAAAAGTGTAAGTTCCAATCATACAATACATCCATGTAAGCCTCCTAGCCCCATCAGTGAAACATTACAGCCACATCCGCCTGCTCCTCCAAAGAGATGTACTAGCTCTGTGCATTGGAGAAGCCAAGGCGCGTTACAATACTGTCCAAGCATTCTTCAAGATAGTATTAGTAGAAGCTTGGCTGACCAAAAGCCTATACAATGAGTTATGAGGGACTATTTATAGCAAAGGGTGGGGTAATCCTTGACATCCCCTTTGTGACCATTCAACTACCCTCATGACTCTTCACCTACTCTATGATTGTTACATCCACTATTGAGACTTGACTTACACTTGACATGACTAAACATTACAATGCACATGTACCCATGTGAAAAATGGCTTGAACAAGCCAAACGAGACATCATTAGGACTTAGACAAACATATAAGTCCAACTGCTCGACATCCTCATGCTGATCAATAGTGACATATTGATGCCAATATTGGTAGTCCTTGATAGTGTTCGTGTGTTATACTGTGACATCCGTTTGAAACCTGAACCTTGCCTCCATAACATCCAGGTACACTGATCGAGCTCCTCTATCCAACTCGTCTGAAAGCATGTGCATCATTTTCCTCAATGTGGCTGGACTAGCAACATACTTGCGCAAGGTGTCTGCACTGATAGGCAAGTTTGGGCTAGTGGCGGCGTGCATCAACTCGTCGAAGTATGAGTCAAGCTCCTGTCGGACCTTCTTCTTTGTCTTTGCTTGGATGAGAGTCCCAAGTGATGGGATTGCATGAGTGTGCACTATAACATCCATGATTTTGAATACTCATGCATGGGAAGCCTGTATGCTAGTGATGAGTTGCGGTAGGTCTTCATAGTTCCAGATCTGACTCCGAATACGTGCTTGCAGCTTGACCACATTGGCCTTCACCATCTTTGGCCAGTGAAGCGGGGCTCCCTTGTACTTCATCATCCATGCTTGCATGTTATCAATGACAACATGTATGTTCTTCAAGATGCATGCTCTTCTCGCACATCGTTGCTGCCATCCATGAAGATGGACGACTGCTTAGTGAACTGTACCAAACTTGGAGTACAATGCTCACATAAATGTATCAAGGGACAATAATTCATATAGTATTGCCTTCTTCAGTTCATCTCGAGCAGACATTGTCACCAAGTCCCCTCCTTTCTTCAACACATGTAGTTCCTTCGCCATTCGCTCATTCTCAGCTATGAGGAAACAAACACTTGAGCTAGTGGCTTCGGCATACACTCTAGTTACATCGGCCAAAGCAGCTGGATGCTTGTGCACATCAGTCATGATCACTTGTTCTTCAACTTGCACAGGGGATGTTTGGTCCTTCGGAGTTGGTACTCTCTGAGACTGCACAACTCTGTGATGAGATTCGTCAAAGGAGATATTGTGCATATCTGCTTTTGGCTGACCGCCAAGGATCTCAGTGCCTCCTTGGTCATTTGATACTTTCTCATCACCAGGATGAAATGAAGTGGGTAAGTCGACCTCTTTGTGGTGAGGCATGAGGTTGGTGTCTTGTTCCAACTCCTACTACTCCATGTCTGCATCCAACTGTTCAAGCATCTGTTCTATCTCATGAGAAAAGTCTTGCCCCTGCGATGGTTCACCCTGTTCACCTGATGCCAGTTGGTCAGATGAATCAATTACTTTTAAGGGCGCTGCTTCATTTGTTTGCACATGATGTGCCCCCTACTATATTTTTTGTTGTTGCACTTCCTTCTCATGTTGGTGCAGCTCTTGTTATTTCTGAAGTTGCTCCGTCAACTCATGCAACTCCTTCTTTGCTTCTTCCATTCTCTTCTTACCCCTCTACCTTCATGAGATTCGCTTCTCACAATACTACCTCTTTTCCTGAATAGCCATAGCTACTTGTTCTACAAATGGATCTGCTTGAAACTTGCAACTTTTTTCCTCTTCCATGCAGTCGAAAATATTCCTCTTCCCTTTGTCGCACACAAGTATGCTTGGCTCTGCTGCCGCTGCTGCTGGTGCTCTCCGTGATAATGCTTCATGCTACTTTTTTAACCACTCAATGATGAAGTCGACCTACTCATTGGGTCTGGAGGAATTGTAGCAATACCTCCATGAGTCTTCCTCGACCCAATGAAATGCCCCATGGATCCAATTGAATTGAACTCTCATGCAATGATCCTTCACAATGAAATGTGGGTCATACGGGTTGAAGCTTCAGAGGTTGAACGGGTACTTCTTCATCTATTCTGTTTCGACATCCACTTGCTTGATACTCCAGATCTCATATAACCCAATCCACAATGGAAGACTGGGCGAAGGCACCTTCTTCTTCTGCTGTAGTCTAGTTGTCAATCCTGTTGAGATATGGTATGCTACATCCTACATGACAAGTACCTCCAAGGCAAACTTTGGTAGAACATGCGGAGGCTTCTCCGCACTGAACATTCAGATGAAAGTGCCAGATAGTGAGTCATACCAATCTGCAATGCCTAACAATTCCTCCATTTCTTCCTTTGACATGTAGGGTGGATCCTGTTCGAATATCAACCTGTACATTGGGGTGACAAAATGGTCGGACAACTGTATGATTACTCCCTTGAAGCTGCATTCAGACAACAACTTGAAATATGTATTCACAATAGTCTCTGCTGGTGACCATTCCCACTCAAAGACCGGGAACTCATGTCGGGCACAGACTGCATCTAGGATGTAAGTAAACATATAAATCTCTGCATGCGCACCCTCAGGTGACTGTCGAGCCTTCGTGACTTGTTCCTTCAGCTGGTGAGCCAGTATGTCAGACCAGTTGCATGGTCTTCCTTCTCTAGCCAGTTGGTCCAATGTGATCACCCAACTCTGAGGAAAGGTTTCAGTGCTTGCTTGGCCACTCAGTTGACATGAGAATATGACCAAGTATTGATACATTTTCCTCAATATGTTTGTCTTGTAGATCTGGTTGGGTGTCACCCTGAAATGAATTGGCTCCTTTACCCAATCCTTCATAATGTCTCTGGAGTTACCTCTGCTGGTGGGTAAGCTGAATGGAGGACTCATGACAGTCACGGGCTCTGACATTTGATACATCTCATCATAATTTCGTGCCTAGAAGGTTGCAAGCTTCTTCCGAATTACACAGCTCAAGGTCATCGTCTTGGGGTCAGTGTGAGAAACAATCCAGTGAATCATGTCTGCGCATGGGAACGCGGGGTATCTGCATGCAATCCGGTACAAGCGGGACTTGAGAATGTTCACGTACACTTGACGGTCTTCGAGGCCTTCTCAAAAAGTGCATGTGAATGCTTCATTAACCTCTTGCCACTTTAGTTTGATGTCCTTGTCTAGATACAACTTCGTATCTTCATAGATTAGCAGACTAGAGGACACCTACTCAACTGTTGCTCCAGCTGTAACTCCATCAGTGTCTTGTGATCCTGTTCTCTTGGAAGCCATTGAGATAGATGAACACTTGAAATATATGGAAACAAGCAGCATGCATGGCAAGAAATATGTCAATGGAAACAAATAAAATCCACGGAAGGACACAACACATACCTGGGAAACTGATGAGAAATATTACACAAATTTTACTGGGAGGCTGGGTGACTGGCTACCAAAACTGCACAAAAGGTAGTCTAGGTTGTCTGGGAGGCAGGAGTGGCTGCTAGATTAGCAAATTGCGCAATCCAATTAGGTAGCTAGCTACTAGGATTGCGCAATGCGTAATTCCACCTGGGAAGGACTATTGGCCCAAGGACAAATTTGCACAATTTCTTGGGCCAAGCAGCCACAATCCTCCAGAAATGCGTAAAACAGTCCTGGAGGCCAATGCTGGGCAAGAATGCACATTTATGGGGAGGAAGGTGAGCCTTCCTTCCCCAGATTGCGCAATGCAGCCTTGGTGAAGGCAGAGCCCAACCAAAGTTGGCCCGACTCGCCGACGGGCAATTGAAAGCAACTAAGACAGTAAAATGCACGACGACACTAAGTGATAGCAAAAGTGATTGACAGTGCATGCAAAACATGAATGAAAGATTCATCGAGCATATCAACATGCATGTGGGTGCGATAGTTCGCCGGT
Source organism: Pinus tabuliformis (assembly GCA_031772625.1). Classification (NCBI taxonomy): domain Eukaryota; kingdom Viridiplantae; phylum Streptophyta; class Pinopsida; order Pinales; family Pinaceae; genus Pinus; species Pinus tabuliformis. The sequence goes on along the minus strand of CM062816.1, from coordinate 1,191,386,579 downwards.
TGGGCGAACTTCCGTGCAAAACAATTTCATGCATGCGACAACAGTGAGATAGCAATGAAAAATGAATAGGAAAAGCTAGAATACATGTAAACAACAGCAGGCATTTAAAGAAATCAAGAAAACAACACACACATAAGCAAATACACAAAAAGCGACAGAAATTCTGAAAGAAACAAATTAAGGCCACTTACTCGTGAATAGTTGAGTCGGATGTGTTGAAGAGTCATGGATTTGATGTGGGATGTCCTAGCTCCAATATCGATGTGAATGAATGAGCTGTGATGCTTCGAATAAATAAGTTTGGTCTCATGACGTGCATACCACAAATCTAGGAAAAATCGACACTTGGAGGGAAACTTCTAAAACAACTTTGCATGTAACCCCCAGTTGCTAAAAATAGCTCCTTGAATCATGGGATGCCTTTTGCATGTTGTCTCTTGCTATTCTGGGAAGAGCAAGTCATGCATGCATGCAAGTCAAGTTTCCTTGGTCCCGAGTGGAATTGTTCAACTAGACTTTTCATGCATGCAGTTGCTCAACTGCTTGGGAAAAATGTACATTCCTGGCTGGGTGCCGAGCTGACTTCCCAGGAGGATTGCACAATTTCTGGGCAGAGCGGCTGACTGCTGCCCATATTTGTGCAAATCCTTGGCTGAGCAGCCCTGCTGGGGAAATTTGCGCAAATCCTGCTGGGAGTGTTGGCTGGCACGGCTGTGCAATCCTGGAGCCCAACAGGCTTCCAAAGAGGATTGCGCAATTTTTGGAAGGAAGGCTGGTTACCTTCCAAAAATGCGCAATTTTCAAGGGGAAGCTACTTAGCTTGTAGCTGGACAAAGTACGGGTGAACATCCTGTGAGGGGGATGGATCGGTTGTGCTCGACAGGCTGCCTTTGTGCATGAAAAACACTGAAGCTTGAGTACTTGACGAAGCAAGACCAAGTGTTGTGAAAGGTTGGTAGGGAGGCTCCAAAATAGGCTAAGGAAAAAATATGGAGGGTGGTTGTAGCTGCTACAATAGTACTTTGATAGTTTCCAAATCAGCAAAAGTCGTTGGTTTCGATTGTGTTTTATTGGATCAACAAGGTAATAACTTTATCCTTTCATGCAATCTTACATTTCAATTTACTAGCAATGTTGTGAGTACAAAACTTTATTACAAGGTCTTCAGAAAGCTATAGATTAGGAAAATTAAAGTTCTAGGTGATTCAAAGATAATAGTTAGACAATGCAATAATACTATTCACTATTATCATCTTAGAAATTACAGACAAGAGGTGTGGGATTTAAATATGAAATTTAATAATTTTGACCTAAATTCTATACCTCTATCACAAAACAATGTTGTTGATCTTTTGGCTAATGTAGCTTCTAATATCCTTCCATTAGAGAATTTTTCTCGTGATAAGTTCTCTGTGGAAATTCTTTTTAAGCCATAAGTTCCAATTAATATCTCTAACTAGAGAATTTTCGATGATGATGAACAAATAAAGGATTTCCTTACTGTGGAAGGAACCTTTAAGGGATCACTAATATATGAGGATCAACATACTTTGTAGTTAAGTTTATATTCTCTAGATGAATTTAAATCACATAATCCTATCCCTAAATCAATAGTTCATCTTGAGAATTTATATGATTTTCAAAACATATTCAAAGGGAGTAATATTTGTAAAACCATCAATTCTTCAATGCAGTACAAAGTCATAAATTTAGGAAATAAGAAAAATCCATAGAATGTTAATAAGGGAACAAACTGTACTCATGCTGAACGATTGAAATTTATAATTTGTTTAAAGAATACAAATATATTTTCACATGGACATGACAAATTAAAAGTATATGATACCAAAAATATACATGTAATTCCAATCAAACCAAACACAACCATTTCAACAAAAACTTAGGAAATTATGTCATAGACTTGAAAGTCAAATTAAAGAGGAATTAAACAAACTTTTAAAAGCTATGAACATTTTCCATTTTAGCTAGCACTCACAATAGGTCTCAAATTTAGTTCCAATCAAGAATAAAAATGGGGACATAAGGATTTTAATTGATTTTTGCAATTTTAATAGATCATCTGAAAAAGATAACTACCTCATTCCTCCTATGGAACATATTTTACAATCCATTGTTGGGTTAGAAAAAATATATTTTCATGATGTGTTTTTTGGGTATAACCAAGTTCTGGTTGAACCAAAAGATCAAACCAAAATAACTTTTAGAGCTAAATGGGGAACCTTTGTGCATCAGAATATGCCTTTTGGTTTAATAAACACAGGAGCAACTTTTCAATAAGAAATGGATATAATTTTCATTTAATGGACTATCAGTAATTTTATGGTTGTCTATTTGGATGATATAGTTGTTTATATTAAGAAAATGAAAGAACATGTTGATCATTTAAGGAAAATATTTGATAGATGTTGTAAATATGGCATATCATTAAATCCAAAAAAAGATTATCTGTGTTGTTACTGAGCGTAAACTTAAGTTGGATTTGTGGTATCCAAAACAAGGATTATAATTGATCCAGATAGAATAAAATCTATTCTACAAATTTCCCTCCCTCGTAATAAAAAGTCTATGTAATATTTTTTAGGGAAGATAAATTTTGTTAGAATATTCATCCTTGGATTTGCAGAAATTGTCAGACCAATGCAGGACACGATAAAAAAGGATAATCTTTTTAAATGGGGCATTACAAAAAAATACTCTTTTAAGAATATCAAAGAAGATATTGTTTTTGCAACAACACTAATTACTCCAAATTTTGAAAAATAATATATCTTGTATACCTTCGCCTTTGATATGTCTTATGTAGTTGTACTTACACAAAATAATTTTGAAGGAATTTAAATGCCAATTTCATTTATGATTTTTGTGTTTCAAGGGGTAGAATTAAATTATTTGATATTGATAAGAAAGCGTATGCAGTTTTCAAATTTGTCAAATATTTTAGACCTTTTCTTTTAAATCACACATTAAAGTTAGTGTTCCTCATCTTGTTGCATGTAATTGGCGAGTGCAGAAGGACTTGGGAGAAAAGAGAGCAAATTGGATGAAAACACTCTAGGAGTATGACCTCGAAATCAATCCATCTAAGATCAATAGAGGACAAGGTTTGTGCAGATTACTAGCCAAATTAGAAGGTTCTAAATTTAATCAAGAGGAAGGTTCATGCAATGAATTCAAGATAATCCAAGGAGAAATTATCTATATTCTTGTGCCAAGAAACACCTTGTAGTATGAAATTAGGTACTTTTTAATAAATGGAATTGCACCTAATTATTTAGCATCTAAGCATAAATGAGCTTTAAGATTAAAGTGTGCTCAATATCAACTAATTGATGGAGTGCTTTTTAGAAGAAATTATGATAATGTTTTACTTATATGTTTAGAGAAATCTGATGCAAAGAAAGTCATGATTGAACTTCACAATGGATGAGCAAGAGGACATTTTTGTGGAGAAACTACTTTAGACAAGATTTTTTGGGATGGTTACTATTGTCAAACTCTATTTAGAGATTCATATGCATATGTAAGAAAATGTAAAACATTTTAGACAACTTTAGAAAAAAAGAAAAAATACCAACTTTACTACTTCAACATGTTGAAGTAGAAGGCCCTTTTGAAAAATGGGGTCTTGATATCAATGGTGTGATAAATCCAAATTCCTCAAAATTGCATAAATATATTTTGACTGCTACCGACTATTTCACTAGGTGGATTGAAGCAATTCCATGAAAAAAGGTCAACGACGAACATGTAATATCTTTTCTTGAAAGCTATATAATATCCAAGTTTGGTGTACCGTCATCTTTTGTATTTAACAATGCTTCTTATTTTTCTTCCCTATAAATGATTGAATATTGTTTAGATAAGAGCATTAAAATTAAGTTTTACGCTAATTATTATGCTTAGGGTAATGGATTAGCATAATCAACCAACAAGAACTTAATCCAAATATTAAAAAAAAGTGGTCAAAATCATCAAAGAAATTGGCATAATCAAATCCCTAATGCTTTGTGGGATGACAGAGTGACTCCTAAGACATCATTAGGGAATTCCCCATACTTCCTTGTCTATGGTAAGGAAGCCATCCTCCCACCAAATATATTTCCTACCAAGCATGCAATTAGCTAAGGCTGTAAATCAAAATTCAATCAAACACGTGGATGTAAGATTCTATAGTTTCTAAAACTAAAGGAGGAAAGATGAAAAACAAAATTCAATTTACAAGAACATCAGCAAATCATTAAAAAAAGGTTTAATAAGCATTCAGTCACTAACATGGATTTTTCCATTGGTGATCTAGTGCTCAAATGGGATAATATCCATGAGGAGAAAGGAAGACATTCCAAATTCCAACATTTATGATTCATACCTTTCCAAATATCTTTAAAACTAGGTCTTTCAATATACATATTACAAACATTAGAAGGAAAGGTTGAATATCTGCCCATGAATAACCATATTTTGAAGAGATATTTTTCCCGAAAAAAATCATTGGACCATATGTAAGTAAAACCCCATTTACTAAAGGATGTTGGTTTCCTTAAATTTTTATCATCTTATTTGTAAATACTTATTTTTATTTTATTTTGTATAATTTTTTATTTTTAGTTTATTTTTGTTGTATAATTGCAACTAGGGTTACACTTGTTCAGAAATGTATATTTATCATTACAATATTTATTATTCAAATATGTCAAAATGTTAAGGAAAAAATAATATTCATTATACACGGTCTTATTTGCTTGATATTACACTATTTACTAAAAAAATTCATTAGTTAGGAAAATACTTAGATTGGTATATTTAGGATAGTTCCATCACTTTCACATATAATAACAGACTTTATTTTATTGATGATGAATAATAAAATAAGAGGTTAGAATTATTAATGCATCAAAACTTTTACTAATTAAAATAATTCTTGCATAACCCCACTTCTTAGATATACAAATTGGAAAAATAAATACACATACACGATAACAAAATGATCTCAAATTATTAAGGAGTTGAAAGCATTTCAAAAAAGAAATGTGGGAAGTATTAGGAAACCCACTGAGACTATGAACGCATGTTGGCATCAGGTCAATTATTCTAATACTAAGGCATCTTTGTCGGGGCTATGAATGCACGGGGGTAGTGAATAAATGTTGAGTAAAAAAGAGATAAGGAAAATATGTTGCAAACTGTTTTGATTGTATTAAAATTCAAAACTTGATATTAAAATTTCAAAATTGACTAAATTTATGTCTTAGAGTAATAAATGAACTTCGCCATTTTTCTCTTTTTAATTTTTTTCAAACATGTTACGATTACTTCTTTTGATTACTTACTATCTAAATACCAAGCATTTTCAAATTGATTATACTATTAGATAAAATTTCTAAAGCTTTAGGATTTATTTGAATTTTAAATATTTATTAGAAGAGAAAATTGTTTCTCCCATTGTGTCGACATTTGTTGTTAGGTCTACAATAACCCCCCATTTTTCTTAAAAAAAATAAAAATAAAGACCCTTCAATTTTTTTATTTTTTATATCACCTAACAAACCGCCCGAACTATTTAAGTAATAAAAGAATTATTTTCTTTGTTTAAATATGTTTTTAGGTGGGAGGGGTTGGAGGTCGGTATCTGTGCTAAAACATTTTTATCCCTTTGTTGACAATGTTATAAATGTTTCAACCAAGGGGTCCTCCTCGATGTGAAGTCTCAACTAGACCTCACACCATTTAGAGTAAGATCCCCACCCAGAGTATCGACCCGACCACCAAAACTCTAAGATTTGCCTTGGCTATAGTGAACCACATAAGAGAGTATGAAAATAACCTTTGAAATCAGCAAGTAAGTTGGCATTGTGAAACACCAATTTCGATGTGTACAAGGATACCTTCACGAGAGGGAAGTAAGAGTGAGTCTCTAGAAGGAAAGTAATAGTACTATCCGAAGAGAGGCACATGAGAGAGAGTAAATATATTTTAGTTATCTAGTGAAATAGTTCACATAGACACAACAATCATTAAAGAAAATTCAACACATATTCAACAAGATAAGTACTAAATCCAATGAAGTAGTTCAATTTCTTTAGTACATATGAACATAAAATAGATGATAAATATCCAAAGAATAGTCTTAGAATATTAATGATACATGTATGAAATTGTGTCAACTCAATGAGATTTTGATTATTAGGTGAAAGATCCAAGTACACAGTTACAATGGCGAGCCACTAGCTCCAATAGTGGAACATTGAGTCACTTCTTACTTTCCAAGGAATGATATTCTCCCCCATGCCAAGCTAGACAAGCCAAGGCTAGCTCTCAAAAATATTAAGCCTCCAAATTCCCTTTTCTTGACTTATGAGGGTGTATTTATAACTAATGAGGTCACTCTCCACCTCCCATGTGAATCTTGACCTACCTCGTGACTCCTGAGGTTCTACTATGAATTTTCAAATTCTTACATGACCTTTGAGCTTCTATATGACTCATTTTTCCAGATGTGACTTTACATATTCCACATATGACTCTTGGACTTCCACACATTACATTTTTTCATTTTAGAAATATATAATTACACTCCACGTCATGTTGCAAGACTCATTGACACATATGACACTATGATGACACTTGCACAAGCCATGACTTGGATCTTCATGATGATGTGTCAGTGCCAAGGTATTCTTCTTACTACTTCCTTGATATCTTCATGATTGATCTTGCACGTGATTCATCTTCATCCTCTAGGGAGCTGATTGATATGGAGTCTTCATGAAATCTTGATCTTTGACATTTTGTCATAATCTAGTGTTTCTTCATATTCTTGCTTGATGACCTACTCCTTTTTGAGCATCATCATGTCATGTTAAGATATAATACATGTAGATGAAATTCACTCATAACAAGATGACATCAAACTGAAAATATCTTAGTCTAGATTTCTTCATAAAAACCACTGGTTGAGATGGAACTGGGTATTGGACAAGGAGGTGTTGTAGCGGCTACAACTACCCTCCAAAATTTTTTCTTAGCCTGTTTTGGAGCCTCCCTACCAACCTTCACAGTAGCTTTCCTTGCTTTGTCAAGTCCTAAAGCTTCAATGTCTTTCTTTCTCAAAGGAAGCCCATCGATCACAATTTGATCTTTTCCCTTCACAGGCTGCTCACTCGAACTTGGTCCAGTTGCAGGCTGAGCAGCTTCCCAATGAAATTTGTGAATTTCTCGAGGGAAACCATTCTTTCGCTCCAGGAATTGTACAAGTCCCTCTGACAGCCTAGTGGGCTCTAGGATTGCACAATCCTACTAGCCAACCCTCCCAGCAGGAATTGGGCAATTTTTCCCATCAACAGATAATTCAGCCTAGGATTTACGCAAATCTGGGCAGCATTCAGCTGTTAGGCCTAGAAATTGTGCAATCCCCTTGGGATTCAGCCCAGATTACAGTCAGGAATGCACATTTTTCCCAAGCAGTTGAGCACTGGCATGCATGGACAGTCTGGTTGACCAGTTCCACCTAGGACCGAGGAAACTTGACTTGCATGCATGCATGACTTGCTCTTCCTGGAATAGAAAGAGGCAACATGAAAAGGGCATCCCATGATTCAAGGAGCTATTTTTAGTAGCCGAGGGTTGCATGCAAAGTTGTTTTAGAAGTTTCCCTCCAAGTGTCGCTTTTTCCTAGATTTGTGGCATGCACATCTTAAGATCAAACTTAGTTATTTGACGCATCAGATCTCATTCATTTACATTGATCTTGGAGCTTTGACATCCCACAACACATCCAAGACTTTTCGACACATCCAGCTCAACTATTCACGGGAAGTGGACTCAACTTGTTTTTTCAGCATTTCTATCGCTTTTTGTGTATTCGCTTGTGTGAGTGTTGTTTGCTTGATTTCTTTGAACGCCCACTGTCGTTTACATATATTCTATCTTGTCTTAGCTTTGTTTCAGTTTTTGTTGTTATCTCACTGCTGCCACATGCATGAAACTGTTTTGCACGGACGTTGGCCCAACCGGTGAACGGCCTCACATGCATGCATGTTGATCTATTTTCTCAATCTTCCATTCATGTTTTGCATGCACTGTTTATCACTTCTGTTATCACTTAGTGTCACCATGCATTTCATTGAATAACTTGCTTTCAGTTTCCCGTCAGTGACTCAGGCCAACCTTGGCCCAGTCTCTGCCTTCACCAAGGTTGCATTGCGCAATCTGGAGAAGGAAGGTTCACCCTCCCCTCCAGATTTGTGCATTCTGGCCCAGCACTAACCTCCTGGACTGAATTGTGCATTTCTGGAGGTCAGTGGCTGCTTGGCCCAAAAATTTGCGCAAATTTGTCCCTGGGTCAGCGATCTTTCCCAACTGGAATAGCGCATTCCTTAATCCCAGCAGCCAACTGCCCAACTGGATTGCACATTTTTCAGTTCCAGTAGTTAGTTAGTCTCCCAACAGCCCAGACTATGCCTTCTACAGTCTTGGCAGTCAGTCTCCCGACCTCCCAGTCGAAATTGCGTAACCTTCATGATCATTCACCCAGGTATATTGCAAGTCAGTTCTCATGTTCATTTTGGTTTTTGACTAACAGATAGCTTGCTATGAGTGTTTCCATGTCTCCAGGTATCACAGGTGTTCATTTGCCTCTTAGCAGCACAGGTACAATGGTTTCCAGGAGAGTAGATATGAATACACTATTCAGATCACACTTGGGGATGCAGTTGATCAAGTTCCTATGAGCTTGCCTACTCACGAAGACATCAAGTTGTTCGTGGACAAGGACATCAATTAGCATCATCACGGTGAGCAACATCATGAACAACAACTGAAGGAAGCATATCGAATGCAGCAAATGCAAGAGGAAGGTTGTTGACAACATAGAGGCAGAGCAAAGTTGCAAGATCAAGAAGATCCACTGATAATGAAAGAAACTTTGGAGACTCAGGCTATGAAGTAACAGCGTGACATGAAGATCATGCGAAGGAATAAGATGGAATAAAGAAGGAGTTGCATGTGTAAAAGCAGCAACTCAGGAAGAACATGAAGTTGCATAGGCAGTCCAATGGGTTGCAGCAGGAACAAGAATAGTGGGTGCTGTTAGCACCTAAACCTGCCTTAGACTGAAGGAAGGCAAAATCAGGGTAACCACAAACCACGCTCAGTCTGGTAGCTAGCCCTACCAGAACAGGAGAGGGCTCTCTCCGAGTCACGCTCAGTAAATAGGTAAGCAAAAAACGGTCTGAGATGACTTACAATGAAATATTTATCTTAGGCTAGTAAGTGAATATGGATGAAAGAAACAATTTGTATGAATGACCGAGCTTCTGGGATGGTATGGGACCAACGCTCAACAAAGAAAAGAGAATCTAATACAAAGGCATAGATTATTCCGTGAGGCAAGGCAGGCGGAAAATGTAGCAATTTATTTTGAGGTAACGCGGAATGAATAGATTGCTAAAGAAAGTGAAAAGAGAATAGTTACATGAATCCTTTTCAACAGAAGAAAAACACTGAACATGAAATTTTCCCACAGGCAGAGCAATAAAATTGAATTCTACCTAATCTCACTCAGAAAATTTCACTAGAAATGAACATGAATTGAATTATGAAACATAACGAAATACATATGAAAACATAAGAGACACATTTTATACACTCACAACCACAAGAATCTCATGAAACAGAGCCATTGCCTTTCATTAATTCTCTGTCAAAATTACACAGTGAAGAAACAGAGTTTCTTTCCCACAAGTCTCCCAGAAGTTACAAGCCAACCAACCCTTTGCAAATAGTTTGCATACAATATATAGAATGTGTAAAGAAGAGATAGAACGCCCAAGGGTTGGGGAGTTACTCCAATCATTGCAAAATGGAGATGGAGAGCCAACTATCAGCTACAAGTGCAGCGCTACAAACATGACATTTGGCTTGGGTGACCGTTTGCCTTCCTTCGCCACTTGGATAGAAGCCAATCTGGAGAAAAAACACTTTAAATTCCACCTTTGGTGCCAAAAAGCCGAAGTGTAGATGAGCGGGCCCACTTGGAGAAGTCACGAACTGAAATTTCGCGAAACGGAAGCAAATTGGGCAATTTTTCCTCTGTGCGCTGCGCTACTTTGGGGCCTGTTTTGGGGCACTTGTAGGTGTCCAAAATGTGCCCAAGTGAGCTTGTTGGAAATCCTGTCCTGTCTACTTTCTAACCCCACTAGAATTTTTGAATTTGGTGCTCATTTTCCCCTCCAAATCTCCATTCTCCCAAGACTGCTTCCTGTGTGTCAAAAAAGTGGCAGAGAGGCCATTTTTGGGTGTTTTTTTTGACCTTTTGGAGACTCATTTCTTGCCAAAATTTCTTGTTCAGGCACCAGTAGTCGTGATTTTCCATGCTGAATCCAAAAATGCAACCCATTCCTCATTTGGAGCTCTAGAATTTTAGCGCCGTGCCAGTGGCGTGGCGCACAGGGAGAAAAACCCTGTTTTTTGCCCAAAAATTTGTGAAGTGACCAAAAATTCCCCAAATTTCTTGAAATTTGGGCTGGAGGTTCCCTATGGGGTATTATGATGGGCCAAGGAAGCCTTAGCCAAGATTCGAAGCTGATCTTTCTCTTTTTCCTCTTTTGCCTTTCTTGTTGCTTTCCTCAATTTCGCCTTCAAACTCCTTATTCGGGCCCTTGCACTCATGTTTTGTGTCCTGTAACGATAAGCCATGTGTCTTAGTAAGGCAAGGTCCTGATCGGCCTTGTCCAGCAGCCTCTCCAAGTGCATGTTCACGCTCTCGAGATGGGCCTCCCGATCCTCATTGATCTCTTGCTCCAATGATGTGAGCTCAACTCTTCTCCTTTGAGCAGCTTGGCGATGCTCACGAATGTTTTGCAGCTCCATAATCACCTGCTGATCCTCAAGCTGCTTGTTTCTCTACTCCAGGTACTTCATGTTCCACTTGGCCCTCTCCAAGTCAAGGGATAAGGACTCAATCACTGATTGCTGCTCCTGGATGATCTCTGTAAGCTCTGCATTTGTTGGTTCTGCATCTGTCTCATCATCATGGAGGAGAACGAATTCGGTCTCTCGTTCACCTGATGGCCCTTCCTCCTGCACTGGCTCCTTACCCCTACCCTGCTCATGTGATGCCGATGTCGGAAGCGAGGCCCCTTCCACCCCAGGTGGAGATAACACTCGCTTTGCTGCTACAAATAAGGGTCTACTGCCTCTCTGATAGGTGATGTATACTGGCATAGTAGTAGTCTCATGTCGCTCATTCTAATGGGATGGGCCACCTATCTCATGCTATACCTCTGATACTACCTGTGGAGCGCTGAAGAAGTCATGGGAGATGAAGTCCTCCCAAGAAATACCCTGCAATCCCAACTGATGGTCCACCAAAATCCGGATAAGAGCAAAGTGATAAACACTGTTGAGCTGCTGTCGAGGGGTCTTGTGCTGCATGAAATTTTTCATCCTCTCTATGTTCCCACAAATAAAAAATGGGAGGTTCATCATTTGTACCCTGGTAAAGTGCATGAGCAACCTGATGTGATAGGCATAAAGGTGAGAAAACCTCCCCTCACAACTGAAGTACTTCATGATCAGTTTCATGAGCAGAGCATACTCATCTCTCAAAAATCTGAACGGCAAAACTCTTGTGAGCTGACTCAAACAACTGGCCTTAATGTAAGGCTCATAATGATGCCTCTCCACCTTCTTCTTCTTATGCCACTGTTCTCCAATGTTTGGTATGCCTGTTGCCACTGATATGGTTTCAGGTGTCAATGTGAAAGTGACCCCAGCCAAGATAGACTGTCCTCCATGTAGGTGAAGTGCAAAAAGACGGGCCAACTCATGATGAACTCTGACATTTGCCACCCTCTGACAAAATTCAAAACATGCTAAGTGCTGGAAACATGACATAGCAAGAGGGCATGCCTGCAACTCGGTGAGGGTGTTTGGCTCATCTCTAACATGCTTGCCACTCCGGTGATGTCTCCTAGGGGCCTGTTCTCCTGAGGCTGTATGACTGTGGGTCGTCTCCTCATATTCTGATGAAACCTCAGATGCCATGACTGCTGTTTTGTAAACTGAATTTAGGCTTCCCTTTGATTATAGTGAAGCTGGTAGTTGCTTTGACAATCTGCCACCAAGGGGACAATTAAAAAGGGAGCATTAGGATGGGGGATAATATAATGGGAATAGGGGTTTATAGGAAAATTTTATTTAGGGATATACAAGGGGTTTTGGGGTATTTTGATAGGGTAGTGTTTGTGTTGTTGGAAAGGTAGGGTTTGGGTTTTTTGAGCAATAGGAGGAGGGGGAAAGGGAGTATGATTTTAGTAGTGTTAGGGTAGTGATTATGGGGAAAATGGCATAGGGGAATGAGTAATAGGGGTAGGGTAGGAAAAACACCTTGGCAGCAATATCACTGTAGCACAAACCCTAGCATCATGGTTTTCTTGATGTCTTCTTGTGTTTGTTTTATAAAATTTTTTTGCATTTGATTATAATCATAAAACCATCGTATCTCTTTCAAATTTGATGCACAAGTGGAGGTAGGTTGCCTACCTTGCAATTGGATGAGCTCCACAAAATTTTTTGAGTGAAATTGGTAAGTTCTGGGCGCTTTGCCCCTGTGCACCGCGTGCAAAGCCCAGTGCACCGTGCCAGTGGTGATTTTAAATGGTGGGCAGGCTCTGTGTGCGCCGCGCCCGGTGAGTGCACTGCGCACCCAGAAATCGCCCCAAGCTGCTCCAAATCGCTCCAACCTTCAACTCACGACCTTGCAACCTTCCTCCAACGCCTTGCTTGCACAATGAGTTTGTTTTATGATGATATTTGTGTATATAGGCTTGGAGGTCATATTTTTAAATTAACTTTAAAAAAAAAAAACCCACTTTTCTAATGTCTTGTTCAACACCTTTCACTAACTTTGATATAACCCTGATTTTCATCTTTTCTCTGAATTTTGGGCTCAAATGATGAAATTTTCGACACTTTTTGCAGGGATCACATGACAGAGCATCTGGTCATGGGAATCATGACTGCACCTGAAGGAATCAACTGTCGACTCTTTTTGAACATTTTGTCACAAATGACACTATTTGACTTTTCTTCAAAACAGAGTTTTGAAGAATAGTCGAAGTCTATCATCATGATGATGAAACTCTGCGGATCATTACTTTGCAAGAACATCCCTCTAGCCTGCATGGATTTACTAGACATATTAAAGACCAAATTGATCAATCCTTAGACCTAATGACCAAAAATGACCTTTGTCCATTGAAGGACCAGACCTTGACTGTTAAGGACTTTTTGATTATTTGACACAAAGACATAAGCCAGCAGGAGCCAGACATGAGGGGAAATGACTAGCATGACCTTCTCCATCAGATTATGGCATGCCCCTAGCGGAATGCAGCTGAGTGAATGGAGCGGGACACCTAAAAAATGAAATGCATAAAGAGTTTTGATCTCTGACAGAGGACTGACCAGACCGACTCTAACATTGGCTCCAATAGGGGATGGTAGCTCCTTGGAGGTGCCAAGAACAGCAGATCTCTGGAGGAGCTAGACAGTGCCTTTTGTCCATTGGGTTATGGAGTCATCATTTCGACTACAACATAGGGCTCTGACTTATTTATGAAACTGAAATGACCAAGAAATTGACACAAACTTGACATTGAAATGACTCAAAAACTGACTCGATAGACTGAAACCAAACTGAAATAAAAATGGTATTTACAATGACAATGGAAGCAACGTTAATAAATTAGCAGTGGTACCACTTGAGCAGCCGACCATTGATCGACCCTCCAGGACAATCTTCCCCATTCATTTCCTTCAGAAGAAAGGCATTCTGACCCCTATATGCTGCAATCTTGAAAGGATTTCCAAAGATTCTTGAACTTTCCGTGCTTACCTTTCTCTTCATTCCTTGCATCCCACTTTAGCACTACATCATCCAGTTGAAATCTATCTGCCTTTGCTTTTCTGTCATAGATTTTCTTTATTTTCTCCTGCAACTTGGATGTGTTACTGAAAACTTCTTCTCTTGTCTGCTGCAAGTGGACCATTTGATTCAACCTTCTCTGCATGGGATCTTCTTCACTTCCTGCCTCTTGAAGAAGTCTAACTACCGGGGTAGCAAGAGAGGTGGGAAATACTGTGTCAACTCCATAAACAAGCTCAAACGGTGACGTACCAATGGATTTTTTATGACTGATCCGATTTGCCCAAAGCGCATGGACCAACCTCTTATTCCATCTCTTTTTATTTATTTCCAGCAGCTTCTTGATGATGTTGACCAATGATTTATTTGAAGATTTCGCCAATCCATTGCCTTGCGGATGATAGGCAGTTGAGTGACCCAAAATGATGTGATATTTATGACAAAATTCTACCATCCTCTTTGACTTGAAAGCTGCTGCATTATCGGTGATTAACTTATTCGGACAACCAAAACGAGACATGTTATTTTTAAGGAATGAAATGATTACCGTATCTGTAGCTTGTCTGGTGGGAGCTGCCTCAATCCATTTTGTGAAATAGTCTGTCGCTGTAAGGATCCATCTATGCTGTCTGGAAGAAGCGGGATGAATTCCCCCAATGAAATCCAATCCCCACTACTGGAAAGGAGCGCTCACCTCAATAGGATTAAGTGGCAAAGGTTGTAATTTCTGTTTCCCTTCGAAAATGTGACATTTATGACAGCGCTTGACCATCTTGTACACATCGGCAAACAATGTAGGCCAATAATATCCTGCTCTCAAAATTTTGTTCACTGTTGACTTCCAAAAAAGGTGACCACCACACTCTCCTCCGTGGAAATCTTCCATGACTTTCTTTGCCTCCTCTTCCACCAAAAAATTTAACAAAATGCCATCGAGATCTTTCCAATACAGCGCAAAATTTAGAATGCAAAACTTGGTAGCCTTCGACTTGAGTGTTCTCGCTTTGTTTCTAGTCATGCCGGGCGGTGGTGATAGATTTTTTAGCACATATATTATATCTTAATACCATGGGGACAGAGAAAACATTTTAGATACCTGAATGGATGATATTTCCTCATTCTCATCGGACATGGCAGTGATCAGATTTATTTCCAAGGCATGCAAGTTTGATTCGGCCATTAACTTTGCCAACCCTTGTCCATTGACCAACTTTGTGGGCTTTATTTCCACATCATATTCCAGCAAGGCTGCAATCCATTCACCTCTTCTTCGTTCCGGATCGGTCTGCACTAAAACATCCTTTACAGCAACGTTAGGAACATAGGCCAAAATGTGAGAATGTAGAATATATACCCGGAAATCCTTCAATGCCTTCACCAGTGCTAGGGCTTGCTTCTCAATGATGTTATACTTTAACGCTGCATCTCTTATAGCTCTGCTGAAGAATGCAATGGGTTTTTCATGATCATCTCTTTTTTGCAATAATACCACTGCCATAGTGTGCTCAGAAGCAAATGAAAACAATATGAAATCCTGAGTGTAGTCCGGGCTGACTAGAACTGGAGCTGAAGAAAGGGCTAATTTGACCAAGTTGAAAGATTTTACAGCCTCTTCTGTCCATTTCACTTGGCTGTCCTTCTTGAGCATGTTGGTCATCTCTCTTAAGTGTTCAGCAAGATTAGGCACAAAGCGACGCAGAAAATTCATCTTACCATTGAACGATTGTATCTCCTTTTTATTCCGGGGCAGATTGATTTGCTGAATTGCTTGCACACGTGCTGGGTCAATACGAATGCCATCCTTTGAAATGATGTGCCCAAGTAATTTTCCTTCCTCCATGGCGAAGAAGATCTTCTTAGGATTCAGCGATAAACCGTATTTTCTGCACTTTTGAAAGACAGTTTTTGGATGATGCATGTGCTCTTCATCAAATTTGGAAAACACCGTCAAATCATCCAGGTACACCACCAAAAACACATCCTTCTCATTCGCAAAAGCCAAGTCCATTGCACGCTGAAATGTGGCAACTGCATTCTTTAAGCCGAAAGGCATTTTGGCATAATGAAAGGTTCCCCACGGAGTGGTGAATGCTGTCTTGTCTTGGTCATCCTCATGGACAGAAATTTGGTTATATCCAGAATAACCATCAAGCAGTGACATACGAGATGCCCCCACTACTCGATGAAGGATATGGTCCATTTTGGGCAGTGGATAGTTTTCCTTCAATGAGACTTTATTTAGATTTCTAAAATCAATGCAGAAGTGGATCTCACCTGTCTTCTTTCGTACGGGCACCAAGTTAGAGATCCAATCTGAAAATCTGATGGGCACAATGATACCTGACTTGTACAACCTGTTTACCTCTTTTTCAATAGATGGCAGCAACTTTGGATTTATCCTTCTCAGCTTCTGTCTAAATGGTTTTTGATTGGGCTTGATGGGTATCGTGTGCTGAATAATATTGGTATCATAGGTCTTTAAATCAGAATAGTCCCAAGCAAACACATCTGCAAATGAAGCCATCAAACTGATATATTTGTCCTTGATCTTTGGCGGCAATGCTTTAGACAATTTTACCAACTTAGGATTGGCAGCTGTTCTGATGTTGACCTCTTCTACACCCTTCTCTGTTGGCTGTAATGTTGGCTTGCGGGCTACATCATCCTGATCAAAAAGTTCTTCTAGAGGTATCAAGCCTTTAGGAATAATGTTATTCTTCAGCTGCAACACGTCCATTTCATTGATCTACACTTCATCTGTACCATTCCATTTGCCATCGTCGTTTTCTACATCAATTGAGGTTTCTTTGAACTTGCCTTTGTTTAGCAGAAAATCCTTAATCTCCTCATCATCTTGAAACACTTGCCAATATCGCTGATTGTCTGGAATGGTTGGACGATGCTTGACATGGATTTCAAATTTATTGCTGGAGTTCATGGGGATCTTCAAACTACTTACTGCCTTGGCAAGGGCATCAACAATACTATTTTGTATACGAGGCACACATGTCAAGGTGTATTCTGAAAATAATTTTAAGATGTCTAAAACTGCATTACGGTAGGCCCGCATCCTAGGATGCTTTGCTTGATACTCACCTCTGACCTGCTTTATTACCAATTCGGAGTCGCCATATACTGAAATCCTCTTAGCATCCAGCTTTCTAAGAATCTTCAGGCCAGCAATCAGAGCTTCATACTCAGCTTCATTGTTTGAACACTCAAAGGCCAGCTTGTAAGAGAAAACCCTCACGCTGCTAGGCACTTTGTTTGGGGCGGAGAAAGGACTGCGTACCCAAATTCCAATTCCAGCGCCACAATTTCCTACTGCTCCATCAAAATTCATGGTCCACAAGCCTTCTTCCTCCTCTTGTAAGTGCTGGAAATCTGTTTGCTGTGCCTTGTTTGCTTGCTGTCCATTACTTTCAGCTGATTCCCCAACATTTTTATGCTTTTCTTGTCCTTCTTTCTTCAAAATTTCTCTGAAATTTTCTGTTATTTCCGGAATATCATCTGCTTCTACTATCTGACTATCTATATCATTTAAACTATCTGAAAACAAAACAAAAGACTCTAAATCTGTATGTACATAGTTAATAGGATGATTTATAGGTTTCTCCTTGCTTGTGATCATATATTTCATTTTTTGTTCCCGATATAATTTCCTCATTTGTCCAAACACCAGGATTGTTGCATAGGAGAAATCCAACTGTAGTTTCCCTTTCAATTTCGCTACCCAAGACCTGGAAAGAAGCATGCCAAACCTTGTAGGAATATCTGCTACCACCACGTCCATCAAAACATTTTTCATGGGAAGCTGATCCAAACTCACAACCAAGTCTTTAATGATTCCTATACACCTCACTCTGCTGGAATCAAATGAATAGAGATCGTGGTACTGTCGGGTGATGTCCAGACCGAGCTTATCCATGATAGCCTTGGGCATGAGATTGTGAGAAGCTCCGGAATCGAACATGGCATTATGTAACACAAAATCATGCAATCTTAAACTAATATAGAAGGGTGGCACATTGCTGTCAGGAGACTCACCATTCGATGCTGGTCCAAAAATCATTTCAGGTTGATCATCTTCTACATTTACCATGTCGGACATTGGGTCCAAATTCAACATTTTAGATATCTGTCCTCTAGAATTGCTATTCTTCACTATTTCAGTCAAGGGGATGGATACCTTCAACTTAGAAATCTCATTCTCTAAGCTAAAAGCGGGAGTCTTTTCTACCTCTTTGACTGGGATCTCTTTCTTTTCTTTTTCCTTTGACGCAACTTGCTGCTATGATTGTTCTGCTGATTTTGATTTGCTGCTCTCCGGACCAACCGCCTCCTTTCCTTTTCTTTGTATATCTGATGAATCATTCTTTGCTGTTTCAACCTCCTTCTTTTTCTGAATTGGTTTGGCTGGCACATCTCTGTTTCTAAGTGAATATCACTGCTGCTGTGCGGACAGAGCATTCATATACCCCCTTTGATACTCCTCTGATTCTTCTTCTAGAACAGTGTCACTAGCTAGAATGAAATCCGTGTCTTTGTGTGCAGCTGAACTCACTGCACATTCTTCTTCTTCGGTAATGTAAGTAGGCAGCTCATCTGGAGTAAAGAGGTGGTTTTCTTCGCCTATTACATTCCCGTCCTCATCTGACTCTGGTCCATGCACAAAATTCTGCTGCAAAGGTGTTTGTACCGGCTGTTGTGCTGTCTGCTCTTGGGTTCGCTGATCTCTCTGTCTTATTCTATATTGTGGCTGTTGTTGGCCACGGAAGTTAGGATTTCTAACTTGTGGCTCAGGCTTGTCAAGCTTCACCCTTTCAAGCATCTGCTCTACCTTTTTGAGTAGTTGATCCATTGAAGAAGACTCTTCTTTCACAGTGATTTTCTTTTCTACTTTCGCTCTAGCTCTTTTGGACAGCAGGTTTGCTTCAACGCTGACCGCAATTTTCTGCATGTCTTCCATTGTGGCCGGTTCTCTCTCTTAATTGGTAGGCCATGTCAACATCAAAACCATCTAGAAATTTCATCATAGCTAGTCCCACAGGTGGCTTTAGATGATCTGGAATCTCGTTGTAAACTGAATTGAATCTGACACAATAATCTTGGACCGACTCACCAGCGTTTCGTTTGATTTGTTCATATTCAGCCAGAATTTGAAGGGGATTCTTTTTCACTTCCCATCGATTTAAAAATTGTCTTTGTAGTTCGGCCAAGGTAGTGATACTTGCTGCCGGCAAACCTCTGAACCATTTCCTCACATCACCTGCAAATGTCTGTACAAAGAGTCTCATCGCCACGTTCTCTGCATCGATCTCATGGAGTTCATAGAAGTCTGCCATTTTGTCTACATGTTGCTGAGCAGTAATGTTGTTAGGAGTTCCATCAAAAAATGGGATTTTAAGTTGATAATTCGTTGGCATATCATCCAGAACTTGGGGCAGAACAAGGGGTGCGAAACGGGAAGCCATCATTCTCGATGGATTTGGCCTTGGAGGTGTTGGAGGAGTGTGAACAGTTTGTAAGGGGCTAGCAATTGGAGTTTGGGGCTGTGTTGCAATATAATTATCAATTAACCTATTAGCTCTTTCTGTTTTGAGGTCTACAAGAAATTGCGGATTGGGGACAGTATAATCAACAACCCTTTCGGATTTAGACTCAAACAATGATATCTCAAACCGTTTGTCAAACTCAAGCTCTTCAAGATACTCAAAAATGTCAGGACATGAATGGGATTTGAACACGGGAGTTATGGTGCTTTCTTGATGAAGGAGTCTTGGGATCAAATTGCGGTTTTCGTAGATATGAGGAGGATCCGGGTCTGGATTGGTTCTGGTATATCATCTCGAAGCCAGCGTGCTATTGAGAAAAATCACAGGACACAACCAACTTACTTAACCTTTCCAATCCTAAGCTCATCATCCGGAAGCTTAGAATTATTATGAAACAAGGGGATTTGATTTCAGTTTTCCCCCAGCGGAGTCGCCACTATGTTAGCACCTAAATCTTCCTTAGGCTGAAGGAAGGCAAAATCAGGGTAACCACAAACCACGCTCAGTCTGGTAGCTAGCCCTACCAGAATAGGAGAGGGCTCTCTCCGAGTCACGCTCAGTAAATAGGTAAGAAAAAAATGGTCTGAGATGACTTACAATGAAATATTTATCTTAGGCTAGTAAGTGAATATGGATGCAAGAAACAATTTGTATGAATGACCGAGCTTCTGGGATGGTATAGGACCAACGCTCAGCAAAGAACAAAGAATTTAATACAAAAGCATAGATTATTCCGTGAGGCAAGGCAGGTGGAAAATGTAGCAATTTAGTTTGAGGTAACGCGGAATGAATAGATTGCAGAAGAAAGTGAAAAGGGAATAGTTACATGAATCCTTTTCAACAGAAGAAAAACACTGAACATGAAATTTTCCCACAGGCAGAGCAATAAAATTGAATTCTACCTAATCTCACTCAGAAAATTTCACTGGAAATGAACATGAATTGAATTATGAAACATAACAAAATACATATGAAAACATAAGAGACACATTTGCTACACTCACAACCACAAGAATCTCATGAAACAGAGCCGCTAACTTTCATTAATTCTCTGTCAAAATTACACAGTGAAGAAACAAAGTTTCTTTCCCACAAGTCTCCCAGAAGTTACAAGCTAACCAACCCTTTGCAAATAGTTTGCATACAATATATAGAATGTGTAAGGAAGAGATAGAACGCCCAAGGGTTGGGGAGTTACTCGAATCATTGCAAAATGGAGATGGAGAGCCAACCATTAGCTACAGGTGCAGCGCTACAAACATGACATTTGGCTTGGGTGACCATTTGCCTTCCTTCGCCACTTGGATAGAAGCCAATATGGAGAAAAAACACTTTAAATGCTGCATTTGGTGCCAAAAAACTGAAGTGTAGATGAGCGGGCCCACTTGGAGAAGTCGCGAACCGAAATTTCGCGAAACGGAAGCAAATTGGGCAATTTTTCCTCTGTTCTCCGCGCTACTTTGGGGCACTTTCAGGTGTCCAGAATGTGCCAAAGTGAGCTTTTTGGAAAGCCTATCCTGTCTACTTTCTAACCCCACTGGAATTTTTGAATTTGGTGCTCATTTTCCCCTACAAATCTCCATTCTCCCAAGACTGCTTCCTGTGTGTCAAAAAAGTGGTAGAGAGGCCATTTTTGGGTGTTTTTTGACCTTTTGGAGACTCATTTCTTGCCAAAATTTCTTGTCCGGGCACCAGTAGTCATGATTTTCCATGCTGAATCCAAAAATGCAAACCATTCCTCATTTGGAGCTCTAGAATTTTAGCGTCGTGCCAGTGGCGCGACGCACAGGGAGAAAAACCCTGTTTTTTGCCCAAAAATTTGTGAAGTGACCAAAAATTCCCCAAATTTCTTGAAATTTGGGCTGGAGGTTCCCTATGGGGTGTTATGATGGGCCAAGGAAGCCTTAGCCAAGATTCGAAGCCGATCGTGCTCTTTTTCCTCTTTTGCCTTTCTTGTTGCTTTCCTCAATTTTGCCTTCAAACTCCTTATCCGGGCCCTTGCAATCATGTTTTGTGTCCTGTAACGATAAGCCATGTGTCTAAGTAAGGCAAGGTCCTGACCGGCCTTGTCCAGCAGCCTCTCCAAGTGCATGTTCACACTCTCGAGATGGGCGTCCCGATCCTCATTGATCTCTTGCTCCAATGATGTGAGCTCAACTATTCTCCTTTGAGCAGCTTGGCGATGCCCATGAATGTTTTGCAGCTCCATAATCGCCTGCTGATCCTCAAGCTGCTTGTTTCTCTGCTCCAGGTACTTCATGTTCCACTTGGCCCTCTCCAAGTCAAGGGATAAGGACTTAATCACTGATTGCTACTCCTGGATGATCTCTGTAAGCTCTGCATTTGTTGGTTCTGCATCTGTCTCATCATCATGGAGGAGAATGAATTCGGTCTCTCGTTCACCTGATGGCCCTTCCTCCTGCACTGGCTCCTTACCCCTACCCTACTCATGTGATGCCGATGTCGGAAGTGAGGCCCCTTCCACCCCGGGTGGAGATAACACTTGCTTTTCCGCTGCAAATAAGGGTCTACTGCCTCTCTGATATGTGATGTATACTGGCATAGTAGCAGTCTCATGTCGCTCATACTAATGAGATGGGCCACCTATCTCATGATCTGCCTCTGATACTACCTGTGGAGTGCTGAAGAAGTCACGGGAGATGAAGTCCTCCCAAGCAATACCCTGCAATCCCAACTGATGGTCCACCAAAATCCGGATAAGAGCAAAGTGATAAACACTGTTGAGCTACTGTCGAGGGGTCTTGTGCTGCATGAAATTTTTCATCCTATCTATGTTCCCGCAAATGAAAAATGGGAGGTTCATCATTCACACCTTGGCAAAGTGCATGAGCAACCTGATGTGATAGGCATAAAGGCGAGAAAAACTCCCCTCACAACTGAAGTACTTCATGATCAGTTTCATGAGCGGAGCATACTCATCTCTCAAAAATCTGAATGGGAAAACTCTCGTGAGCTGACTCAAGTAACTGGCCTTAATGTAAGGCTCATAATGATGCCTCTCCACCTTCTTCTTGTTATGCCACTGTTCTCCAATGTTTGGTATGCCTGTTGCCACTGATATGGTTTCGGGGGTCAATGTGAAAGTGACCCCAACCAAGATAGACTGTCCTCCATGTAGGTGAAGTGAAAAAAGACAGGCCAACTCATGATGAACTCTGACATTTGCCACCCTCTGACAAAATTCAAAACATGCTAAGTGCTGGAAACATGACATAGAAAGAGGGCATGCCTGCAACTCGGTGAGGGTGTTTGGCTCATCTATAACATGCTTGCCACTCCGGTGATGTCTCCTGGGGGCCTGTTCTCCTGAGGCTATATCACTGTGGGTCTCCTCGTCATATTTTGATGAAACCTCAGATGCCATGACTGCTATTTTGTAAACTGAATTTAGGCTGCCCTTTGATTATAGTGAAGCTGGTAGTTGCTTTGACAATCTACCACTAAGGGGACAATTAAAATGGAGCATTAGGATGGGGGATAATATAATGGGAATAGGGGTTTATAGGAAAATTTTATTTAGGGATATACAAGGGGTTTTGGGGTATTTTGATAGGGTAGTGTTTGTGTTGTTGGCAAGGTAGGGTTTGGGTTTTTTGAGCAATATGAGGAGGGGGAAGGGAGTATGATTTTAGTAGTGTTAGGGTAGTGATTATGCGGAAAATGGCATAGGGGAATGAGTAATAGGGGTAGGGTAGGAAAAACACCTTGGCAGCAATATCACTGTAGCACAAACCCTAGCATCATGGTTTTCTTGATGTCTTCTTGTGTTTGTTTTATAAAATTTTTTTGCATTTTATTATAATCATAAAACCATCGTATCTCTTTCAAAGTTGATGCACAAGTGGAGGTAGGTTGCCTACCTTGCAATTGGATGAGCTCCACAAATTTTTTTGAGTGAGATTGGTAAGTTCTGGGTGCTTTGCCCCTGTGCGCCGCGTGCAAAGCCCAGTGCGCCGCGCGCAAAGCCCAGTGCGCCACGCCAGTGGTGATTTTAAATGGTGGGTAGGCTCTGTGTGCGCCGTGCCTGGTGAGTGCGCTGCGCTCCTGTCTGTGTGCGCCGCGTGCCCAGAAATCACCCCAAGCTGCTCCAAATCGCTCCAACCTTCAACTCA
The DNA here is from genome assembly GCA_031772625.1 of Pinus tabuliformis. NCBI lineage: Eukaryota > Viridiplantae > Streptophyta > Pinopsida > Pinales > Pinaceae > Pinus > Pinus tabuliformis. Next base: position 1,191,362,946 of record CM062816.1, on the reverse strand, counting down.
CGACCTTGCAACCTTCCTCCAATGCCTTGCTTGCACAATGAGTTTGTTTTATGATGATATTTGTGTATATAGGCTTGGAGGTCATATTTTTAAATTAACTTAAACCAAAAAAACCCACTTTTATAATGTCTTGTTCAACACCTTTCACTGACTTTAATATAACCCTGATTTTCATCTTTTCTCTGAATTTTGGGCTCAAATGATCATATTTTCGACACTTTTTGCAGGTATCGCATGACAGAGCATCTGGTCATGGGAATCATGACTGCACCTGAAGGAATCAATTGTCGACTCCTTTTGAACATTTTGTCACAAATGACACTATTTGACTTTTCTTCAAAACAGAGTTTTGAAGAATAGTCGAAGTCTATCATCATGATGATGAAACTCTGCGGATCATTACTTTGCAAGAACATCCCTCTGGCCTGCATGGCTTTACTGGACATAATAAAGACCAAATTGATCAATCCCTAGACCTAATGACCAAAAATGACCTTTGTCCGTTGAAGAGCTAGACCTTGACTATTAAGGAATTTTGATTATTTGACACAAAGACATAAGCCAGCAGGAGCCAGACATGAGGGGAATGACTAGCATGACCTTCTCTGTCAGATTATGGCATGCCCCTAGTGGAATGCGGCTGAGTGAATGGAGCGGGACACCTAAAAAATGAAATGCATAAAGAGTTTTGATCTTTGACGGAGGACTGACCAGACCGACTCTAACAGGTGCAACATGCACTCGTAGGTGAAACTGAACCAATACGAGGTAAGGATCTATCCCAGTAGCCAACGCAGAGCAAACATGGTGAGCAATGTTGTTGATCACATGGAAGGGATCTAGTAGCATGCATGTCATTGAGCGCACGCATGCGATCCAACCCATTCAACACACTCACCAAGGTGAAGACAAGAAACAAGTCCAATTGGGGTTGAACATGTACTTTGACATGTTGATGTGCATGACCACCAGCACACACTTGAAGATTAGCATGGACACTATGTATCAGTGTGTTTCCGGTTCAACTGTACCCAAGAAGACCATGCGCATGTTAGCAGACGAGTTGGATGAAGGGGCCGAACTAATGCACCAGTTGCAACATAGGCAAGAGTTCGCTTCAGCAAGATGTTACCATGAGGTACTTGCACACCATCACCGACGACCAAGCTTGGCATCAGCTCACTAGCTTCACCATCACAAGCATGTCAAAGAGTTGGTCTCACCACAACGTTCTGAGTGTCAATTATGTCTTGCAAGGCTTTCTCAACCCATGTTGTCTCACATGAGAACATGTGCATTGTAATGTTGAGTCATGTCAAGTGTAAGTCGAGTTTCAATAGTTGGATGTAACAATCATAGAGTAGGTGAAGAGTCATGAGGGTATTTGAACTGTCACGAAGGGGAATGTCAAGGGTCACCCCACCCTTTGCTATAAATAGTCCCTCATAACTCATTGTATGGGATTTTGGTCAGCTAAGCTTCTAATAAGACTATCTTGAAGAAGACTTGGACAGTATTATAACGTACCTTGGCTTCTCCACTACACGGAGCTAGTACATATCTTTGGAGGAGCAGGCAGATGTGGCTGTAACGTTCTACTGATAGGGCTAGCAGGTTTACATGGTGCATTGTATGATTATGACTTATAGTTCTTTATATAATAAAGCCAACACATTTTCATGCATATGTTATTATTGTAATTGGATTGCTCCAGTTGCTTTAATGATATATGTTGTTTAACTTATGTACTTGTGTATGAACTGATTCACATGAGATTATATGAATCTTGTTATTAATGTGTTACATATGTTGTTAATGTTGTCACCATCCGTGTCGATAGCTCTGCTGGATACCAGACAGACCTTTCTATGAACCTTGTTATATCAACCATCACACTCATCTCGAACTGATCCATGAGTGTTGTTCATGTTATCTTACCTTATATGTTGGTACTGATGCATCTGTGTCAATTGCTCTGCCGGAAGTTGTGCATGTCCTTTTTGTGTGTGTGTTCCTAATCGAGTTGGGATTGATCCCTTTCAACCTAGAACTCACCTTCACCTTCCTCTCCCTTTGAAGTGTTGGAAAATCTCATACTCATTCCTTGACTCACTGCATCAGTCACACCCTTGCTAATGACAGAGTTATCTTACTTGCCTCTATGTGACATCGCGGTCAAGGCATTACCTTATGACCCACTGCTCGGACTCCTACAACAAATAGTCTAAGGTTTAATTGGGACTACTTACTAGGGATACCCCCTTGACATGTTGGTGGGTCCAACACCATCAACATTTATGGTGCTAGAAGGAGGGCCTGATGATAAGCAGTGTCCTCTCATCTAGTTTTGAACCTTTTCATATCTTTCATGGAATGTTGCATTCTTCTTCCCCTGAGGTGTTTTTCGAATTGTGAAGATGTCTCCATCTCGGGGGATCTTTTCAATCTCTTGTCCACTCACACGTACGATGGTAAAGGTGAAGTGGCGTGGCTTGAGCACTTGCATAACTTCCTTTCCATGATTTATGAGGAAGATGAGTTTACTGACGAACAGGTCAGTCTGCTGCTTGCATTCACACTTCACGAATCCCCATTTCGTTGGGTGCTCAGCCTACCAGCTGACATCGTGCACTCATGTGAGAACTTCTGTGATCTTATTGAAGACGCCTTCCGTAATTTTGATCCAGACCATCTTGACCGGAAATTGTTATAGCAATGGAGGGCTCCGCATGAATCCATTATTGATTTTTGGCAGTGCTTCCGTGACTTACAGTTTCAAGCTCCGAGGAGCGAGATGAAGTTCACTTATCTCTGGGACCAGTTCGAGTACTGTCTTAAGAAATCTGCCCATCCCAAGAGAAAGCTTGATGTCAAACCTCTCAACCTTCTTCGTTGATGGAGATGCACAATCCCATGCGGGAGCATGCACTGTCTCAATGGACTGTCTGCCTCCCTTTCATTCAACAGTTCCACCATCACCCAGTGATGCTGAGGATCATGTTCACACATCTATTCATTCTTCACACCCTCCCAACATCACTCCACTTAATTTTTGCGCAGAGTTGGTTGTGTGTCCTTCGAGTCCCCATATGCATTCTTTTATTCGACCTTCATCTTCGCACCCAAGTGTTCCTCTGGATGATGTTGTCTTGTGTTCATCCATTTCGGACTCTTCACTTGTTGTGAATGAGGAATAACCCACTAACGGAGTTGGTGTTGCACAACCAACATGCTCTGTCATTCATGAAGAGTATGAGTGGGATTTTGAACATCAACACTCGGCAAAGGATGACTCCCTTCCATCTGAGCCCCCTATGTTCCTTCCTAGCTTCTTTGGTGAACCTGCCATCCATGATTTTGTATGCGTGTCTTCATCTACAGATGCACCCATTGTTGATCACTAGTAGGACTCACCGGATGCTAGTCCATCATTCGACAATGGAGAGGATAAGTTATTCATTAAAGATCCACTTGATCCTTCATCTGTCTTTTCCAGAAACATAGAGTATGCGTTCATTCACATTTCATCTACCCCTCTTTTTGATTCATTTGATCATGTGAATGTCGAAGAATTCATTGATTTTTCTGATCATGGCGGTCGTGATTCATTTGTTTCCATTTTTTATTACGATCATGAATCTATCACAGGTAATCTTTTGAAGCCACCAGTTTATGATGATCTACTTGATGATGAAGTTGAGACACCCAAGACTGTCGAGGAACTTCAACCTGAGCTGATGGTTATGTCAAGTCCTTTCTCTCTTGGGGTTAGTCTCACTTTCGATCATGAAACTATTTAATCACCCAAGGCTCCTCATCACTCATCTGTGTGCATTGAAGATCCATCTCACAAACAGATCACACTTCCTCCACTCTAATTGCACAATCCCATTGCTCTTGCATTGGAGGAGTCTTACATTTCAAGCACTCGTGCGTGACGCAATTTATCTTTGTTTCTTTCGTTTGCTTGCATGTCTTAGTAAAGAGTGTGCTTTTTCTTCAAATTTGCACATAATGTCACACAACACCATGATAAGTCCATGGACTGTCCATTATGCACATGCACTCACTTATGTCTTGTGGGCACTTTGAAACACAAAGTGTGGCTATCTTCACTTTCATATATTTCTTGTATGCTGGTTTGCACAACTGGGTTACTCGCGGACCAAGCCTTCATTCACATGGGTCTACTAATGCACTAGTGGCTGTATTGGAAGTATCACTTCACGTGATCAGGCCCATGCACCGTTAGTGTAGGAGTAGTAGTGTTTGCTTTTAGTTGTTTTCTTGCATGCTAGTTTACTTTCATGCTTTGTTTGCTTTGTTTGCTTTCTTTTTTGTTTGCTTGCTTTGCTATCATTTTTGCTTCTAATTTTACTTTTCTTTGTTGTTTGTTTTGTTTGTTCGTAGGTTAGTTTCCATGAAACCATGTGTGATTCATAAAACAAGCTGGTTAAAGTACAAGAGGTTTGTACAACTATCGCTACTTGGTTATCTGTCATCTTGCCTCTGTATGATGAACTTGTTACTCTTAGTCCATGATACGTCAAAGGAAAATATGTACTCTTCGAAGTAAACCTTGGTGTAAACACAACGCTTGCGCGCTAACTAGTGTCACCTTCTCTAGTCGATTATTTTGGGTTAACCCTTGTCAGCTCAATCAAGTAGAGTAAGGTGAGGGGGGAAACCTTAACGGGAATGTCAGAGATATAATAAACTACTTTTCTGTTGGAACAACCTCCTCTTTTCTCAATAAGTCAGGATCCCTCTTCTGCCTCTGAAATGAATAAGTGCTATGCACAATGAAAATGAAAAAAAAATGAAAAGTTAAAAAATTCAAAATGAAAAAAATGAATAAGGTGAAAGAAGAGAAAGGCTTCCTACGCAGGGAGGTGATGCAAATAACTCCATTGGGGTACTGGCAGGGCTCATTGGCAGCGGAGCCATGCTTGTGTTCCTATGTGACTCCACTGAGGTACAGTCCAAGCCTGCTGGTAGTGGAGCAACACCAGAGATGAAACTAAGACTTTGATGATTATACTACTTGTGCACCTATATACCCCTCAAACCCAATAGAAACAACTATGTTTCCTTGGCTTGGAATGTGTGTCAATTGACTAAGAGTCTAGAAGATGCTACATCTTAAAATCAAGTTAGTGTGAAACCAAGATGAGCTAAGAATTGAACAATACTTTCGGAGGTGTTAGACTTGCTTTTCATGAGCAAGATCCATTTAGAGAGTTGGAGTTCTACTAGTGTGTCGTCAAGTGTTGTAGCGGCTACAACCACCCTCCAAAATTTTTCCTTATCCTGTTTTGGAGCCTCCCTACCAAATTTCACAGCAACTTGCCTTGCTTTGTCAAGTCCTCAAGCATCCGTGTCTTTCTTGCTCAAACGCAACCTGTTGATCACAGTTTGTTCTTTTCCTTTCACAGGATGCTCACAGGACTTAGTCCAGCTGCAGTCTGAGCATATTCCCAGTGAAATTTGCGCATTTCTAGAGGGAAACTAGCCTTTCCCTCTAGGAATTGCGCAATTCCCTCTAACAGCCTGTTGGGCTCCAGGATTGCACAATCCTGCCAGTCAACCCTCCCAACAGGAATTGCGCAATTTTTCCCATCAACAGGTAGTTCAACCGAGGATTTGTGAAATCTGGGTAGCAGTCAATTGTTGGGCCCAGAAATTGCGCAATCCCCTTGGGCAGTCAGCCCAGCTTACAGTCAAGAATGTGCATTTTTCCCAAGAAGTTGAGCACTAGCATGCATGGACAGTTTGGTTGACCAGTTCCACCCAGGACTGAGGAAACTTGACTTGGATGCATGCATGACTTGATCTTCCTAGAATAGCAAGAGGTAACATGCAAAGGGAATCCCATGATTCAAGGAGCTATTTTTAGTAGCCAGGGGTTACATGCAAAGTTGTTTTAGAAGTTTCGCTCCAAGTGTCGTTTTTTCCTAGATTTGTGGCATGTGCGTGTTGAGAACAAACTTAATTATTCGATGCGTCAGAGCTCATTCATTCACATCAATCTTGGACCTATGACATTCCACATCATATCCAGGACTCTTCGAGACATTTGGCTCAACTATTCACAGGTAAGTGGCCTCAACTTGTCTTTTTCAACATTTTTGTTGCTTTTTATGTATTTGCTTGTGTGAGTGTTGTTTGCTTGATTTCTTTGAATGCCTGCTGTCATTTACATATATTCTAGCTTGTCCTAGCTCTATTTAAGTTTTCGTTGCTATCTCACTGTTGTTGCATGCATGAAACTGTTTTGCACAAACGTTGGCCCAACCGGCGAACGACCTCACGCACATGCATGTTGATCTATTTGCTCAATACTCCATTCATATTTTGCATGCACTATTTATCACTTCTACTATCATTTAGTGTCGCCATGCATTTCATCGACTAACTTGCTTTCAGTTGCCCGTCGGTGAGTCAGGCCAACCTTGGCCCGGTCTCTTCCATCACCAAGGCTGCATTGTGCAATTTGGAGAAGGAAGGTTCACTCTCCTCTCCAGATTTGTGCATTCTAGCCCAGCATTAACCTCTTGGACTGAATTATGAATTTATGGAGGTCAGTGGCTACTTGGCCCAAAAATTTGGGCAAATATGTCCCTGGGCCAGCAGTATTTCCCAGCTGGAATCATGCATTCCTCAATTCCAGCAGCCAACTGCCCAACTCGATTGCGCATTTTGCAATTTTAGCAGTCAGTTAGTCTCCCAGCATCCTGGATTGTGCTTTGTCCAGTCTTGGCAGTTGGTCTCCCGACCTCTCGGCCGAAATTGCACAACCTTCATGATCATTCACCCAGGTATGTTGCAAGTTAGCTGTCATGTTCATTTTGGTTTTCGACTGATAGATTGCTTGCTATGATTGTTTCCATGTCTCCAGGTATCATAGGTGTTCATCTTCCTCTCAGTAGTACAAGTATAATGGCTTCCAGGAGAGCAGAGATGGAGAAATTGTTAAGAGCACACTTGGGGATGTAGTTGATCAAGTGTCTATGAGCTTGCTTATTGACGAAGACAACAAGTTGTTTGTGGAAAAGGACATCAAGCAGCAACATCACAACGAGTAGCATCATGAACAACAACTGAAGGCAGCATACCGAATGCAGTGAACACAACGAATGCAAGAGGAAGGTTGTTGACAACATAGAGGTGGAGCAAAGTTGTAAGATTGTTATAGAAATTTTTGTGCCTTACAGCTATAAGCATGAAATTTCCATAATCCAAGGGATCCAAAGTCCCTAAAGATGTTGTTTCAGCTCCTAAAGGAACAAGGTCAACCAATGACAGCTTCTCCCAGAAGTTCTCCACCAAAAACCACTCAGAAACAGTCAATTCAGGATCAATTCAGAAGCTCCACTAGCTGCCTGCGTTGCAAAGCACCCAAATGCACTGGCTAGGTGCGTTGCAACGCACTTGGATGCACTACCAGGTGCGCTGAGCGGGAAATGACAAGTGGCAGAGTCATTCAACGAGGTGGAGAGACCATGGAAGTTTCCAGAATCTTCTCTAGTGACACTTTCCTCACTGAATTCGACCAAGTGATGAGTAAGAGGCTCTCAGTCTCCAAGTGGAAGCAAGAACTGACAGAGAGAAGCCACAAGTCAAAACATAAGTTGAATCATCCTCTCTACTTACATCTATATATGGATCCCTCATCCCAGAGATCCAGAGGCTGGAATTTTGTACTTTGCAGAGAATTGCTGTTGGTTTGAGATTGAGATTAGTACATTGGGTGATTTATGCTTTGTTGGAGGAGAGGAAGGGATTCCTTTGCTGGGAGGTAGATGCTGGATCGGAACTCACTTGGTTGTATCTCCTCTTGGACTTTCTCATTCTATCAATAAACTATTTGAGTTTCTCCTACATGCTGTGTATCAATGATGTTTTGTTATACTTGCATGTTTAGCTTAATCTGATCTTGAGCTTTTTATGAATGTATATCTGTATCTTCGTGTAGTTTCTCTCTCTTGTGATCTTGCAGGAATTCGGTGAAGCTGGGCCGGTAAGGGAGCAGGGAGCTGGGAGCTACTGAAGAGAGGAGCGATTGGATCGACAAACTAGCGGAAGACACAGGTTAGTTACATCCTTCCTCCTCATTTACATTTCATAAAGAAGAATACTCAATTAGTTTTCCTTGTTTGTTGCTAAGGCACTATCACACCTTAGAGTGGGATAGGGGCATTCCGAATGGATACTTTTCCCAACAACAAATTGGCGACTCCGCTGGGGATCGTATCTAGTTAGTCTATTTGTGTTTCTATTGTTGTTCTTCTCATAAACTCAGGAGTGTCGAATCGAACTGCATTTGCCATTTACAAATGCAAAGTAGAGATCTGCTACTCTAGTCCATTCACTGGGCCTGTTTTTATGATCTGAACAGCTGATCCACAAGTGCTCTAACATCCCTTTGTGATAGATCTTAGTCCTCCTTTAAATCATCCTCCTAATTGTACCTAATTGATAGCTTTTATCTGGCCAAAAACTGTAGATTAAACTGCAAACCGTGACCCAGAACCCAGAGACAATTCTTGTTTCTGCTTCAGCGCAGGCTCTGTGAAGAGGTTCTACATTTCAACGCAGGTCCTGAGAGGGCTACCTGCGCTGAATTTCAGTTTCTCTGTGCTGGGGGTGCGCTGATCAGCCCTTGCCTTGTGCAGCTGTGGTTCCCTGCTTCCTTTTGCTCAGTTTTATCTCTGTTTTTTTGCAGCCTGCTATCAGTGTGTGTACCTATCTGAAACCCCTTTTCTTTGCCTCAATTCCACCTCAGTTGTATAAAGAAAATGTATTTGTTCTTTGTGTATTTGTTACATCATTTGCAGTTTCCCATTACAAAAGTAAACTAGTCATACTGTCGCCCTTAGATCTAGACCTGTCGTAAGTGTCGTTTTGATCTTAGGAGTAAGTTTATTGCTGTTGACAGTTGATTGCGCTTTTACTTTTGTCTTTTGGTTTGAATTTGTGAATTTCTAGTGTCGAAACAAGTGTTTACTTCAAAATCATAAAGTGTCGTAATCGTCTTTTTGAGTTCAAAAAGAAACTTGTTTGTGTTTTCACTTGAAATCGAATTCAAATTTTGTACAACAACTTTCTTTTTAGGCATCAATATTAAGAAAGTGAAAACAAATACATGCATTTGTGCATTTTCATATTGATAGTTTGCATGCTTTGATTTAGGAAAAGTGCATTTACAGTGTGCTCTTTGCTCTTTGAGAAAAGATTGTGTCTTTCTTTTCCCCTTGTAGCTAGGATTTTCATTGTTGAAAAGAGATAAATGCTTGCTTATCATCTTTAGACTGCATTTAGGAATTGTATCATACATCTCGTGGTGATCCAAAAAGGCAAACTTCTAAGAAAGATCAACCTAAAATAAATTGAATGAACTTAACAATGCTTTGTAACTTAACGCACAACATAGAGGTCTAGGCTAGAGACGTGTTCCGGCGTCGTAAAACCTGGTGACTGTCGATCTTGCTGATGGTTGGGTGATTCCTCCTGAGAGACGATAAGCACCAGTACGGATTGTGCTCCCACGTACCATCGAGTATATATTGGGAGACCCCTATAGGCATAAAACCTTTATCCATAGGAAGCCGTGTCGACCGCCCTACTGATCGCAATGCACTGAACACAGCATTCGGGAAGATTGACTGCCCGTACCTTAAAAAGTATTCTGTGGTTTTGCGAAAAGTTTGGCACACCCTCTACCTAGAACTCCAGAGCAGTTCCTTTTGGCCTTTTTCAGACTCTATAACGGAAAAAGTCCATCCGAGCATTTGTCACTTCGGGCTCATTAAAATATCGAAGGCGACTAGAGTCATCTTTTGCTTTTTCTTGACTCTTTAAAATTGAAAAAGCAAGTTGTGTCTAAGCGTCATTAAAATTTATTTTAAACGGAATATTCATACCCTTCTTCCTGCGTTGATCTTTAGGTTGAGAAAATGGAGCCTACCAACCAAGGAATTCCCCTTGGTGGAAATCCTAGTCCCTTCTCCTCTTGGGGAGATGTTGGTGCGCCCCATATGGCCACATTGTCGCTTCCAGGACTAATAATTGGCTTGCCGGTCTGGCTCTTCTCAACCAATGTCGTTCAGAACACCACTATTCCTGAACAGTCGAATCAGCAGTTAGACCAGTCCAGAGTTACCCACCAGCCTTCTACTTCCTCTAATTCTTCTTCTCCTCCTTCCTCTTCGCTTGACGGGACTGGTAAAGATAAAAACCAAGTTCCTAAGGAGAAGAAGGAAAAGAAGAAGAAAGAGAAGAAGAAGAAGGAGCCAAAAGCGACTGGGGGAAAATGAGTGTCGTCTAACGAAAATCCACACACAGCACTGACTAGGCCTAAATCACCATGTGTCATATGCAAGGGAGACCACTTTCACAGAGATTGTCCCTGCATCCCTCGGATACTAAGGGACTGGTCTCCCCGTTTGCACAATTCGGTGGCGTCAACCTCTGATAGCCATGTTGAATGCACACCGTCAACTAGCGAAAGTGAAGTCCCTGGACAAAAAGGGAGAGCTAGATCTCCCTATAGACTGTGCGAAGGCAACCACGCCATCCACCGTTGTCCCTTCTTAGACGAAGCGAAAAGAGTTTTGGATGATCGTCCGGTTTCACCGTTACAACTTCCTCCTGGATATAAAAAACTCTTGCCGAGTCCTTCGTTAGTTGAAAATCCAGCTGGCCCGCTCAAGTGGTCAGCTGAAGCGCCGGTCATTGAAGATGAACCAGCTGAATCCATACCCGACGAAAGTCAAAAGGTCGAGGCGGCAGTTGACCCGGTCTTGCCTTCAGAGGTTTTATCTTCGAATGATACAGTCACTGAAGAGAACAAGGATGACACCATCCAAATTCTCTTCATCAACACAGACTCCGACGAGCATGGGGGCAATTCCCCCATTCCTTTATCGCAGGAAGGAATTTCGTCAGAGCGATACCCGGCCGTCTACTCGGTCCCACCTCCAAGCAATCTAGTTGTCTCCTTCGACTGGAACCAACTAGGCAGACCCCGTTTGCCAGCAAGCATACCATTCAGAATTATCGTCCAAATATATAGAATGGTCATGGCTGGAACTATCATTGATGAGGGGGCACCTGTGAGTATCCTTTCCTCTATTGCTTGGAAAGCGCTTGGTTCGCCATCGCTTTTGCCTGAAATGAGAAATCTGACAGGCTTTGATAAAGGAACCAGTCGACCTTTAGGGATCCTCCCCAATGTGCCCATAACATTGAAAGGGAAGACCGTTCAAATGAACGTGATGGTCGTTCAAGGACCCTTGGATTATAACCTACTCCTTGGATGAGACTATATATATTGCATGGGAGCCATCGTCTCCTCACTCTTTAGAGTAATGTGTTTTCCGCACGAAGGAAGAGTGGTCAAGCTCGTGGACCAGCTTTCATTTCCCGGATCACGCATCGCAAATAGTCATATACCGTCCCTAAATGGTCTCTTCACACAAGAAATGTCTCAACCCACGGTCCGTCCTCCCGATGAGCGCGAGTAATTCGGAGGGATATGACTGGAACCCAGGGAGCATGCGTCTTGGTCTGCTTCGGCAGGAAAACTTCGGGTATAGGGTAGGTTTCCGCGGGAGAATATGACTAGTTTGTACCCCGTCCGCCTTGGAAGAGGGGTTATTCTAGAATAAGATTCTTTTGTCAAAGTTATGTGTTTGGCGCTCGTTGTCACTCACCTTTGTCTATCTCGGTAGACATCGCCGAAGAAGTGTTTTGTTTGAAAGATTAATAAAACAATCTTTGGTAACCTGAAAGAGGTAGGCCTCTCCCGGTTAAACAAATGTTTTTCCTGCAAATTGAGGGGTAACCTTGAAACTCTATTTTATACCTGGGGGCATGCAAACCTTTTGGAGTGCAAGCAAGGGGCGACTATTTATTTTTAAAATTTTTAGGACCTCTAACCCTTTAAACTCGTAGGATTAGTCGTTTCCAAACTTGCATAACGAAAGGATGCGGGGCATAGCTTTGTAAGGCGCAAGCTCCATAAAAAATGGCATCTTACATGAGACATTCTTATCATATGACTGGATTATCGAGCAGTTTTAACGCATAGTTCATGCTCGTTAAAAAATAAACATAAGATCGAGCAGTTTTAGCGCATAGTTCATGCTCGTTAAAAAATAAACATAAAATCGAGCAAGCGTTTCAACCCGCGTTTAAGCTCGTTAAAAAATGAACTATCCTCCGGTAAATAACCACTGTGAATGTAACATTATCAGCCATTAAAGCCTTGGTCGTGTTTGCACCGTCACCTCCACTTTTCCATTGGCCGATCATTCACCTCCATTTGATTGTTTACCCATTTTGAGGAATAGCTGCGAAGAGTGATTTCACTAGCCATCCTTGTGACACTGCCGTGCTTGGAAAATTCCAACCCGTACCTGGAATCAGCTGCTACCCATTTTATCACTCGTTCCTCAAAAGACGAGTCTTCTTTAAGCTCTTTTCATCTGACTCGTAAAATATGAAAAGATTGCCGAGTTTTGGCCTTCCAGCTTGTTAAAGTGACCGGAAGTGCTATCCCTCCTCTAGATTTTAATCTTTTTGGACCTGAGGGATTATTGCACAAAAAGATCGAGCGCTTGTTTTGTTCGGCTCGTTAAAACTATCGAAAATTCATCCCTTCTGTAATGTTTTATACTTTTTCGGACTTAAGGGATTAGATGACGAAAAAGGACTTTTGGAGTTAACTTTACGTACCTTTTCAGACTCTCTAAAAATGAAAAGGACCGAGTTATCTTTGTCGTTAGACTCGTTAAAAAGATTAATAGCGACAAACTTGTCTTTAGACGAGAACGAGTTTCACTATCGCTAGGTTCATTAAAACATAGAGATGGGTTTGCCCGAAGGGAAAATTATAGAACAAGCATATGTTATCCTCCTAAAGCTTGAAAAAAATAAAGAGGTACTGGTCAGCAATGACTGGGGAAAATTGGGAAGAAACTCAAAGAACTTTTATTGGTAGCAAGTCGCTCTTGAACATGACACTTCCACTCCGTGCCTGAGTCAGGTTGGGTTGTTTCATTCACCGGTCACATCACCATGGTCTCGCCATACCATCCACCTTTGGGGTAAATGCTACCAATCCATCACACAAGTGTCGCCGATATGTTCAAGAGAAGTCATCCAGAGAAGTCAACCGTGTCCCATCCACTACCATACATTATCCTTCATTCTTTCATGACCGCCACCCTGAACCATATATCATCAGATCGTTTTCACCTCCATCAAAATCATTTGCTCCGTTCCGTGTCACTGATGTGGGATACATCAAGGCCCTCCTTTGACGGATCGCTTCTTGTCGACATCAGCTCATTATCCAAGAAGTTGATCTAGGAACACCCCCTTCAGTACTTTGAAGCTTGCATGCCTCAATGGCAAGTTTCTCACTTCCGACGACAGGTATACATCAATGACCTTCGACCGAAAGATTTTGCATGGTGTTCGACGCCAAGTCCTTTATTCACACCATGTGAATTGTACTGCAGTACCTTGAGGGTCATTATCATTATCGGTGATTCCTCTCGCGCTTGTTAACAGTTTACATCATTGACTGGTAATCAAGCGATGTCTTTCCATGTTCGACTTCAAAACATTTCTCACATGGATCGACTTGTACTTAGAGTGAAGATCGGACGAGATTGAAGACCCCGGATCTAGTTTCATCCATCCAGGCTGCGATATATATTCAGGAAAAATAAAGACATTGACATGTACATCATTGCAGAACAGATAATCATCCTACCAAAAGGATGATGATTTCATCAGAATCATAAGTCTACCATCAGACGATTGTCTGTCCTATGTACATAAAAATGAATTTATAAAGCTGAGCATGGGAATGCCCGCCTCAGCTAGATCATGAAAACAAAATGAAAAATAATGTATTGTATTGTATCTTATTACAGGTCTCCTCCCAGCATTGAATGAACTTCGGATCCTCCTAATAAAACATTTCACCCGTTAAACGGCCTCATACTTTAGGGGGCAACTGTTATAGGCATTTTTGTGCCTTACAGCTATAAGCATGAAATTTCCATAATCCAAGGGATCCAAAGTCCCTAAAGATGTTGTTGCAGCTCCTAAAGGAACAAGGTCAACCAATGACAGCTTCTCCCAGAATTTCTCCACCAAAAACCACTCAGAAACAGTCAATTCAGGATCAATTCAGAAGCTCCACTAGCTGCCTGCGTTGCAAAGCACCCAAATGCACTGGCTAGGTGCATTGCAACGCACTTGGATGCACTACCAGGTGTGCTGAGCGGGAAATGACAAGTGGCAGAGTCATTCAACGAGGTGGAGAGACCATGGAAGTTTCCAGAATCTTCTCCAGTGACACTTGCCTCACTGAATTCGACCAAGTGATGAGTAAGAGGCTCTCAGTCTCCAAGTGGAAGCAAGAACTGACAGAGAGAAGCCACAAGTCAAAACATAAGCTGACTCATCCTCTCTGCTTACATCTATATATGGATCCCTCATCCCAGAGATCCAGAGGCTGGAATTTTGTACTTTGCAGAGAATTGCTGTTGGTTTGCGATTGAGATTAGTACATTGGGTGATTTATGCTTTGTTGGAGGAGAGGAAGGGATTCCTTTGCTGGGAGGTAGATGCTGGATCGGAACTCACTTGGTTGTATCTCCTCTTGGACTTTCTTATTCTATCAATAAACTATTTGAGTTTCTCCTACATGCTGTGTATCAATGATGTTTTGTTATACTTGCATGTTTAGCTTAATCTGATCTTGAGCTTTTTATGAATGTATATCTGTATCTTCGTGTAGTTTCTCTCTCTTGTGATCTTGCAGGAATTTGGTGAAGCTGGGCCGGTAAGGGAGCAGGGAGCTGGGAGCTACTGAAGAGAGGAGCGATTGGATCGACAAACTAGCGGAAGACACAGGTTAGTTACATCCTTCCTCCTCATTTACATTTCATAAAGAAGAATACTTAATTAGTTTTCCTTGTTTGTTGCTAAGGCACTATCACACCTTAGAGTGGGATAGAGGCATTCCGAATGGATACTTTTCCCAAAAACAAAGATCAAGCAGATCCATTGATAATGAAAGAAAATTTGGAGACACAGGCTATGAAGTGACCATGCGACATGAAGATCACGCAAAGGTGGAAGATGGAACAAAGAAGGAGTTGCATGTGTAGAAGCAACAACTCATGAAGAACATGAAGCTGCATAGGTAGTCCAATGAGTTACAGCAGGAACAGTGACAACAGTGAGTGCAACATGCACTCACAGGTGAAACTGCGCCAATACGAGTTAAAGATCTATCCCAGCAGCTAACACAGAGAAAAAATGGTGAGATATGTTGTTGATCGCATGCAAGGGATCCAGTAACATGCATGTCGTTGAGCGCACACATGCAATCCAACCCATTCAACACACTTACCAACGCGAAGACAAGAAGCAAGTCCAATTGGGGTTGAACATGTACTTCAGAAAGTTGATGCGCATGACCACCGGCACACACTTGAAGATCAACATGGACACTATGTATCAGTGTGTTTCTGGTTCAACTGTACCCAAGAAGACCATGCACATGTTAGCAAATGAGTTGGATGAAGGGGCCGAACTAATGCACTGGTTGCAACGGAGGCAAGAGTTCACTTCAGCAAGATGTCACCATGAGGTACATGCACACCATCACGGATGACCAAGATTGTAATCATCTCACCTACTTCACCATCACATGCATGTCAAAGATTTGGTCTCACCACAATTGACCGAGTGTCACTGATGTCTTGCAAGGCTTGTGCAAGCCATGTTGTCTCACATGAGCACATGTGCATTATAATGTTGAGTCATGTCAAGTGTAAGTCAGGTGTCAATAGTTGGATGTAATAGCCATAGAGTAGGTGAAGAGTCATGAGGGTAGTTGAATTGTCACAAAGGGGAATTTCAAGGGTCACCCCACCCTTTGCTATAAATAGTCCCTCATAACTCATTGTATGGGCTTTTGGTCAGCCAGATTCTACTAAGACTATCTTGAAGAAGACTTTGACAATATTGTAATGTGCCTTGGCTTCTCCACTGCATGGAGCTAGTACATCTCTTTGGAGGAGCATGTAGATGTGGCTATAACGTTCTACTGATAGGGCTAGCAAGTTTACATGGTGCATTATATGATTGTGACTTACACTTCTTTATATAATAAAGCCAACACATTTTCATGCATATGTTGTTACTGTAGTTGGACTGCTCCGGTTGCTTTAATGATATATGTTGTTTAACTTACGTACTTGTGTATGAACTGATTCACATGCAATTATATGAAACTTGTTGTTAATGTGTTGCATATGTTGTTAATGATGTTACCGTCGATGTTGACTACTTTGCCGGAAACTAGTCAGACCTTTCTCTTAACCTTGTTATATCAACTGTCACACTCATCTTAGACTGATCCGTGAGTGTTGTTTGCGTTATCTTACCTTGTATGTTGGGACTGTCACATCTGTGTCGATTGCTCTGCCGAAATTTGTGCATGTCCTTTGTGTTGTGTGTTCCTAGCTGAGTTGGGACTGATACCTTTCAACCTGGAACTCACTTTCACCTTCCTCTCCCTTTGAAGTGTTGGAACCACTCATACTCATTCCTTGACTCACTGCATCAGTCACACCCTTGCTACTGACAAAGTTATCTTACTTGCCTCTGTATGACATCCATGGAAAATTTTAGGGGCTAATGTTCGCCCAGTGGGCTAATTTTCCATGATTTTTCCAAAAAAAAGATTCGCCAATTTCCAATTTTATAAAAGACGATTCGCCCAAATTTTAGAATATAAAATTATTTTACCTTAAAAATCGCCAACATTATAGAGAGACTATATATAAAATAATTATAAATTTGATTAATTTTACAAATATATCAATAAACATTTATAATTTGCATATTAGGGATTAGTGAGATTCACCAATGTTTGAAACTTCAAGAAAATTTTCCATCCTTAAAATTTTCCTTGATGACATCATGGTTAAGGCATTACCTTGCGACCCACTGTTGGGACTCCTACACCAAATGGTCTGAGGTCTAATTGGGAATTCTTACTGGGGAGATCCCCTTGACATGTTGGCGGGTCCAACACCTTCATCAGGAGGAAAGCTCAGGGATTATGCAATGTGTAGTTCCAGAGGCCATGAGTAAGGTATTGATGCTTTGACTATGCAATCTATAGCACTCAAGACTCAGGAGATAAGATTGTGTATTTGAGGATTATAGTGAGGTAGTATTTCCCACTATAACTATGCAATGTGTAGTTTAGGAGTGAGAGAGGGGCAGAGGATTGTTTATTTCAGGAAGGCGAGGAGACACATTGTTTCTTGCAACTGTGTAATGTGTAGAAGGAGACTAAATGGGAGGCAGGATTGCACATATCTGGATGTCAGGAGGTAGTTCTTGGGCACTGTGACTACACAATGCGCAGTACTTGGAGGCAGTAACTACACATTGTGTAGTTCTATGAGGAAGGGATGCATTCTTAAGGCTTGCAACTGTGCAATGCGCAGTTCAAGGGGTCAGAGTGAGCTCAAGTTGACCGGGCATGAAAATTTCCATAATTTGACTAAGTGTGGGATCAGTGAGGTAGATATGAAACCAAGGTTGGACTTGAACATGATCACACACTCAACATAATCAATGACACAACATTAAACAATCAGCACTCAGAATTAACATGATCCCCTTAATGCGATGACAAAGCAACATTCTCCTCCAAGTGTGACACTTAAGATATACTTTGTGACGACAGTGACGACACTAGTACGATAGTGCATAAAAATTTGGGAATGAGTCTAATACATGTATACATGATAGATAGGACCCATTGATACCAAATTTTCCTCTTGAAATGAACCATAACTCATCTTTTGCAACACACGACACTTACCATGCCAAAAGAGAACACTTACGAAAGTAAGTGAAAATGCGAACGACACTTGCAAAGGCTTAAATAAAGTGAAAGTGACACATGCCCAAGAAAATATAACATGAAAAAAACACTTATTAAAGTGAATGCAAATAAAAACAATAGTTTCAAATGTGAAAGTGACACTTGCGAAAATAAAGTTGTGCCAGAGTGACAATTGAGAAAACTCACTAAAATAGAAGTACAATTGCAATCAAAGTGAGGAATATTTTCAACGAAGAGTGTGCACTAAAATAGATATGTGTTCTGCAGTACACTGTGCTTATGAATTGTGCATTCAATATCACTAGTGATTGTGCAAGCCTTACCTTCAAGGGTTGCACAATTCCTATCTAAGCTTGCATAGAAAAATGTGTGTTTGTGAATTCATCTAAAATAGATCATGTGTGAGCAAGTGACTTTGACACTTGGAAGAAGACTTAAAAATTTGCAAAACATTAGATGACCATGAAGTGAACATGGAACAACAGGTCGCAAGATCCTTATTAGGCTCCAAAATTCAAGTGTAGGAAAAAATTTGGAGGTTGTTTGTTGCAGCGACAACACCTAGCGACACACTGGTAGAACTCCAACTTCTATTTCTAGGTTTCAGCTTTAAGTGCAAGGTCTCCATCTTTGAGGAAGTATTGATTCATTGCATGGATTACCTTAGCTTTCCCATTTGGATTGGTTATTGATATAGTCTCCTCTATTCCTTTTCTCAGATAAACATATTTACAAATGTTACGAAATCACAATTGGTTCAATCTGGGAGAGGGTAATATATTAATGCAAGTTAAAGATAAGAAAAGTACAAGTTTTCATCTTTGGTGTTGCTCTGCTACCAACAAGCCTGGAAATCACCTTGATAGAGCCACTACAAGATAATAAGCACCGCTTCATTGCCAACAAGTCTAAACATTACCCTGACAAAGTTACTTACTTCACCTCTCTATGCAAGAATCCTTTCTGTTCTTTCACCCTTTATTTATTTTATTTATAGAATTGTGCTTAGGAACTTATTAGTTCGTTGGGGAAAAATAGGGATCCTTTCTTATTGAGAGTAGAAGAGGTTTTTACTTCAGAGACATGTATATATACTTATGATATTGTTTTTCTCACTATTGATTTTCCCCTTTCCCTTATCTACTTGATTAGATCTTCAAGAAAAATACCATTCAAGGCATGAGGATGCTAAAATAAATGTGGGCGTCATGGTTTAGCTTACGGCTTTCCATTCAAATGGATCGTATTTCCATTCACACATCCTTTACTTTAAAGATATGTAAACCCAAAATAATGAAGAGGATGACATATTATCCAAGCATTGTTCGTCATCACAATTGCCATTTTCAAGTTTCGCCACATTGTCTTTTGTGCCAAAAGGAACAATTTCATGCAGAGTCTTATTAAACAAGACATGAAATAAAAGACATAACAAAACATGGAAACAAAATCAAAAGAACAAATCAAATGGAGGCTGAAACTGAAAGTAACATACGAGACAAAAGTGAGAAAAAAAAAGGAAATACGAATGGAGAGCAAGTGCATGATGAGTGCAAGAAAGGGAAACTAGAATTCAACTAGACCTACTCCTAACCTAACCAGCTAGAATTTTGGGGTCAAGTGTAATTAAATTTCCAATTTAACCAGTGTAATTTCTCTCAACCTACAATCACAAAGATACGAGTGATTAAATTCACTATAAAGAAATGTGAAACAGGAAACACATGAGCTTGAATAACTTGCACAACAAATTGAAGGTCTTGCCTGATAGTAGAAAGATGTGTCATGGAAACTACCTCTAACCAACTTAAAATATTAACTTTTTGAAAAAAACCACAATCAAACAAACCTTGAAAAGTTCTTGTGAATGCACCTTGATCTGTGTTGTCCTTCTTAGCAAGAATCAAGAAATATCGGGGCTTGTTATTATAAAAGGGGCTTGCTAAGTACAATGCTTCTAATTGATTATAGATTGGATCATGAAATTCAAAAAAATCCTCTTGAAAACCATGAAATCCTTGAAAGGATGGATTTTCAATTAAAGGCACGAGACCAAGATGAGAATATTGTAAGGGAAAATAAATCTAATCATGTTCAAAAGGCTTGTCAAGATAGTGAGGGAATGACATAACCGTTAGGGCGGGCTGAAGTGCTTCAACTACTTGAAAAGTATCTAAATGATGAGATGGTAAAACATAAAGATCAAATAATGTAAGAAAATTTTCATCAGATATGATGTTGGGAAAATGATGAGTTGAATGACAGTCATTAGGACCAAAATCATGATCAGATAGACCGTTTAAAGCATAAGATTCTCGACTAGTAGACAACAAAGATAGATCAGTTTGAACAACTTTACAAATTATTTGAATAATAGAGTAATATTCCTCATATGTTGAATGTGAGAATCCATTTACTTGTAATTGGTTACAAACTGAATTAGCACTACAATCATTGAAATAATTGAAAATGAATGCTAGTATAAAAAACACATAAAACTAGTCAAGATACAATGGATGAAAAATAGGAACTTGATTCATCAAACAACTAAATAATTCACTAACACTCAAGAGGACATACAATTCCATGAAGAAAATGATTAGCATATAACATTCATAAGAAAAATTAGGAGCTATTTATTTTCAAAATAATCTAATAGGTATGCATCTTTCGGCCAATAATAATCTTTAAAATGATCAACTTCATAGCTCTGTGTTTCCATGAGAGACATATGTTCCAAACATGAGTTTGATACAAGAGATTTACATGAAGATGAACCAACTGAAACTAAATCTTTAAAGTTAGCAAATATATATCCAAAATTCCACAAGTCTTTCAAGAAGGAATTTGCATTCAATGAAACAATGCAAAAGAAAGAATTTTGCAATAAAATTGAGATATGACTTAGTTTAGGGATCTTACTAGGATTGAGAGAACCTAACATAACCATCAATCAAATTTTAAGTTCCACGACTCCCTGGAAATTCCCTAAACTTTTAAGGGTTGAAGAATTGTATCTTGAAGATTGAATTAGATCAATCATGGTGCATGGAAAACTACTACCAATAATTTCTATCAGACCACTACTAACAATATGGTATCCACCTACATCACTGATTCGATCAGATTTTACAACCTCAACAAAAAAAATACCCAAGTCATAATATTCTTCTAATCAAACATATGAGGATAGATAGATTAGATCAATCTCATGAGTAACCTGAACAGTAAAATTTTCTCCATGCAAGACCGAAAATGATAAGGAATGGAATGGATACTTAATAATTTAATTATTTCTTTCTTTGTCATGGATGAATTCACTTCCTTGTGCTAATTCATAATCTAACTCACTAGATGATTAACTTGAAGAGCATGGAGTATCTTTATCACAAGTTGATGTATTACAAATAGTTGAGCACAAGGGATAGTGAGGTGAAGAGAAATTTTCCATAATACCATGTCCAATACCTAGTTGATTGTGCAGCTTTGGAGGTCAGGAGGCGGTCCTTGGGCACTGTGAATGTGTAATGCACAGTCCTTGAAGGTAGTAACTCTGCATTACACAGTTCCAGGAGGTAGGGATGCATGCTTGAGGCTTGCAACTATGCAATTCACAGTTCAAGGGGGTAGAGTGAGCTTAGGTTGGTTGGGCATGAAAATTTCCAGAACTTGACTAAGTGTGGGATCAATGAGGCAGATATGATACCAAAGTTGGACTTAAACATGATCCCACACTTAACACAATCAACGACACAACATTAAACACTCAACACCCAGAATCAACATGATCCCCTTAATGTGATGACAAAGAAACATTCTCCTCCAAGTGTGACACTTAAGATATACTTTGCGACGATGATGATGACACTAATACGACAATGCATAAAAATTTGGGAATGAGTCTAATAATTGTCTACATGATAGATAAGACCATTGCTACCAAATTTTCCTCTTTAAATTAACTATAACTCTACTTTTACAATGTGCAACACTTTTGAGGTGAAAAGACGACACTTACGAAATTAAGAAAAAAGTGCGAACGACACTTGAAAAGGCTTAAAAAAGTGAAAGAAACACATGCCAGAGTGAAGATAACATGAAAACAACACTTATTAAAGTGAATACAAAAAAAAAAAAAAAAAACAATTTCAAACGTGAAAACGACACTTGCGAAAACAAAGTTGTGCCAGAATGACAGTTGAGAAAACTCATCAAAATAGAAGTACAATTGTAATTGAAGTGAGGAAAAATGTCAATTCAAAGTCCAAAATAATTGTCGACATGTATTTTGTAGTACACTTTGCTTATGGATTGTGTAGTTGTTTTCACTAGTGATTGCTCAAGGCTTACCTTCAAGAGTTGTGTAATGCCTATCTAAGCTTGCATAGAAATATGTGTTTTTGAATTCATTAAAGATAGAACATGTGTGAGCAAGTGAGTTTGACACTTATAAGAATACTTAACACTTTTCAAAACATTAGACAACCACAAAGTGACCATGTAATGACAAATTGCAAGATCCTCACTAGGCTCCAAAAAATTCAAGTGTAGCCAAAATTTTGGAGGGCGATTGTCGCAGCGAGAATATCTGTCATCATGATCTTCCATCTTCTTGATCATCCCAACCTCCTGAGTATTTTGGTACTTGTGCTACTCAGTACTCAGCTACTCAATACTTGTTTAAGCATCAAATTGATAAATATTCCGACCTTTCGAGCACCCTACCATGTACTTCAACATTTATATGATAAACAGTTGGATAGTGTTGAATTATTTATCTTTAATGTTTTCATTTCACGCATTATAGGTTATTAAATTAGTGATATTTTCAAAAAATCACATTTTACTCTTTCAAGAAACCATTACAATGTGATATTTAAAAAAAATGCTTTTTACTCTTTCAAGAAGCCATTACAGTGGAACAAATTGAGATTTTACGGTCTAAATTATCCTTTTTTCTTTGTGCTCAATTTATAATTTTTTCGTGAAAGAGCTATCAGTTATTAAAAAAATTTAGTTCTTCCTATTAGTATTAACCTATGTTTTCTTCTGAATTCAACTTTTAATTTCTTGAAATTAGTATATCTTATCATTCCTTCTTGGTTATTTATAGGTGAAACAATACAAAAGAAGAAAAACACGATCTTCAAGGTTCACAATTCAAAATATTAAAATGAAGTTGAGAGCAACAAAATTTCCAGTATGCGAGGAGAGAAATATCAATTCATCATTTATCTCGGACACCACATACAAGACTTAGGATGTAGGCACTATTTCATGGGAAGAAATATATTATTTCTATTAAAACAGTCAATGCAATGGCCATGAAAATTCAGAAAATAAGTTGTCTGATAAAGTTGTGGAATATGAAGCAAAAGGACATAATTACATAAAATTTGTACCACACTAGCCATGTTCCCTTACTATGACATGGTAAGTTGGATTATCTCCTAAGCCCATGTTCAAACTGGCTTCATTTTTTATCATAAGAAAATGTTATTTCTTCCTGGAGACTTGGGGTTCTTAAGTCTATTAATAATATTAGTCCTCCTGAAATTATTTTGGATACAAAATTTTTGAATGATTTTCAAAAAAATTTGCTTAGTAAGAAGAATAAGGATTATACCCTAATTTTAAGAAGTGGCTTCATGATCCTAAAGGGTCTAAAATCAAAACTAGAAAATATTGTCCAATACCGCTTTTCAAAATCCCTATGATATTTGTAATCAAAATACTCCAAAGACTAAGGTTATATGGTGAATCAAATCCTGAACATTTCAAGGTAGAATGGGTTCCACTTATTTATGGAATCTTTATATTGTTTAGGAGGTTTAATTGGGTTGATATTCTGTCCCAAAACCTATAAGAATAACTTAAGCTATCTCTAGCTTCATCTCCAAGTTTTGAATAAGGTTTCTTTATGTCAAAATATCTTATGGATATTGATATTGCGTCAATACCTTTCCCATTGATGGAATGAATTTACTCTCTAATCCATCAACAAACTATTCAACATTTTTGTTCCATTCTATGGCATAGTAGATACAAGAGTCATTTTTATGATATATATGGCAATAATATTTTATTTTTTCATGAGATTTTGTTTGGAAGAACTCCACCAAGGGTGAGCAAGGAATTTCAGATTGCATTATCTAAAATTGGATACTGGTTCATTGAAGACAAATCTTCTTAAATCATAATTTATGGAAGTGAAGTAGACCCTCATGTATTACCACAGTTCATTTTAGATAGATTAGAAATTAGAGAGATTGTAAATCAAACAAATTTGAATGTAATTACCATATTCTTCCATAAAGTTAAAAAGAAACCATGGCCTAATTTTCCTATCAAAATTGGCCATATGATATTGAGAGATAGAGGACATGGTGTATAGAAGAAAACAATCTACAGGAAGTCTGATTGCATTCACTTTCTCATTACATATATGATCCAAAGATTGCATTTGTTGATTATTTTAGCTTAATAATTTTTTTAGAATTTTATCTTCATCAGCAACCACCTTTTGATTATGTCTTTATTAATTATGATAATTTTGATCAAGTTTCATCAAAGGCTAGTTTTATGAGTATGGAGGAAAGTGTCAAATTGCAGAAGTTCAAGGAAGAAACATATTACTATTACCTCGGGAGGAGAAGTGTACATTTTGGTACACCACTTGAAAATTTGAAACTTTTTGAAGGTATTGGATTTTTCTTCAAAGATATTCCTTCATATTTTGATTCTCAATATACACAGGAAGATAATGTTGAGGTTTTAAATCCTTTAGAGTTACCTATTTTTTCATTCTAATAGATAAATCTCATGTTCAATCATATCCAAGAAAGACAAATAAAGAACTATGTCAGGAAGAAGCATTAAAACATTCATTAGAGAAATTTCGAGGTTTAAAATGGGCCTCCTAAGGAATATTATAAAATAATAGTGGAATAATAAAATAATATTAGATTACCTCATCAAGTTTTGGAGGGAAAAAGTAAATAACTATTTTTTTCAACTCGTATTTTCAACTTAATCTCCCTACGATTTTACTCAAATTTCGAGCGAGAGCACTAGTTGGATGAAAAAATTAATTTTGCATCCAAGGAGTACCCATGTTGTATACTTTCGATGGACCCTACTACACAAAAAATGTGAAATACATGAAAAATAATCGAGTGCTCCCACTCGAAATTTGAGTAAAATCGTAGGGAGATAATTTTAAAATACGAGCTAAAAAGTAGTTTTTTTCTTTTTCTTTTTTACTCGAAAAATAGTGAATCATCTCCATTGTTGAAATCATTGCATTAAATACTATTGGTTCTTCTAAAGTTGATTTTTGTTGTACATATTTTTTTTCGAGGCCCATTTTTTACCTCAAAATTTCTCTAATTCTTAGGGTACGAAGCAAATAACAGTTCAGGAACAGGGCATCTCTCTTCAATACAAAATGATAATAGATATTGAATCTTCTAATCAAATAAATCATCCTGATGATCACATGGAAATTGATTTTTCTGAGGCAGATAAAGTTAAATAGTCAATTGAGGCTTAGAAAATTGTTCAAAGGATTATTCAAGAAATTAGTAAGGAGATTTATGAAAATCTTGTGCCACCAACTCTAGAAGTTAAAGATATTTCTCCACAAACAATTCTAGAATTTGTGACAAATTCTCAAGGCATACAAGAGGAACCGGTCCAATATATTTTATGGAAACAAATTTCATCAATGCAGGTTATGAAAGACATTTCTCCAGAGGTATTAATGACCCCCATTTAAAATAATATTCTTTTTTCTTATTCAAATTTCAAACCAATTTCTGAGATAGAGCCAATTACTGAAACTGTGTCATCTTTAATTGAATATTATTATAATTCTCAAACAAAATTACTATTTAAGAGTTCCAGAAAAAGGAAGGATGATTTTGTTGAAATAATCTCAGGATTAAGTTGGGAAGCTATACTCAAAACATAGTCAGTGAATTATGTTATTGAAAATTTGTTACAAAGACCCAAGGTTCTATCTTCAAGTGCCAACAAAGGTCTCTGATGTAGTCTAGCTTAACGCCAACATATTCAATCTTCTACAATGGAAGATGGTCTCACTCAATGCATGCCAAGACTTTAGAAGGTGTTGGTAGTTTTCAGATAAGTTAATAGAAGTAACATTTACATATTCCATCCTTCATCCATGGCATAAAAAAATCCTTCATACATTACAAACATTCATAAAATAAAAATAAAAAATTTAAATGGAGACATTCACATGTGCAACACAAGAAATTCCCTACAACAGATCTCTTTATTATATTATCTAAGAGTGAAATCTCATATTTCAATTTCCAGCATATACTTATCAAGGAGGTACAAGCCATTACATTAGATCTCAACGGATCAGTACAATAAAACACAACATAATGGAAATTCAAGAATGAGACTAAATTTCAGCAACATCATGGCCCTTTTCTGTCTATCTCCCTCTTTCCTTTTTGCCACACTTCATTTATAGCTTCGGCTTGTTGATCTAGTCTAGATTAGTTCTTTTGATTGCTTGATAGATTCAACTTTGATCCTTTTGGTGAAATCAAATCCACCTCATGCTTGCTTGATTCACCTCACTTGATGAATTTTGAGGCTCCAACTAACTTTGTTGGAAATCACTTTTCCCTTTTAAATGCCAAATTCCGACCAAAATTATCCATTCAAAATGGCTTCTTTTTTGTCCCTTCTTCCTTCTTTCTCTACCACCAGTTTCTAGTCAAAATTTACCAATTCAAATATGAAGGACCAAACAAGCCTTGACCACAGCCTGTTGAATTTCCCTCGAGTCAAACTTCCTTTTGTACTAATGACTCTCCTTCAAATGAAGTACCAAACTCTGAAATAATAGCAAAAAGCAACTTGTGGAAGGCATCATGAGTGTTCAATTGGTCTTTCCATTTCCGTGAGAGAGTAGTAGCTTGGTTAGTAAAATTATGAGTAGCAGTGGCATCTAGTACCTCAAGCTAGGCTAAAAGTATATTACATCTTTCTAAGTCTTCATGGATATCCAATTGATGTAGCTGAATATAATGACATTACACAGTCAGATTAAGATTCTGGATAGTTGTCTTTGCCTTATGGTACTCCTCTTCCAAAGCAATTATTTGACTATTTGTTTCTTCAGCCTAATTAAGAAGTTGTTGTTGTGCCACAAGTTCAGTGGTAGTGAGTGATTCTTCCATCAACTTTTTTCTTTATTCTCGGAGCCTGTATAGTGGCTAATTACACTTAGCTAACAATCTAGGCTAGTGCTATACTTGTCATAGAATCTCATGGGAGTCCTTTATTTGCTACTAGAGATTGGATCTGAGAGTAGACCCTTGTTCCAGAATCTGATTCAACTATTGAGTAAACTACTATGTGGCATCAGGGACCTCATTACACAACTCATAAATAGTATTGTGCAAATTTTTATTAACAAATACCTTTGTTCAAGCATCTCCAAGAAAGTATATACATTTGATTGATTTGTAGGAGGAAATGTCCTCCATTGCAGTAGATGCATTCTCCACAACAATTGACCACATATTTTGTAACGATATTTATATCTACTATTTGTTGTTCACACTACTCTTTTTGCGTACGCAACTAGTCTCGCTCTTCTATGGCCTAAAGAAGTTATTGTTTTCGTTTCTCTTATGCTTGAGTTAAGTCACTCTACCTTTGGTTTGATAGAATTAAGCGAATTCCAATTATGTGGATGATGCTCTAATAAAATGAAACAATTGGTTAGAAGACCAATGTTGAAGGTCCTTGGTAGACAACATCTTAACTAGTGAGAACTTGAATTGCAATGGTTGTCCACTTGCAACAAATTTTTCAAACTAAGCTTGCAGAGAAGTTTTTGGGGCTTCCACCTATTCTTGCTAAAAATCCTAACTTACATTGTTACTACTTTGAGAGGAATTAAGGGGGATATATAAAACTACTGGGCACAAAAATGAAAACTACCTACAATTATCTAGATCATTAACAAAAGTAAACAATTCATTTGAAAAGGAAATAGATTTCAACTAAGACTATGTCGATGTACCTGTTAGTGAATAAATATGTTGTTGAACCTTTGTTTTTATAGCAACACCTATATCAAATAAAACTTCCATATCTGATTGCATCTTGACATTTTGTTCTAAGTTATAATAGTTGGACGAGAAATCGAAAATAGTATCTGAGGGTACCAGTGACTACGATGAAGAAATAAGACTGGGTGGAGTGGAAATAGGAACCTGAGAAGTCTCACGTTCCTCAATGATGGTTGTTAGTTGAATATGATCCATGAGTCCATCATCAAGAATATGGAAAACATCAAAAGGATTCAAAACAAGAGAAGAGTTTTTTAGAAATCATCAAGGCTAATGATTTAAAAGCCAATGATCCAACAGGTAAAAAGGTAAAAAAGTAAAAACATAGAGAAACAGAAGGGGAAGTAATAGACATGGTGGGTGTGATAGATGATGTAGCTCTTGAAACCATGGGAAGATATTTAGGCTTGAAGGGTTTTTCTTAGAAAGGAATATCATTTGGAATAGGTGGAGTTGCGGCAGGGGTATTTACAATGGATTAAATGTTAGAGATGGTAGCATTGATAGAAGTGAGACATGAGCGAAGCCTTTTGAAAAAAGGTTGAAAATACAAATATGAGCTAAGGGTAGCAAGACGTTTCTGTGAAGAGGAAATAAAGTTTGAAGATATATCTCTTAGCATCAAGCCATCCAATGAATAGGTGATTCCATTAGAGGTGACTATTTGTTGAACACTTAGCCAAGACAAAACCTCTTTGTGAAATGCAACTTTTGTTATGTAAAAGGGAAAATCCCACATCTGAAATGTATTCTTGTCAACGATTTTCGGGTGGACATAGGAACGATTATGGCCAATACTAAACCATATTTGATAGGCATGTCGATCAAGAATGTATTGGGGAATTATCACAACTTGTGTGGCATCAATTAAATTATTATACCAAGCTCTAAAGGCCTTCTCATTGAAATAAACATTGGTGGAATCAGAATGTACTTTCCAGGGGTCAAATTTAAGAGTTAGGGCTTCATCGTCTGGTATATTAGGTAAAACATGGCCTTCAATGGTATGTCACTTCATCATAGTGATTGCAACAACTAAATACCCATATATAAATACCCTCATTTCTTGTAAACTTATTCACAAGTAGGGAAAATCTCATCTAGCATAAACTTGCACCAATTTAGTCATTCTCCCTTGACATAAAACTCCCCAACAGAAATGGCATCGAGGATACACTCACCTTTAGTGTAGTGTTGGGAAAATTTACCAACAATAACATAGCAGGATAACTTGATTTTTTCATTTTTGATAAGATCAATCCTAGCTCCACGACCTTGGTGTTTGGTACCATACTTTTCATACAAATTAGAAATGCCCAACTTATTTCCATTCTTAGTGTTGAAATGTGGCAACAAGAATATTCCAATTTTAATTTGTCCTTGAATTAAAATCGAATTTATTCTCACCAGCTACTTGGAAATAATTAATTAATTCATTATGGATTAATTAGTTGGAGAAATTCAAGTTAGAAGTCTTTCTGAAGTCATGTAAGAGTTATCCCTTAAATTAAGGAGATAAGATTGAGTTATATTTGAGTTTTAATTAGTTAACTCAGTTTACTGAGTTAAGTCCAGCTAAATTAGTTGCAAACTGTTTGAGGAACTAATTGTGAGTTATCAATTAGTTTATGCATGCATGCACTCAACCAATGTACTCCAAATAACTGAAGATTCCCTCATCAGTAACTCATGCATGTCTATTATGAGAAAGACCCAGTTGAACTAAATGTCAAGGACAATGTACTATCAGTTGCATGTGTTTTCCTATAAAGAAAACTCATGCATGTAGAAGGAAAGTTTCCTTGAGGATTGTGCAGTTCTGACAAGGTGTGAGATCAGTTTTCCATTTGGTTGGAGAAGATCATCCTAGAGGAACAACGCAAGGAAATAGGAGCTTGGAGGGTAGAGAGGAAGGCTTGTGAGAAGCCAGGATAGCTTGTGAGCATCTGTGAGGATTGTACTGAGAGCTAGCTAGCTGCGAGAGCTAAGGCTTTGTATAATTCCTATGTATTTCCACTTTGTATGATAATACAGATAATGGGGTTTTTAGCTGAGGCTTTCCCCAAAGTATTTTCTTGTGTATTGTGCATTGATTCTTCTTCTTCTGGTTATATTGTTCAACTCGATCTTTAAGCTTCCGCAAATTGATAGTAGAAGTAGGTTATAGTATTATGCTTTGATTTATATTGCATTATCGGGTTAACCTATCACAGATTTTCTACATGGTAACGGGGCTGTGAACAGTATACATAGAAGAGAAATCAAATTTTGAAGTTCTGGGCTACAGGTGAAAAATCGAATTCGTATCATACTTCAAGGTTGGAAAATGGCATTCAATGGCTTAAGACTCAAGTATGCCTTGGAAGGTAGCTCGAATTACATAGCATGGAAATATCGCATGCAGGATGTATTAGAAGACAATGACTTGAAGGAATTCATTGATCAAGAAATCCAAAAGCCAGCTTCAACTAATGCACAAGAGTTGGCTAAGTGGAAGAAGTGTGTGGCGAAGGCAAGACGGATCATCCTTGAGGGAGTTCGAGACCATATTGTCTCGAGTCTCCATGGGAAGGATACTCCATTTTCAATGTGGAAGACATTGAAGGACCTCTACCAGAACAGTAGCGACCAGAGGAAATTGGTGCTCAAGGATAAGTTTCGAAGAATCAAGATGGAGAAGGGTGATACTATTTCAACATATCTGAACAAGCTCACCACCTACAGATATGAGCTTAGCAGTGTGGGAATAACTACCGCCGATGATGATATGGTGAGCCTCTCTCTCCTTGGCCTTCCAAAGAGCTGGAATAGCTACCAGGACTCTGTGAATGGAAGGGAGAAATTTCCGGATTGGGAATGACTGTGGTCAAATCTCATGCAAGGGAGATCAAGAGGAACACACGAGATGGTTCTTCATCTAAGAATGATGATGAAGAAAAGCTGGCCTTAGCAAGTAAGGCAATAAAAAGGAAGGGGAAGGCTTCTCATTCCAAATCGAATTCTTCTCATGGTGGGAAGAAGGTTGACAAGTCTAAAGTGAGATGCTTTAATTGTCACGAGATGGGACATTATGTGACTAATTGCCCATCGAAGAAGTTCAAGAAGGGATCCTTGAAAGGATTGGAAGGTGAGGCATTAGCCTCTTAGTTCGAAATGGACTTTACCCTCATCGCATGCATGGTGTCATCAATGATGGGTCGTGTCTGGTATCTTGACAGTGGAGCCTCATTCCACATGACCAGTGATAAAAATTTATTCAGTGCCTTGTAGGAGAAAGACCTTAAGATGCACATAGAGATGGGTGACGATGGAAGGTATAGTGCTTAAGGAGTGGGCATGGTTTCTTTTCAGAGGGAGCATGGAGCTCCTCTCACCTTGACAAATGTGATGTATGTGCCTGGACTGAAGAAGAACTTGGTATCAATCGCGATGTTGGAGGACAAAGGCTATGATGTTGTCTTCAGTAAAGGAAAGGCATTCCTAAGACACATAGCCACGGGTCAGACCAAGAGAATAAGGATTTGGGTGAAGAATCTCTATAAACTAGAGGTATATGATTGTGCAACATTGAGTACAAAAGTAGAATTGGTGCAAAGCCAAGACATTGGCGAGTTGTGGCACAGGCAGTTGGGCCATTTGCATCATGGGGCTTTGAGGATAATGCAGCAGATATCTATAGGACTTCCCAAAGGTAAAATTGAGCAAGTTGACACATGCAAACTTTGTACATTAGGAAAGTACACCAAGTCTTCCTTTCATGATCGAGATAGTTGAGCAAAGGCTATCTTAGAGTGAGTTCATACTGATTTGTGTGGACCATTCTCGATGACATCCACAGCGAAGCAAAGGTATTATGTGATTTTCATTAATGATTTTTCTCGTAAATGTTGGATTTATTTCATGTAGAAGAAGGACCAAACCTTCACAAAGTTTTGTGAGTTCAAAGCTTTGATCGAGAAAGAGTCAGGGCAGAAGATCAAGGCCTTGAGAAGCAACAATGGTGGAGAATATGTCTCTCAAGAGTTTAAGTACTTCTGTGCAGTGGAAGGAATTAAATGAGAGTTGACGGCACCTCATAACCCACAGCAGATTGGGGTGGCCGAGAGGAAGAACAAAACTATTGTAGGGGCAGCACAGGGGATGCTACATGACCAAGGCCTACCACTTCACTTGTGAGCTGAGGCATGCAACACAATGGTCTATTTGCAGAATAGAAGCCCGCATTGCATACTTGGGATGAAGACACCAGAGGAAGCTTTCTTCGATAAGAGACCAGATGTGGGTCACTTCAAGATCTTTGGCTCATCTGTATATTTCCATGTGACAAAGGATGCACAGAAGAAGCTTGATTTGACAACAGAGTTGGGGATACTTGTGGGGTACACTGATACACCTCACAACTATTAGGTGTACTTGCCTACCAGTCGGAGGACAGTGGTTCACAGAGATCTCAAGTTTGATGAGTGTAAGGCCATGTGAGTTTCCCTTGAGAGGGAGCTCCAACTATAGGTTGTGGAGGAACTGTTGGTTCCTAAGGAGGAGAAGCCTCAGACTGATGTGAAGCAGCCACATGTAGAGGTTCCAGGAGTGGAGACATCCACTCAAACAGAATCTTCCAGAGATGGATGGAAACGCACAAGAGAAGCTGACAGATTGTTGGAGGATGCGAGAGAGAATGTGGGAGCACCATCTTCTCAGTGCAGATAGAGGAGGTCACATGAGAGGTACACTGGATACATGGCCCTTGTTGGGGAATGTGTTGAGACCAAGCCATCTTCCTTTGAGGAAGCAGTGCAGCAGCCAATTTGGGTTGATGCTATGGTGGAGGAGTATGACTCCACAGTTCGTAACAGTGTTTGGGACGTGGTTCCGAGACCAGAGAACAAGTCAATTGTGAGTTTCCATTGGCTTTACAAGGTAAATCAAGCTGCTGATGGTAGTGTGGAGAAGCATAAGGCAAGATTTTTTGCTCGTGTCTTTTCACAGGTTGAGGGGATTGACTATGATGAGACTTTTGCTCCTGCCGCAAGGTACTCATCTATCAGATTAATGTTGGCACTATCAACACAGATGGGTTGGAAGATCCATCAGATGAAGATCCATCAGATGGATGTGAAGACTGCATTCCTAAATGGCAAGATTGAGGAAGAGGTGTACATAGAGCAGCCGGAAGGTTTTGAGACCTTCGATTGTGAGTCGCATGTGTGCTGACTCAAGAGAGCATTGTACGAGCTGAAGCAGGCACCTCATGCTTGGTACACCAGGATTGAAAACTACTTCACCAGGTTGGGCTTCACAAAGAGTGAAGTGGATGCGAACCTGTACAGCATCATGGTGAAAGGTAATTTGTTGATCATCAAACTTTATGTTGATGATCTCATATTGACTGGTGATGATCAGTTGATCATGTCTTGCAAGGATGACCTTGCAAGAGGATTTGAGATGAAAGGCATGGGTATCATGCATTACTTCCTTGGCATGGAAGTGTGGTAGAAGGATGGGGAGTTGTTTGTGTCTCAAGGCAAGTATGCCAACAAGATACTCAGGAGATTCTACATGAAGAAGTGCAAGCCCATGCAAACTCCTCCAGCTTGTAACTGGAGGAAGGAGGATGCTACTTCAGGAGAAGTAGTGGAGGCTACTGTGTACAGGTAGCTTGCGGGTTCACTGATGTACTTAGTGAACACATGACCAAATTTGTGCTATGCAGTGAACTAGCTGAGTCAAGTGATGGTTCAGCCTACCAAGATGTTCTGGAAGGCGGAAAAGCATGTATTGAGATACCTCATAGGCACATCTCAATATGGATTATGGTACAAATGGATAGAGGGAGTGAAGCTATAGGGCTTCACTAATGTAGATTGGGTAGGGATTCCATTAGATCGGAAGAGCACATTAGGAGGGATTTTCAACCTTAGGTCAGCGACAGTTTCTTGGTACAGCAAGAAACATAGGTCGGTTGCACTCAGCTTGGCAAAGGCTTAATACATGGCTACAAGTCAGGCAACATGTGAGGCCATCTGGATGCAGAAGATCCTAGTTGGTTTGTTTGATCAGAGGATAGATTCAACTATGATTTATTGTGATAATCAGAGCTGTAGCAAACTCTCGAAGAATCCAGTATTTCATGATAGGTCCAAGAACATCGACATCCGGTATCATCATCTTAGAAACTGTGTAGCGAGGAGGATCATGTTGCTACAGTATATTTCGACAGAGGAGAAAGATGCTCACATTTTGACAAAGGCATTGTAAAAGTGTAAATTCGAGTTCCATAGAGACAGGAGCGAGGTGGCAGATAATCCATTTCTTGTTGAGAGGGAGTGTTGAAATGTGGGAACAAAAATATTCCAATTTTAATTTTTCCTTGAATTAAAATATTGTAAATTAAAATCAAATTTAGTCTCACTAGCTACTTGAAATTAATTAATTAATTCATTAAGGGTTAATTAGTTGGAGAAATTCAAGTTAGAAGTATTTATGAAGTCATGCAAGAGTTATCCCTTAAATTAAGGAGATAAGATTGAGTTATATTTGAGTTTTAATTAGTTAACTTAGTTTACTAAGTTAAGTCTAGTTAAATTAGTTCCAAACTAGTTGAGTAACTAATTGTGAGTTATCAGTCAGTAGATGTATGCATGCACTCAACTAGTGTACTCCAGATAACCGAAGGTTCCCTCATCAGTAACTCATGCATGTTTATTGTGAGAAAGACCTAGTTGAACTAAATGTTAAGGACAGTGTACTATCAGTTGCATGTGTTTTTTCCTATAAAGAAAACTCATGCATGCAGAAGGAAAGATTCCTTGAGGATTGTGCAGTTCTAACAAGGCGTGAGATCAATGTGTGAGATCAGTTTTTCATTTGGTTGGAGAAGATCATCCTAGAGGAACAATGCAAGGAAATAGGGGCTTGGAGGGCAGAGAGGAAGGCTTGTGAGAAGCCAGGATAGCCTATGAGCATCTATGATGATTGTACTAAGAGATGGTTAGTTGTGAGAGCTAAGGCTTTATATAATTCCTATGTATTTCAACTTTGTATGATAATACAGATAGTGGGGTTTTTAGTTGAGGCTTTCCCCAAAGTATTTTCTTGTGTATTGTGCATTGATTCTTCTTCTTTTGGTTATATTGTTCAGCTCGATCTTTAAGCTTCCACAAATTGATAGTAGAAGTAGGTTATGATATTCTGCTTTTATTTATATTGCATTATCGGGTTAACCTATCACAGATTTTCTACACTTAGAAGTTCCTTGAAAGGAAGTCGATACATCTTTTCCATCCATCGACAAACCTATTAGCTTTTGTATATCATGAACATGTATTAGGTATTCTTTATCCAACCATAATTATCCACTATGAATCTGATGGATTAGGAACTTGGTACATCGTGTGACCTTTCCCGTCATTCCGAACACTGGTAATTCTCGTACCTTAGGAAGATTCAATCTATACAGTAACTGAAATTCATGCTTGATCATTGGAGTAATTTCACCCGATGTTGACAAGGAAAATTCCATGTAAAATTATGGATTAAGAGGTCGGAATAGGGTAGGAAGAGAAGTAATTATCGACTAACATCAATTTCTCATACTTTCCCAGTAATTCCTCGATGGGTTCAATCAGAATATCAAAGACTAGAACATTTGAAATAATAGATTGAGTAGGCAAGGGGGCATTGCCGAAAAAAAATAAAATAAGGGCTAAGACATAGACATCAGGACAAAAGTTTGGATTAAGAATCAGAAGCGAATGAACGACACTGACTCAAGTCTTCATAATTATAGAGAAAATCCCCATATCGCAATAGTCCTTTCACATGTTATACATTAAATGAAAATACTAACTCAATCAAGATTCGATTCAAAAAAATTACGATGGCTAGAACTCAAGTTCCAATGCACCCCATTAGCTGCCAAAAAGAATTTGACAAGACAGACTCATAAAAGCAATAATACAATTGGAAAAACATGTATAAGGGCCAACTCAACAACTTCTATCATTACAGGGAAATCACTCAATGGGCTAAAAATCCACAAATTAAATTACAGAACTAATAATTAAATGACATAAAATCTACCTCCCTAACCACAACCATTTGTAGTATGACGCAACAAGAAAATAAGACATGCTTGATGCCACTAAAGTAAATATATAGAACCAAAAATACTAACTGACTCTACCCTAAAACCTAATTTACACTCCTGGATAGAGAGAAAGAAAATAAGTGAGTTCAAGGGTCATAGTAGGGATTCAGGCAAGCATCGTTCACCCAACCAAGTTTGAGAATACCATCGAGTTACATGAGCTTAAAAAATCCAGACTCCTTTATCTCTGTGACTATAAAAGGTCCCAACCAATGCATATGAATCTTCTTAGGATGCTTTGAATACTTTCTATCATAGAGCGGACTTGATCTCCAAATGAAAATGACTTGTTCTTAATATGACATTCATTCTAATCTTTTTTCCTATGTTTCTCCATACTATGATGGAAATATGCTAAGAACATCTACTCATCGAGTTCCCATAGCTCCTGGAATAGTTATGCAACTAATTCATCATTTGTCATTCTGGTAGCTTGCGCAATATATAGGTTGGGAATAATAAATTTTCTAGGGACCACAACTTCTCTTCCATACACTAGCTAGAATGGAGTGCATTTGTGCAACCTTTTGGTAGTAGTTCTATAATCCCATAACATAGTAGGAACTCTTTCATCCCAATCATCTCAGTTAGAAAAACATATCTTGGTAAGTCCTTTCTCCAATATTTCATTGAATGCTTATACAATACCATTAGCTTGTGGATGATAATGATTGTTTTTATGAGGTTGGATCAAGAAATCCCACATCAAGGTTACACTAGTGTCATTCATGAAGTGAGCTCCTTGATCACTAGTCAAGATTCTTGGACATCCAAACTTAGTGATGATGTTCTCAAAAATTAATCTAGCTACAATACCGGTGGTACAATATTTTACGAGAGTTTCTTCTGCCCATTTTGTCAAATAGTCAATTCTGGTAATGATATATCTCACGTGTGAATGTCGAATAGGAGGATTGATAGGTCCAAGAAAGTCAACTGCCCATTTTTTCAAAATCTTGCAATGCATGAACGTGATGCAATCAAATCTCATCTTGTTGAGAAGGTATCCCAACCCTCTGGAAAACATCACAAATCTTAGAAAACTCCTTGGCATCTTTAAACAATGCCATCCACCATAACCCTGACCTTGCACGCAGTTTTTTTTCCTCTGACATGCCTCCCAAAACACCACTATGACATTCACATAAAATGTCATCCCGCTCATGATTAAAAACAAACCTGCTCAAAATATTTTTAAGGCCCATCTTATCTAATTTCCTTGCAATCAACTGATAATTGAATGCTCTCACTTTTAGGCAAACTAATCGATCTTGAGGACAAGGTGGATCTCCCTATACCTCAAAGAAATCTAGTAACAAACAAGAAATAATTTCTACCTTTCCTTAGCTTACGATTGATTGAAACAAACAATGTGAGAGATATCACTTACCATTTATTGAAATGCATGTCGAAGTCCCTTTTAGTGCCTTTGATAGTTAGCTTCCTCCTTGATGCTTTAGAGACTGTTCCAGCGCATTCCACAACTTCTACATGATGTATGGAAGGAGATCTGCATAGACAAAAACACACAAAGGATCAAATAATCTAGTATATAGAATGGAATCTAAATGAACTAATTAACTCAACATATATCATAAATTGAATCAATAACCAATTATAACCTATGTGAGTGATCAAGGAATCCCACAAATTATACCAGAGAAGACATGATTAGGAAATAACAGTTGCTTTTTATATTAAATAAAATGGAGAACAAACTTATAACCTCAAAGCCTTGATGTTACAATCCTCTTCACATAATCTCCAACCCTCTCCTTGGATGAAAAACCTCCTAGACTTATTTCTACAACATAATCCTACCTTCAATAGTCCTCTCCAATCCTCTAGCTTGTGTTTTCTTTATAAGCGAAGAGAAGGAGGTTTGGGATCCTCTTCCTAAGGGATGAGATCCACGAATTGTGAGATAGGGTATCCATAAAGAGAGGGAAGTAGCTCCATGATGGGAGGGATTAGGCTGAATAGGCATCCATTCGAATCTTGTTAGTTGGAAAAGATTCAACTAACAATTCTTCTAGACTTTAATTTTTATTTTTAATTGCATTAAGTCATGTGTGCAGGCCATAGTGTCAAACAAAGTGTACTTTTGCATAGTTTCTAATGGTCTCTTCTGCATATGCGTAGAAATGGACTAGGGAACTTCACAAAAATCCAAAAATAGGTTTTTGAGCCTTGGGATCTAGGAATTTCATTCTCTTTAGGATTGTGGGTTCTAGCCTTGCAGGGGGATGTTTTGGAATACTTTGATGGATAACGA
The DNA here is from genome assembly GCA_031772625.1 of Pinus tabuliformis. Taxonomy (NCBI): domain Eukaryota; kingdom Viridiplantae; phylum Streptophyta; class Pinopsida; order Pinales; family Pinaceae; genus Pinus; species Pinus tabuliformis. The sequence continues at coordinate 1,191,324,451 of CM062816.1, read as the reverse complement.
AAGATCCAAACTAATGGTCATTTTCCTAATGTGACAAAATGATGTGCAATAGATTTCCCACTAAAGTGAAAAGTCAGAAAAGATGTTTGATGATTGTAGCGCTTTATCATACCAAGGTTTGGGTTAGAGACTGTAGTCAGAGACCTAAAACAATCAATCAAATGTTACAATGCAATATAAAATCATTTTTGAGGTAGTAAAATTTCCCATACTCATAGCATAAATGTCTCAAAGAACCAGTATGGAAATACATCTAAAGATCCACATCAATAAACGACATAGTATGGAAGTAGCCATCAATGGATCTATGTTTACAATCATGAATATTTAATAACTCCATGTAGCCTGTATGGATGAAACTAGATCCAGGGTCTTGATCTCCATCTCTCAATCCGTAGTGCGAATCTAGCCATGCGAGTGAATGTCTCATAGTCGAACATGGTAAAAACCACTTGATTATCGATCAATGATGTGAACCATCAACAAGCACGAGAGAAACCACTAATAATGACAATGGCTCTCAAGGTACTTACAGTAAAATCTATGAAGTGTGAATAAATGTGTTGATATCGAACACTCATAGAATCATTTGATAGAAGTAAGCTCATCCTTCAAATGAGTCCTTCAAATTATTTTTAATGAACCCTAGGAAGGAGTCATTCGGTCTCGTCATGATTAATGAGTCCTGCACTGCTTAAGTTTTATGAGTCAAGTGAAGGGGTAACTCGATGCCATTTTCATGTTTAAAGAGTTTGAAAATTCACGAGAAGAAAAATCGTTCATTTCTTTCAACGTAGAATTTTAACGAGGCCAGAGAAAGTAAAGCTCAGTGTTTTTCATTTTTAGGGAGTTAGGAGAAAAATATAAGTATAGTCCACAATGTCATTTTTTTGTAAATTTAGTCCCTCAAGCCTGAAAAAGGGTAAAATAGCAAGATATAACTCTATTGACCATGATTAGTCAACGTATACCTTTTTCGTAAATATTCTAGTTCAGTGCGTAAAAAGAGTAATCTTATATTGAATAAACGATTGTTCATTTACTGTTACGAGTTCGAATAGTCAAGTACTTGACGATATTTTCATGTTTAGGGAGTTTGAAAAGGATATAAAGGGAACTCATTGTCTCACTTTTTCTTAAGTTTTTGATGAATTCAAAAAAGTGATAAAAACATACTCATCGCCAAAATGATTCATTTTCATAATAGCCCATGTTTTGCACACATAAACTCAAAATTATCGTCACCGCTTAAAAATATAGTCAAAAACATTAAAATTTTGGATTTCAAAGGCTAATGGGAAAAAATTAATATTTTAATGGGCCAAATTTATAAAAATCCAAAAAAGTAAAAACTTATTATCATTTGTGTTTTTTACCATTTGAGAGTGATAGAGTGCATTTTCAACCAAGAACTTCATAGGCAGATTCTGGGCAAATTGTTGGACCAAATCACGAGTCATCTTCCCTAGGTAAACCATCTCTCTGATATCTTTGTTTTCAATTCTTTTATTTTTCATTTGACCATGTATTTTGGTTTTTTTGTGGGGCTTTATCAAATGAAAAAACGTCCTCGGTGTGCGTAATTCACCTTCATCGAGCCTATGCACATCGACCGAGTTTTTAACACAGAAAAATGCAATGTGCACGGTTTCTAGTGGTAGAACCACACAAATTCACATTAGCTTCCACATGCATCCACACACAGTGTCGAGGCCTTTGAAAACTTAATTGAAAATGCCCAAATATTTTGCAAAAATTTACCACAATTTCTTCTAATGATCCTCCATGTTTATTTGTAGGGTTTTTAGCTACAAAAATGGAATGGAGAGAACGTGAACATGAAGAACAAGATATAGATGCTTTGAACCATCGAGAGACAATACAGGCATTGAGAAACTGTGGCCTCTATAATTTTTTCATGACTTTTGACATGAAGGCCCATCTATACTTGCTGGAGTGGATGGTGAGGAAGTGGAATGTACATGAAGAATGCTTCTTGATCAGATACCATAGACTCCCTATCGATGTTGATGACATTTACTTCTTGTTTTGGCTCCCACGCCATAGAGTGGACATTTTTCTGTATGGACATATTCAAGGTGGTGAAACAACTGCCACCTATCTAGTGCAACATTTCTTTCAAGGAGTTGCTCTCAAAGATGGGAGAATTGGTATCAAAACCATTGAGAGGCTCCCTTTGAGAGCTATTGGGTTCATTTTTGCATCACTATGTGGAAGTGCAACTCTTCACTTGCTTACCAGGGCTCATATTCAGATCATCATAGAGTGCCTTCAACTTACAATATTCAATTGGTGTGAAGGGGTAGTTTCCAACCTGAAAGGGAAACTAACTAGAGTAAAAACCGACAAACTCAAGAATTTTCAGTATGGTTCCTTTTTTCATCTCGCTTTCTCTAGAGAATCCCCCTTCTCTCTCTGTAGGTAGTCATAGATAGAGGAGGACCGTGAGACCCTCGCATGCTAAAGTGGGTCACGTTGATGGCAAGCCACGCAGGTGTTGAACACCCAACGATTCGGTATACCCCTGATTTCTTTGGATGGTTTGAACATCAAATCATCATGATTGGATATTTTCCATATGCATGCATGGATTACACATGTGATCCAGATATACCACTACCAGTTGGAATACAGTGATGTGACCTAGGTAAAAACTTCACACTTTGGTTGTTTATGAATTTATGAATTTTTTTTGTTTTGTTTTTTGGCATCCAAAACTAATTGTGTGAAATGATCATGCAGATGTGGGCCTAGTGAGACTAGTAGGGCTATTCAAATTTGATAGGCACAGTGAGAAACAAGTAGCTCCTGCATTACAGAACCCTGACGCAGTAAAGGCATTGACTAATCTCGAGCACAACCTTGAGAGGTTGACCCTAGACATCCCAAATGTCAGGATTGATGACTTTCCTCTCGCTATTAGAGGCACACCATGGGGGTTCCTGGACCAATTAATCCCTTGTTGTGACAAGTAGCTCGCGATATTGTCTTCTACCATGATCATCATGCATAGCTGCTAGCCTTAGGGCTATATTTTGCTTTTTGATGATGTATTGGCATGTTTGAATAATAAAGGCCACGTGGCCTCATGTATTCGGATGAAATTTTTGTAAAAACCACACTCTTTACAGACATTTGACTAATGAAAACTACTACTTATATTTCAACCTATCTTGTACAATATATGGATGAATATTATTCTTGCTTTCTGACATATGTTTTACAAATGCCAATTTAACACATAATTATCCAATGCATCGATTAATGTGTTTAAATGTCTTGGAATGTGTTGATATTCGATGTAATCAAACTCTCTTTCCAAGAGACGAACCCAAAAAAACATTCTTAACATTGAAGCACTTCTTATTGAATAGACATCGTTTAAATGCAATACTATGAGTTGAGAATCTAACCTAATGGTCAAGCGATGAATACCTAATGAATTGGCATTAGATAATAGTTCAATCACTACATTATATTATGAGATGTTATTCGTTGTTTGACCAAGGAATATCCCATGAATACAAACTAACTCATTTGTGGATGAATAAATGACCTAGACTGTGGAAGACAAATTTTGTGTACTACGACTAGCGCCATTAGCAAAGCCAATGTAATTTTGAAGGAACGTTGACATCTACAAATCAAGTGTAACACAAGATAAGTAGGAGAAGTAGCAGAAAATCATAAAAAGCTGCTAAAAATTGCCCACACAAAATATGATACAACAATATACAAATTATTCACTCAACGATTTTAAGCATAATATATCTTCAAGTAAATACCATTTCTAGGCTTTCCTAAAGAAATGTCGTCATAATCAACTAGCTCATATGCCGGCTTTGATAGTACACATTTTACAATATAAGGGACATGCCACATGGGCTCGAATTTACTAGCACCTAACTTATCGTGCTCTTGATCATAGACCAAAACTAGATCCCCTTGTGAATATGAACGAGGTTTTACATTTTCATCATATTGTGCCTTAATTTGTTTCTTTTGAGCCTCGCTAACTAATGCGACATCATGACGAGTCTCATATAGTCATGCTAAGTACAGAAAATGTTCCTCCTCTGCAAAAGTGGCTGATAATAATTCAATTTCCAGTTTCAAATACGAAATTTCACATTCAATAGGTAAATTTGATTCCACAGCATAAACCAAGTGGAAGGGAGTAAAACCAGTCGAAGTTTTTGTTGAGGTACGATATGCCCACAAGGCTAGAAAAAGCATCAGATGCCAATTTCATTTATGAATCGACAATCCATTTAATCATGGTGGTAAAAACCTTATTAATGGATTCTGCTTGGCCATTTTCATGCAGGTAATATGGAGTAGAACTGTCATGCCGCAAGCATAGCTTCGCATTAAGATCGGCCATCATAAATTTTTGAAAATGGCTACCATAGTCTGTGAGGATGGCTTATGGAACCCCGAACCTAGAAATCACATGATTTAATATGAAAATGGTAATTGTTTCACCATCATCTTAATATGAAGGCATCACCTCGGCCCATTTCATAAAATAATCTACCGCAAGGATAATGTATCCATGCCCCTTAGCTGAGTGAGGGTTACATGTAAGGAAATTGAGGAACCATTTAGAAAAAGGATAGAAAACAATGATTGGGTGAAGAGGAGCTAGTGATGCACACATTTTTCAATCATAGATATGAAAAGTGTTTGAACTTTTGGACCACAGTTATACAATCTTTGAAGATCGAAGGCCAGAAATACCTAAGGCACCAAATCTTTTGAGAAGTGGAAAATCATGACATATGACCACCAAAAGCTCTAGAATGGCATTCATTCAATACCCTTTTGGCTTCCTCATGATTCAAACATCGTCTGAATATAGAATCAACATCACGATGATAAAGGGTACCAATAATAGTGTATTGTTGGGATTGGTACTGAATACGACGATGATCAGTTCGACTCAATTCTCGCCGAAAAGTCTGGGTTTGAAGATAGATGATGATATATCCATATCATAGGTCTAAATTATTGATAATAAAGAGTGATTTGTCTAGAAGAGAATCCTTTTCCATGGTTTCCATCTCAGTATAGGGAAAGTCACACAATAATTCATCAAACATTAGCGGTTTCTTAGATTTAGATTTTATGAATTCCAGATCGAATTCTTGCAGGATAACTATCCATTTAGAATACTTGCTCCCTAGAAACTATCTATAAGAAAGTAAACCATAGGGTTGCAATTGGATATCATTTTTTTTGCACAATAGAATGTAGTGAGGAAATCGTTGGACAACTTGAACAGTTGCCAAGGCCAATTTCTCCACATGTGAATGTTCTCGATAAATCCTATTTTGATTGAGATATAAATGCCAATCATTGTAGATATGTTTCCCAAATTATTTTCAGATTTAGCTTGAAAAACTGACATGGGCCGTTCAAGACTCTCTACGATCTTAGGCGAAAACATAGTTGAAAAATCATTCTCGTTTTTATCAATGTTAGGGAGAAAAGATGAACGATGATGATAATATTCCCATGGAATTTCATCCGAAGTCATGAATTCCATAACACTTTAATCATATGGAAACATATTGTTGAAAGGAATGGGAAGTGAAATTGGTTCTAACCAAGGTAAAGGAGAATAATCATCATTTATCGCATTCACCTGATCAATCTCAGAAGATGGTGGGTCATAAAATGATTCAACTTCCTGATAAGCCAATTCAAGAGGGCTCAAAGGCATCTCGTTGCCATAGGAGGTCAATTCAAATTCTAAAGGAACTATCCACGTATCAAATAATTCAATAGTGCTAGATGTGATCATGTTAACATGGGAACAATTAAGAGGAAAATTTGATGGAGGGAGTGCAAATGTTTCCATCAGTGATGAGTCCTTGAGCAAACCAACACCAATTTCCTCATAAGGAGTAATCATTTTTCCGACGAAAGGTATCCTACCAGTAGAGTTAGGGTCAGAAGTGTAGTAAGACAACTGGTCTACTTTAACTATTCTCCCTTAACGTGGAAAATGTATCATGTGAAAAAGCGATGAGACCACTGTAGACATAGCATAGGTCCAACTTCGACCACGCAAAAGGTTGTAATCGTGTTGGGCATCAACAACTTCAATTTCGATCGTGACCATATTACCCTCTAACTCTATGGGCAGATAATTTATGATTTCATAAGGACAAAAACCTCTTCCATCGAAGGCTTTCACTGTGGTAGGTGACTGATTGATAGTTGGAGAACCTAAATCTTTCCAATGGGAAATAAACATGATACACGTAGAAGCTCCTTCGTTAATAACTGTGTGAAACACTCATTTGTTTTTTACAAAAACTGGTATTTCGAATGCCAATTGATGTGGGAGTATAGGTATATGACTTTCAAGATAAAAAATAATAAGATTAGAATATTGAGGATCAATTTCTCCAATAGCTAACAATAATAAATTCCTTTTTGTTGGACATGTTTGCATCACCTCAAGAGTTGACATTGCTAAAGGAGACATAGGCAGGTCTTCAACAATATTATAGTTCTAAGTAGATCTAGCATGTGGGTTGAAAGCTGATTTTTGAAGAACACCTTTGGAAGGTGGTGAATCATCATGTCAGGGTTTGGTTTCTCAATCTGTAATGGTTCAAAAGGAGGAAGAGGAATTAAATTGGAAGTTTGGCCAAATGAACTAGCATCATTTCCATTTACTACAGGACCCTTAAATATGTAATCCTTTGATCTTGTTGCTACCATAACTTGTTGTGAAGACATTGTCATGATATCTTCCGAAGTGGAGGAAAATTGGTTATGTGAAACCATTTTGTTTTCTTGAGAAGGAAAAGGATCCTTCAAAACAACAGGAGTTGGGAACCTTTAATGAATTTGGTAACCTCTGCTTGATGTGGGCATTCATTCATATAATGATCTTCATTACATATTAAGAAATGATAACGTGGTTTCCTTTTCTCATCAGTAGGTTCATTTTTAGTGGGCTTCTCTTTCAAAGAAGCATTTTGTTTCATTTTACCTTTCCCTTTCTTTTTACCTTTGGACGATTGATTATTGCAAGTAGATGATTCTACGTTGTTAATTTTGGAAATAGTTTTTGGAGAAAGGCTTTCAGCGGGTGAATCTTGTATAGCCAAAGTCTGAGTGTTTTTAGAATTCTTCTTTTTACCCTTAGGCTGTTGGCTGAAAAAACCTATTACACCATCAACAGTGTTAGATCTTATAGGATTTGAATATATTTGATCATTTAAAATTGTTGGGTGAGGGAAATTCAGTAATTTCTTGTATAAGGTGCCAAATTGGGTATAGACTAAGTCTAATTATTGGGCATGAGGAATTACTCGCTCTTCCATCACGACACCTCCCTTAGCAACATCCTAGGTAATATCATGAAGAAATGACTTTGTAAACCATTCAGTTAAAATCTGATCTGGAATAAAAAAATTGTCTAACTAACGCCTACGTCTCCATTTGTGTGTATGATCATAAATGTAAGTGGATTTTGATTGTTTTAAGGAAGTCAATAGTTCGGTACTAGTGTCATATCGAATCTGTAGCTGGAAATGTGTCAAAAACATTGTTGCTAGAGAGTTGAGATTATGGAAAGAAGCACGAGGTAACTCAATGTACCATTTAGTTTCTGAACCAATTAAATTTCGTTGGAAAAGGTGAAGTATGATAGAATAATCTATTAAGGAATTTGATGCACACCAAAGATGATATGGCATCACGTGATTTGATGGGGATTCTCTTGATTTTCCTTCAAACTTCGGTATATCACTCGGTAACTCGGTAGCAATCGTTAGCCAAAAAGGATAATAATAAATAGGATCATTTGTTAGCCAGGATAAATCTGGTAAATCTAGGGTTGCAATGAATGGTAACTGTCGGTTAGAGTCTTGTTGTAGAGTTTTATAACCTTAAGGGTTAAGTTCAAACCCTGGAGGAGGATACCCAAGATATCCTGGAATAGCTTGAGCGGTTGGAATTCATATTCCTCCAGGGTAACTAGGGTGAATCATAATAGGTTGTAGTTGAAAAGGAACTTGATAAGTATGACCAGGGTATGGTTGACTCTGGAAAGGGTTCATTTTACCCCTTTGACCCAAGTAATATTTCTCTTGTACAATTTGAGCTTGCAAAGGTTGACCTTGAACAAATTGACTTCGAAAAGGTTGACTTTGGATAACTTGACCTTGAAAAGGCTAGTTTTGGAAGGCTTGACCTTGGAAACGTGGACTTTGAAAAACTTGACCTTGAAAAGGCGGAACCTGAAAAGACTAACCTTGAAAAGGTGGTCTTTGAAAAGCATGGCCTTGAAAAGGTGTTTACATTCTTCTTGTACCAGGTTTTTCAATAGGAATATGTGGTGTAGACTAGACAATAGGACTAGTTTGATATGCAGATGCCTGAGGGATGGCTTGTGTAGTTTGTGGAACATGTATTTGAGGGGTAACTTGAATAGTCATTTGTGATACTCTTGGGATAGGTTTCTGAGGTGAAATCGGAACTGGTTGCTTTGAACACGTGTTTGAGGTCCACTTTGAACATGTTTTTGAATTGGTTGTTGAACATGTTGTTGAGTTGGTTGTTGAACAGGTGTTTGTGGAATTCCTTGAACAGGTTTTTGGGCAGATACAACAATACTTGGAATAGGTATTTGAGGAATAGATTATCCAGTAGGCTAAACAGGTTGATAAACTAGCACTTGTGGAGAAACAGGAGCAAACTATTGAGAAAAAGTAGGGTTTCAAATAGTATTTGTCCAAGGGTAAGGAGTACCAATCAAAGGTTGAGCCACAGCAGGTTGATCAAGACCGAGTTGAGGTATCTGACCATAAGTTCCAGTAAAAGGTTGTCCTCCGATCATAGGATAAGATCTGAAAATAGGTTTTCCTCTGGGTGGAGGATAAGGTGGTCGCCCCCCATATGGGTAATAAACACCATTTGGGGTTACTTGAGGATTACCTAAGTTATCGGATATCATGTGAACATATTGGTTTGATGCCATAAGCTCCTTAAGTATGGATTTCATGCTTTGAACAATAGATGTAGATAAACCAAATGACCAAGTAGAAGGTTTAGGGGAAGGAGTAGCTCCTAAAAAAGTCCTAGTAAGTGACTGGTATCTAGAAGGAACTAAAGGACCACCATACAATAGTGGCTTCAGAGAGCTAGTAAACATAGATGAATCAGTACGTTGGCTCCCAAGAGGAATTTATAACATGGTTCATCTCGGTGAATAAAAAGGAATGTGGTGAGGTGGAAAAATAGGACCTAAAAATTTAAAAGGGGTAGAATACCAAGGATCGTGTCGGAAAGGAATAAAAGGAACTCTTGGATCAAAAGGTTCACCAGTGGTAACTAGAGTACGAGGTGATTCTTCCTCCTCGTTCCCATTAATATCTTCAATAATAATTAAACCAGGAGGTAATCTAGTTGTAATTATAAGCTTCCTTTGAGGTGAAGGTGGAGCAAGAGTAAGAGCTATAACAGTCGAAGGTGATTCAGGTTGAGAAATATCAAACTCAGGTTCTTCTACTTCTGGTTCGGTTAGTTATGCATTTGAAACTTCACCAGTATGAACAACTTTGAACAACTTGGTAATTTCTGGGCCAGAATGAACTAATCTTGATTCTACTTCTCTTGTTGGATTCACTTCAGTTTCTATTGTCCTAAATTCTAAAACTATAGATGTTTTGGGTTGTTCTGATGGTTTAGATCTTGTTGATTTTGACCTTTTAGATTTAATATTTTCCAATTAATCAGGTGTAAATTTAAGGGGTTTACCTTGCATTCTCTGTGAATTCCTTGGTAAATCAACCATGATGAAAGTTTATCAAAAAATCCAAATAATATTCACAATCCAAATCTAAGGTCTCTAAAAAGTTAAAAAAAAATGACATGCGCTAGTAAATCCAAGGAATCAAACCATGCAAACAAGCTTTTCACAGCGAAATCAATAGTTATTGATGAAATCCAACATCGCAAAGTGAAAAGTGAAAAGTGGCTAAAGATAGAGCAGGTGGAACCAGTTAGGCTAACAACCTTCTTAATGTACATGATATGGTGCAAGTAAACTTCATTTATGCCATCTCAAATGAAGAATACCCTCCAAAAAGGTCTAAGTAAGCCTAGACAATGTTTGTTCCAGGTATAACAGAGACTTCCCCTCCGTCGTCACCTAGGGTAATAAATCGAAGATTATGGTCTCTAAGGTTACCACATAAAACAATTTAACCGAGGGGCATAATTGCAAATCGACGTACACAAAAGGGTAGAGTAACAAAGCTCAATCACCTTGAAAGTTCCTCAACATGGTTAATCTGAGGTTTACTTCCAAATGAATCCCAGTGATCTAATTTAGAATATTATGTTACTGTGCTAAGATCCTCCTCAGATTAGAAACAAAATGCTTTCATTGTGCTTAAGGATTCATGAATTTTTGTAAGTGAAAAATGAGTTTTTATGTTAATTTTTATGAGAAATTAAAAATAAATAAGAGACTAAACAGTAGCATAAACATGTACAGAACATCACCAAAAGCACATTACAACAGGAACATGATAAAGGAGTTCACCGCTCCTGGGCTACGTCTCCTTGATCCAACTTCCAATGGCTTGGGCCTCTCTATTATGATCAAATGCTTCTGAAACCTACTCTAATCAGTCCATAATGTCCAAAAATGGCTATCTAGCCTATTTTTTCATACAATTTGGTGGAAAACTGAAGAAGTTATGACTTCTCCTTGTTTTCCCAATATTCGCTCCACAAATTGCCCCATTTCTAGCATGATCCTACAAATTAGCTCCCAAAAGCACTAACTGAGTGAAAATTTCACCGTGCAGCGGTCCATAATCTGTCGGCACCGAGTATCCCATCGTAAATGTAATCGGTGGAAAATCAGTGGTCTTATGATCTGTGAATGTGGCGGGGCGATGTGTGATTGTGATATGGCGGACCCAACAGTACTATTAACTGTAACCCTTAGTCGCATTGCATCCGGGATTCTTTCGCAAATCGCAATCGGCGGAGAACCAATAGGTAACATAATGAGGGACTCTACCTTTTGTGGTTTGCGATTGTGATCTGCGATTATTGATGAGCCTCAGTATTGAAACAAGAATGTTGCAACTCCCAAGGCTACCGACTTTAATTATCAACTCGGGGTTCATAAAAACTTAAGAGGTGTCGGCACTATATGTGCGACATACAATGTGTCCTTCCTTTGCTGTCATGATGTAATGGAGTGCAAGTACTAAATTCAAATCCTAAACTAATTGTAGAAAACTAAATGTTCGAAATGGAACCTTAACCTATTGCAAGAAAGAAAGTACAAGGAAAGAGACAGAAATTCAATGCTAAATCACACCATTTCCTAATTAATTGCCAAGAAACTATGCTTTACACTAATGCTAAATTATCATGAACCAAATGCTACTATCTAAGAATGAAAGTAAGAAGCATCAAACATCACTAATGTGCAAGTAAAGGGACTAAAATAAATTTGTTTTTGTCTTTTATCTTTTCATGCAAAATCAAGTATGCAAACTAATTTCCTTTGGTGATGTGGCAGGTGAATTAAGGATGTTGGAGGTTGTATGGAATGGTTAGGAGATGGTTGGATGGTGTGGGAGAACCTTGGGAGGATTTTGGTGACTTGTTAGAGGTTTTTTCTCAATTCGGCCTCAAAACAGGCCATTTCAGGAAAACCTACAGGATGTACTAGAAACCTACAGGATCCCCTAAAAACATACAGAATATAGCCGAGAGAAAAATGGAAGGTGTTGGGGGTGATGGAAGGCTCAGGGAAGGTGGTAGATGGGTGGAATGGAGTGAGAAAATGCCTAGGATCACTCAGAACTCAAAACCAAAGTTGGGAGATGGATAGATTTGCTCAAAAAGCTTGGAGAATTTTCTTACAGGATGTTCATATTTACTATAATTCATCGAATGACCAAGAAAATCAAATCCAAATTGGATGGGACAATTTTTTTTATTAACTAGGATGTCTTAGGTCCCCATTCCAAGTGGAATCACTCAAAAATACCTCTGTTAACCCATGCTAAAAAAATTAAAAAATATTACTAGTTGAAAATCTAGGAATTCGAGAACTAGTGAGCTAGTAAATATAAAAAATGCCTAACCAAATCAAGTGCAAATTCAATGGGGTAATTTTTTTTATGAACTAGAATGTTTTTTTGATCTAATGCAAGTGGAATCAAGTCGATTGAAGCTCGTTAGCATGCTCTAAAAAATATCATAAATTTACTGTTCTTTGCTAAAAAGGAGGTCCAACAATCTAGATTTGGGAATAAGAAGACTAATCCAAGTAGCTCAATGATTACTATGAACTTCCAAAGCTTTTCCAAGGATGAAATCATTAATACTAAATGCAGAATAGAAATAAATAAAACTAAAGATGCATGTGAATAAGAAATGAAAAGAAGAAAAGAGAATGATACAAAAGGGCTCTGAGGTTCCTAGGATGGCCAAGCCCAAGGAAAATCAAAGACCTATGGAGGAGAACAAGATTTAGAAGTTGAACATGACACCAATCTTCATTATTTTCATCAATAGATTTACATCCCTACAAGAAAATACAATGGAGCTGCAAAAATACAAGCTCTCTCCACAATAACACTAATGAAATTCTCCCCCTAGAGGCAAATTAGATGTGGTACTTATACAAAATGATTAGGAACTATTCCCCATGAATGGAGGAATCTTTCCCCACCAAAATCCCTTGATTAGTGGATCTAGTCCCCAATACTAGAAATTTGCATTAAATGGCAGGGAACACATTCCTATATTTTCTCAATCATTCCCTAGAGGCAAATTCGACTTGGTACTTATACAAAATGATTAAGAATCATTCCCCATGGATGGAGGAAGCTTTCCCACTGAAACCACATGATTAGTGGATCTTCTCCCTTGATTAGTGGAACACATTCCTATATTTTCTTAATCATTGGAGTTGCACAATTTGTGCCATAATTCCATAATATCTTGTTGACTTATTATTTATTATTGATCCTCCAGTAGTTTTTTGGGAAGTTTTAGTGTCTACAGATAAACGCTTAAACCCCTAGACTAGTAGCTAAGTCTAGAACAACATTGCAAAGCATTCTCCACCTTTTCTAAACCAATAGATTAAATAAGACAGTAAAGAAGCATACCTGTAGCTTTCGCTTACTCCTTATCTCCCTTGACCAATTCTATCGCTCCTTTCCATACTTAAGCCACTTGAAAAGTACCAGCACACATAGAGAAGACAAAAACCGATCAAAGCATATGATAATGATCTATTGATTAAACATAGAATGGAATCAAGTTCATAATACACATATGAAAGCATCAATGGACAATACAAACATATGGAAAAAGCTTTGAACACTTTATTAGTAAAAGGAAGAGTTACAACCCAATTTTCTTGATTCAGCATCACTCCTCTAGTTCAATCTCATCCTCTCCTCATAACAAGCAAGACATTTTGACATCATTACAGTACTTGAAATCAACTCGAGTCTCATACTAACAGCATCTCCCTATAATTCAATGATTTCCAGCCCCTAATCACTTAGATGAGTGGTCTTTTTATAGGTGAATGAAGGAAGTTATGCCATAAATGGTGATAATGAATGCCCTCCCAAACTTAGGATTTAGTTCCATGGAGGAAGGGATAAAGGGATTGATGTTCCTTAACTCCCTACCTCATCCAAATTCGAGCTCAAAGGAGTAGATAAACTTGGGAAACTTCTATATGCATCCAATGGATAAGAATATTCCCAAACCCTAATGCAATTTCACTCAAATTCGCCCAGCGCAGGCCAAAGCAGGCTCAAGTGCATTGCATAGCACCCTAGAAGTGTACTATACTGCATTGTAGCGCACCCTAATGAAGGCTTTCCTGCGCTGATCTTCATAGAGGTAGTTTTTGGATGATTTTAGTCATGGAACTTCTTGGGAAGCTAAGAATTTTGATGGTTGACTTCTTTAGGGCATGTAACCACTGAATTAGGGTTTTATGGGCCCTAATAGTATTGATCTGTAGGTTGGGGTTGATGTGCCAAATGGATATGTAACAGTTTCCCCCTAAAGCATGAAGTCATAAATATGTATGTTGAGTGAAATGCCTTATCATGCCGAGAGGAGGTTTTGAAGCAAAAGGTGACCTGCATCAATTACAATACATATATCATAATAATTTGATTTTTTCTCGTGAACTTGTTGAGGGAAGGCATACCCATGCTCAGCTTATAAACTTTCATTACATGTACAAATATAGTCATCTACAAATATAGACCCATGAATGGATGACCATGAATATAAGGCCATTGTACATCTGATTTAGTACTCCTGAAAATATCGTAGCCCAGATGGATGAAACTAGATCCGGGGTCTTCAATCTCGTTCAATATTTTGCTCAAGTACAAGTCTAACCATGTGAATAGATGATCTGAAGTCGAACATGGGAAGACATCATCTGATTACCAGCCAATGATGTAAGTTGTTAATAGACGCGAAAGGAATCACCGATAATGATGATGACCCTCAAGGTACTATAGTACATTTCGCATGGTGTGAATAAATGATTTAATGTCGAACACCATACAAAGTTTTTCGGTTGAAGGCCAGTGATGTCAACCTATTACCGAAAGCGAGAAACCTTCCATTGATGTATACAAGCCTTAAGGCACTAAAGGGGTGTTTCTAAGTCAACTTCTTGGATGATGTGTTGATGTCGACAAGAAACGACTCGTCGCAGGAGGGCCTTGATGTATCCCACATCAATGACACAAAACAAGGTAAATGATTTTCGAGATGAAAATTTGACTGACGACTGAAGGTTCAGGAATGGCGGTCATGAAAATGAAGGTTTACGGTATTGCAAGGATGAAGTTTGAACTAAATGACTTCTCTTGAACATGTCGGCGACACTAAGATGAATTGGTAGCATTGACCCAAAACAAAGTAATGGATGGTATGATATACCAATGGTGTGATAACCATCAAGCTTAATGACCCAACCCACATAGTCATGGTGATGAGGTGAAAGTGTCATGTTCAAGAGTGACTTGCTACCATAAAGTGTTATCCCCTTTTTCCAATTTTCCCCAGTCATTGTTGACTAGTACCTCTTTATTTTTATCAAGCTTGAGGAGAATAACATATGCTTGTTGTATAATTCCACCCTTCGGGTGAATCCATCACTATTTGATGCTTTAACGAGTCTAGCAAAGGTGAAACTTGGTCTTGTCTAGATGGACAAGTTTATCGCTATTTGATGTTCTTAATGAGTTTAACGACAAAGATAAATCGGTCCTTTTCATGTTTAGAGAGTTTTAAAAGGTACAAAAAGAAAACTCCAAAAATTATTTTTCATAAATTAATCTCTCAAGTCTAAAAAAATGTAAAATAATACAAGAGAGATATCGTTTCCAATCCGTTAACGAGCTGGAAAGGACAAGCGCTCGAAAACCTTTTCATGTTTAGAGAGTCTGAAAAGAGCTTAAATAGGACTCCATTTTGAGGAATGAGTGGTGTCTAGGGTAGCAACTGGTTCCGGTGATGTTGGAATTTTTCAAAACATGTTGATTTATGTGAAGAGGCTACCTAATAATACCACTCATCGCAATTGTTCCTCAAAAAAAGGTAAAACAACCAAGTGAAAGCGTATGATCGGCCAAAGGGATGGTGGCGATGGGATGAAAACAACCAAGTCTCATATGACGAAAGAGGCTGATAGAATGGCAATCATGAGGGTTAAAATGGAAATGGGTTCATTTTTAGACAAGCTTGAACCATAGGGGACTATGATTGGATTCAGTTTCATGTTTAAACAAGCTTGAAATGAAAAACTATGCTTGAGATTGGTTTACATGCCCCCAGCATGATGAAAGGGAGAGTCTCCTATAACTAGATGGAAGTCACTACGGTGAAGTAGGACGGTTATCCAACACCTTTTTGGCTTCGTCCAGATAGGGACAAAGGTGAATGGGGTGATTCCCTTCACATAACCTACAGGGAAACTTAACTTTACCACTAGGTGCATGCCCCCCAAGCTTCATTACATTCACCTAAGTAGACTACTCGTGGCTATCAAGTGGATGGAATGAAGGTTCATATACGAGATCAAGTGAAAGACTCGACTAGGATTTTACGAGATCTAATCAAAGACTCGACTTGGAACTTTGCTCCAGGGGACCTTGTTTCATTTTTTAATGAGCTTGACACAAGACAAGGAACTATGCTCATATTCCTTGTTTCATTTTTTAATGAGGTGAACACAAGACCAAGAACCATCCCCATATTCTTTGTTTCATTTTTTAATGAGGTTGACACAAAACAAGGAACTATCCTCATGGACCCTTGTTTCATTTTTTGACGAGGTTGACACAAGACAGGGAACTATCCTCATGGGCCTGTTTCATTTTTTAACGAGATTGACACAGTAAAAGAACTATTCGCATGGACCTGTTTCATTTTTTAATGAGGTTGACACAGTAAAAGAACTATCCTCATATCCTTGGTTTCATTTTTTAACGAGTTTGACGCAACACAAGGAACTATCCTCAAGAACCTTTGATCACAACTCATAAGAGGTCATGAAGGAAAGACCTGGTTCCAATGCCCCCAGTACATGATGTACAACATTACTGAATTGATCGTCAGTTGATGTAGGTATGGAATGGGTTGCCACATAATTAACTCATGTTGGGGATGATGCCATTGGTACAAAAGGACCATTTAGGGAAGATGGTTGACTAGGAGCCATATTTGGACCGGGAAATGAAAGCTGGTCAACGGTGACAATTCTGCCTTCATGCGGGAAACAAATTGCTCGAAAGAGTGTTGAAACAATAGCTCCCATGTTATAAACATAGTCGCACCCTAGAAAAGTTGTAATCCAAAGGGCCTGGGACTACCATCACATTCAAATAAATGATTTTTCCTCCCAAAGTAATAGGTAACTAAGGGAGGATCCCTAATGGCCGGTTGGTTCTTCTGTTAAAAGCCAACAGATTTTGGGTAACAGGAACAAGTAACAGCGAACCGAGCGCTTGCCAAGCAGTTGAGGAAAGGATACTCACTAATGGACCTTCATCTATAATAGTGCCAGATAAAATCATATTACAAACTTGTACTATGATATGGAAAGGCACATAGGAAGGAAGGCAGAATCCTGCTAGTAGATTCCAATCGAAGGAAGTGAGCAGACTACTTGGAGGGGGTACTGTAGAAATAAGAGAATTAACCCCTTGAGTTATGAGAGTGGGATTATTTTCCTCCTATCTTGATGGAACAGGAGGACTACTCCCAAGCTCATTAGAATCTGAAGAAACAAAAAGAACTTGAGTGGTATCATGTTCACTCTCTTCGGGAAAGGCACAATTTACTGAAGGTGAAATCGGGTCAACTGTTACCTTGACCTGTTGATTTGGGTCGGGTATAGACTGATTCACTTTCAGAGAGAGTGATTTTGACTAACAGTTTATTTTGGTCAGTCAATTTGTCAATTAGTGAAGGATTTAGGGAGATTTTCCTGTAACCAGATGGAAGTCGTTGTAGTGAAGCAGGATGGTTATCCAACACTTTTTTGGCTTCATCCAGATAGGGACAAGGGTGAATTGGGTGATTCCCTTCACATAACCTATAGGGAAACTTAACTCTACCCTTCTTTCCATGAACTTTACTACCACTAGTTGATGGTGTGTCACCAACATGATCTCGACAAGTTGAAGACACAGGATGATGTGAACGGGAAGACCATTCTTATAATATCCGAGGAATATTAGGACAATTTCGAAGAAGATGGTCTCTTGCACAAAGTTTTCATGGATATCGAACTTTGTGAGGCTTGATGGATGGTTTCTCATTAGATGTTGCATTCAAAGCAATGGCTGAATTTGCTTCTTCTTCTTCTTCTTCCCTTTCTTCTTCTTCTTAGCAACCTGGTTACTAGTACCAATACTTTCACCAGGCAAAGAGGAAGAAGGGGAGGAAGAAACAACCGAGGAAGAAGGCAAAGGGTCAACTTTAGGATCAAATGGAGGTTGATTTTGTCCAGTTGGAGGTGTACTCGATTGTGGAGAAATCACAAAATTTTGAACCAAGGAGGTTGAAAACAACCATACTAGCAAGACAATGGTAAATCCCGGAAGGGACAATGTAGCCATATATGGAGCACCAATATTTCCAAAAGGAGGAAAAGGACTAGGATTCCCATCAAAAGGAATTCCTTGATGGGTGGAATCTAGATTTGTCGCCATATGTTTCAACCTAAGATCAACTAAGGAGTGAGTGTGGAGGATCTTATCTGCGGCCAATTAATTTTATTTTAATCAAAGTAACATAACAAAACAAAAGAGGGATAATCTAGGCAAAAGGCTTACCAAGCAACTGTGAACTGCAGAATACCTCCTAGCGAACCAAGAAGTACGGGTAGGCAATCTTCCTGAATGTTGTGTTCAGTGTATCACAGTGTACAAGGCGGCTGACTCGGTTACTTAAGGATGGATAGCAACCTAGAGTTTTTCTCCCATATATACCCGAAGGTACGTGGAGGCCCAGTCCGTATAAGTGTTGTCTAATGCAAAACCACACAATAAGAGCATTCCCAAATACTTTACGTATTGTAACATTGCCCTATATACCTGAAGGTACGCAGACGAGCTACGATATACTCACGTACGTGGAAGGAGATATCACACTCGAGATGTAAGTTAGCAACAGCTGCTTTGTTTTATGACTCGGAACACGTCTCTAGCCTAGACCTCTAAATGTTTTTCGTTAGGTGACAATGCTCCATTATGTAAATTCAGATAAATTTTAAGTTGATCTTCTTTAGAATTTTCCTTTCAAGGTTCACCATGTGATGTATGTTTTCAATTCCTAAAATGCAACTAATATGATAAGAATTCTTTCCATTCAATTTAACAATGAAAATCCTCGGCTACTTAGGGATAGTGCAATCAGATTTATTTTGATAAAAAAGAAAAGAGCATATCTAATGCAATTTCCCTAGCTATTCCTATCAAGCATTCACAAAATTTAATATGCGCAATGCATGTATTTTTTTCGATTTGCCTTAATGTGAATGAACAAAAAGGAAAACTAATGCACAATTGATCAATAAACTCTTTTCATAAAAATGACGATTTTGCGACAATTTCTTTTCAAGGAAAGGAAGACTTTATGACACTTAAGCTTTCAAAGAAATGAGGAATTACGACACTTTCAACGAAAATACTAATCATATGCACATATCAATCAATCAATCTTTCATGAATTAAGACTTTATGACAATTCAATTTTCGAAGGAAAAGACGATTTTACAACACTTTCTTTCGACAAAGATCAATCAACCAAAACACTAACTTTCGACTATAGATTGAAAATGACAAATTAAATACATAAGAAACATTTATCAATCCTAGTCTAAGTAGGGCCATCTAAGGAGATGAAAACCTATTTTCTGAGACATGACATCCATTTACAATCAACAAACAAGCAATCAGAAGAATTTTGGCAAAAATTTAATTCCAAGGGTGGGAATCTGACCCTAGGAAGATCAGCGCAGGCCAAAGAGGGAGTAACTGTGTTGCAGTGCACTGTCTCTAACTGGAGGGTGCATTGCAGTGCACTATCTGTAAGGCTAGCTTGTGCTAATTCCTGTGAGGCCACTCAAGAGTCATATAACCTCAAATTTTGACCAAAATTCGATGCAAAAGGATTAATTACAACAAGTAAAGTATGTCAAGGTGTCTAAGGAGGTGGATTAGCTACTAGGAAAGATGATTCACTCACCAGTATGGTTTCCAATTTGTTTTGGGACGTTTTAATGTCTACGGATAAACGCTTAAACCCCTAGACTAGTAACTAAGTCTAGAACAACAGTGCAAAGCATTCTCTACCTTTTCTATAACCAATAGATTAAATAAGACAGTAAAGAAGCCTACCTGTAGCTTTCACTTACTCCTTATCTCTCTTGATCAATTATGTCGCTCCTTTCCGTACTTAATATGCTTGAAAAATACCTGCACACGGACAAAAGACAAAAACCGATCAAAGCATATGATAATGATCTATTGATTAAACATAGAATGGAATCAAGTTCATAATACACATATGAAATCATCAATGAACAATACAAACATATGGAAAAATCTTTGAACACTTTATTAGTAAAAGGAAGAGTTACAACCTAATTTGCTTGATTCAGCATCACTCCTCTAGTTCAATCCCATCCTCTCCTCATAACAAGCAAGACATTTTGGCATCATTACAATACTTGAAATCAACTCAAGTCTCATACTAACAACATCTCCCTATAATTCAATGATTTCCAACCCCTGATGACTTATATGAGTGATATTTTTATAGGTGAATGAAGGAAGTTATGCCATAAATGGTGATAATGAATGCCCTCCCAAACTTAGGATTTAGTTCCATGGAGGAAGGGATAAAGGGATTGATGTTCCTTAACTCCCTACCTCATCCAAATTCGAGCTCAAAGGAGTAGATAAACTTGGGAAACTTCAAGATGCATCCAATGGATAAGAATATTCCCAAACCCCAATGCAATTTCCTCAAATTCACCCAGTGCTCAAGTGCATTGCATAGCACCCTAGCAGCGTACTGGACTGCACTGCAATGCACCCTAATGAAGGCCTGCCTGTGCTGATCTTCTTAGAGGCATTTTTTGGATGATTTCAGTCATGGAACTTCTTGTGGAAGCTAGGCATTCTGATGGTTGACTTCTTTAGTGCATGTAAAAACTAAATTAGAGTTTTATGGGCCCTAATAGTACTGATCTGTAGGTTGGGGTTGATGTGCCCAAATGGATCTGTAACAAGTAGTAGGGAACAAGTCCCTAAATTATCTCCTCCTCAACCTCTTCATAATATTCCCAATATTCTCATAATATTCCATAAAAGATAAATAATATTAGGCATAAATATTCAATTATTCATAAACCTTCTTAATGAATATATTAAAGTTAAAAATAAATTATCTAATGCAAAAAGAGAGGTTTAATGTGCTAAAGGATGGTCATAGGCCTTAATTTATGTTTTAAATTAGAGGCATTGGCCTTAATTTATGTCTAATTTATAGGCCCATCAATTGCGATTATCGCATCACAACCAGGGTACGCTAGGGGCCGATTTCTGCAATACCTACCCTGTTGCGAAGTGCAATTGTGATTTATCACATCACAACCCTGACCTTGCTTGGAGATGATTCTTTAACACGACCCGCCTGCGATATGAGATTTGTGAAATGTGGGGCCAATGGCGACCTGCCACTTGGCGCTTCCCTATTCACTGAAGGGCCTTGCCACATCATCTTTTCTTGTCATCTGTTCAAGTCAAACCTGAACTTTGACTTCCTCTAACTTCTTCATATGAGCTTGGATTCAAGTGTCATTCACACCATTGGAATCAGAATGATAAGCTCTTCGATATGAAGCTAATTTTATCAAGATTCTAACACTTTGAGTTTTGAGCCTAGTTTTGAGCACTTGATCACTCCTCCCCACTAGAAGCCTTTTGGACCCCAAAAGGATCACTCTCAATTGTATAGCAGGTGAGGGTATTGTTCCCTCACCTTTCCAACCTCTATCCATTTTTCTTTTAAAGGATTTGTACCCTTGAGCCCCACTCAAAGATAATCGATACTTCCCCTTTTTGATGTCCTTGTTCATCTATCAAGTATAGTGTCTTGCTTAAGCTCATCAAGGAACTCTGGAGAAAAGTCTTCAATAGATGGAATTTGAATATTATCTCCTTGATCTTCAATTAGAGGAGGCCCATACAACCTTAAATTATCAACATTAATAATAACATAAATTTTCATATATGAAGGCAAATCCAACTTGAAGGCATTGTTACCAATCTTTTCCAAAATTATGAATGGACCATATCTAATTGGTTTTATCTTTTTACCTTCTCCTTGGAGCCTCTCTTTGTTAATGTGAAGCCAAACTTCATCAACAACATGGAACTTGAGATCTTGACGATGCTTGTCGTGCCTTTCTTTGTACTTGTCTTGGATTTTCTCAAGTTCTTCTTGAAACTTTTGGTGTACTAATTGGATTTGTTCAATGAAATTTCTTGCTTTGTTTATGTCGCTATGACCTTCAATAGAAACATATTTGCAAAAAATAAAATCCAAAGGAGATTTAGGCAAGTATCCCAAGCATGCCTCAAATGGTGAAGTTTGAGTTGGAGAGTGCTTGGCTCGGTTGTAGGCATGCTTAATATAGTGAAAATGTTCATCCCACAACTTAGGATGCTTGCTATAGTACCCACAAAGAAGATGTATCACTGTTATGTTCACCACTTTTGTTTGACCATCTGTTTGTGGATGAAAGGATGTACTCTTTTTCAATTTTGTGTCCATAAATCCCCACAAGCTTGACCAAAAATTCCCAACAAAGCCAGAATCTCGATCACTAACAATGGATGTGGGAAATCCAAAATGCACCCAAATATTCTGAAAGAATAACTGAGCAGTTTGTTCAGCTGTAACTTTATTTTTACATGGCATCAAAATACACATTTTTCTAAACCTATGCACAACTACATACAAATAATCATGACCTCTTGTTGACAATTGAAGACCTACGAAATCCATAGAAACACTCTCCCATGGTCGTGTAGGAACCAGAAGTTGTGTGTACAATCCTAACTTCCTATTGTCAGGCTTACTGATTGCACATAATGAACATCCTTTAATAAAATGAGACACACTTTCAAGCATACAAGGCCAATAACAATACCTCTGTAGATGTGCCACCATCTTACTTACACTGAAATGACCAACAATAAGAGAAGTATGTGCCTCTCTTATGATGTTAACTCTTTCTCCCCGTGGAATAAAAAGCTTGCCAATATGGTACAACAAGTTATCATGCAAATGATAATCCAATTCCTCTACATGGTCACCTTGACTCAAGCTTGCATAAACATCTTGAAAGTCATTACCTAATGCATATTGCTCAATATAACTTTCATGTAAAATAGAATTATGCTTGAGTAAAGTAGCAGCACTAAAAATAGGCCTAGAAAGCATATCAGATATTGTATTGTAGATACCTTTCTTATACCTGATTACCAATTGGAATTGTTGAAGAAAACCCATCCATTGAAAGTGCCTTGATTGCTGCAACTTTGATTGTGATTGCAGGTATTGCAATGGCTGATGATCAGTGTGAATGACTGTTTCCTTACCCATCAAGTAGTGTTTCCATTTTTTCACACTTTGCACTAATGCATACAATTCCTTGTCATATGTAGGATAGTTAATCACTGCACCATTAAAAGTTTCTGAATGAAAACAGATAGGATTACCATGTTGCATGAGGACTTCGCCCATAGCGTAGTCACTAGCATCAGTCTGAATCTCAAACAACTGTCTCAAGTCTGGAAGTGCAAATACTAGAGTTGTATTGATCTTTTCCTTCAATGCATCAAAGGCCTTTTGTTTTTTCCCTCCCCATTTAAAAATCTTTTTCACGCTTGTCATGCAAAGGAGCTTCTATAAGAGAGAAATTAGCAATGAATTTTCCTCCAATATTGGGTTTCTCCCAAAAAACTTCTTACCTCTGTAACTATCTTGGGCCTTGGCTAATTCACAGTGATGTCAACCTTGGAGGGATCTGTTTTCAACTCACCTCCTCCAACAATATGACCCAAGTAAACTAAAGAATTTTTTCAAAGCTCGCACTTTGACATCTTAGGATACAACTGTTCTTTTTTCAAGACATCAAGTACTTTTCTTACATGCATGACATGTTCATCCTGAGATTTACTGAAAATTAAGATGTCATCTAAGTAGACTATGAAAAACTCATCAAGAAATGGCCTCAATACACCATTCATCACATGCATGAATGTAGTGGGAGCATTACATAAACCAAACGGCATAACTAGCCATTCAAACAAACCTTGTTTTGTTTTGAATGCTATCTTCCAAATGTCTCCTTCAACTATTGTAATTTGATGGTAGCCATTTCTTAAGTCCAACTTAGTAAAATACTTTAAATCTTTCAATTGGTCGATTAAATCATCTATTATGGGCAGTGGGTAACGGTTCTTTACCGTAATTTTGTTCAATGCACGAAAGTCCACACACATGTGCTATGTTCCATCCTTATTTGGCACCAAGACAATAGGTGAACCACATGGCGAAGAAGATGGTCTGATGATACCTTTATTCAACAACTCTTGAATTTGTTTCTTAATTTCTGCACTTTCCATCACTGACATCTTGTACATGCCAATGTTAGGAAGAGGACGATCTTGCTGCAACTGTATCTCATGTTGGATTCCTCTCTTGGGAGGTAATCTCTTTGGTTCCTGAAACATCTCATCATATTGATTAACTATGTCAACCAATTTAGATTTCAGATTTGAATTACAACCTTTAAAAGCTTCATTATCAACATCATTCTTGGGTTTGATCATTAGAAGTACAAAATTCTTGCTCGAATTCACTAGTATTTTCATCTGCCCTGCGTTAACAAGAGAAAGATTTGTTTTCTTGCTATGAGCTCTCACAATATATTCTACTCCATCTTTGAATAAATGATATTTATTTTCATGTCTATGGAAGATAGCTTTTCTATCATAAAGGTACGGGCTACCTAATACTATGCCACAGATATCTAACGACACAACATCAAGCTCCACTTCATCTATTATATTTTCAGTAATAACAAATTTCAGTTTACACTTTCTAGTAACCTGCAATTGCCCATTGTCACACACCCATCCAAGTGGATACGGTTTATGATGTGGAACGGTTTCCAAGTTTAAACTTTTGACAATGTTTTCAGAGATAAGATTGGCTTGAGAGCAACTATTGAAAAGTGTATCAATCTTGTTGTGTTTTGATATCACCCTTATGTGAAAAAGTTATATTCTCCTCTTTTCATTTGGAGTTTCATTTTGTGAGTCTGAAGAACTAGTGTTGACAATGGATTCTTTTCCTTTTAACCCCATGGTTGTGATTTTAGTTTCATCACCTGAATCGGATCCCAAATCCTGTTGAGTGGTTGCAATTGTCTTCTGTTTTCCCTTGTTGTTTTTTTCTTTGGTCTCATTTCAGGATGAAGCTTCCAACAATGAGCTTCATCATAACCCTCTCTGGAACAATGTTTGCATGTAACTTTCTCTCCTTCTTTTTCGATAGACACATTTTTCTTTTCCTTTCCTTTGAAATCATTTTCCTTTCCTTTACTCTTAAATGGATTTATACTACCTTCTTCTGGAATTTGTTTCCCTCTTGCCTCAAGATGAGTGGCTTGCACACACACATCATCTAGATTATTGGGATTAACCATTAAGATAATATGCCTAAAACAACTGTGTAAACCCCCTATGTACTTCAGAAATGTGTCTTATGATTGCAAGTCTACACCTAACATCAAAGACCTTTTTCTGAATTCTTAGGTGTAATTTTGCACATTTTGACCTTTAAGTTGTCTAAAGTTCTACCAATTCATGATGGATTTCTGCATATATTTAGAGGGTAGAATTGTCTTTGGATTGCAGCAATGAAATCAATCCAAGAAATTAAGATATTACCATGTTTTTTAATATCCTCTTGGGTCTTTGATTCCCAACATACTAGTGTTGCACCATCCATTCTCAAGGAATATAACTGAATCTTTATGTCATCCTCTTGAAGGTTTTGAATCCTGTAATAGACCTCCAACTGACGAATCCAATTATCAAGCTTTTCTCCGTTCACTTCACCATTATACATGGGCAGCTCAAATTTAACATCAAGTTTTAAAAAATGTGATTTAATAGTTCCTTTTGAAGTATGATGATGAGTATGAGTAAGGGTTGTGTTAGTGGAAAATGGTGAAGACGCTTATGAAGAAGAAGATGAATAAGATGGTGGAGAGGGTGGAGGTTTGTCTCCATTTCCATTACCTCCTTTTCCATTACCACCTCCTGAAGAGCCTTCTCCTTTGGGAGGTTTGGAACTTTCCCCTTACAACCTGGCATTCCTCTCTTCATAGAGGACCTTCAACATCTCTGTCATGTCAAAGAAATCCTTTCTGAAGGTCTTCTCATCTTCTGTCATGTTTGTAAGTTCTCCTTCATGAGACATGATCTCTGGAGTCTCAACTGCAACTTGAGGTTGAAGTGGTGTTGGATATTGTGGTAACCTTGCTCTCCTTCCCCTTGACCCAACTTCAAGGCTTCCAACTAGCTCTCCTTCACCACTTTTGAGTTTTAACCTTCTAAGCATGACATAAACTTGCAAACAATTAAATCTTTCTTTGACAAAGAAAACCTAGTGCTCTGATACCAAATTGATCTAATTTAGAATATTAGATTATTGTGTTAAGACTCTCCTCAAATTAGAAACAAAAATCTTTCATTGTGCTTAAGGATTCATGAAATTTTGCAAGTGAAAAATGAGTTTTTATGTTAATTTTTACGAGAAAATAAACATAAATAAGAAACTGAATAGTAGCATAAATATGTACAGAACATCATCAAAAACACATTACAACAAGAACATGATAAAGGAGTTCACCCCTCCTAGGCTACGCCGCCTTGGTCCTGCTTCCAATGGCTTGAGCCTCTCTATTATGCTCAAAAGTGTAAAATGATGTGTTTACGATACTCAAATGCTTCTAAAATGTGCTCCAATCAGTCTAAAATGTCCAAAAATGGCTATCCAACCTCTTTTTTCATCCAATTTGGTGGAAAACTAAAGAAGTTATGACTTCTCCTTGTTTTCCCAGTATTCACACCACAAATTGCCCCATTTCTAGAATGATCATATAAATTAGCTCCCAAAAGTGCTAACTGAGCGAAAATTTCACCGCGCAGTGGTCCATAATCCATCGGCACTGATTGTCCCATTGCAAATCACAATTGGTTGAAAACCAGAGGTCTTATGGTCTGTGAATGCGGCGGGGCGATGTGTGATTGCGATATGGCGGACCCAACGGTACTGTTAACTGTAACCCTTAGTCGCATCACATCCAGAATCCTTTCACAAATCACAATAGACGGAGAATCGGTGGGTAATGTAATGCAGAACTCTACCTTCTATGGTGTGAAATTGTGATCTATGATTGTGATTATCGCATCGCAACCCGAGTACGCTGAGGGCTGATTTATGCAATGCCTTCCTTGTTGCGAAGTGTGATTGTGATATATCGCATCACAACCCTGATCTTGCTTGGGGCTGATTCTTTCACATGACTTGCCTGCAATATGTGATTTGTGAAATGTGGGGGCCAATGGCGGCCTACCACTTGGCGCTTCCCCATTCACTGAAGGGCCTTGCCACATCATCTTTTACTGCCATCTGTCCAAGTCAAACCCGGACTTTGACTTGCTCTAACTTCTTCATACAAGCTTGGATTTGAGTGTCATTCACACCATTGGAATCAAAATGATGAGCTCTTTGATCTAAAGCTAAGTTTATCAAGATTCTGACACTTTGATTTTTGAGCCTAATTTTGAGCACTTGATCACCCAAGTACCTTTCAGCATTGTTTTTAATACGTTTAATTCACTCTACCATAACCAATGAAGTGGGGTCGATCAATCCACTGGGTCCAACATGATCTCATGCTTAACTCCTTCGCAAGGGGAGCTTCCCAAAGCCAAATTGCAATAAATGGATGTACTCCCTATCGTAAGATTTTAATGTTTGTTTGCATCGTTGGAAATTTAACTCACTTCCCTATTCCAAATCCCTACAACCTGATCTAATGTAGGTGGAAAAGAGCCCTAAAATAATAAAAAATTCTAGATTGATTTTATTAGCACTGATTTTAAGAGTTGTTACTCAAAGGTAATGGACGTGAAACTGATGGTATTATGACTTGACGCAAATC
This sequence comes from Pinus tabuliformis, assembly GCA_031772625.1. Lineage (NCBI taxonomy): Eukaryota > Viridiplantae > Streptophyta > Pinopsida > Pinales > Pinaceae > Pinus > Pinus tabuliformis. The sequence goes on along the minus strand of CM062816.1, from coordinate 1,191,296,562 downwards.
CTAATGCAATCGAATATGAAATTGTAATATTTTATTTCAATGAATTTCTAACTGAAGTAAGGAAAGAGTCTTTTCAATTTTTCAATGGAAATGCAAAATGATCTTAAATCCCACTATATCCCTTTTTCTAAATGCAGATCTTCAATGTCGAATTACCCAAATACGAAAATTAAATTTCAAAATTTCACTTTGCCCAATAACTCAAAAAATCAAGAAACTTTTCTCTTTGACATACAATCACTTGAAAATTTTCAAAATGCATGAAGAAACCAATCAACACTAAAATTAATTTTCCCTATTGAATGTTATGATTTCAATGTAGTCAAGAGTACAGTTCAGAAACACTTCAGCAATGGAAGAAAAATGACTTTTCGTTTCAACACCAGCATAAGAAGCACTTTTCATAAACAATACTCATTCTTGTAAATCATTTATTTTCATTCACAAAACAATCTTTTGGAGAAGAGAAAAATAAACACAAGACCTGATATGTTCGAAATAAGAAATACAGTAAGACAACAAACCAAGACCAACTGATCTTTCTTTTGATAGATCGACCACACACCAAATGAAGCTTTACCCTAAATTGTGAAAACAAAAAAATTACAAGAAAACTCTTTCACAACACTCAGGCATACTGTCAGAGACTTAATGAAGGTATAAACGAGTGTAACTAAATAGGAAATATCAAAATTTATAGACTTGATGAAGAGAAAACTGAAATTTTTGAAAATTCCAGGTATGTGCACAGGTAATAGAACAATCCAGGGTGCATACGCATTGTTGCAAAAGTAAAAGTGCACATAAATATGCTTTGTACCTAAAGAAAAAGTGTGCACAATTGGAAATTTTTAGAAAAAATAAAAACAAGACAAATAAAACATAAAATCCATATTTTCAATATTTCCAAACACTCAAATAGTGTTATGAGTAAAGGATCAAAGGTCAAAACAAAGAGAATAATGGAGAGTGAGATGTTCCCAAGTGGAGTCGCCAATTTGTTACGAGGATTAATCCCTCTTGCAAACAATATGGATCCCCCTAAACCTCAAATAAATCTAGTAACAAACAATAAATAACTGCTACATTTCCTTAGCTTACGATTGATTGAAACAAAGAATATGAGAGAGATCACTTACTATTTATCGAAATTCCTATTGAAGTCCCTTTTAGTGTATTTGATAGTTAGCTTCCCCCTTGATGCTTTATAGAATGTTCTAGTGATTTCCACAACATCTCCATGATGTCTCGAAGGAGATTTGCATAGACAAAAACACACAAGATCAAATATACTATTATATAAAATGAAATATAAATGAACTAATTAACTCAACATATATCATAAATTGAATCAATAACCAATCATAACCTATGTGAGTGATCAACGAATCCCACAAATGAGATAAGAGAAGACATGATTAGGAAAGAATGGTTACTTTTTATATTAAATAAAGTGGAGAACAAGCTTACAACCTCAAAAACTTGATGTTACAAGCCTCTTCTCACAATATCCAACCCTCTCCTTGGATGAAAAGCCTCCTAGCCTTATTCTTGCAACATAAGCCTACCTTTAATAGTCCTCTCCAATCCTTTGGCCTATGTTTGCTTTATAGGCCAAGAGGAGGAGGTTTAGGATCCTCTTCCTAAGGGATTATATCCACAAATGGTGGGATAGGAGATCCACAAAGAGAGGGAAGTAGCACCAATGGTAAGGATCAAGTTGAATAGGCATCCATTCGAACCTTGTTAGTTGGGAAAGATTCGACTAACAATTCTTCTAGACTTTACTTTTTATTTTTACTTTTGTTAAGTCATGTGTGGAGGCCATAGTGTCAGATAGAGCGTACTTTTGCGTAGTTTCTAATGGTCTCTTCTGCATATTAACATAAATGGACTATGGAGGATGCTTTGGAATAATTTGATAGATAGCGAAAGATCCAAATTGATGGTAATTTGCCTAATGCGACAAAATGATGTGTAACACTCACCACCAAGTGTCTTTTTTGGGTTGCAAATAGTCTCCAAAAAACATATTCATAGTTAAGAATAATGCAATCTCCTCTAGATAGTTTATGACAACCTCGATTCAAAACAAGTATGCATTTGGAATATTATCATAAATGGATTCTCCAAAATATCCTGACTCTAAGTGAGATAGGTATTTAAATCCTACATTAGTTCATCTAGGCTTCACAACAACCTCAAAATAAAATTCCTAAAATAGAAGGAACTAGCGACAAATCCTCCCTTCCAACAAAACTTATTGACTACATACTTGAGAGCTGAAAGATCTTTGAATAATTTGAAGTGCCCACCCAACATATAGTGACGAAACTTCTGAAGCGAGTATACCATTGCTAAGACTTCATGCTTTGATCTGTAAACTATCGTGGATATTCCACTAGACATTTTGTCACAACAAATCTGATAATATTATATTAAAAATATGAGATTCTACAGTATCACAGTTTTATGTAATTTCTAGATCTGTAAAATTAACTGTAATTAGTGCATGCATGTAAAATTAAATCAAGAAGAAAAGTAGAGAACGACAAAATAATCTCACACACATAATACACAAAATATACTCTCTGGGAAACCCTTTCGGGAGAAAACCCAGTTGGAAGGTGAGGTCACTTTGCTCTATTTCTCTGTCTGGAAATATGGCTGCAAATACAAATAAGTAATGTATGTGGCCTGTGGGCTACTATAGTTCATAGATCCTCTTTATGTGCTCTACCTCCTATCTCTCTTGGCTATATTTTCTCAACTATGGAACAAAATTCTCTCGAAATAATGGAATGCCTCTTCCTCCTAGTGGCCTAGTTATAACACAACCCGATAGCCTACTAGTGGTTAAGTTTGACTACATCAACTCTTAACTAGAGTTACAAAATAGACTCTTCTAGAGTCTTTTACATCACAAACACATGGATAGCCCCTTTTCCATGAATAATGGGGGCTGATGCAGCATCCTCCCAAACTATAGGTGTGAAAATAGGAAGGTCAAATTCTGAGTGGCATAACTTTTGCATACAGACTCTGATTGACGCAATTCTTGCATCGTTGGAAAGCTTTCTGTGTGTAGAATATCATGAAAATGTGTTACGATAAGTGGCAAAGTTTTACCAAAAAAATTGTCGTTTTATGCCTCAAAATTCTTCCGGAAGGTTTCAGACCTCGTTTCGCCAAACTCGGTCCCCGCCGGTAAAAACAGTCTCGCGACCTGATTCCTCCACTTTTTATAATCCCAACGCATCGAGATGGATGACAGACAATATAATTATCCAATTCGGATCACACCTCCTCATTTGGTGAGGATTTTGGTCCCAAAATTATTTTACCAAATGAGGTGAGGAAATTTTTCCTCCACCTTCTCCCTAGTGTACCATTTAGATTTTCCTGGAAGTTTTCCCTTCAGCCCAATATACCAAAGGTTTTATTGCCCTTGTCTTGTAGTTCTAGACCTCTTCTACAAAATTGTATCTTTTGTCAAATCTACCTGAGCATCTGGTGCCAAATTCTCCACAAAAGGTAGGACTTGTTCCTCTTCCTTATCTAGCATGGAATGATCATAGGGTTTCAAATTGTCTACATTTACAACTGAGAAAATGTGCATATATGGTGGTAAACTAAGTCGATAGGCATTATCACCCACCTTTTCCAGTATCTCAAAGGGACCATACTTTAGAGCCTTGATTTTCTTACCAGACCCTTGCAGCCTCTCCTTGTTCAACTGTAGCCATACTTTGTCTCTCACCTTGAATGATTTCTTTATTATGTGTTGATCATGCCTGGCCTTATACTTCACTTCTGAGTTCTGTAGTGTTTCATGTACCTATAGATGGATCTTCCTAATCTTCTCTATAAAAATTTTAGCCCTCAAAGCATCTCCTATAATGTCTTCCTTCACTCCTCTTTGCTACTTGTATGCAATATCCAAATGTGAAGGTGGAAAAGATCCAAAACAAGTTTCAAATGGGGACTTTCCTGTAGAAGTGTGGACCACTCTGTTATAAGAATGTTGTTTATATACCATATTTTCATCCCATGTCTTTGGATGATTCTATTTATAACCCATAAGAAGTTGCACCAAAGCCCTGTTGACTACTTCTATCTGCCCATCTTTTTGTGGATGGAATGTTGTATATATCTTCAACTTCATGTCCATATTCTCCCACAATGTAGTCCAAAATGCACTTAGAAATCTTATATCCCTATCTGAAATGATGCTCCTTGGTATCCCAAAGTGTACCTAGGCCTGTCCAAAGAACAAGTTTGTTGCTTCTTGTTCGTTGATGGTCTTTTTACAGAGCATTAGAACACACATCTTGTTGAACTTGTCAACTACCACGAATAGGTAGTCATGTTCCTTCCTAGTTGTCGGTAAACCTCCCACAAAGTCCATGGAAATTCTTTCCCAAGGACAAGTAGGTACAGGTAAGGGATGATACATACCATGTTTCATGTTGTTAGGCTTGTTGGTACAACAAATAATGCATCCTCTTATGAACCTATCTACCTTCTCTTGCATCTTGGGCCAATACACCTACCTCTGCAAGTTATCCACGGTCTTCCCTACACCAACGTGCCCTGCAAGCTTGGAGGTGTGAGCCTCTCTAATCAGTTGCAAATGCTCACCTTTAGGAACACATAACTTATCGTGCTTGTAGAGTAACCCACCTTGGAGATGGTATTCAACGGTGTTTTCACCATCGTGCACATGACTCTGACTCTGCAACTGCTAATATACCTCCTTGACGTCCTCATATTTTGAATATGCCTCTTTGTATACATCATGGGTGAATGGCTCCATGTCCATAAGAGTCCCTAAAGTAGTAATATTCGATGTGGGTGGCCTTGAAAGCATATCGGTCAACTTGATTTTGTTTCCCTTTGTATACTTGATCACCAAATGAAACTACTCTAAAACCCCATCCACTTGTAGTGTCTGGTTTACTAGAGCTTATTCTGGGCTTGCAAGCACCGTAACGGTTGGTGATATGTGTGGATTATTATCTCCTTTCCCATCAGATAATGCTTCCACTTCTTCACATCTTGCACCATGGCATAGATCTCCTTATTGTAGGTAGGTAGTTAATAATTTCCCCATGAAATACTTCAAAATGGTAGCAAACGAGCCTTCCTCCTTGCATCACGACAACTCCCATAGCATACCCACTCGCATATGTCTCCACTTCAAAGGGTCATTGCAAGTTTGGTAATGCTATAACTGGTGCTTCATTGACATTCTTCTTTAACTCATTGAAAACCTTTTACTTCCCTTTTCCCCATTGGAAACTCTTTCCACTTGTTGTTATGGTGTGGAGCGGTGTTTCTACCACTGAAAACGAGGCTATGAATTTCCTCACGTACTGTGTTGCTCCAATGAAACTCCTAACCTTAGTAACATTAAAAGGCACCAAATATTTCATGATGGCCTCCATCTTGGAAGGATATATCTTCAATTCTCCTCCACCAATCACATAGCCCAAATACACCAAGGACTAATGTGCAAACTTGCACTTCTTGAGATATGCTAGCAACTGGTGCTTCTTCAATGTTTCTAGCACCTGCATCAAATGTGAAATATGCTCCTCCCATGTAGCACTATATACTAGTATATCATCCAGATATACAATAACAAATGAATCTGTAAAAGGGTGCATTCTTCAATGTATCTTTTCTTAGCTATGGAACAAAAAGTTCTCGGAAGAATGGAATGCCTCTTCTTCCTAGTGACCCGGTTATAACACAACCCGATAACCTACTAGTGGTTAATTTTGACTACATCAACTCTTAACTAGAGTTACAAAATAGACTCTTCTAGAGTCTTTTACATCACAAACACATGGTTGTTGAGTCATGAAATGGGTATGTAATTACAATTAATCTCATCATTCTTTTCCTTTATTCTTATCTTTTCTATATACTAATGTGTTAATATATTAAAGAATTATGGTAAGAAATAAAGGAATTATCTGCAGTTACGAATTAGCTAATTATTACCCTTATTTATGCAGGGAAACAACAAAAGGGACAAATGTTGTTCCCTAACGAAGGAATAGCAGAAATCAACAAGCCAAGGAAGGAATGTGGCGGTTAACGTCAAGGCTAAAGGCGAATCAGGAGAATCAACGTGAGAAAGGAAAGGATGTCTGAAGTTGGAAATCGGTTGCGAATCCCTTAGGATCTCTCGATCCTGAGGGATCACATTTACCATTTATCTTTTACCCTTTCTGATTATAAAAGGAGATGATTGTAAAAAGAAAAGGAGGAATCTCGGTTGTTATTGAATTTGTAATTTAATTACAGACTCTTGTTGTTAAGAGAACACAGTTATATTGTAATGCTACTTTCATTCGATGATTAATACATAAGTGAAGTTGTTGTTCCCTCAAGCTATCTGAAGTAACTTAGCAGTGTTCGATGGCGGCTAAGGGCTCGGCCTCTGGTGGATTCAACTGCTTTCTTTGTGTCATATGTTTCCAATTCTCGCAAGTGTGATGGTTTGATAGTATTCTCTTTTTGTGATTTTATCTCCTTCGCTGTATTTTTTTTCCGATGTTGACAGAATATCTTTGCTTTATATGACTTACAGTATTGTCGTTGATTCAGTTCGAATTGAGTTACTTAGATAAATATTCCACTTGATTTAATCAACTGTAAAGAGTATTAACTATCGCTATTGAAACTCTCAGATTGATATTATTGCTATTTAGATTAGTAACTGAAGCGTGAGCGTGATTTAGATTAAATAAGTTCAAAAGAGACGAGTTATTTCTATTGAACTCTCAGCTGATGCCATTGCTAGTTGAACTGCTTGAGTAAGAATTGATTATGATTTCGATAGAAGATTGAGTCTTGAAGTTCAGTTGTTATATTCCCTTTAATGAGTGCTGTTGGAATTTGTTAGATGCATCTGTTTACTCTTGTATTTAAATATCTATACTACAATTTAGGAAACATTACTCTCTAAATTAAATAGCAACTGCATACTGTGTACACTCTTGAAATAAGAGGACTTGCCCAGATTGATAATTAATGCGAGGATAATTAGGAGTTTTAAAGGCACCCATTATCACCCAACATTTTGGCGTCGTTGCCGGGGAGAGTGTAGCCATTTACAAAGAGTGATGTACATCTGATAATTGTTGTTGAGGAAGAATTGGGTATTGAAAATGGAAGGTAAGAAACTACGTAAGGAGCACGTAAAATTCTTGCCCCCCCACCCGCTTTCCAGTAGAATTGTTAGGAACTTAGGGTAGAGATAAATATTTGAATTGTTTGCATGAATGAGAAGAAAAAACCCGAAAACAATCAAATTCCACTACCCAAACCTGAAAAATCTAAGGGACTGGTGACCCTTCGATGATCAACTTTCATAGACGACATCTTAAAGAAAGTCGAATCTCAGCCATCAGCAGGTCCCAGAAACGTTGGTTCTAGACAACCTACTGTCTCCCTTCGGGCCACAGGCTCACCATCTGTAGCCTATGCTGAGGTCCACAACAAAACGATAGGAACTAAGCAGAGTTTTCAAGAAAATTCGCGCCAAATTTCCTCACAAGAAGGGAATTCTTGTAATAGTCGTGAAGGAGGAGGAGAAACAAGGGAAACAGAGGAGCCAAAATCCCCTCAGGTAGTAATTCAACAAGGAACACCCAGTATCCCAGACCGAGGGAGTGTTGCTAAAATCATTCCCACCCCTTCTAATCACACTAGGAATAACTCTATAGATATCTTGGAAGGGTATTAGCATATATTTGATCAAATGGCCAACAACCCACAAGCACCCCAAACCTCTACATTACAGTATCCCATCGCTGACACAATTGTCAACACACCCATGAAAGCTATCCCTCTACAAAATATTCCCACCTTTCATGGACTCACATCAGAGGATCCAAATGCATTTCTGTTTGAATTTGATGTATTATGTCGGGATTATGATTATACCACTGACCCCCAGAAACTAAAGTTGTTTCCCTCTACATTAAAAGGAGCATCCCTGCATTGGTTTATGGGACTAGGTGGGGGCACAATAAATGATTGAGATCAAATGAAAACCGTTTTCCTTAAAAAATATAAGGACTATTACAGATCTAGGGATTTGAAAGACGAAATATTCCAAATGGTAGCAAGACCTAGTGAAACGTTAGAAGAATATGTGGAACGTTTTCAATATAGCCTCCAGCGGTCTCCCTATGCAACTCTGCCTTTGCCTGATAATGTGCTAAAAACTACATTGATTGAAGGAATGAAAGAACAATGGATAGAGACATTAAATATTATGGGTAAAGGTGATATATATCAAGTAGACTATGCTGATATTATTAAACTATGTATCAGGTGCTCAAGAGGTCGTACGAGATTGAAACCGGCAGAATGAAACATGACGACTAGGGACAACAAAATCTCCGGAAGAATCATTACTCGTGCAGAAATTGGTGACCTGCTAGAGGATTTCAAAACAGATATCTTGGGAACTTTGACGACACAACTAGACATCATGCAAGGCAAGCAAAAGTAGGCTGAAGCAGAACAAAACTTGGTGATATCTTGTCCTAGATGCAGGAAAAAGCATAGTCATAAAGAATGCATGCTAGATATGGTACAAACCTGTGCCATAGGTACCAAAGATCACGCCACAGAAAGCTGTCGATCACTCCCAAGGTTAAAAGCAGTCTATAAGGAGGCAAAAGAAGAAACAGAACCAGTCTCCCTGCTAAATCAGTGTCACCAATGGCAACCATTACAAACATGTACGCTTACTAACCCGTCTTCTTTCTTTCAACCCTCGCAATATAATTCACAACAATACCCAGGAGCTATGTGGCAGAACCAACCACCTTTTCCTAATTGGTCACAGCAACCATTCTTTATGCCACCTTGGTCCAACCAATCAAATCAAAACAAAAATTGGCCAAATTCCTCTTACTTCCCACCATTCTAGCAAAATAATGCATATCAATCTCAATGGCAACCCTCCACTTCACAAAACCAGAGTTGGCAGTCAAGCTAGCAAAGACCTGCAAACCAGCTAGCAAGAACAATCCCCCTACCTCAACCTACACTGTCAGCACCCTACACATTGCAATAGAACCCTCAGACCAACCTACGACCATAGCTCCCAGCCCAGCCCAACCCGAACCCCAACAATAGACCGGTCCAACCTATGCAAATTATTGAAGGACCAGAGCCAGAAACTGAGTTGAGGGAGTGTAATGAGCTTAAATTAAGGTATAGACAGATAATAGAGTCAGAGGGGGATAAAAATATACAAAATATCCGTTACCTATAGAAAAAACACCTCAAATGGAGAATATGGTTAAACACCTCAAACTACTACCTCTTCTCCACAATTCCCAAAGAGATTAATTATACCCCGTGTTAGCACTTGAAATTTCACCTCAGGCTGAGAAAGGCAAACCTCAAAGCTACATCAAACCATTCAGCCTCGTAGCTAGCCCTACGGGGCAGGAGAAGGCTCTCTCCGGTCAATCTCGGAAAATCTTCAATGGGATGAGATGACCAACAAGGTAACACTGATTTTAGGCTAGTAAACTGATTTGAAGGTTGATTTGGGGGTTTTTGGGGTTTTTTGTGGCAAATTGAGGAACTGCAATTTAGGGTGCGGGGATTGGACACAGTTTCTGCAGGGGGGTCTTTGGGGCAAGGTAGGAAGCTGTATTGATGTCTTTAGCTGAAAGGGATGATTAGGAAGAAAGAAAAGAAGGCTAAAGAGAGCAAACGATGGATTTGAATTCTCTTTAGACAGCAGAAAACATAGAAATTAAACAGATTTAAAAGTAGAGCATGGCAAACATGAATTCTGACTTTATCACTTCATTTGTTTAATATACAGCAGTATAGAAAGGAAATGAATCACATCACAAAGCTTACAATAACATAAAGAAACACACCATCAACACCTGAATCCACATGAATCCCAAAGATGACTGCAAAACCCTGGTCTTCCTTAGCCAAAAATTGCAGAGATACAAGCAAAATATACAATGATAGTTCCTCCCTCAAGAGTCCAACCATGAAAATGAGCATGAAAGTACATAATATAGATGATCTAACCTCTTTCCCTACCTCCATGGGTCGAGATCACTATCCTAGGAGCTGTTTGAACAACTTTTAAACTAAGCACTACAAAATAGGCAGTCAAAACAACTTGCCTCTAAAAACTTGGAAACCAGTTCATACAGTCAATTTTACCCTTTCACATGAGAGAAACTTCTAGAAGAGTAAAACAAGGGTAAAAGTATCCAAAAATTTCCACAAGTACAGTCAAAAGGACCACCATCGACCTCAGAAAGTCAAACTGGAGCTAAACTGCAAATTCTGGGCTGAATTGGTCAAATCTGGCACAAATTCCTCAACGGGTCGCGCACATCATCCTCAACGGGTCGCGCACTTTGGAGCCCTATTTGGAGGCCTTCCCGGTGTCAGAATCAGGTGCAGGATAGCTCGTTGGAAAGGTCTCTGAGTCTAATTTCCAACCCAATAAGAATTTTTGGATTTAGAGGTCATTTGCTTAGTCAAAAGTCAATTCTCCCAAGACTACTTCTGCAGCTCAAAAAAGGGGCAGAAAGTCAAAATTTGGCTGTATTTTGACCTTGTGGAGGCCCAAAACTCCATGAAAACTCAAGGTAATGCATGGGAATATGTAAATTTGCATGAAAAATCCAAAAATGTTGAGTTTTTTCAAAACGGAGCTACGGTGACAAAGGGTCTCACCGGGGGTGAGACCCGTTGAGAAGCCAAAACCTGTAAATTGCCCAAAAATGAGCCAAAACTCCCAAATTTTTTTGTGCTTGGTGCTGTGAAGAGGCTAGTGAGTGTCATGATGAGTGAGAGAAGCCTCGGCCAAGATGCGGAGGGGATTGGTCTTCTTCTTCCTCTTAAGAGCCTCGGTCAACCTTCTTTGGAACATTTTCATCTTTGCTTTACAAACGTGCATCCTAGCCCAATAGTGGTTTTTCATGTTCCTTAGCAGCTTTTTCTCTTGGTTGGCCTTAGCCAACAACCTCTCCAAGTGGGAATTCTCCTGAATAAGCAATGACTCCTGGTCAACAGGCAATGGGTCACCGGGCCTCCTACAGTTTAGGACTCGGTCACTACGAATCCTCCAAATCTCATCAAGTGCCTTCTCCTCCTCCAGCTGTGTGTTCCGCTGCTCTAGATATGTGATGGTCCATTGGGCACCCTCAAGTCTCCGCTGCAAAACATCATTCTCGGCCCTGAGCTGCTGAATGATCTCCTTTGCCTCTTGGCTAGGAGAACTGACCTCAAGATCAATCACCGGATCCTCATGAATCATGGGCTCTTTGCCCCTCTGCTGTACATCTGCTGGTGAAGAAAGCGAGGCCCCTTCCACATGCTGTGGAGATAACACTCGCTGCTCTGACGATGAAGACGAGACCCCTTCCACCTGCTGTGGAGATAGTACTCGCCTAGCTGCTGCAAATAAGGCCATTGGGCCTTTCTGATAGGTGACCATAGGAGTAGAGCTGACATGTCTGGTGATGGGAGCATCGGGCTGCTGAGATGGTCCTCCCTCCTCATGAATAGCCTCCTGATGTGGCTGAGGTGGCACTGTGAAAAACTCACGGGAGATGAAATCCTCCCATGAGATGCCCTACTGTGTCAACTGATGCAATACTACTAGCTGAATCAAACCATAATGGCAAAGGCTCCTGTACTGCTGGGCCGGGGTCTTCCTCTACAACATGGGCACCATCCTCTGAATGTTATGGGAAAGGGGTAGGGTTTACATTTTTAGTCATTAGGGATGGGGAAAGATTTGCATTTCATTTATAAAATAATATGGGAAGAGAGATGAACATATGAGTGTAAGTGATAGGGAAAGGAAGGGAAGCCAACCAAAGGGAAAAGTAACTTGAAACAACACAAACCCTAGCACAGTTTGGTCATGAACATAGCAACCATATAAAGAGTTCCACTTGCAAAATTTTGATCATAAACGCATGCCCATGACATCCACCATTCATAACAGCAATGAATCCATGTTTAGAGCACCTACCTCGAGCAAATTTGGTGATTTGGAAGAATATTAGGGAAATTTTTTTGAAGTTTGCAGCAGACTGGCTCAACGGGTCGCGCACCTCCCAACAGGTCGCGCACGTTGAAAAAATACACTGCAGGCAGCCTCTTGACAGGTCGCACTTTTTCAGGAGGCTTTTGGAGGCCTTCCCGGCATCGGAATCAGGCGCAGGATGGCTTGTTGGAAAGATCTTTGAGTCTAACTTCCAACCCAAGTGGAATTTTTCAATTTGGAGTTGATTTGACCTATCAAAAATCAAATCTCCCAAGACTGGTCAAAAAGTGCCAAATGAGGCTGCCTTAAAGAAGAGTACTGTTGCAGTCAACTTTTGAATGCCTTCCTCAACCCCAAATTGAGCTCATGATAGCTCATTTGAAATCTCTTTGTGTCTAGTTATCATTTTACCCATCAATAAAATCATTTGGCCAACCCAGCTAGGAGAAAAATTGATTTTCCCAAGGTCACTTCAGAGGTGTCTTTGATTCTCCTGAGGCAACGGTATTCTTGACATTTATCTCAAAAAAATGACACCTGTGAAAAAGGTGAAGGAGGTTTTTCTTCTTTGGCATGTTATGAGCAAAAACCTCTCTCAGTTTTCTAAAATTCATCTTTGATTGCTCTGAAACATCATTTGAGTGAAACTTGTCCCGATGTGTGAAGCAAGGAATTTTGTCGAAATGAAGCGAAATGAAGGGGATAGGGGGCTTCTAAATTCTTGGGGAAATTTTTGGAAGTAGGGAGGGATGTTAGGAAATAGGGGAAAGTGGAATCTCAGAGATTGAGTGAGGGGAAGGGGTCCAAAAGGGCAAAACACAGGCCAAACCTAGAAAATTGCCAAGTTGTAGCTAGAAACTAGGGTTTGTGCAAAAATGAGGAATTTGGCGGATCTAAGGGATGGGAAGTGTTTGATAAGGTAATTTAAGGATAGGGGAAGGTGTATGAACATCAGGAAACAAGTTTTGTCGGTGATTTAACCATCCAAGAGAAATTGCCTTCAAAACCCTAGGAGAGGGAAATGAGCTTGCCTAGGCACAACTGAAGCATGAATAAGGTGTAAAATGACTCATTCGACACTGACATGATAATGAAAACCCTCTGATTGATGATAGGCTCAGCTGAATGATGACATGGACTGACATTTGGGCAAACCCTAGGCTTAATGCCTAGTGACCAAATTTTGCTTGAAGACTCACTGAAATGACAAAATTTGACCTTGACACTCTGAGACCACTGTGTAAGAGCATATTTGATCACTGTAGGAAGGCTGGAAAGACTGACACTAACATTGGCTCCAATGGGGATGGTAGCTCCTTGGAGGTGCCAAGAACCTTAGACCTCTGGGAGAGCAGACCAGTGCCTTACAATCATTGGGCAATGGAGTCATAAACTCAAGCTGAAATGCATGACTGAAAATCGACTCAAACTAACTTAACAACAAGACTGAAAATGGACTAACAAAGGACTCATGACTCAACTAAAAACTGACTCAATACTTAAACACAATCGACCAACTGAAAATGATGCTCAAAGGGGAGCTTATTCATCACAACCTACTCTAACAGTTTCATACATCACCTGGTCAAGTGAAATGAAACAACCAATGTAACCAAGCAAGTATCCGATCTGCTGTTCGAATTCTCCACAAGTTCTCGCTTATGAATAACAAGAGAGAACTACTGAAAGGCAACTCCCATGACAACTTAGAAACAGATCCGTTGAAAGATATGAATTCTCTATCCACCTCCAAAAACACTGCATAAGGATCTTGAAATTCAAGCACGCTGGAACCTAGCTCATCCAATGGATTACTTCTCTTCTTCTCATACCATGAATGCAAACTTTGATCTGAGCCTTGTGATAAGACCTCTGCTGAAAATGACAAAGAAACCGGCTGCCGAATCAAATTCATATCAGCACATGTTGCAAGCTCACATGTAGTTAATGGAGAAAGACTTTGACTGCAAACCTCATCCAAAACATCAGCTATTGGATCATGAAAAACTTGAAAAGACTGCTGCAATCCCATTTCTATTGGTTCCATTGTGATTACATGATTGCCTACATGCTGCTCATCTTGTTCTTGAGAGATTTTATGAGAATTCTGCCTTATAAACTGAAATGCTTCGAAACAAAAGGGTATAGAATCTTCCTGCATCATCAAATCAGGTATTTCGGCTACCACGCCTTCATCTATAATCTGCCCTTCAATTTCATTTGGTGGCTGCAAATCTGATGCTACAAGCTGCTCAAGAATTTTGTTATCTGTCTCATCCTCAATATTAAATGATTTACTAAGCAATCTACCCTTCAAAAACTGAATTGATTCAAAACAAAATGGTACAGAGTCACCTTGAATCATTAAATCATGTGTGTCCACTTCCAAGTCTTCAGCTGCAACTTGACAATCAATGGCTTTTGGGGGTTGTAAATCTGAATATGAGAAGTCTTGAACAAAATTTTCATTGCCCTCAAGATGGTCTAGATCAAGACTTCTTGACAGCTGATTTCTGATTACATGGAAGTTGTCTCTGATGAACTGACATGAATCAAAACAAAAAGGCAAAGATCCTTCACTTACTTCAAACTTTGCTGCACTTTCCTCGTCACTGTCATAGCTGATATGTGATGACTGAACATTGTATTCAAGCTGCTGAAAATGAACTTCCTCCTCCCACAAACTAGCTGCTGATTTGTCTGCAAGATTAGCTTCTGTTTGGAGAACATAATCATCATCATACTGATCAAAACGAGGCAAATCATCACTATAAAACACATCATCAAGCATGCAGGTCATATCAACAGATCTCTCTTCTTCACAATGATCTGTAAAACAATCACTATGACAACTGGGATCAGAAACAAAATGTTTTGGGTCAGCAACTTGTTCTTCTTCAATCAGCGAGCCATGAGTTTGAACATCATAATCATTCCTTGCGTTGATCTTGTCCATCATCTTTTCCACTGCACTTACCAAAATGTCAAGTTTCACCTCTAAAGATGTTGATTCGGCCGGATCTATGTTTTTCATCTCTTCTTCCTTCATTCTTGCCCTTCGGATCAGCAAATGAGCCTCTACATCTACTACATTGTTCTGCATCTCGTGAAGTGTTGCAATATTCTTTTCTCTCAGCTGAAACTCCATCTCCGGATCAAAGGCACCCGGATAGTGCAAGAGAGCAGATCTAGGAGAAGGTCTTATATCAACTGGCATCGAATAATAAACTTGATTAAATCTGGCCGAAAACTGTTGTACTGTCTCACCTGGCAATCTTTTCAGCTGGTTATACTCTTCTACAATCAAGAAAAGGTTCTGCCCGATCATCCACCTGTCGAGAAAAACTTTGACAAACTGCCGGAAATCTGAGATGCTTGCATCAGGTAGGGCTTTGAACCAACTCTTCACTTTGGCTTGCAAAGAAAGAGCAAAAAGCCTTATACTAACATCTTCTTCATCAACTTCAAAAAGATCTAGAAAATTCTCAAAATTCTGGACATGTTGCTCAGCGTTGACATTCTTACATTCACCATCAAACATCGGCAAGTATAGATCATAATTTTTGGGGAAAGCATGAAGAATAGGAGGTAAAACAAGAGGTTTATACTGATCTGGAATTTTACAAGGTATAGGGGTATGTACATCAGGTATAGGTTCATCACAAAATTCAGAAAAAGGATCTTGATCAAGCTTAAAGGCATGCAAAACTTTGGTATTCACAATCTTCAAAGGGAAAGAATCAACTGCAGGCCTGGGATTTTTTCTCAAATACAATATACTTTGCAAAGCCTTCTTGACATTCTTGGGAAAAGAGAAGAAATAATTTAGAACAAGGAACAAAATGTCTTGGATGCAATTCCAACTTGAATACCTGATATGCCCATGTTCTCCTTTCATGTTTCTGCTGGTCGGGATCATCCTCCAGTGGAGTCTTTGGATCTGGTCTCGAAACTGATTTAGAGTCGCCAAGTGAATGATTTCAGCCTTTCAAGTGTTTGATCGTTGTCCACCATCAACAATCAGATCTAAACTTGATACATGAACTGGGGTAAAATGCAAATGAAGCGTTATATCCACAAGCTCACGGAGATTGACTGAAGCAGCGTTTATCTACTAACGCTGATGTAAAACAAGAGCGTTTTCGAAGGCTTCCTGGCGTAACTTCAGGCTCCGTCTAAGACTTATGAAATAACACGTCAATGAGCAAAGGTTTAGATGTTCTCCCCAGTATGGTCGCCAGTATGTTAGCACTTGAAATTTCACCTCAGGCTGAGAAAGGCAAACCTCAAAGCTACATCAAACCATTCAGCCTCGTAGCTAGCCCTACGGGGCAGGAGAAGGCTCTCCCGGTCAATCTCGGAAAATCTTCAATGGGATGAGATGACCAACAAGGTAACACTGATTTTAGGCTAGTAAACTGATTTGAAGGTTGATTTGGGGGTTTTTGGGGTTTTTTGTGGCAAATTGAGGAACTGCAATTTAGGGTGCGGGGATTGGACACAGTTTCTGCAGGGGGGTCTTTGGGGCAAGGTAGGAAGCTGTATTGATGTCTTTAGCTGAAAGGGATGATTAGGAAGAAAGAAAATAAGGCTAAAGAGAGCAAACAATGGATTTGAATTCTCTTTAGACAGCAGAAAACATAGAAATTAAACAAATTTAAAAGTAGAGCATGGCAAACATGAATTCTGACTTTATCACTTCATTTGTTTAATATACAGCAGTATAGAAAGGAAATGAATCACATCACAAAGCTTACAATAACATAAAGAAACACACCATCAACACCTGAATCCACATGAATCCCAAAGATGACTGCAAAACCCTGGTCTTCCTTAGCCAAAAATTGCAGAGATACAAGCAAAATATACAATGATAGTTCCTCCCTCAAGAGTCCAACCATGAAAATGAGCATGAAAGTACATAATATAGATGATATAACCTCTTTCCCTGCCTCCATGGGTCGAGCTCACTATCCTAGGAGCTGTTTGAACAACTTCTAAACTAAGTACTACAAAATAGGCAGTCAAAACAACTTGCCTCTAAAAACTTGGAAACCAGTTCATATAGTCAATTTTATCCTTTCACATGAGAGAAACTTCTAGAAGAGTAAAACAAGGGTAAAAGTATCCAAAAAGTGCCACAAGTATAGTCAAAAGGACCACCATCGACCTCAGAAAGTCAAACTGGAGCTAAACTGCAAATTCTGGGCTGAACTGGTCAAATCTGGCACAAATTCCTCAACGGGTCGCGCACATCATCCTCAACGGGTCGCGCACTTTGGAGCCCTTTTTGGAGGCCTTTCCAGTGTCAGAATCAGGTGCAGGATAGCTCGTTGGAAAGGTCTCTGAGTCTACTTTCCAACCCAATAGGAATTTTTTGGATTTGGAGGTCATTTGCCTAGTCAAAAGTCAATTCTCCCAATACTACTTCTGCAGCTCAAAAAAGGGGCAGAAAGTCAAAATTTGGTTGTATTTTGACCTTTTGGAGGCCCAAAACTCCATGAAAACTCAAGGTAATGCATGGGCATATGTAAATTTGCATGAAAAATCCAAAAATTCTAAGTTTTTGCAAAACGGAGCTACGGTGACAAAGGGTCTCACCGGGGGTGAGACCCGTTGAGAAGCCAAAACCTGTAAATTGCCCAAAAATGTCAAAAATGAGCCAAAACTCCCAAAAATTTTTGTGCTTGGTGCTGTGAAGAGGCTAGTGAGTGTCATGATGAGTGAGAGAAGCCTCGGCCAAGATGCGGAGGGGATTGGTCTTCTTCTTCCTCTTAAGAGCCTCGGTCAACCTTCTTTGGAACATTTTCATCTTTGCTTTACAAACGTGCATCCTAGCCCAATAGTGGTTTTTCATGTTCCTTAGCAGCTTTTTCTCTTGGTTGGCCTTAGCCAACAGCCTCTCCAAGTGGGAATTCTCCTGAATAAGCAATGACTCCCGGTCAACAGGCAATGGGTCACCAGGCCTCCTACGGTTTAGGACTCGGTCACTACGAATCCTCCAAATCTCATCAAGTGCCTTCTCCTCCTCCAGCTGTGTGTTCCGCTACTCTAGATATGTGATGGTCCATTGGGCACCCTCAAGTCTCCGCTGCAAAACATCATTCTCGGCCCTGAGCTGCTGAATGATCTCCTTTGCCTCTTGGCTAGGAGAACTGACCTCAAGATCAATCACCGGATCCTCATGAATCATGGGCTCTTTGCCCCTCTGCTGTACATCTGCTGGTGAAGAAAGCGAGGCCCCTTCCACATGCTGTGGAGATAACACTCGCTGCTTTGATGATGAAGGTGAGACCCCTTCCACCTGCTGTGGAGATAGTACTCGCCTAGCTGCTGCAAATAAGGCCCTTGGGCCTTTTTGATAGGTGACCATAGGAGTAGAGCTGACATGTCTGGTGATGGGAGCATCGAGCTGCTGAGATGGTCCTCCCTCCTCATGAATAGCCTCCTGATGTGGCTGAGGTGGCACTATGAAAAACTCACGGGAGATGAACTCCTCCCATGAGATGCCCTACTGTGTCAACTGATGCAATACTACTAGCTGAATCAAACCATAATGGCAAAGGCTCCTGTACTGCTGGGCCGGGGTCTTCCTCTGCAACATGGGCACCATCCTCTGAATGTTATGGGAAAGGGGTAGGGTTTACATTTTTAGTCATTAGGGATGGGGAAAGATTTGCATTTCATTTATAAAATAATATGGGAAGAGAGATGAACATATGAGTGTAAGTGATAGGGAAAGGAAGGGAAGCCAACCAAAGGGAAAAGTAACTTGAAACAACACAAACCCTAGCACAGTTTGGTCATGAACATAGCAGCCATATAAAGAGTTCCACTTGCAAAATTTTGATCATAAACGCATGCCCATGACATCCACCATTCATAAAAGCAATGAATCCATGTTTAGAGCACCTACCTCGAGCAAATTTGGTGATTTGGAAGAATATTAGGGAAATTTTTTTGAAGTTTGTAGCAGACTGGCTCAACGGGTCGCGCACGTTGAAAAAATACAATGCAGGCAGCCTCTTGACGGGTCGCGCCCCTCTCAACGGGTCGCGCTTTTGCAGGAGGCTTTTGGAGGCCTTCCCGGCATCGGAATCAGGCGCAGGATGGCTCGTTGGAAATTTCTTTGAGTATACTTTCCAACCCAAGTGGAATTTTTTAATTTGGAGTTGATTTGACCGTCAAAAATCAAATCTCCCAAGACTGGTCAAAAAGTGCCAAATGAGGCTGCCTGAAAGAAGAGTACTGTTGCAGTCAACTTTTGAATGCCTTCCTCAACCCCAAATTGAGCTCATGATAGCTCATTGGAAAGATATTTGTGTCTAGTTATCCTTTTACCCATCAAGAAAATCATTTGGCCAACCCAGCTAGGAGAAAACTTGATTTTCCCAAGGTCACTTCAGAGGTGTCTTTGATTCTCCTGAGGCAACGGTATTCTTGACATTTCTCTCAAAAAAATGACACCTGTGCAAAAGGTGAAGGAGGTTTTTCTTCTTGGCATGTTATGAGAAAAAACCTCTCTCAGTTTTCCAAAATTCATCTTTGATTGCTCTGAAACATCATTTGAGTGAAACTTGTCCCGATGTGTGAAACAAGGAATTTTGTCGAAATGAAGCGAAATGAAGGGGATAGGGGGCTTCTAAATTCTTGGGGAAATTTTTGGAAGTAGGGAGGGATGTTAGGAAATAGGGGAAAGTGGAATCTCAGAGATTGAGTGAGGGGAAGGTGTCCAAAAGGGCAAAACACAGGCCAAACCTAGAAAATTGCCAAGTTGTAGCTAGAAACTAGGGTTTGTGCAAAAATGAGGAATTTGGCGGATCTAAGGGATGGGAAGTGTTTGATAAGGTACTTTAAGGATAGGGGAAGGTGTATGAACATCAGGAAACAAGTTTTGTCGGTGATTTAACCATCCAAGAGAAATTGCCTTCAAAACCCTAGGAGAGGGAAATGAGCTTGCCTAGGCACAACTGAAGCATGAATAAGGTGTAAAATGACTCATTCGACACTGACATGATAATGAAAACCCTCTGATTGATGATAGGCTCAGCTGAATGATGACATGGACTGACATTTGGGCAAACCCTAGGCTTAATGCCTAGTGACCAAATTTTGCTTGAAGACTCACTGAAATGACAAAATTTGACCTTGACACTCTGAGACCACTGTGTAAGAGCATATTTGATCACTGTAGGAATGCTGGAAAGGCTGACACTAACATTGGCTCCAATGGGGATGGTAGCTCCTTGGAGGTGCCAAGAACCTTAGACCTCTGGGAGAGCAGACCAGTGCTTTACAATCATTGGGCAATGGAGTCATAAACTCAAGCTGAAATGCATGACTGAAAATCGACTCAAACTAACTTAACAACAAGACTGAAAATGGACTAACAAAGGACTCATGACTCAACTAAAAACTGACTCAATACTTAAACACAATCGACCAACTGAAAATGATGCTCAAAGGGGAGCTTATTCATCACAACCTACTCTAACAGTTTCATACATCACCTGGTCAAGTGAAATGAAACAACCAATGTAACCAAGCAAGTATCCGATCTGCTGTTCGAATTCTCCACAAGTTCTCGCTTATGAATAACAAGAGAGAACTACTGAAAGGCAACTCCCATGACAACTTAGAAACAGATCCGTTGAAAGATATGAATTCTCTATCCACCTCCAAAAACACTGCATAAGGATCTTGAAATTCAAGCACGCTGGAACCTAGCTCATCCAATGGATTACTTCTCTTCTTCTCATACCATGAATGCAAACTTTGATCTGAGCCTTGTGATAAGACCTCTGCTGAAAATGACAAAGAAACCGACTGCCGAATCAAATTCATATCAGCACATGTTGCAAGCTCACATGTAGTTAATGGAGAAAGACTTTGACTGCAAACCTCATCCAAAACATCAGTTATTGGATCATGAAAAACTTGAAAAGACTGCTGCAATCCCATTTCTATTGGTTCCATTGTGATTACATGATTGCCTACATGCTGCTCATCTTGTTCTTGAGAGATTTTATGAGAATTCTGCCTTATAAACTGAAATGCTTCGAAACAAAAGGGTATAGAATCTTCCTGCATCATCAAATCAGGTATTTCGTCTGCCACACCTTCATCTATAATCTGCCCTTCAATTTCATTTGGTGGCTGCAAATCTGATGCTACAAGCTGCTCAAGAATTTTGTTATCTGTCTCATCCTCAATATTAAATGATTTACTAAGCAATCTACCCTTCAAAAACTGAATTGATTCAAAACAAAATGGTACAGAGTCACCTTGAATCATTAAATCATGTGTGTCCACTTCCAAGTCTTCAGCTGCAACTTGACAATCAATGGCTTTTGGGGGTTGCAAATCTGAATATGAGAAGTCTTGAACAAAATTTTCATTGCCCTCAAGATGGTCTAGATCAAGACTTATTGACAGCTGATTTCTGATTACATGGAAGTTGTCTCTGATGAACTGACATGAATCAAAACAAAAAGGCAAAGATCCTTCACTTACTTCAAACTTTGCTGCACTTTCCTCGTCACTGTCATAGCTGATATGTGATGACTGAACATTGTATTCAAGCTGCTGAAAATGAACTTCCTCCTCCCACAAACTAGCTGCTGATTTGTCTGCAAGATTAGCTTCTGTTTGGAGAACATAATCATCATCATACTGATCAAAACGAGGCAAATCATCACTATAAAACACATCATCAAGCATGCAGGTCATATCAACAGATCTCTCTTCTTCACAATGATCTATAAAACAATCACTATGACAACTGGGATCAGAAACAAAATGTTTTGGGTCAGCAACTTGTTCTTCTTCAATCAGCGAGCCATGAGTTTGAACATCATAATTCAAATTGCCCCTCAAGACCAAGATAAGACTACCTTTACCTGCCCTTGGGGGACATTTTCTCACAAGGACTTACCTTTTGGACTATGCAATGCACCTGCCACATTCCAGAAGGCTATACTTAATATTTTTCAGGCTTGATACATGAAGGGCTCGAGGTGTACATGGATGACTTTACACCTTACAGAGATGATTTCGTGCCGGCCTTACAAATGCTAGAGAAAGTTCTGTAGAGATGCATTGTTACCAGGCTCTTT
This sequence comes from Pinus tabuliformis, assembly GCA_031772625.1. NCBI lineage: Eukaryota > Viridiplantae > Streptophyta > Pinopsida > Pinales > Pinaceae > Pinus > Pinus tabuliformis. The sequence goes on along the minus strand of CM062816.1, from coordinate 1,191,274,377 downwards.
TTAAGCCATGAAAAATGCCACATGATGATAACCAAGGGCCTCATCCTGGGTCACTACATCTCAGCAGCTGGAATTCAGGTAGATCCAGCAAAAATTTAGATAATTCTCTTAATACCTACCCCCTCCACACAAACTGAGGTACGCAATTTTTTGGGATTTTTTGGATATTATAGGAGATTTATAAAGAATTTATCTCAAATTGTTGCACCATTATATGCATTAACAAGAAATATCGAATTCATGTGGACTGAAAAATGTGACATTGCTTTTGAAGATTTAAAACGGCTTGTATCAACAGCCCCAGTATTAAGGAGCCCAAACTGGGATTTGTCATTACAGATTTCATCCGACGCTTTAGATATGGCCATTGGAGCAGTTCTCAGCCAGGAGGAAGATAAGAAGCCATATGCAATATACTACATCAGCAAGAATCTATCTCCGGCTGAGTTGAATTACACTATGGCCGAAAAAGAATTTTTAGCTATAATTTATGCTATCAATAAATTTAGACATTATATAACAGGATACCCTGTGGTTTTGTATATTGATCACTTTGCTATTAAATATCTAGCTAATAAACCTGTTACAAATGGAAGAGTGACAAGATGGTTGATCCTTTTGTAGGAATTCGACATAACAATCAAAGATCGACCAGAAAAGGAAAATCCAGTAGCAGACTTCCTTTCACGTATGCCAAATACAGACGAATCGGCAGCAGTAGAAGACCAATTCCCTGATGAACACTTATCCGTTGTCACCGTGAAAACACCATGGTAAGCGGATATCGCAAACTATCTAGCAGTGGGAAAATTACCCAAGCACCTGATGCCTAGTGAAAGAAAACAAATAGTACGGCGCAGCACTCGGTTCTCATGGATCATAGGCTATCTCTTTCACATGGGAGCTGATATGCATATTCGAAGATGTGTCAGGGAAGACGAAGTCTTCAACATCCTGAAAGCTAGCCATGATGGGCCTTGCGGTGGACATTTTGTAGACCGCAGGATTGGTCACAAAGTCTTACAGATGGGCTATTATTGGCCTACCATTTTTAAAGACGCCAAAAATTTTGTCCAGGCATGTGATAGTTTCCAAAGAATGGGATGCCCTGGGTAGTCTCATGAGATGCCCCTGCATTCGCAGTTAGTCATTGAACCTTTTGAGCGATGGGCATTAGATTTCATTGGTCCAATAAACCCATCATCTAATCAAAAGACATGCATACTAGTCGCAACAGAATATGTGACTAAATTGGTGGAGGCAGAAGCATTACCAAGGGCAACATAGGACTCAGTAATCCACTTTCTTTTCCAACTGTTCATGAGATATGGCTTGCCTAGAGAAATAATCACAGATGGACGACCATAATCTATAGGCCATAAGATTGTTGCGACATTAAAAAATCATCATATTATGCACATACCACCCGCAAGCAAATGGCAAAGTAGAAAGTACCAATAAAGTAATCAAGGCAATACTCACAAATACAATTGCATCACATAGATGCGACTGGGCTACCCAATTGCTAGAAGCTCTGTGGGCATACCACACGACATGGAGAAATACCATGGGATATTCCCCATATCATCTAGTGTTTAGAAAAGAACCTATCTTCCCAATCGAATTTGAAATTCAAACATTAAGGATAGCTCAGGAGGTAGGATTGAACTTAAATGAAGCACAGATTAATAGGCTACATCAAATCAATGAATTGGATGAAATCTGGCTATCAGCTCTTCAGCATACTGCACTGATCCAACAACAAAGAGCAAAATGGCATGATGCCCTCATCAAGAAGAAGATATTCCACGAAGGTGATTGGGCACTTCTGTATGATTTTAGGTTCCAAGATTTCCCGGGAAAACTCCAGACCAGATGGTTAGGCCCCTATGAGATACAAGAGGTACATGATAATGGCACCCTCACATTAGCCACCATTGATGGGTCTGGCTACTCTTTTAAAGAAAATGGACATCGAGTATGCCTCTACCACAAACCGCTTACCAGGGAGTCCTTTTGCCAATAGTTATGGGAAGATTCCACTATACAAATTCTTGCTGAGGAGGGCAACCCGTCCACACCATCGGTCTAGTGAATAATTTATTTTCTTTTGAAATTTGTACGTAAATTTTCCTTTCTGTTTGATTGAATTTTCTTGTATAAGAAACTGTATATAAGTTTTTTTTTTCTATTTTTCCTTTGTTGTTCCCTCTAAGGAACAGTTGTTGCTCCCTCAAAGGAACCGTTGTTCTTCCCTCTAAGGAACACCAATGTTCGTGTGGATTTTCTTCTTGTTGTTCCCTCTAAGGAATAGTTGTTGTTCCCTCTAAAGAACAATCGTTGTCCCTCTAAGGAACAACAATTTTCTGTGCAAATTTTCTTCTTGCTGTTTCTTCTAAGGAACAGTTGTTGTTCCCTAAGGAACAACCACTGTCCCCTCTAAGGAACAGCAATTTTCGTGTGCAATTTTTATTTTTTTTCTCTTTGTTGTTCTCTCTAAGGAACAATCGATTTTCCCTCTAAGGAACAACAATTTCGTGTGCAATTTTTTTCTCTTTGTTGTTCCCTCTAAGGAACAGTCGTTGTTCCCTCTAAGGAACAGCCATTGTTCCCTCTAAGGAATAGAAATTTCATGTGTGATCTCTTCCTTTTTTGTTGTTCCCTCTAAGGAACAGTTGTTGTCCCCTATAAGGAACAGTCGTTGTTCCCTCTAAGGAACAGTAATTTCCGTTTGCAAATTTTTTTTCCTTGTTGTTCCCTCGAAGGGATAGTTGTTGTTCCCTCTAAGAAACAGTCGTTTTTCCCTCTAAGGAACAACTGTTTTGGCATGCATTTTGTATTTTTGTTCCCTATAGGGAACAACTGTTGTTCCCTATAAGGAACGGCAATTTTTGTGTGCATTTTCTTCGTTGTTCCCTACAGGGAACAACAAATTTTTCTGGCGTGTATTTCCCTTGTTGTTCCCTCTAAATAACAACAATTGTCGTATGTATTTTTTTATGTTCCCTACAGGGAACAGCTGTTGTTCCCTACAGGGAATAGCTAATGTTCCCTCTAAGGAACAACACCTTTATTGCGTGTCTTTCCTTGATGTTCCCTATAAGGAACAACATTTTATTTTTTTTCTTTGTGTAAGGTTTTCTTTTGTTGTTTCCTTTAGGAAATAGCACTTTGTGAATATTTTTTTGATAACACCCCTTCTTTCCTTTGCTCACTCTTTATGATCCTCTATAAGGCACAAGTGTACAAATATATGTGTAAGAATACAAATCTAAAGTTTATTGGAACAAGAAAATATATTTGATATTATCATCTTTAACAAGATTGCTTTGTATTGATAAAAAAACACAACCATCTATATCACTTCACTATCCTATATTCCACTATAAATCGAATTGATTGATTATTTGTATCATGCTGGTTCTCCCGTAACCCCTATAATTCTCTGTTCATTATTATCAAATAAGGTTAAGGGCATACTTTTTTCTATTGATATGTTCAAACTTTTTCCACCATCTCTACTCCTCAGGAGTGTTGAGCCACCCTCTATATATAAATAGGAAGTGTTATTCAAAAAAAATAAAAATAGAAACATATAAATATGTTTACTAACAATTCTATTATTTCTACAAATGGAGGATAGGGAGTCTCATCACGAGCCAGCCTACCATGATCATAAGGAAGTAGCAAAGTGGCATTCCCACTATGGACACCACACCAGGGATATGAGCCAATGGATGCATCAAGAAATAAAGTCCTTGGAACAGGAGGTCTCATTACAAGCTAGCCTGCCCACCTTTCGCTCCTTCCCAGTGAATGGCAATTTGTTCATCTGATTACTATGCCAACACATTGGTCTCTACTCTGATATCATAATGCACTTCCCCAATTATACACAAAGGATCATGATTCCAAAGGGTTAGAAAGCAACTCTGTCGAGGCTATAGACACCTATAGGAAGCAGAAGCTATGTTCATGGTAGTGAAGTCGTATTGTTAACATCAATAGTTATTATAATCCCCTTTTCTTATTTTTTTATCTTTACTACACAGAGACTTTGTTCCTAATTTTTGAACCTTATGCATGTGATATCTTTTTAAAAAATCAATCATAATAGCTTTAAGTGGAATGATAACGATAAAGTATCTTTCCTGCGTCAGTTGTCATTTTTCCTTTTTTTGAATCACCTCACGGCATCTCCTCAATTATTGATAATTCTCGTTATATGCATTGATTTAAGCACTCCAATATCTTTTGGTATCCTTTCATTAATATGTGTACCTTTCTACTTTCATCATCCTTGTACTTCGCCGCCAGCACATTATTCCTTCTCTCATTCAGTCGAAAGCGACCTATCATTTCAAAGGGGGGCGAGGAGCAACCTCCAGTGTACTTATGCATGCGTGTCAGCTCTTTATTTGATTTTTCAGGGCAATACGACATTCTATGATCATGGAGTATGTCGTATAATATCAAGTCCTAGATAACAGTGTTTATGCTTGTAAAGTATCATCCGATATAACCATTATAACAACTTGTTGTTCCATCACTCAGCTCTGTCTATTGCTGTGATATCTCTGCTACACTAACTGTTTGTAGAATTCAGGCAGTATGGGAGGAAGAACAGTGCGCAGGGAGCCGCTAATACTGGTTGTTTCTGATGCAGCCACAGAAATTTTAACCCGAGCTGGGTGGATAACATACTTCACGTGATTTCAGCCACTTAATGAAGAAATTGCCATTGAATTCCTACAAAATTTACAGAACGGACAATCTATGGTAAGGGGCAGAAAAATCACAGTATCAGACGTTGTGATAGCAAAAGTATCCGGGTTGCCAGCCGAAGGACCCATATGGGCTAACAAACGATTGAAGTTGCATGATGCCATCGAAGCCTTTAAGGACGAAGGACAGGAGCTGATCAAAAAAGGCAAATGTGTCCAACCATCTTCGCTTGGAGAACCATGGGCAGAATTAGCAAGGATCGTTCAGAATTACATCACATGCGACGGGCGAAAAGACGTGGTAAGGCCGCGTCAACTTAAACTCTTAGCAGTCATGAAACAAAAGTGTTCTGTGAATTTACCTGCATATTTGAATTTTCTACTGCATGACACTGCTGAAAGGATACAAAATTCCCAACACATAGAAATCGTAGTAAGCCACGGCCCACCACTATTTGATTAGGCTGATAGTTAGCTACAACCTAGCCTAGCAGCAATCAAGTTAGGAGGAATTAATATTTGCTATTGAAGGAGGTTTAGCTCTGCCTGCACCTAATCCTGTTCCGAAAAGGAAAAGGACTACCCTCATAGCGAACATTCCACAAAAGCGCAAACATTCCACCAGGCTGAGGACAAACTTAGGAGCGGCCGAAAATCCCCAGGGCAGTATCAGCCAGCCCATAGAACTACCCAATCCAGGAAGTGAGCAGTACTTGCAGATAGAAGGCTAGGATAACCTTGAATTGAACCATGAGGAAGAAACAGGGCATTCTGGAGATGAGGAAAGAAATGAATCAGGGGTCCCCTCAACATCAAATACAAGTCCCCCAGGAGATTTATTACACGATATCAAATTGGCCCAGATCTTGGCCAATATGAATGATTTCATACAGCCTGAAAGCCCGCTTAATTTTAATTTGGGAGCAACCCAATCTTTAGAGAACTCTGGCCATGATAGAATTATATCAGAAAATGTAAGCTGTGAAGCAGAAACAAGGGCAGAGGCCACTCAAGAAGAGGTGAACCAACCTGGTGATATACCTCCAAGAGAACCCAGCTGGGTAAGCCTAAACGCGGAGAATATAGGCCAAACAAAAGGAGTAGAAATAAACCAGAAAGACAACTACCAATCCAGGGACACGGTTCTTGTAGAACAAAGTCAGGATGAGCAACCGGGTTTGTTAGGAGAAGAGACTATTAACAGAATAGTTTCTCCCCCGAAAATGTACAGAACAAAAATTAAAAAGATTAGGAAGGAATAGCAGAGGCTTCGGAAAACAGTAAAAAGACTCAGAAGAAAGATAAAGGAATTATCAGCGGGGAAGGCTCCAAACAAAACCCTGGAGACAGCAAATGCAGCATTTCAAACTGAATTATATGAATGAAGAACTACAAGGACTCAAACTGAGCCCATACTCACTCAACCTATTAAGGAACAGCATGCAATTCTTGTAGAAATAGCTACCCAGACAGAGGTTGTACCCTCTTATGACTTAGCTATTCAAATGGAGGTGGTACCCTCCTACAGCATGGCTACCCAGATAGAGGTTTGGACCTTTCATCATAAAGGAACACAAACAGTAGGTATTCCTTCTCATAACAGAAGTACTTAGAAAACCATTCAAGCCAAAGATAGCATGATGAGCAACGACCCCAGTGTATTGAATCTTCAAGAAGATTTAGCACAGGCTCGGCTTGTCGTAGAACGGCTTGAACTATAAACTGTCTCCCAGCAAAAATACCAAGAATTACAGAGGCAGCTTCAGGACATGAATACATCAAAAAGAAATACCTTTGATAAATATCGAAAGGTAGAAGATAAAATCAAGAAAATGAATCTCATATTAGAGAAGGTCATGGGTCAAACAGACACTATCTGTTCATTATACACTAATGTTTTAGCATGCAAATCACCTGCCAATAATTATGCCTTATTTTTGTTGGAACGATATTTGTTGTTAAAAATTAAAGCGTAAGAGCTGGAAAACCCATCAAATTAAAAACAATTGAGGATTTTATAAATTGTTGCAAACAGCATGGGGTAAAAGTTCAAAGGTTACTTTGTGAATTTTATTTACACAATTTTGTATTAGAGGGAGAGGTGGAAATGAACCCCAACCCTTTTGTGGGGGAATTTCAATTCCAAGCCTTCATCTCATTTGATGTCAATCAACTGAAGTGGTTCAAGGCTCATAACATGTTCCAAAGACAAGAGCATGGGCTGGATCTTTGGGTTAGAAGCGAACCCAAGAACCCTTTATATATGTTGGCCAATCACAACAGTCTAATGACAAGGGAAGGAGTGATCAAAATTCTAGGGCCTATTTAGAAAGAGATTGTACAGAAGGAAGTGGAATACTTCCTCTCCATTCAGGAAAGCTCCTTGGCTGCAGCCAAGCTCAGGTGGACAGTTTCCACTAGTAATGTAAAGAATAGAGAGCCATTTAATTATAAAAATTTTAAGCTAACTGCATACCATTTTGTTACATATAGCAATCTCATTTTGAGAGAAGGTCCTTATTGGCTAGGATGTCGGTTCCATAGCCCTATCATTTGGTATCCTGCTGAAGGTTATCAGGCTATATACGAATTTCCTGAAGGACAGACAGGGCCCATCTTTGAGCTCTTGGCCAAGAACCATGGTTTTAGACAACTATACGACATTCCTTCTCCAGCATATTCTTTAACTGCTCTACATACAAATTACTTGCTTTTCATGAGGACATGAAACAAGGTAAGCAGGGGAGTATGTTGAGTCATGAAATGGGTATGTAATTACTATTAATCTCATCATTCTTTTCCTTTATTCTTATCTTTTCTATATCCTAATGTGTTAATATATTAAAGAATTATGGTAAGAAATAAAGGAATTATCTACAGTTACAACTTAGCTAATTATTACCCTTATTTATGCAGGAAAACAACAAAAGGGACAAATGATGTTCCCTAACGAAGGAACAGTAGAAATCAACAAGCCAAGGAAGGAACACGGCAGCTACAGTCAAGGCTAAAGGCGAATCAGGAGAATCAGCGTGAGAAAGGAAAGGATGTCTGAAGTTGGAAATCGGTTGTGAATCCCTCAGGATCAGGAGATCCTGAGGGATCGCATTTACCATTTATCTTTTACCCTTTCTGATTATAAAAGGAGATGATTGTAAAAAGAAAAGGAGTAATCTTTGTTGTTATTGAATTTGTAATTTTAATTACAGACTCTTGTTGTTAAGAGAACACAGTTATATTGTAATGCTACTTACATTCGATGATTAATACATAAGTGAAGTTGTTGTTCCCTCAAGCTATCTGAAGTAACTTAGCAGTGTTCGCTGGTGGCTAAGGGCTCGGCCTCTGGTGGATTCAACTGCTTTCTTTGTGTCATACGTTTCCAATCCTCGCAAGTTTGATGGTTTGATAGTATTCTCACTTTCTGTGATTTTATCTACTTCACTGTTTATTATTTTCCAGTGTTGATAGAATATCTTTTCTTTATATGACTTACAGTATTGTCGTTGATTCAGTTCACTTTCAGTTCGGATTGAGTTACTTAGATAAATATTCTGCTTAATTTAATCAACTGTAAAGAGTATTAACTATCGTTGTTGAAACTCTCATATTGATATCATTGCTATTTAGATTAAGTACTGAAGCATGAGTGTGATTTAGATTAAATTTGTTAAGAAGAGACGAGTTATTGCTACTGAACTCTCAGCTGATGCCATTGCTAGTTGAACTTCTTGAGTAAGAATTGATTATGATTTTGGTAGAATATTGAGTCTTGAAGTTCAGTTGTTATATTCCCTTTAATGATTGCTGTTGGAATTTGTTAGATGCATCTGTTTACTCTTATATTTAAAGATCTATACTGCAATTTAGGAAACATTACTCTCTGAATTAAATAGCAGCCACATACTGTGTACACTCTTGAAATAAGAGGACTTTCCCAGATTGATAATTAAAGTGAGGATAATTAGGAGCTTTAAAGGCACCTATTATCACCCAATAGTGGCTAGCCATTTTCCATGAAAAATGGGGGCTTAAGTGGAATCCTCCTGAACTATAGGTGTGAAAACAGGAAGGTCAACTTCTGAGTGGCATAACTTTTGCATACGAACTCTGATTGACACGATTCTTTCACCATTGGAAATATTTATTTGTGTATAATAGCGTGAAAATGTACTTCACTTTAGCAGCAAAGTCTTACCTCAAAAAAACATCATTTTATGCCTCAAAACGCTCCCGAAAGGTCTCAGACCCTCCTTCACCAAACTGGGTTCCACCGGTAAAAACGGTCCCATGAGCTGATTCCTCCACCTTTTCCACTCTAAATACATCGATATGGATAAAAAACAATGTAATGATCCAATTCGGATCATGCTTAGCCATAGTGTAGTTGTGTTTTGTAGTAGAAAGTTTCCAACTAGCAAAGTATATGACAGGGTCTAAATTTCCTTCTCCATGTTGTGCAAGAATAACATTGAGAGCAACACTAGAAGCATCAATATGGACATCGAATTGTTTATTCCAATTAGGGTATACTAGAATTGGAGCGCTCTCTAATTTTTTCTTCAGAATATCAAAAGCGACATCACACTTAGAGATCCACATAAAAGTCTCAGGCTTCTTCAGGAGCTTCTTCAATGGAGTAGTGATCAAAGCATAGTTACAGATGAATTTGTGATAATACCATATGTTCCTGTAGGTTTTAACCCCATACAAAAATTACCTACTTACGAAATCTAAAACATAGAAAATAAACAATGTGAGAGCATAACACATAAAACACATATACACAGAGATTTTACCCTGGATCCCAAAACCGGGACTACCAGCTTGATTTTTCATTATGTTCCTTTCAATGTTACAATACATATTTATACATGCCGAAGCATCCAATACCATGGACTGAAAACCATCACGCCCAAAACCATGGACCGAAAACCATAGCATCCAAAACCATGTGCGAAAAACATGCACAAAACCATAGGTAGGTCCGCCCAACCTAATATAGGGTCCAAAACCAAAATTTCCCTAGGCGCTGCCCCAGACACCTTAGAGTGGGGTTACCTGCACCCCTCAAACCCCTTATGACTCCCCCGCTACGCAATTGGCGCAACGAAGGGGGTGCTTCGCCCCCCTTCTAACCCCCCGGTTAACTACATGGGCTAGTCGTGGAAAGAATATAACACAACCCAACATCCTCCCACTTGTTGTTTTCTTTCCAAAGGGGGATAAAAGAGAGCTTAGTCATTTATCCATCCCTGCAACACCCATTGTTTCTCTTCACCAAGAGAACTTCTCATAGCTCACATATTTTTTCAATGCATCTGCAATATTCTTCAAAGTGTCCACCTTTACCAGCAACACCTTTTTGTCTTCTATCATATCCCTCACAAAGTGATACTGAACATCAATTTGCTTTGTCTTTGAATGATATGCAAGGTTCTTTGCCAATAAAATTTCACTTTGGCTGTCACAGTCTATCCTTATAGCTCCCTGTACTAACCCCATACTTGAACACAACATCTGCAACCAAATTGCTTCCTTGCTTGCACGAGTGGCTGCCATGTATTATGCCTTTGTAGTTGATAGTGCCACTACAGATTGTTTCTTACTCATCCAACTGACTACACCTCCAAATAGGTTAAACACATACCCACTTGTAGATCTTCTCTGATTCAGATCTCCAACCCAGTCTACACCAACAAAGTCACGAATATCCAACACTCTTTCCAATCCTTGTCTTCCTTGGTAGCACAAACCATAATCACTAGTGCCACGCAAATACCTGAAAACCCGCTTCATTATTGTCCAGTGCTCCTTCCCTGGTTTTGACATAAACCTGCTCAATAATCCCACTGCATGTGCAATGTCTAGTCTAATACAGACCATCGCATACATCAGGCTACCGACTGCACTTGCATATGGAACACGGGACATGTCCTCTTCCTCTTCTTGTGTCTTGGGACACTATTCAACAGATAACCTCACACCTACAAGAATAGGAACCTTCACCAATTTACTATCTTGCATATTAAATCTCTACAATATTGTCTCAGCATACTTCCTCTGGTTTAACCATAGCTTCCTCTTTGTCCGATCTCTTTTAATTTCCATGCCAAAAATATAGCTTACAAAACTAAGATCTTTCATGTTGAATTTGGAGGACAAATGGGTTTTCAAATCCTGGATAATTTCTTTGTCATTTCCAACCAGCAACATATCATCCACATACAAGACCAGATAAATAACACGGTCACCAATTAATTTAAAATACACACAGTGATCTGCTTTGCTTCTGGTGAAGCCAGGTCCCCATATAAATGTATCAATTTCTGATACCGCATCCTTGGTGACTGTTTTAACCCATACAGAGACTTCTTTAACTTGCATACCAGTTCTTTCTTGCCCTTCACCGCAAACCCTTTAGGTTGCTTCATGTAGATCTCCTCTTCCAGATCCCTGTGAAGAAATGTTGTCTTCACATCCATCTATTCTACCTCAAAATCAAAAACAGTAGCAATAGATAAAAGTAATCTAATAGAAGTTACCTTGGCAACAAGAGAAAAAATATCACCAAAATCAATTCGCGGCACCTGGGAATAACCTTTTTCTACCAACCGAGCTTTGTATTTCTCCACCTTTCCTTCTACATTTATCTTCGTCTTGAACACCCATTTGCTGCCAATGGGTTTCCTTCCAGCCGGCAACTCCACCAAATCCCAAGCCTCATTTTTGTGCAAATATGCCACTTCATCAACCATGGCCTCTTTCCAGAGTTTTCCATCCTCTGAATCTACTGCTTCCTTCATAGTTCTGGGATCATCATCAGTAATAGATAAAGCAAAATTTGCATACAAAGCAGATGGACTATACCTTTCTAGCTACCTTCTTTCTCAAACTGATCTTCTCACACTCGGAGTTTGTGGCTCTTCATCTTCTAATCCCTCCTCTGCTTTAGATTCTAATTCTTCCTCCTTTAGCTCAAAATCTATCTTCTCAGGTTCCTTTGGTTGGACTTCATGTTTAATAACATCTTTTACCTCTCTGAACACCACATCTCAGCTATACACAACCTTCCTTGTTACTGGGTTCCAAAGCTTATAACCCTTTAAACCATCCTTATACCCAATAAAGATGCACTTTTCAGATTTACTATCCAACTTGGTTCGCTTCTCCTTTGGAACATGTACATATGCATCACATCCAAATACCCTCAAATGTGAAAGAGAGGGTTTCTTACCAGTCCATACTTCTTGTGGAGTCTTATCCTCCAACGCTGATGAAGGTGATTTGTTGACCAGGTAACATGATGTCTCCATCGCCTCTACCCAGAATTCCTGTCCTAACCTGGCACCACTAAGCATGCTTCTTTCCCTTTCCATCAACGTCTTGTTCATTCTTTCTGCAACTCCATTTTGCTTAGGTATGTATGGAGTAGTCTTCTACGTGCTATACCACACTTCTTACAGAATTCTTCAAATTCCTTACTGCAAAACTCTCCACCGTTATCTATCCTCAGCACCTTTATCTTGTTCTATGTCTGGTTTTCCACCAGAGCCTTAAATTCTTTAAACTTGTCAAAGACTTCATATTTTTTCTTAAGGAAATATATCCATGTATTCCTTAAGAAGTCATCTATAAAGGGTATATAGTACACAGACTTACCCAGTGATGGAACCTTCACAAGTCCAAACACATCACTGTGCACAAACTCTAATTTCTATTTCGCCCTCTTACCACCAGAGGGGAAACTCACCCAATTCTACTTCCCATATACACAATTTTCACAGAAATCAAAATCCAGAGAGCTATTACTCATACCTTCTACCATACCTTTACAATGAAGTATTCGAAGGCCCTTCTCTCCAATATGTCCAAGCCTTTGATGCCACAGCATGGTCTTCTCTCCAGAGACCACTAGATTTTCTGCTCCACTTTCAGGAACCACTGAACTGTTGCACCCATCAACAATAGTTCTACCTTGCAACTTGTATAGAGTTCCAATTCAAACTCCCCGCATCAATACCAGTGCCCCCCGAACCATCTTGCAGGTATCCTTATTGAACACTGTTTTTACACCTGCATCATCCAGCTTGCTCATAGGAATCAAATTTTTGGCTAATACAGGAATATGCAGAACACCCGGAAGTGTTCTAACCCTTCCACCTTGCAACTTCAACTTTACTTTCTTGCGACCAATGATTCTAGCCTTCCTATCATCCCCCAAGAAGACATCACCACCATCATATTTCTCATACTCGCAGAACCACTATCTATGGGGAGTGAAGTGAAAGGATACACCTGAGTCAATCAACCATACCTTGTGATCTACATGTGTACTTGAAGAAGCCAAGTACACATCCCCACCTTCATCTGAGGTGGTTTTTGCCTCTGCAGAAGGAGCATCATCAGATCCCTTTCCTTTATCAGGAGCTTTAGATTTATAGTCCCTCTTGTAGTTCCCTTCCTTTCCGCATTTCCAACACACCACCTTTACAAGTTTTCCTGGAGATTTAGATCTCCCTCTAGATTTAGACCTTCCACTTGATGACTTATTTTTGTTTATGTTCTGGGACCGTCCTCGTACAAACAAGGCATCACCATTCTAGCTTTCCATATTTTTCCGTCTCATTTCCTCTGTCAGCAAGGATGAGACTATTTCATCAAACTGCAAGGCAGTTGCATTGCTACCTATTGCAATAATCAAATTATCCCATGAATCTGGTAGAGAACACAACAAATTGATGCACTTATCTTCATCTAAAATTTTAATATCAACATATGATAACTTACTTACCATAGTATTAAATGCATTCAGATGCTCTGTCATCGAGTCTCCATCTTTCATCCTCAAGTTATACAAGTTTTTCCATAGGAACAGTTTATTCACTAGAGACTTAGATTGGTACAAAGTCCCTAGCTTGTCCCACAAAGCCTTCGCCGTAGCTTCCCCTAATACATTCAGCTATACTGAATCTGAGACACACAATTGTATTATGCTCTTTTCCTTTCGATCCAACTTCTTCCATTCTTCATCGAACACTCCCGTTGGTTTAGTACCTAGATCTACCACAATCCGCTGATCTTTATCCACCAACGGATCCTCCATATTGAGTTTCCATAACTCAAAACTCTGACCATTAAATTTCTTAATCTCTATCTTTCCACTGGTTTCCATATTCTTTCACCACTAGAATCAATCCCGTAGATCTCCCACTGAACAAGGTCTACCACAGGCCCAAGAGAAACTCTTCAGCAGCAAAGGTGTCCCCTTGAAGCCAAAACAGCTCTGATACCAAATGTACGTTTTAACCCCGTAGAGAAATTACCTGCATATGAATTCTAAAATACAGAAAATAAACAATGCGAGAGCATAACACATAAAACACATATACACATAGATTTTCCCCTGGATCCCAAAACCAGGACTACCAGCTTGATTTTTCATTATGTTCCTTTCAATGTTACAATACACATTTATACATGCCGAAGCATCCAATACCATGGACCAAAAACCATCATGTCCAAAACCATGGACCTGTTAGTGCCTAGATTTACCTTACGCAGAAAAGGTAGGATAAAGGGCCAACATCAAACCACGCTCAGCCTGGTAGCTAGCCTTACCAGGTCAGGAGAGGGCTCTCTTCGAGTCAATCTCAGCAAATAATGATCGATGAAGGCTTGATATGACTAATAGAAATACTAATTTTAGGCTAGGTATAAGTGCAAGAGAGTTTGATTTGATAAAATGATGATTTTGTTGGCTCAGATGGAAAGACAAATTTTGGGTGCGAGGATTGAGGCTCAGTCCTACAGAGGTCTCAATGGGGCAAGGTAGGCAATTGTTTTTGGCACTTAAATTTGAATGAGATGGAAGGAATAGATAGGTGAGGTGTTGAAGAGGGCAAGAGAAATCATGGATCCTCCCTAAACAGCTGAAAACATCAAGAAACTAAAACAAACTTCAAGTAGAGCACTGCACTTTCTATGGATTCTACTTACACTCTTGTTTGTTTAGTTCAAAAGAAACAAGATAGATAATGGCATACATGACATATAAGAAAATTCACAATTACAAAGGAAATCACTATACCAAGATAAATTGCCACATGAATCCCAAAGAGTGCTGCAAACCCTGGTCTTAATTCCTTAGCCAAAATGCTAAAAATGAATGTACAATGGAGCTCAAGGCTTTCTCAAGAGTCCAACCATGCTAATGACTGAAAAACAACATAATATAGACAAAAATAGCTCATCCTTACCTCTAGGGGTCGAGCACACATGTTTAGGAGCTGTTTCAACTAATTCTAAACCGAGAACTAGAAATTAGGCAATAGAACAGCATGCCTCTAGAAACAAGGGAACTGATTCATTCAGTTTCAAACAACCTTTAAACTGATGAATCTACCTCTACAAGTGAAAATTTAACATTTTTACATCATGATCCATCAATTTACATCAAATTACATCACAAATTTTCCATAGGAAAGTGAAAAAGTCAAACTAGCCAAAGTTGGGCGAAAAACAGAGCAAAACGTGGTCAAACTGGCAATTTTTCCTCTATGAGCCGCACCTGATTCTCTATGCATCATGCCCGTTTGGACCCACTTTTGGAGGCCTTCCCGGTGTCCAAATGAGCTCTAAGTGTACTTTTTGGAAAGGTCTGCCTGTCTACCTTCCAACCCAAGTGGAATTTTTCAATTTGGCCTCCATTTGCCCATCCAAAAGTTCATTCTCCCAACACTACTTCATGTGTGTCAAAATAGGGGCAGTGAAGTCATTTTTTGAGTGTTTTTGACCTTTTTGAGGGCTCAAAACCTGCCAAAATTTCTTGGCCATAGGTATGCAAGCATAATTTTTCGTTCCAAATCCAAAAATGTTGAGTTTTTGTGATTTGGAGGCTCCTAGAAAAAGTGAGCGCCACATGGCGCGGCGCATAGGGCAGAAAATCCTGTTTTTGTGCCAAAAAATTTCCAAAAGCAAAAATTGCTAAATTTTTTTGAAATTTGGGCTGAGTCTTCTCTATCAAGAGCTATGTTGGGCCAAGGAAGCTTCGGCCAATATCTAAAGTCGATCATGCTCCTTTCACCTCTTTGATGCCTTCTTTAATTTTGCTTTTAAATTCTTGATTCTCGCCTTGCAAACTTTGTTCCTCGCCATGTAATTAACAGCCATGTGTCTCAACAAGTTTTCCTCCTTGTTGGCCTTTTCTAGCTTCCTCTCCAAGTGGATATTGGCTCTTTCAAGCCATGACTCCCTATCAGCATTAACCTCCTTCTCAAGTGAAGTGAACTCCACCCTCCTCCTTTGGGCAGCTTGGCGATTCTCCCGAATGTTTTGCAACTCCATAATCACCTGTTGGTCCTCAAGTTGTTTATTCCTTTGCTCCAGGTACTATATTTTCCATTGGGCTCTATCCAAGTTGGTAGACAAGGCATCAATGTCCGCCTGCTGCTCCTGAATGATTTCTCTAAGATTTGTGCTTTGCGGGCCCATATCAGTATCATCACCCTCAATGAGGATGAAATAAATCTCCCACTCACCTGATGGTCCTTCCTCTTGTAGTGGCCTCTTGCCTTGGTCCTGAACCTGTTGTGCTGATGATGGAAGCGAAGCCCTTTCCACCCCGGGTGGAGATAACACTCGCTTTGCTGCTGCGAACAACTGTCTAGCGCCCTTCTGATATGTAATAAACACCAGCATGCTAGCGGTCTGTGTCTCATGGCCCTCATGCTGATAAGAAGGTCTACCTGTCTCATGCAAAGCCTCTGAAGGTCCCTGTGGAGCTCTGAAAAACTCATGAGAGATGAAGTCCTCCCAAGTGATGCCCTATAAGCCAAGCTGATGAATGACCACAATTTTAATGAGAGCAAAATGGTAAATATTGTTGAACTACTGCTGAGGAGTCTTGTGCTGCACAAGGGTGGTCATCTTCTCTATGTTTTGGCACATGAAGTAAGGGATGTTCATCATCCTTACCCAGGTAAAATGCATCAGCAACCTGATATGATAAGCATATAAATGGGAGAACTGGCCCTCACAGTTGAAATACTTCATGATCAGTTTCATTAAAGGAGCATATTCATCTTTGAGGTACCGAAAAGGAAACACTCTCTTGAGATGTCTCAAAAATCCGGGCTTGATATACGGTTCATAATGCTACCGGTCAATTTTCTGCCTCTTGTTCCATTGCTCTCCAATGTTGGGAATACCGGTTGCTAGTGAAATGGATTCTGGTGTTAATGTGAAAGTGAAACCAGCCAGAGTGGCTTGATCACCATGTAAATGCAATACAAACAAATGAGCCAACTCATGATGAAACTGAATGCTAGCAACCTTCTCACAAAATTCATAACATGACTAATGTTGGAAACAAGAGATGGTAAGAGGGCAGGCCTGTAATTCAGCAAGAGTGGTTGGTTCTTCTCTAATATGTTTACCACCTCTATGAGGCCTCTTGGGTGCATGTCCCTCTGTAGGTGAGTCACTGTGGGTCTCCTCTTCATACTCATATGAAGGATCAGATGCCATGTCTGCTGGTAGATAAATTTTCTTGGAGAAGTAGGTGCTGATGTGTTAAACTGTCTTGAACTATCTTTGATGATGTGTTTGACCTTTGGACAAGCGACAATCCACGCGTTTTGGGCGATTTTGGAGCAAGTATTTGAAATTTTGGGCTTGCTAGCTATGTGTTCCATGCATCAAACCTAATGCGTCACGCCCAGTGTATGTGCCGCATCTGAATTGAACTGGACTCTAAGGCCTAGTGCGTCGCACCGGTTGTGTGCGCTGCACCCAGTGACTTGGATAAATTTTCACCAAATTTTCTCACTTGCTCACCAAAATCACTTTGCCTTGCTTCTACTTTGCAAATGAACTCTTGAAATGAAGAAATGGCTTATAAACAAGGAGCTTTTAAATTTTTGGCTCATAAAACCCATTTTTACAATGTTTTGAAATGACTTTAATTTTTAAACTCTGTTTTTGGACTTTTTCACTTCTTTTTAGCTTTGTGATGAACTAAACGACCTGTGCTTTGTTTGTTTTGCAGGTGATTGGAGCTACTGGGGCTAAGGAAAGAAACCAGGGTTGCAGATGGAGTGATATACAATGAAGAAAACAAAATTTCATGATTTTTGTACAATAAAAGCAAAAATACTTTGTTTTTTCCTCAAAACAGAGTTTTGAGGAAAAACACATGTCTGAGCACTTGATGATGAAATTTATTGATGCTGGAACCTCCTCATGGCCTGCTGGTTGTTATTAGACACTTTGAAACATTTTTTGACGAAACCCTAATGAAACCCTAGACCTAATTGACAATGAAACCCTAAAAGACCTTTGCAATATTTAAGACAAAAAGAAGATTGTATATGATTTTTTAATGAAAAAACATGAGCCAGCAGGTAGATAACATGAGGGAGGCTGTAGGAAATCCACTACCGTCAGATGATCCATGCGTCTAATGGAATGCAGCTGACTCGGCAGGACACCTAATATGAAATGCAACAAGAGGATTTGATCGCTGACGGAGGGATGAAGATACTGACTCTAACAAGACTGAAAACTATCGCATCCAAAACCATGTGAGAAAAACATACACAAAACCAAGGTAGGTCCACCCAACCTAATATAGGGTCCAAAACCAAAATTTTCTGGGGCGTTGCCCCGAACCCCATAGAGTGCGGTTACCTGCACCCCTCAAACCCCCTGTGACTCCCCCCGCTACGCAATTGGCACAACGAAGGGGGGGCGGAGCCCCCCTTCTAACCCACCGATTAACTACGTGGGCTAGTCGTGGAAAGGATATAACACAACCCAACAGTGCCCCATAGTGGATCTAAGTTATTTGGTACTTCTTGGAGGAGGCATGTTGAGAATGACTGCAATGTTAGCTGGGTTGGATGAAACACCAACCTTACAAACAATGTGCCCTAATAAAGTTCCAAATGGTATAAAAAATATACACTTTTTGAATTTAAGTATGGCGAGAAATGTGTAGTTTTCTACATTAATCAAACATAACTCTAAGAAAAATTGAATGTTTCTTTAAAAGGTTGTAAATTGTTTAATCATTCATATAAACCTCTAAAAACTTATGTATACACGCCAAAAGTTGCAATAACAATTTTAGAAAAGACTGTAGGTGAATTTTTAAGGCTAAATAACATCACATGGTAAGCATATTGTTGTTGGGAAAAGTATCCAATACGGAATGACCCTATCCCACTCTAAGGGTGATAGTACCTCAGCAACAATCAAAGCAAAGCTATTTGAGATTACTTCTTTATGAGATGTAAAAGAGGGGAGAAAGAGATCCACTAACCGATGTCTTTCGCTAATGATTGATCCAATCTTCTCTCTTTGCTGCTTGCTCCCAGCTCCTTGCTCTTTTACTGGCCCAGCTACAACAAGATCCTGCAAAATGGCAAGAGAGGGAAACTACAAGAAGCATACATTCATAATTGATTCAAGGATTAGAATAAATCAAATACACAAGTATAGCAACACATCATTGAGACACATGTATATAGAAGAACCTTAAATGCTTTATTAATGGAAGAAGTAAAGTTCAGGAAGTGATACAACCATAAGAGGCCCAATCCAGCATCACCTCCCAGCAGAAAGAAATCTCCTCTTCACCTCCTTCAAAGCAAATCACCCAATAGTTCTATACTCAAAACAACAGCACTTCCTTACATTCACAAGATTCCAGCCTCCCTAGACCTCATGAGAGAGCTCTATATATAGGAGTTTTGGAGAAAGGATGAGTCAGCTTGAAGCTGGCATGAAGCTGACTAGTGTCCTCTCCCACTTCGGTTATTCTTCAGTTCTTGAGTCCACTTGGAGGTTCTTGCTTCCACTTGGAGATCTAGACCCTCTTACTCATCACCAGTCGAATTTCTTGATCTAAGTGTCATTTTGGAAGCTTCCTGGGCATTGACACCTTGAGGAATGACTGTGCCACATGTCCCAACTCGCCCAGCGCAGGTAGCCTTCTTTGCAGTTGACATTCAGCGCAGGTAGACAGTGGAGCAGTTGACATTCAGCGCAGATGCTCAGTGGAGCAGTTGACATGATCCAGAATTGCCTTATTTTTGAGTGTTTTCAGGTGGAGAACTTTTATTCAGTGCTGTGGTTTGATGACCTTGTTCCTCTAGGGGTAGGAACAACATGTTTAGGGACTTTGGATCCCTTAGATTATGGACATTTCATGCTTCATGCTGTAAGGCACAAAAATGTCTATAACAGTTGCCCCCTAAAGTATGAGGTCGTTTATCGGGTGAAATGCTTTATCAGGAGGATCCGAAGTTCATTCAATCGCTGAGAGGTGACCTGTAATAAAATACAATACAATACATTATTTTTCATTCTGCTTTCATGATCTAGCTGAGGCGGGCATTCCCATGCTCAGCTTTATAAATTCATTTTGGTACATAGAACAGATGATCGTCTGATGGTAGACTGATAATTCTCTGCTGAAATTATCATCCTTTGAGTAGGATGATCATCTGCTGCAATGATGTACATGTCAAATGTCTTTATATTTCCTGAATATTTATCGCAGCCCGGATGGATGAAACTAGATCCGGGGTCTTCAAACTCGTTCGATCTTCACTCTAAGTACAAGTCGATCCATGTGAGAATTGCGCTGAAGTCGAACATGGAAAGACATCGCTTGATTACCGGTCAATGATGTAAACCGTTAACAAGCACGAGAGGAATCACCGATAATGATAATGATCCTCAAGGTACTGCAGTACAATTCACGTGGTGTGAATAAAGGACTTGGCGTCGAACACCATGCAAAATCTTCTGGTCGAAGGTCATTGATGTATACCTGTCGCCGGAAGTGAGAAACTTGCCATTGAGGCATGCAAGTTTCAAAGTACTGAGGGGGTTGTTCCTAGATCAACTCCTTGGATAATGAGCTGATGTCGACAAGGAGCGATCAGTCAAAGGAGGGCCTTAATGAATCCCACATCAGTGACACGGAACGGAGCTAATGATTTTAATGGAGGTGAAAACAATCTGTGAAATATGATTCAGGGTGGCGGTCATGAAAGGATGAAAGATGATGTATGGTAGTGGATTGGACACGGTTGACTCTTTCTGAACAACATCTCTTGAACATATAACGACACTGATGCGATGGATCGGTAGCATTACCCCAAATGTGGATGGTTTGGCGAGACCATGGTGATGAGACCGGTGAATGAAACAACCCAACCCGATGTGATACGGAGGAAAAGTGTCATGTTCAAGAGCGACTTGCTACCATTACAGCTTTGAGGTTCTCCCAATTTTTCCCCAGTCATTTCTGACCAGTACCTCTTTATTTTTGTCAAGCTTGAGGAGGATAACATATGCTTGTTCTATAACCTGCCCTTCGGGCAAGCCCATCGCTATGTTTTAACGAGCCTAGCGATAGGGAGACATGTTCTCGTCTAAAGACAAGTTTGTCGCTATTTAATCATTTTAACGAGTCTAACAACAAGGAAAACTCGGTCCTTTTCATTTTTAGAGAGTCTGAAAAGGTACAGAAAGTTAACTCCAAAATTCCTTTTTCGTCATCTAATCCCTTAAGTCCGAAAAAGTATAAAACAATACAGAAGGGATGAATTTTCGATAACTTTAACGAGCCGAATAAAACAAGCACTCGACCTTTTTGTGCAATAATCCCTCAGGTCCAAAAAGATTAAAATCTAGAGGAGGGATAGCTCTTCCGGTCACTTTAACGAGCTGGAAGGCCAAAACTCGGCAAACTTTTCATATTTTACGAGTCAGTTGAAAAGAGCTCAAAGAAGACTCGTCTTTTGAGGAACGAGTGATAAACAGGGATAGCAGCAGATTCCAGGTACAGGTTGGAATTTTCCAATCACGGCAGTGTCACAAGGATGGCTAGGTGAAATCACTCTTCGCAGCTGTTCCTCAAAATGGGTAAACAATCATATGGAGGTGAACGATCGGCCAAATGACGGTGGAGGTGGCAGGTGCAAAACACGACCAAGGATTTTATGGCTGATAAATTTACGATCACAGTGGTTATTTACCGGTACTGGGTTCATTTTTTAAAGAGCTCGAATGCGCCAAAACATTGCTCAATCTTATGTTTATTTTTTAACGAGCATGAACTATGTGCTAAAACTGCTCGGATCTTCGCTTTTCTATTTTTTAACGAGCATAAATTCCGCGGTAAAACTTCTCGAATCTTATGTTTATTTTTTAACGAGCATGAACTATGTGCTAAAACTGCTCGATTATATGGTCAAATTTCGATTTTTTACCATTACTAGCTTTTCTCTTTTCAAGGATAGTACTGCATTTTCGATTGCTGCAACAAACTTCGTTAGAAATGAATAATATTTGTATGAAAATGAGATTATAACCCTAATATTTCGCTTTGAACTATGTAAAAAGCCATTAAAAGGTGTTTTTACCTCTCATTTTACCATTTCATTTGCATTTGGTTTGTTGGAGCTCTGGAGGTGCCTCTTTCCCCTTGATTTTCACCAGCTGATTCCGGGAGATTCTGCGGACGATTTTCAGCGCCGTCTGGACCAGGTAGGAGCTAAACCCTATCTCTTTCTTTTCATGGTTTCCTTTTTCAGTTTTATGCCTGTTTTTCAGTTTTTCTGAGCCTTAGGGGTTTTGCCAGGGCGCCCTAACTTCAGCGCAGGTTCCCCATTCGAAACCTGTGCTGAATGTCAAGCTGCCTTAAGGCAGCCTGACCTTCAGCGCAGGTGGGACACTCTCTGCCTGCGTTGGGCTCAGAAAACTGAGTTTCCAGCTCATTTTTTGATGAATTTTTGCCAGTTTTTCATCAAAATCAGGGACTTACTCCTTCTCTTGTTTGTTTTGCAGGGAACTTTGAACAAAATGTCCCTTACATGGCGAGAACGAGAACATGAAGAGGAGGACATGATTGCCCTCCATGACCCTGTCATGGTGAACGCGCTGCGGAACTGTGGCCTGCTGAAGTTTTTCCGTATCTCTAGCATGAGAGCACAGATCACTTTGCTGCAGTATATGCTTGATGCTTGGGATCCTGTTAACCAAGTATTCCAGATTAGGGGAAAGTCCATCCCCTTGACCATAGAGGACATGTACTTCTTGACTGGATTATCAAGGCGAGGTGCCCCCATTTCCTTGTCAGGGACGGCCCAGGGGACCGATTCCGTGAGAGATTATGTCCGCCAGTATTGCAGGGAAGGTTCTCAGCCGAGCAGAGACGGCAAGATTGTTATCCGTGAGATTACTGACAGGTCTCTCAGGTCCATTCTGTATACTATTGGTAGGATGGCCGGTAGCGCAGCTCTACATGTTGCCAACAGATCTTATATGCAGCACGCCTTGGAGTGTCTCCAACCGAAAGTATTCAACTGGTGTGATGCAGTACTTGTTCAGATGAAAAGTCAGTTGACCAAGGTGAAGGACGGGAAGCTGAAGAACTTTGGATTTGGTTCTATCCTGACTGCCTTCTCCTTGGAGAAAATCCCACTGATGCAGCCTCAGTACATTATACTCGACTTGCCTTCTCCGACCGAGCCACGCATGCAGAGGTGGGTTGATCACATGTCTAGGCATGCTGGTCAACCTCAGATTACTTTTACTGATGCCTTCTTCAGGTGGTTCGAGCGCCAGGAGATGGTCTTCTCCGAGTATCCATATGTGGGTATGGATTTCCGAGGTGATCCGGATTTGGTGTTACCGAATGGCGAACAGTGGGGCGCTATTGGTAAATTCTTTGACCATATCATTGTTTACTGTTCTTATTCATAATGTTGCTGTGCTTTATTCTATCAAGACTTTTAATCATACTCTTGTGTGCATGCAGATGTTGGTCCTGTCCGTCCAGCAGTTCGTCCGAGACCGCCAGTTGCTGCCCCGGCAGTGGAGCCTGCTAGGAGAGCTATCCTCCGCGACCTTGACGATACTGAGACCCTTACAGCTGTGCAGGAGCAGGTTGAGAGCCTGACTCTCGGCATTCCCGATGTGAGGATTGATGAGTTACCTTTACAGCTGCAGCGACACACTACTGGTGTGCCTAGACGATGGACTCATCTCTTGCGCATGATTGCACAGGCCGTGACGTGCTATCATGAGCACCACTAGGCTAAGGTGCCCCCTAGCATCTTTTTGAGTTTTAGGTCTTATGACCAATTTTGTCTTGGTTACAGAACATTATGTATGAACTATAAACAGCTTATATATATTTTGATTTTCGAGTTTTATTCTGGTTGAGTTATATGATCCATATGTACAATCATTGATGATGTGTCTCTTTTATAAATGTCGCAAATGTCTATCTAACGCATAATTTGCTAATGAGTCAGTTAATGTGTTTAAGTTTCTGGAAATATGTTGATATTGAATCGAATCAAATTGTCTTTCCAAAATCTTAACCCTTAGGAACATGCGATAAATAGCTGGATTGCGAACGGAATATATACCATTGAGTTGTAGTATTACGAGCTGTGAGTCTAGCCTGACAATTAGTCGGCATATGCCACGTGTGATGGCATCAGAGAGTAATTCTATCAACGCGCTATACTCAGCGATGTTATTCGTTGATTTCCCGATACACACACCTCTGAAACTTACTAGCTCGCCGCTTGGATCAAAAATGGCCCAGGCTGCGGAGGATAGGTTCCGCGAACTACGACTCGCTCCGTCGGCATATCCAACACATGTCTCCAGAAGGTTAGACATCTGCAACAAATGAAAAAGGTGGATCACTCGACCAGAACAAATACTTTAGCGAAAACAAAATACAACAAAAGCATGTAGGTTACTATTTAAGCATAGTAACGCTTGAGGTACAACCCGTTACGGGGCTGCGCCAGTGGAATTCCGTCATAATCCATTAACTCGTAGGCTCCTTTTGCTAACACCCTTTTAACAATATATGGGCCCATCCACAAGGAATTAAATTTACCTGCCCCCAATTTATCGGATTCTTGGTCATAAAGCAAGACCAAATCACCTTCTGAGAAGACACGGGGTTTGACATTTTTGTCGAACTGAGCCTTGACTCATTTCTTATGGGCTTCGTTAGCCAAAGTGGCATCACGACAGGTTTCATCCAATTGGATTAATTCCAAGAAACGAGCCTCTTCTTCTGAAGTTCCGGGGAGGAGATCAATTGCGAGTTTAAGCGACGAAATTTCGCGCTGGATTGGCAAGACTGCTTCCAGGCCATACACCAATTGAAAAGGTGTGAACCCGGTCGCGTTCTTTACCGATGTTCAGTAAGCCCACAAGGCTGAGTACAGGATTAGGTGCCATCTTCTTTTATGAACCCCGATCATCCTTTGCAACATACGCTTCAGGACCTTGTTGATTGCTTCAACTTGTTCGTTAGCTTGCGGATAGTACGGGGTAGAGCTGTCGTGAGATAGCCCTAGCTTGGCAGCTAATTCGACCATCATGTGATTGCGGAAATGCGATCCATGATATGTAACTATAGCCTGTGGTACGCCGAACCTAGCGACTACATGGTTGAAAAAGAAAAGGGCAGTTGTTTCACCAGTGTTATCCAATGTAGGCATCGCCTCGGCCCATTTGGTAAAATAGTCAACAGCGACTATAATATACCCATGCCCACCGGTCGAGGTGGGGTTACATTGCATGAAATCGATGCCCCACTTGGCGAAAGGCCCAACAGCAACTATTGGCTGTAAAGGTGCGGGTGGTCTTCTGGTTTTGCTATCAAAAATTTGACAAGCATGGCAACTTCTGACTGCGGTTATGCAATCTTTGAACATGGTTGGCCAGAAGTATCCTGCTCGTAAGATTTTTTGTGTTGTTGCATATCCAGATTGATGCCCCCCACACGTGCCTGAATGACACTCATTCAGGGCTTTTTCGGCCTCCTCATGGGTAAAGCACCTCCTCAGAACTGTATCGATACCACGACGGTAAAGTGTATCACCGACGATCATGTAGTCTTTTGCTTGGTATCGTATACGTTTTTGTTCGGAGTGAGAGGTGTTTGGCCTGAATTTTTGGGTTTGGAGATAAACTATGATATCTCCATACCACTCATCGCTTGTAGATATCAGAAACAAACTTTCGTCCACGATTGACTCTTCTGATGTTTCATCGTTGGACGACGATGGGAGATCGCACAATAATTCTGCGAAAACTAGAGCTTTCTTTGATTTGGATTTTACAAATTCCAGATAAAACTCTTGAAGGATCGCTATCCATTTTGAATATTTTCCCCCCAGCAACTGTCGCGACAGTATATAAGTCATGGGGTTGCAATCTGACAAAATGGTAGTTTTCCGAAAGAGGACATAATGTCGAAACCTTTGAATCGCTTGAACAGCTGCAAGCGCTAGTTTTTCAACATAAGAATATTTACTTTCTGTATCATTTAAGTTTTTACTTAAATAATAGATAGGATGTTCAATTCCATCGACTTCTTGAACTAAAACCATCGCAATGGTCGTATCTGCTGCAGCCAGATACAGGTTAAAATCCCTTTGATAGTCTGGGGCGTACATTAATGATGCTTTTACTAGACAATCTTTCAGAGCATCAAAGGAAGCTTGCGCCACCTGGTCCCAGACAAAAGGTACATCCTTTTTCAAAAGACGAGTATAACCTTTAGCAAGTTCTGTGTAATTTGGAATGAACCTCCTCAGAAAGTTCGCTATCCCTTGGAGTTTCTGAATCTGAAGCAAATTTGAAGGTGGAGGCAAATTAATGATTGCCTGAACCTTATAGGGGTCGAGACGAATCCCATCCTTAGAGACTACAAAGCCAAGTAAATGACCAGAACCGACGCAAAACACACATTTGTGCAGATTGAGTCTTATCTTGTAGTGTCGGCAACGTAGAAAT
This sequence comes from Pinus tabuliformis, assembly GCA_031772625.1. Lineage (NCBI taxonomy): Eukaryota > Viridiplantae > Streptophyta > Pinopsida > Pinales > Pinaceae > Pinus > Pinus tabuliformis. The sequence goes on along the minus strand of CM062816.1, from coordinate 1,191,247,804 downwards.
ATCGCTCTTAAATGCTGTGGATGATCAGTCCGCTTTCGCGAATGAGCCGGAAGATCGTCAAGATAAGGTTGAACAATGTTCTTGATGTCATGGAAGGCATAATTCATTGCCCTCTGAAACGTCGCCCCTGCGTTCTTTAAACCAAAGGGTAATTTTCGATAAGCGAATGTGCCCCACGGACAAATAAATGCAGTCTTTGACTGGTCCTATGGGCGGATATTTATTTGATTATACCCGGAAAATCCATCCATAAATGAAAAGATTTCACATCCGGCGCATTCATCAATTATCTGGTCGATGAAGGGTGTAGGGTAGTTGTCCTTCGGACAAGCTTGGTTTACATCCCTATAGTCAACACACACTCTAATCGTCCCTTGTTTCTTCATAACAGGGACAATATTCGATACCCAATCGGTTAGAGGAACCGGGTAGATGAATCCAGCATGGAGAAGTTTTTCAACTTCCGCCTTAATGGCAGCGGCTTTCTTGGGGTGCACCTGCCGAAGCCGTTGTCTTACTGGTTTGACATCAGGATACATTTTAATTTCATGTTCAACGATACTCGAGTCAATGCCTGGAATTTCATCATATGACCAAGCAAAGACATCTCTGAATTTGCGAAAAAGAGCGTTATATATTTCCAGTTCTGAAGGGGAACAACCTTTGCCGACATAAATATTCTCTACAACATTTGTTTTGGTCGAGATATTTATGGCTATAGTCTCTTCAATATTGGATAAGTTTCACTCGGAATCCACCGTATTTACAGTATTTGTTAGGAATTCAAAGACTGACGGGTGATAAAGGTCACTTTGAGTATCTTCTTCATATCCCGGAAGAAGAGAACGATGGTGGTGATCATTCCATGGTGCCCCCTCAATCAACATTGATTGTAAGATTCCTTCGTCAGTCCCATGTACTTTCGACCAAGGATCTAATGGGGTACCATATTCTCTAGACCTATCTACCCAAACGCTTGATGAGCGTTGATTTGGGTTCGCCTCCCATGCTTGAAACATTGATTGCTACAATATTTCTAAAGGGCTTGGGGGCAAAACAACTGCATGATCCATGTTGACATTCGTGGAAGATATCATGTTGCAGGTTGCTACAAACGGTATATTTCCTATAATAGGAGGTGGTAGCGCGAAAGTTCCCATCAATGTGGGGTCTTTCAATAATCCTACTCTGATATCTTGAATTGAATGGTTGCTCTCATGGATCATGGGAATGCTTCCTGTAACTTGTGAACCATTAGGGAGGAAGTTCTGTTGGTCGACGATCGTAATCCCTCCTTCAAACGGGAATGCGATCTTCCTAAAATAAGTCGACACAACAGCCGCCATGGCATAAATCCATGGTCTACCCAGTAGGATGTTATAGTCAAGATTTCCATCAATGACCTCAACATCAATTTCTACCGTTTTTCCTCCCAGTTCAACTTTCAAGTTATTAAGGATACCGTATGGGGTATAAGTCCTTCCGTCGAAAGCCTTTAATGTTGTCGAAGATCGCGACAAGGTTGGAGATCCTAATGTTTTCCAACAACTCATCGACATAATACATGTAGATGCTCCCTCATCAATAGTTGTTCTATGAACAGTTTTGTTGAGGGCTTTCACTTGAATAAGGAAAGCTAGCTGAGCTGGTAACTGAGGATCATATCCTTTGTGATCAAAGGATACAAGATTGGAATCCTTAGGATCAACCCCACCAATCGCTGATAACAACGCCTGCCTTTGGGATGGACAATTTTGTAATACTTCAAGAGTCGACATAGCGGATGGCGATTGGGCCAAATCTTCCACTATGTTATAATGCTGCGCCGCTCTGGCGCGAGGATTAAATGTCGACTTGTGTACTACACCCTTTGGCGGTTTTATTGTTAATTCAGGGATGTTGGGTGTTACAACTTCTGTCGAAGTTGTTGTCGAACTACTTGGTTGATCTTTACTTTTTTCGTTCGACAGCTGAGGATTCCCGTAATCTTTGTTCCTTGTCGAAATCAAAGCATCATTCTGCTGTTTTGAAACCGACAACATAAGTACTTGCGACGGGGAAGCATTTCCACTATCAACCAGATTTTGACCTGGGTTGGGGAATGGATCAGTTAACACAGCTGAGGTTTGGGAACTTTTAAAGAACTTCTTCAACTCAGCTTTGAATGGGCAATTCCTTGTGTAATGATCCTCTTCATCACATATTTGACATGGATAAATTTGTTTCCCTTGCCCAGGAGGGTTTGAAGAATTTTTTCCAGGAGATGATTCACCCTGTTTCTTCTTCTTCCCTTTGTTTTGCTTCTTCTTGCTTCCTGGTTGATTGGTTTCTTTGCCTTTATCTGTTGATACGGCATTTACTTCCGAAGCAAGAATCTCTTCTTTTGCATTTTGATCCGAATTCTTACGGGCTTTCTTTGACGAAGCCTTTATCGATTTTGCGTTTGTCGTGCCAATCACGCCATCACCGGCATGAGAGTCACTATTGGATTTAGGAGGGGGAGGAATTGAAAATTCCGGTCTAGGGGCATCAGGTATCTTGTCGTAGAGCGTGCCGGACTGAGTATAAACTAAGTCCAAATACTGTGCATGAGCGATAACTTGCTCCTCTGTTACGACTCCTCTCTTGGCCACATCTTCCATTATAGCAGGAAGTAATGACTTTATAAACCATTCAGCTAACAGCTGATCGGGAACATATGTTTTCACCATCCTACGACGACGACGCCACTCATGTATATGATCAGATATATGGGTGGCAGTTGTCTGCTTGAAGTTGGTTAATATTTCTGTTCCCGTTTCATACCTTATCGGTAATTGAAAATGTGTTAAGAAAGTCGTGGCTAGGGAGCTAAAATTGTCGAAAGAGGCTCTAGGTAATTCAATATACCATTTAGCCGCTGGACCTGTCAATGTCCTCTGAAAAAGGCGAAGCCTTATCGAATCGGCGTTTAGGGTGTTCGACGAACACCACAGATGAAAAGTCATCACGTGATTCGATGGGTCTTCACCTGGATTTCCATTGAATTTAGGAATGTCAGATGGAAGTTTGTGAGGAATCGCTGGCCACCAAGGGGCATAAGCAATCGGATCGTTGGTTAACCGGTTTAAATCGGGTAACTCTAAAGTCGCCACGAATGGTAACTGTTGATTCAGGTTAGGCGAAGCGTAACCAGGGTACGATGGAATCGCTTGAGTAGTGGGCCTTTGCATACCAGCATAATGTAATTGATGTTGGTATGATTGATACGGTTGGTGGACTTGACCACTGTAAAATGGTTGGTTTTGACCGTTTTGGATATACGATTGTCCACTGTTCGAAAAGATCTGCTGCTCAGAACCTTGGTACACCTGCTGGAATTGAGGTTGTTGGTATTGCACAAGCCATGGTTGTGAAGCCATGTTCTGTTGTGCTATGCTAACCGTTGGACCAAGGTGTGGGGTAATTGTACCCGTTTGGACCTGTGTCGCCCCACCAGTTGGCGATTGTGGTTGTGACCCATGGTCAAGTGGCTGTTGCATTACAACCTGAGAAATCTGAGGTTGACATGCAACAGGCATCGCTTGAACTTGTGACACTGTTACAATAGCCGGTGTGGTTGGGATGTTCGTCATAGGTACACACTGTTGCATAGAATATACAACCCTTGGTTGTTGAGTTAGCATAGGTACCCAACTACTTGATGCAATTCCAGTATAACCTGAATACTGTTGTGAACTCACGTATGGGTTTCCTCCCGGAGGGGGTAATGAAAGGGCATACTGCCCCCCATACGGTAGCAATCCGGAACTCAAGGGGATTGATTGTCCTTGGGGACTGGATTGCCCAAATTGACCTCCAAATGGATCAATTTGGCGAGTCTCAACATAAGAGTTGCCGGATATTACTCCGGATGAACAAACTGGAACAGACCATACTGTCGACATAGTCCCTTGGTGGACTCCTTCTAGTTGTTGTGAGCTAGTCGGGACAGCTGTTATGCCGGCAAACATTGTCGGAGTGACGGCAGGGGCTTCTGCTGTCGCTGTGTCATTTGACACAGTCCTAGATGATGACGGTTGTTCAGACATTTTAAGTCTATCCAATAGATCGCCTAGCGATTCTACAGGAACCTCCACTTGTGGTGGATTAACCTCTGATGAAGGAAATAGAGTGACCCCGACTCCAAAATGGGTTGGAGTACTTGCTTGCGGATCCTCTACAATTTCCTCTATCGCAATCAAACCCGGTGGAAGAGGAAGACCGTCAGGTCCGTAAAATATTTCTGGTGCCGAAGAAGTGGTTGTTTCGACAGCGACAGTTGTTTGAGGAACAAAACTCTCTGGACCGGTTACAGATGGAACTGGTTCAGTTATACAAGTATTTGCCCCCAGACTAGGATCAGTATTACTGTCCTTCTGTGGCTGTTGAACTTCTTCTATAGAGGCAGGGTTTCCAGAAATGTTTGGAGTAACCGGAACCTCAGATGTAGTTGGAACACTTGTTCTAACTTTTATAGGAGATTTTGAACCGGTTAAACGAGTTCGCTTTGTCCGTACTGTTTTCGATTCCGGAGACAAAGACGGTTGACTCGTAAGCCTCCGCGAACGACGGGGTTTCAATTGAATTTCTTCCACGATTGCGGATTACTCGATCAACCAAAATATTAAAAGGGGAAATTTGTGTTTCCGAATTGAATGAATTTTATTAGACGCTTTTAGACACAACTTGCTTTTTCACTTTTTAAGAGTTGAGAAAAAGCTAAAGATGACTCTAGTCTCCTTCGATGTTTTAACGAGCCCGAAGTGACAAATGCTCGGATGGACTTTTTCAGTTATAGAGTTTGAAAAAGGCCAAAATAAACTACTCTGGAGATCTAGGCAGAGGGTGTGCCAAACTTTTCGCAAAACCACAGAATACGTTTTACGGTACGAGTGGTCGATCTTCGTGAATGCTGTGTTCACTGCATTGCGATCAGTAGGGCGGCCGACACGGCTTCCTATGGATAAAGGCTTTGTTCCTATAGGGGTCTCCCAATATATACGCGACGGTACGTGGGAGCACAATCCGTATTAGTGCCACTGACTCTCAGGAGGAATCACCCACCTTCTTCGAGATCGACAGTCACTACGTTTAACGACGCCGGAACACGTCTCTAGCTTAGACCTCTATGTGTTTGCGTTATGTTTCAAAGCATTGTTAGGTTCATTCAATATATTTTAAGTTGATCTTTTTAAAGTTTGCCTTTCAAGGTTCACCACGAGATGTATGATACAAATTCCTAAATGCAGTCTAAGATGAGAAGCAAGCTTTTTCAATCTTTTCAACTTATGAAAACCTTAACTACTGAGGGAAAAGAAAGACATCATCTTTTCACACAGATCATAAAGCACACACTAATGCACTTTTTCCTAAATCAACAAGCAAACTTATCAAAATGCTCATGCACAATGCAGGTATTTCTTTTCTCTTTCTTAATGTTGATGTAATACAAAAAGAAAGCTGTTGTATAACTTTGAATTCAATTTCAAGTGAAAGCAAACAAGCTTTTGTCCAAAATCAAAAGACACCTTAAGATTTACTTGTTTCAACACTAGAAATACATAAATTCAAACCATATGACGAAAGCAAAAGCTCAATCAGCTATGAACAACAAACAAACTAACTCTTAAGATCAAAACGACACTTATCACAGGTCTAGATCTAAGAGGCCACAGCAAGACTAGTTCACTTTTCGTTATGGGAAACTACAAATGGCATAAGAAATACACAAAGAACAAATACAGTTTCTTTATACAACCGAGGCGGAATAGTGGCAAGGAAAGTTGGTTTCAGATAGGCACATTGACTGATAACAGGCTGCAAAAACAAGGATGAAAACAGGGCAATAAACAGCAAGGAACCCCAGTTGCACAAGGCAAAACTGGTTCAGCGCAGGTAGTACACTGTCAGTTTGACATTCAGCGCAGGTAGCCCCTTCGGGACCTGCGATGAAATGCAGACTGCCTTCACAGTGCCTGCAATGAAGAGATAAACTTTCGTTTTTCTCAGTTTCCGGGTTACAGATTGCTCAAAAATTCACAGTTTTTGGCCAAATCAGAAGCTATCAATCAAGTACACACTAAAGGATGAAAAGGAGGATGAAAAGCTATCACTAAGAGCTGTTCAGAGTCCTTGTGGATCAGCTCTTCAAATCATAAACATGCCCAGAAACTGAGCTAGAGTAGCTGCCCTCTACTTTACATTTGAAAGATCCAAATGCAGTTCGATTCGGTACTCCCTGTGTTTATGAAATGAATAGCAAAAAACACAAACAACCAACAAGATACGATCCCCAGCGGAGTCGCCAGTTTGTTGTTGGGAAAAGTATCCAATACGGAATGACCCTATCCCACTCTAAGGGTGATAGTACCTCAGCAACAATCAAAGCAAAGCTATTTGAGATTACTTCTTTATGAGATGTAAAAGAGGGGAGAAAGAGATCCACTAACCGATGTCTTTCGCTAATGATTGATCCAATCTTCTCTCTTTGCTGCTTGCTCCCAGCTCCTTGCTCTTTCACTGGCCCAGCTACAACAAGATCCTGCAAAATGGCAAGAGAGGGAAACTACAAGAAGCATACATTCATAATTGATTCAAGGATTAGAATAAATCAAATACACAAGTATAGCAACACATCATTGAGACACATGTATATAGAAGAACCTTAAATGCTTTATTAATGGAAGAAGTAAAGTTCAGGAAGTGATACAACCATAAGAGGCCCAATCCAGCATCACCTCCCAGCAGAAAGAAATCTCCTCTTCACCTCCTTCAAAGCAAATCACCCAATAGTTCTATACTCAAACCAACAGCACTTCCTTACATTCACAAGATTCCAGCCTCCCTAGACCTCATGAGAGAGCTCTATATATAGGAGTTTTGGAGAAAGGATGAGTCAGATTGAAGCTGGCATGAAGCTGACTAGTGTCCTCTCCCACTTCAGTTATTCTTCAGTTCTTGAGTCCACTTGGAGGTTCTTGCTTCCACTTGGAGATCTAGACCCTCTTACTCATCACCAGTCGAATTTCTTGATCTAAGTGTCATTTTGGAAGCTTCCTGGGCATTGACACCTTGAGGACTGACTGTGCCACATGTCCCAACTCGCCCAGCGCAGGTAGCCTTCTTTGCAGTTGACATTCAGCGCAGGTAGACAGTGGAGCAGTTGACATTCAGCGCAGATGCTCAGTGGAGCAGTTGACACGATCCAGAATTGCCTTGTTTTTGAGTGTTTTCAGGTGGAGAACTTTTATTCAGTGCTGTGGTTTGCTGACCTTGTTCCTCTAGGGGTAGGAACAACATGTTTAGGGACTTTGGATCCCTTAGATTATGGACATTTCATGCTTCATGCTGTAAGGCACAAAAATGTCTATAACACATATGATCCTCAATAAGTAGTAAAAGTAGTTTTATTCTTATCCTCCTCAACAACCTGCACCTAATGATACCTTGAGAATCCCTCTATGAATAACTAAGCTTCTTGGCCTACAACATTATCCAACACTTCAACATTGAAAGGGTAAGGAAATAGATAATGTAAACAGGCATTGTTGAGGCTACAGTAATAAATATAGACTCTAATGTCCTATGATTCCTTATCCTAGATGACTATGAGACTTATCCAGTTAGCCTCATCCACATGGAAGATGAGTCTTGCTACTAGCATTTTGTCAATTTCCCTTTTTACATTTTATTTTGCCCTAGGATTCAAGCAGTATGGACAGTTCCTTACTGGGCATGCATCAAGTTTCAAAACAATTTTCATCTCCCCAATATATCCTTTAATACCCTTCAACTCTGAAACTAATGCAAGTAATAGATATTCATGTTCTTTAATCAGATTTAAGATCTCCTTAGTGGTATGTTCATTCCAATAGTCTCCTACAGATGCTAGCTTTGGCTTTCCATCAAATCTGATATTAAATTTTCACAACTTCAAGGGTTGTAAACGTGGAGAATCCTAAGGGGGGTCATCCTTAATGTTGTGCTCACCTATAGATTCCTTGAAACATATATGTCTCAATCCTTCCAATTCTTCATCATTGGGCTCCTTGTTGATTTTTCCACAAGAAATAGCTAGTTGGAAACCTTAGTCAGCGACAACTCTACAACTTGATCCATGAAATAAGTCTACAATAGGATTTCCATTGAGAAATAGGACTCTCTTTATAGCCTTTAGAACTTCATTAAGATGAGGATATTCACTTGAGAAACTAAAGTTAGTACAAAATTGAAGGATTAACTCATCCCAACTAAAATTCTACCTCTCCATCTCTTCTTTTAAGTAGCGATCCTCAAGAATAGGTCCTAAAGTATGGATAAAGTAATGCATCCACAACTCAACAGGATCCACGAAATACTCAAGAGTAGCATTCGATAATGGTGGCAAGAGAAGTGCGATTCTTTTATTTATCATCATGCACAAAGATGATTGAAAAACCTAGATTGGGTATTTGATGAGATTCTTTTTGTTGAGCCTGCCTATGACCAATACGAGATCTTTTGGTGTGAATTTATTGATAAATTATACAATTAGTTAATTATATTGCCACATTATTTGGGAATTAGGAGCACTGATCAGATATTTAGAACTTGGACTATAAATATCATGAGCTTACCAGGGTTATCAAATTATGGGTACAAGCTGCATTAGAAGGATACATTATCGATTTCACTGCAAAGAACCACCATTAGCTTTCTAAAGTGGAAGAGATATTTAGATTTGGCTTAAGAGGATGGTTACCGAAAGAGATCCCTTTGGATTAAATTTTTGATGGTAGAAGAAAGAGTGTTACCATTTCCTTTATCCAATATGGCAACCTAAAACCCTTGTGTTAGGGAAGGGGACCTTAGGGTGGGTGATGATTGGTTGTGGAAGTTGAAATAAGGTTGTGATGGATGTGGAGGAAATGCATAATGCATGATATTTTAGAGAAATGAGGAGGGCATGGATATCTAACGAATGGAGAGAGTGGAAGATGTGAGAGATTTGAAGAAGACCCACAAAACTCATAGCCACCCATAAAAACTCACAGAACATAGAATTGGGGACATTAGCGTACTTTTTTAGTATAGGACAAAGTTGAGGAGAATGGCCATAAGTATGAAAAATTTCACAACACTTGTTTGAAGACATACCTTGTTGGTTTAGAAATGCATCGTATTGGGTATTCCCCTAAAAAGTAACATTCATTGACACCTTCACAACTCCTCCTGAAGGTCCCACAAGCAGAGGAGTGGGTCCTAACAAAAAAGTATAGGGTCCTACACTTCAAAACCTTTGGAATTATGTAGCATGATGCCCTTATGTATAGCGATTTGTACACCAAATTTGTGGTTTAGCAAGTCTTACAACATTCACTTCTTTTAGTCTTTCAGTTAACACATCTATCTAATTCTGCAAGACATTCAAGGTAGGATCAACTAAAGTAGATACAGATTAAATTTATAAATATATCCCATCATTACTTCAATCTTCATCGCATGTTCTAATGCTTCCTAAAAATTCTTAATCTTCTATTGTGTTAGAGGTATCCTTGTCAAAGGAAACAAAGCTTGAATGGACCACTCCTTTTGGTAAGTCGAGTGAATAGTATGAGTCATCTTTCCCAAGAATCCTTAAATTGTTGCATACATTCCCATATAGTCTCCCCTTCTCTCTGCCTAACTCCCCTTATTTATGTCAAATCCTACTATTTGGTCTGACGAAATTTGAACTCCTTAATTAACTCTTCCTTTACTGCATCTATAGTCAAATTTTGAATGTTTAGAGTAGCTTTTATATACCACTTAAGTGCTCGGTCCCTTAGAGTGGTTTTAAAGTCAATTAGCTTGGTCACATTAGGAGTTCCCATAAACCTCCAGATGGCCTCACATAAATACCATTGTTACTCCACATCCTCATCACCCCATACATGAAACATATGGTAACGAGTAAAGGAACCAACCATCAAACCAAAATTAGGAAAAAAAAAACACATATCCTTGCAATATTTGTTGGGAAATATTACTAAAACCATATTGATCACCACTAGTAGAATTGTTGCTTGTACCTATCTTGTAGAACTTAAAATCTTTAATAAGTTTGGGAAGAAACCTTACTGGATTGGAATAAAGTACTAGGGGAAGGGATGGAGAAGAACTAGACAAATTTCTACCTTATGGAACATTGACTTCAGGAGGAGAATAATTCTCATGAAATACATCTTGTCGTATGTCTGGGTACTAGGATTAGTCTCTACAATATTTGGGCTTGGTGTCATGGGTTCATTTGATTACTCCTAGATATTCTCACTTTGACTCGATTCTCCTTCTTCACTTCCTCTAGCTCCTCTTCCCATACCAGAGCTTACATCTCCCGTCAACTCTCCCTTCTTCTTCTCAAGGTTGGCCAACACTTCTCTTATATGCTTCAACTCCCTTTGTCTTCTTCAAATCTCTCGCATCTTCCGCTCTCTCCATTCATTAGATATCCCTACTATCCTCATTTCTTTAAAATATATTGCATTCTAAATCTCCTCTCCATCCATTGTAACCTTCTTTCAAATTATGAAACTAGTTAGCACCTTCCCTAATGTCCCCTCCCCTAGCACAAGGATTTTAGGCTACCATATTGAATGGAGGAAATGGTAAAATTCTTTCTTCTACCATCAAAACCTTATTCCATAAAGGGAACTCTTTTAGTAGCCATCCTCTTAACCCAAATCTAAATATCACTTCCAGTTTAGAAAACAATTGGTGGTTCTCTACAGCAAACTCGATAATGTATCCTTCCAATGCAACTTATACACAAAATTCAACAACCCTAGTAAGCTCATGATCAAGCTGATGTAAAGCACCTATATCATTTGTAGTCTAAATTCTAAACATCTGACCAGCACTCCCAGTTCCTAAATAATGTCACAATATGCTTAAATAATGGTACAAATTCTCACGAAATTCACACCAAAAGATCTCAAATAGTCATAGGTGGTATCAACAAAAATAATCTCGTCACTGACCCAATCTAGGTTTTTCAGTCGTATTTGTGATTTCTGATAAATAAAAGAATCACACTTCTCTAGCCACCATTCTCGAATGCTACTCTTGAGGTTCCATAGAATATTTGTACCTAGAAGATATACCCAAAAGTATCACTTCGTATTGGCTCAACCATGTATCCTGACCCCAAGAGTTTCGAGAGAATTGAACATGTGACCTCTCAATAACAAAGGTACTTTAGCAATGGGAACTCAACCAACTGAGTTAACCCTTGGGGATAGGACCCATATATGTTGCAATGATGTTGTATCAATTATTTGGGGAGAAAGACCCTACCCATTTCAATTTATATTGAGTCTCTATCATGCACATAACCCTTAGTGATTATTTCTTCAATAGCCAATATTCTATCAGACAACCTTTATAGGAAAATTGAAGCCTACATGAAAGTTAGGTCTGACTTAGGGACACCTTATATCTTGGATGCCATTTTTTTCCGCTCCCTTTCCTCAATTGAATTTTTTCCGAACAGAGGAAACTCCATAAACCATCCATCATTACCATTCAATGTTATGGGAATATAATTTTGGAGAAAAAATTTATCATATTTGTCAATTTGTAATGATCCCTTTATACCATAATTTCTTCAATACCCTCCCTTTTAGTTTTTCCGAAGAATGAAAATGTAGTATTGACCAAGTTGGATATTGATATGTTGAAGAAGCATTTTCTTATATTTGGATTTATGGATGTCAGGCCCCTCCTCATGCCCTTCTCATGTATGTATCAGATATGCTAGTTTGCAGGGAAGTGGCCTATTAAACAATAGAAAAAGGCATTTCCAGAGATTTATATAAAGCATGGAAAAATATTTGCCCATCTTTTCCCTTATAGGTTGGACCCTGCTATATTGCTAATATTGGTCATGGCAGAAATGAAGCCACAACCTTCCCTTTTCTTAAGTTGTCTTATATTAAGTATAAATCTCACGACCCATTGAAGATTGTATATGAACATTATGTAAAACTTTACTTTAGAAAGTATATGGATGAATAATCCCCTTTAGATGACATAATCAAAAGATAAAATACATATTCATATGTCTGGAAGAGGACTAAATAACTCCCTAAGTAGTCACAGGCTAAGTTTCTAAATTTTCAAAGAAATAGAAGAAGATGTCTTCCAATCATTTTCCAAAACCAAGGTATTGTAGCCTAAAACTGGAAGTTCATATGTTGCTCCAATCACCAAATAGAGTCCTAAGAAAACAAATATTCATGAAGTTACACCATAGGTGTCTCCTAACCCTAAGGAAACTAAAAAGGGAGTTCTAGTGATTGTTGAGAAAGGTGTGGAGGCACTGGCAGACGAAATACTGAAGAAAGAAATTGTTGATAAAGAAGCCATTCTAGCTAAATAGGTAATATTACAGGAGGAATGGTTACAATTTAAAATTGTACAAGCAAAGGTACAAGTAGAGAAAGCACAATAATTTTAGCTTCAACAACAACACCCTTTACAAATCAATTCCCCTATTATTAGCACACCAACAAATCCAAAGATTTCAAGGATTGTTCCCTCAATATTCTTATCAAAAAATCCTCTTGCTATAATTCCAAGTGACACCCCTTAGGATTCCATTGTTGTTTCTTCTCTATATCGGTTTGAGCTGCAAAATATACCTCCTACCAACTACTTCTTTAGTCTAAAGAAAAAATCCATTACAAAGGAAAAGTAGAGGAAAAGAAAAGTATATCAAATAGATGAACTCCCTACCCCACAGATCATCGTATGGGATGGTTCTAAGCACAACAATGAATAGTTGGCTAGAGAATTAGATGGTATGGTTTGTGCTTTTTCCACTACTAATTTGTGATATGTTAAAAAAATGATGGAGATGATTAAATGAAAGAGTAAAAAAATTGTTCACTTAAAAGAAAAATTGAGATTAAAAGAGGACTTGTTGCAAGACAACAAATTCTAAAGGCCTCCAAAGAGAAAAAATGACAACAACAACAATAGTTAAAGATTCAAATTGACAAGATGCAACGCGACTTTATTATTTTTTATAATAGAAAAGATACTTGTAGGAATTTACAGGGTAAGTTCCTCAGATAGAACACCAAAGGACATCGCTCACAAACAGATCACAGATCATTACACCAGTATTCTTGGCGTGGTTAAAACCCTCAAAGAGGGAAACATTCCATGGAATGAGCCAATGCGACCACTTCAGGAAATTTATTAATAAAATAAAGAAAATTTACATAAGCTTCTCTCATGAATGGTCACGCTAAAAATGACCCTCCATGCTCTTTAAATAGAGATCATGGACAAACTGGGTGTTAAGCCACAGATAAAGTGTCGGTAATACCAAGGAGAGAATGAACCATCGGATCACTTCATGTCTAGAACATATCATGAATGTCGGATTGTAATTTACAAATGTACATAGTAAAGAAACACACTTTACCTAACTCTACACTAGACCAAGTTATACTTAACTATTTCCTATGTGTCGGAATATCCTAACATCCCCCCTTAAGAGAAACTTGGGATAGGATTGAAGGATGTACAAATATGACACAATAGGAGAAGGAAGGAGGCATTAGAACATATTCCCCCTTAGTGACAACTGCCTGGACTCCAACCATAAATCGAATTTTAGTAAACTCTGCCTATGTGAGAGCCTTTGTAAAGATGTCTGCAACTTGATCATCGGTTGAACAATATTGCACTTCAAGAACATGGTCATGAATGAGCTTTATGATGAAGTGCATGTGTAGTTCAATGTGTTTATTGTGCTAATGTTGGACTGGATATTTGCATAGTTGAATGGAACTTTGATTATCACACCAAAGTGTAGTCGGATGTTGCTGCTGAAATCCAAACTCTGATAGGATCTCACGAAGCCACAGGGCTTTCTTACTAGCTTCTATGGCGCCACGATACTCTGCTTCTGCTAAATAAAGATAAATGGCTCTTTGTTTCTTGCAAGCTTGTGTAATAGGTCCAGAACCAAGAGTGAAGACATAACCTGTAGTAGACTTCCGATCATTAGGATCACCAACCCAATTGGAATCAATGAAACCAACCAATAGAGGAGATGCTTCTGCACTGTAATGAATCCCAAACTGAACTGTACCTTGAACATAACAAATTATTCTTTTAGTTTCTTTCGAATGAATTTCATGTGGTTTTTGCATAAACCGAGCAATAAGGCCAACAACAAAGGAAAGGTCGGGACGGGTATGGGTCAGATACAAAACTTTTCCTACAAGCTGACAGTATAAGGTAGCAACAACTTCAGGGGAAGTACAAGTGACTGAAATTTTGGCTCCAAACTGAAAGGGATAAAGGGTTGGCTTACAGTCTTCCATTTGAAAATGGCGTAGAATATCACAGGTATACTTAGACTGGGAAAGGGAAATACCTTCCTTGGATTGCAAGACTTGAAGACCAAGAAATAATGCAATTGTCCTAACTCTGTCATTTCAAACTACTTTTTAAGGTTGGACTTCACATGGTTTATAAGGTTGGGATCACTACCAGTAAGGATAAGATCATCAACATAAAGAACAAGAATGATAAGAGACTTACCCACTTTCTTGGTGTAGATAGTATTGTCAGAATGACACCTAGAAAAGCCAGTATCTAAAAGAAAGCTATCCATTTTGGCATACCAAGCCCTAGGGCCTTGCTTGAGACCATAAAGGGATTTCTTAAGCTAACATACAAGGTTGGAGTCTGTTTGTATAAAGCCAGGAGGTTGTTCCATATAGATTTCTTCATGCAAATCCCCATGAAAAAAGGCATATTTAACATCCATCTGATGGAATTCCCATTTGAAAGAGGTAGCAAGGGAAAGAACAAGGCGGATAGAGTTCATTTTGGCAACAGGGAAGAAGGTTTTAGTATAGTCAATGCCTTCAACTTGTGAAAAACCCTTAGCAACAAGACGAGATTTATGTTTATCAACTTTTCCATCTGGTCCATACTTGGTTCTATAAACCCATTTGCATCTAATAAGTTTTCGTCCCTTTGGAAGAGGAACAAGATCCCATGTATCATTTTCCAATAATGAACGATATTCTTCATTCATAGCTGCATCCCAATCTAGATGGCCTAAAGCTTCTGCAAAGGTGTCAAGATCATAATTTGTTGAAGCTTGAGCCAGTAAACAAGAGGCTCTATTGAACTGAGAACGTGTATGTCGTTGATCTGTAGGATCACTTGCAAGAGCACCTGTTGCATCCCGAGTAGCATGGACCCATTTTGGAAGCTAAGGAGCTGAAGGAGGATCCTGAGAAGGTGGGGGAGTATTTTCATCCTCGCTATCATCATCTGAAGAATAAATATTTTCTGAAGTAGAAGGGATAGAGAGAGGAGCCACATCCGTCGAACTAGGCTCGTAGACCAATATACTTTCAAAAAACTTTACATCTCTTCTAGTGATAAAATTTTTTGACTTAAGTGGAATAATTCTATATCCTTTGACATCTTCAGAATATCCAACAAAAATACATTTTTCACTCTTAGGTTCTAAGGCTTTATGTTTCTCATCGGGAATATGGGCCCATGCTTCACTTCCAAAAACACAAAAGTGACTTACATCTGGTTTAATTGAGCTCCATGCTTCTTCTGGAGTGATATTCTTTAAAACCTTAGTAGGAGTGCGATTTACTATGTAATTTGCATAGTTAATTGCTTTTGCCCAAAAATTAAGACTAAGTCCTTTAGATTGAAGCATACAATTAGCCATTTCCTTTAAGGTGTGACTCTTCCTTTCAGCTACACCATTTTGTTGTGGAGTATATGGAACAATATGTTGCATTTGAATTCCAGGCTCATTGAAAAAGTTGATGAATTTTTTGTTAACATATTCTCCGCCATTATCAGATCTTAGCTTAATAATTTGATGTCCAGATTGTTTCTCAACAAAGGCCAAGAACATGTTAAATACTTCACTATTGAGTTTTAAGAAGTATACCCAAGTGCATCTAGAGAAATTATCAATGAAAGTTAAGAAATACTTGTAGCTAGAGAATGAAACAACTGGAGTGGAGCACATAAATCACTATGCACAAGTTGTAAAGGGGCTTAGGCATGCCAAGAGGCACGTTTTTCAAAACTATCACGATGATGTTTTCTGAGTAAACATCTGGAACAAACACCATCTCTGCAAGATACCATAGGAAGACATGTCACCATATTTTCTTTACATAGATTTTGAAGGGAGCTACAGTTTAAGTGACCAATCACTCATGCCAAAGTTTGCTCACTTCATCATTATGAGCAACAAATACCGAGGGAAGAGTTGATGACCCAAAGTTGTTAAACTTATACAACCTTGTAGAATCAACAGCAATGTTAGTAGCTAAAATCTATCTAGGATCTCTTAGGTCCTTAATTACAACATTATGAGATGAAGATTCGACGATTTTACCTTCACCTGAATCAGTTATCTGATATACAGATAGAAGGTTGCAAGATAAGGTTGGAACACATAATACATCATTAAATTGACCATTGTCTAGATGAATAGTTCCAGTCCCTACAACACTAAGAGATCTATCATCACCAACATATATATTTTTGGTGTTACAATAATTTAAATAAGAAAACATGGCTTTGTTTTTGGCCATGTGATAAGAAGCTCCAGAATCAATGAGCCACTCATGAGAATGAGAAGAAGAAGATACATTTATTGCATAACCAGACTGAGATGATTGAAAACCACAAGCAGAAAGTGTTATTCCTGAAGATGAAGATAAGGAATCCAAATGGGAAAATAGGCAAGATCAAGCACGTGGGTTAATAGGGATGTCTATTTCTCTAGACCTTAGATTCCATATCGCAAAACTTGATACCCCTAATGAAGCAATGAAACAACTGACTAAATGTTTTGGAATTAAAAATGAAATTAGAGCCCATCAACTCGAAAATGAGTTGCTTATGTTGGACCCCAATAATTTTTCTTCCATTGAAGATTTTTTGTCCAAGTTCCTCACATAGAACACCAAAGGACACTACTCACAAACAGATCATAGATCAATACACTAGTATTCTTGACGTGGTTAAAACCATCAAAGAGGGAAACAGCCCACGGTCTAAGCCAACGCGGCCACTTCAGGCAATTTATTAATAAAAGAAAGAAAATTTACATAATCTTCTCTCATGAACGGTCACGCTACAAATGACCCTCCATGCTCTTTAAATAGAGATCATGGACCAATTGGGTGTTAAGCCATAGATCAAGTGTCGATAATACCGAGGAGAGAATGAATCGTCATATCACTTCATGTCTAGAACACATCATGACCGTCGAATTGTAAGTTACAAATGTACATAGTAAAGAAACACACTTTACCTAACTCTACACTAGACCAAGTTATACTTAACTATTTCCTATGTGTCAGAATATCCTAACAATACTCAGATCACTGATTTATAGATGCAAATCAAGATTTTGAGTGGAAACTTAAATGAATATAAATTGCTTAAGAAAGAAGACCAGTAAGAAAATGATCAACTCCTCAAGGATCAGATTAAGTTTTGTGAGTAGTTGAGCTTAGTACAAGGTCAGTGGGGAACAATTTAAAAGATCATGGATGAGATCACTGATAAAATGTTTGAGAGAAAAAGAGGCAAAGTATATTTCAATTTTTCTCCTGTCAAGCCGCAACCAAGACATCAATTTCTAAGATCCCTAAGGCATCGCAATTGATGTAACAATGAGAAATATTTCTATCAATATATGGAAGAGGAATTTACAGTAATCCAAGGATATGATCAGAGAAATCAATAAACCTTGCTCATAGTTGATTGAATCATCACTTCAAATTATTAAGGAAGTATATATGCCAAATTCTTGACTTTCTGAAAGCTCTGAAAGGGAAGATGTTTACATTGATAATGTGTTGAATCATAGAAAAGAAAGGAAAAATGAGATTGAAAATTTGGAAAAAACTTAATATGGAAGTAATTTCCAACCTCTTAGTTAAACCAAGAATCAATTATCTCATGGTCCATGTAACAACATCGAGAATATATCAAGAACTTCCTATCCTATAAATAGGATCTATGCGGCCCAAATCAGAATACATTTTGATCAACCAGATTTGATCACTGACATCCTCAACATACATGGAAAGTGGAAAGCCACCTTCGAAGCTTCTAGCTCAACTTCCCACAACAGATGATTTGTCAACCATACCTCACATGTCAACAAAGTATCTTCTATTATCTCTTATTGTTCTATTTTTATTTTATGATGTAACAAGATCATACCAAACCATTGATGCTAACAGTTCTATTTAAACAAACCTCATACACAGTGTTCGAGGTTCTATTTCTTTTGAATAAATAGACTACCTTCATTGTTGTAAATTTTATTTTAGAGAGATGTAAATTCTGAACCATTTTCGATTTCCAATTGATGCTCATTGAATGCATATGGTAATATTGCTATGATTTCATTTGATCATTTTTATCCCCGAGGGTTAGCTTATTTGGTCAAGCCCCCATCATTAAAGCATCTATGCTATTGAGAGGTCACAAGTTCAATTCTATTTAAACTCTTTGGGTCAAACTTTGTGGTTAAGCTAGAAGGATGTGATCCTTTTGGGAAGATCTTCCTGGTACAAATACTTTGTGGATGTAGTGGTCATCAATCTTCAAGGACCGTGAAGCACATAGAAAAAAATGTATGAATTTTATGTTTTCATTAAATCAATTAACTATTTAATCAAATTTTATTTCATTTACAATGGATCTTATTTGATCCGTTAGTTTGAATATTTGAATCTCAGATTTCTTGCTCGTATTTTAAATCCATACACGACATTAATATCATCCCGGGATATAATATATTATAATGATATTAGTTTAGATATATTTACATAATTTCATATCTTAGTTTGTAAAAAATCCTTTCACTACTTCCCTTAGAACCACGCTCACTAACACAATCTTTAGAAAGTCTCCAACATTTGGAGCAAACTCTCTAGGTAGAAACTAGGCCTACATACTGGTCAAAATCAATATCCATCAATATCCATCATATGAATTTGTGCCATTAATACTCCATTGTACCCTAGTAGGATAAGGTGTTTATCACCATAAAAAAATCATAAAAGTTATATATTTCTCTCTCTCTTAGATGGCTAGGGAATCTTCTAGGGTTTCTAGGGTTAGTTTATGAATAAAAAATTCCATTTTATTGCATGTGAATGGCTCATAATTTAGGAATATATTTTATAAAATATATTCAAGAAAAGTATAGCATATGTAATGATATGAAATACCTTAATATGGCTGATCTCACCTCCTTTTGTTGTTTCTTACGCATATCTAACAACCATGTAATTCTTTACCATAGTTCGACCCTAACCTCTATTTCAAGGCCTTGTCCTTTTCTTGTTGAATATCATTTTAAGGCATTTTATAAGGATGTTATATGACATTGAATGCCATATTTTTTAATATCATACAAACCCTAACTTATATTAGCCTTATAATGGTCTAGGGTTAGAGTACTAGAACCATATCATAATATAGATCATCTTTGGCATTGCCAGTTATCTATCCAACTTTAAACCTTCAAAAAATTATCACCTTGAACCCTAGTATTAGAATATAGTACAGGTGATTTATGGAATCCTATCTTGTGGTTTAAATCCCAGTAAAGAGTAGTGGGAATATTTATGAGGTGACAGTGACAACCCTTCCTCTTTGTTTCAATTACGTATGGCCTCTCCCTTGGTGAGGCTTTGTACAAGGTTTGCTAGATTTTTTGGAAACATATTTGGTTCCCTTGACAAGGAGGAGTGAGTCAACCTCCTATAAATCCAAATTATATGCTAATAAATTTTTGATGAGAATCCAAAATCTCATAATATAAAATCTCATGTGATGACTCCTAAAGTTGAATCCTCTTATTTTTCTCATGGTAGTTGGTCTGACAAAGCCGTATCTACAAGAAAGAGAAGATATAATCATAATACCACTACCTCTTTATCTTTTCCTATAATTTACCCTTCCCATAAATTTATGAACCTCTTTTCTAGTTTCTCCACCTCAAATACAATGGCTAGGTCATGGCTTAATGTTGTATTCAAACCCCTATATGTGAGTAGGTTCCTATATGATCCTCATAATATGCCTAAGAAATATGAATAATGGTTTCCCAAATTCAATGGGAGTTATACAATCAACATTGAAAACCATGTGTATGAATTATATTAGATTGTTGGTGGAAGGCCAATAGAATAAGAGGATATTGTCATGATATTGTTTTCCTTGTTCTTGGATTCAAGTGTTGGGGGTTGGTACCTAGATTTTCTTATAGTAAGTCTTAAGAACTGGAGCCATGTCCATGAAGCATTCAACAAGAGATGAGCCACTGTGAAGGAATGAATTTGACCCTTGGATAAATTCTAGGGAGTTGAGGAGACTGGAAATGAAAGTGACAAGGGTTTCACTTTGATCATTTCAATAATTTATTCTTCTATACAAACCTATATATAGAACAATACTTGACATATATATAGAGGCTTTCTATGGACATATGTATTATGCATTGAAGAATAAGAACACTCAAACCCTTACAGAAGCCAAAACTTGTTCTATTACTATTGAACATAATTTGAGAACCTTTAAGATTGATATGCCCTCATATCCCATGCCCAAAATAAAGGTTAATTCTAGGCCAAGTACTCAAGTTGACCCCACATTGTAAACTTTTTCTCAAAAGTTTGATAAAGTTACAAGTGAGCTAATGCAAGGGAATATGGATATGATGAACAATCTATAAATATTAGGGAAAGAGAATCCCATTAGAATTATCCTCCCAAACCTCAATTTAACAATGACATGGATCCGAAGAGAAATAACTATAGTGTAATGAACCCTTCATACAAAATTATGCCTAATAACCTTGGCCCTACGAATGTTGTTAGCCAAGAGGGTTTTCCCTAATGTCATAATTTCAATGAATTCCATAGTAGAGAGGAGTGTCCCTATAACCAAGTTGAAGAAGAGGATAGTTCGGAGCACATAAATTTGATTAATGATCCCATTCCTTTCACTACTCTACTTGGAGAATCCTTATCCTTTTCCCAACAACAACATGGAAGTGTCCATTGACGATCCTAATAAAGAACATGAGTCCATTAACATTGTTGATAGTAAGGGGTGGATTTAAGGGGTTGCATTATACTAGAAAGAATAGTGAACTAAACCACCCTAAAGCTAGCAGTAGTAATAGCATTATTCCTAAAAAGAGTGTCAAACCACCTTTACCCCCTAAGACTATTCCTAATCCTAACTCTTTTGGTGCGAACAATAGAATGTCTTTATATGTGGACTCTAGGGTTGTTTTTTTAAAGGTAAATGTGGTTGTCCCTCTCCTGGAACTTGCCAAAACAAGTGGAGGGAATACATGTTATATTACAAAACATGTATAATGATAGAATAAGTGGAGGGAATACACGTTTCTTGTTGTCCCTAGTAATTAATAACCTTATATTTCACAATTGTATGCTTGAAATAGGTGTATTTGTGAATGTTATGAATTTTAGGGTCATAAATCAATTGGAAATGAAAATTACTAAGCCTTATAGGAATGTGTGTGGTTTTGATACAAATTCTCTCACTATGTATGTTTTAATTAAGGATGTTAAGGTCTCCCTGGATACTAACAAAGATATTTTTGTGTTAATGGAATAGTAGTTATTTATGTTCTAGATGCCTGGGGCATGCTCTTGTCAAGAAAGTGGTTAGCCTTTATTGGTGGACAATTACAAATATATTTTTCATATGCCACTATACTCACCACTGATGGCAAACTATTTATTATCTATAGAGAGCTACACATGGTTGAGAATGTGGAGGATATGGACACCTTCCCATTTCCGTAGCATCCTACTAAGACCTAACATGACACAGTTCCTTTGAACCTATAGGTGGAGTGGAAACACTTTGAACCAAATATACTTGAAAGACCTAAGTTGGTTGGGGAAGTAGTAGGAAATGCCAGTCAATTAAATTCAATTCCTTCATACAAAAGTAAATCGCAGGCATACCAAAACACAAAAAATAAGTAATGGGCTCAATAATAAGGAAAGTATTTCCAGGTTGGAGATTTAGTACTTGTTGATAATAACCCTTATCCTTTTAATTTCCACAACAAGGTAGGGGTAGGTTACTTTTACATAGCTAACATTGAAGGTGATCCCTTGTTATCTTCTGTAGGAGGAAATCACCTCACCTTTTTTATTGGAATCTGATGCATTCATGATTATATAGTTGCATTGCATTTGAGTGTCTTGCATTATTGTTTATGCATTATACTTATGATATTGTCCATGTTGATGTGTTTACATAGTAGTTAGATGCATTATTAGCTAACATTTTAATTTTTTTTTATTTTATCATATATCTCAAGGGTGAGAATCAATGCCCTGCTCAGTTACTATAACCAAGTTGCTTTGACTATACAAGAAACATGTCTATGAAGCCTGGAGGATTGCTAGAGTTCCCATGCACTCCTCATTCAAGCACATGGATCATGCACTCTACTGTGAGAAAATATCATTGAGTTGGAGCCATATGTTATCCACCAAAAAGTGGGTAATCCATAGGAGAATTTTTTCTCTTCCCTGGAGAACTAGTAGCCCTATTGATCAGTGCATGACATGATGACATTGGTCCTTCACTTCTTCATCTAGTCTGGTTCTCTCTCCCATCTAACATTACTTCTTGAAGGAAGGTGGTTCATCCATTGGTAGGTACTTCAACCATTTTGTAATCATGTGATTTTACTTCATTTTTTTGGGTATACTAATATGAATCAAGGGGTGATTTGGATGATTGACCAATATTGACTATATTCTTGTTCCCTCACTTCACCTATGAGGTTAGTCATTGACTCTAGTCTAGTGGGGCCTCCTATAAGGCCTTTGGGTTTTAAGAAAGGTGCTACTGGGGAAGCTCTAATTAAAGTGGTGTGTCAATGTTATCCCATACCTACCACTTTCCATATTTCCCATTAATCATTTTCCATTCTTTGGGCTAGTGGTCATTGGTCACGGTGATTTTCACCCTCTCATCCTCATCCTTGAGTCCAGGCCAAAAATATTTTCCCTGGAGATTGATGTAGCTGAAACAATTTTAAAAGAAAAAAAAATCCATAATGAAAGAAAAAGATAAAATGCAAAATATGGCTTGGAAAATTGATTAGCACATGAGAAAACACCTAGCATGAGCTCTACCCCCTTCATTGGCCATCACCCAATTCCTCAAGTACATGATTTTCCATCCATAAAAAGGAACCCTTGTATTGTACTAAACCTAATAAGAAATAAACGTCCTCATCATTAATGGGTATTAAATTCTAAATCTCAAAAATTAAGCTTGGGTGCCTGAGCTATGCACCCAAATCAAAGTACTATCGTAACGAAGTAAAAGGCACACCAGAGGGGTGGAAAACGTAGGTCAAGGAAAGGGGTAACCCATGCCTCCAATGTTTCTCCCTCCTTACATTTATACACTTAGGATGTCCTACCACCATTAGATAGTCACTTGGCTATGGAACCCTACCCTGAAGTCATGCCACTTTGTTTCCACCATCTACACACCTATGGATTGATGGTCTAAATTGGAACTTGTCACTTCCCCTTAGGGGTTTGTTACACAGCATTTTTTCACTATCCATGTACTCCCCGTTCCTTGATCTTAGAGGAACTTTATAGTGAACCATACATGCTTACCCTTCATGAAGAAACTCCCATTGTGTCCCTCTTCATGATCAGATCAATTCCCTTTTGCACCATTTCCCTTGAAACTTTTGTTTTGCCCAGTTTACAAGACCAGCGCTAATGGCCTTTGTCTCCCCTGCGCCGATGTGCAGAGATTAGCACTATCCCTAGCACCGACTGGAGTGACTGAGCTTTGTTCCAGTCAGGTCGGTCATGTTATGGAAAGTTTTTTAAATTAAGAGTCGAAGCTTCCAACTCTAGAAGCTTCGTAACGGAAGTCTGGTAAATGGTTTGGCCAGATGGGGTCAAGGATGTTAGTTTGGGCTCCTTTCCCCTATAATTATGTAACTACCTCAAGGGATAAGACCTTCTCCCATGAGGAGAGGATCCATCTCACATCCATTCATCCTTTATAAACCTCCCTTCTTCCCAAGCACAAGCTAGTGTTAATGTTGGTGTGCTAGTGCTATTTTGGTTTGGATTAAAACGGCAAGCTATTCATAGTTGTAGCTATCTAGTTGTGTGAAGGAGAAGTGTGATTTGGTTGGGAGTGAAGCCTAAAGGGAAGATCCTTAAAACTATTGTTGATTGAGGCCATCATGGAATGCTAGCAGAAGTGTGTGGGAACCTGGTCTTGTCATAGGAGAACCGCAACATCAAGACAACGGTTGTAATCTCTTCTTGATATCAATATATATGAAACTATCTATTGATTTCCTACATGATTTTTCATATTACATATTCATGGCTTAATGTTTCTTGACTTGTTAAGTAGGTTGAATTACAATTTCTCTATTATCATGGTTGTTGTTTGTTTTTTTTTACTTGTTTCAGGTGTCTGAAGAAGGAAGCGAGAGATAGTTGGAGCGAGCAAACAAGGACATCATCAAACGGGATAAGTGCACTAAAAGGTAGGCCCTCTTAATTTGTTTTAACCTAAGGAAATATTCAATAGAATGTATCTGTTGTGGCTAGACCCATTATCGAGCTAGAGGAATTTGTTTGTGTCTGCACTTATAATTTTACTTCACCACAAATTGTACTCTCCGTTCCTTGATTTGGAGGACCTCTACAGTGAACCCTACATGCTTACCCTTCATGAAGAAACTCCCATTTTGTCCCTCTTCATGAGCAGATCAATTCCCTTTTGCACCATTTCCTCTGAAACTTCTGTTTTGCCCAGTTTACAAGACCGGCGCTAATGGCCTTTGTCTCCCTCACACTGATGTGTAGAGATTAACACTATCCCTAGCGCCGGCTAGAGCGACTGAGCTTTGTTCCAGTCGTGCCGGTCCTGTTATGGAAATTTTTTTAAATTAAGAGCCAAAGCTTCCATCTCTAGAAGCTTTGTAACGGAAGTCTGGTAAATGGTTTGGCTAGATGGGGTCGAGGATGCCAGTTTGGGCTCCTTTCACCTATAATGATGGAACTACCTTGTTGGGCCTAAGAATTATCCGTAAAATTCATCTACTTTCACTCCATTCAACATTCACTTTCTCTCCATTCACACATTTTCTCACCTCTATTCCACCACCATGTCATCACATTAGCTTCACTTTCATCATTAGATGGGTTACCATTGTGTTTTCCAAAATATTATTAATTCCTTGTATTTTTAAGTGAATTTGTGGTTAAACTTTAGAAAATAATATCCATATACTTATACCTAACAATTAGAATGAGTTTTTTGACGTGTGTAGGTACAAAGGAAGCTTCTAAGGCACCCTTATGTGGCACTCTATGTTCAAATTCGAATTTGAAGAGATCATGGACCTCATGGATAAGATCATGGACTTCATGGAGAAGATCATGGAGGATAGGGTTATGTGTCACCATTGGTTGAGAGATATGCGGATTTGAAGAGGGAATAGTGGATCCACATTTATGAGTTTGTTATCATAATTTTTGTATAAGTAGGAGTGTTATCTCCTTCATTTGTAACTTTGGAATTTAGAATTTAGAATTGAGAAGTTAGAATTTAGTACCTTAGGATCTTATAAGTTTGTAATGAGAAGTTAGAATTTGGAATCATTGTAATGGAGATTTTAGAACCTATTGGAATGTAGAACTTGTAATTGCAAATTGCAATTGAAGATAAATAAAATGGAGCTTCTTTGATATTCTACATTTGACTTCTCTTTTGATGTGCTTGTGAATCCTTGGAAGGACCCCCATTGTCTAGCAAGTACACTTTTGTTTTGGTAAGCTTTCATTTTATGTTTGTTTGTAAATTTCATTAGGTTCATATGTTTGAAATATTAACGAATGACTTTTCGTAAGAAAGTATTAATGTTTCTTTCAATGAATCTGATTTGTTATTTAATGTTTAATTTCATTAGTTTAAATATTTTGTTGCTTAAGATGATTAGAAATATTAATGAGCAGTCTCCTGTAAGGGAGCTTTAATATTTCTTACAATTGTCACAATGTCTTTAGATTTAATTTTGTAAACGACTAAATAGGTGTTGGAGATCCCAATGAAAGACCTCCTGTAAGGGAGCTTTGGCATTTCTTCACCTAGCTTAGTTTAGTTTGTCTCTAAGTCCATATATATTGGATGATCCTCGAAGTTTACTTACCAGAATTGATAGTAAATGAAACTATAATTTGCATCCACATTTTAGACCAAACATTTTGGCGTTGTTGCCAAGGAGGATGATTTAGAGATAGACTTAGGAAGTTATTGCAATTTCTTTTTATGGACTAACTTGTGAAACCCGGTGACAGCAAGATCTTCATAAAGGTGTTCAAGTTGAGCTTTTTTATTTTCGTACTTAGTTTAATTTCAAATTCAATCATTTTAACCCCCCCTTTCTTACTAATCCATCTACAGATGAGAAATTTGAAGATGTTAAACAGATACTTCTTGGAAAGCAAGGACAATATCAAAGAGTGGTTTCAGAAGAACCTTGCGCCAACTCCAAGAATAAGACAGGTTACTCACATGCTTGCAAATCATAAGGTAAAAATTTTAAATCTTGATGTGAGCATTTTCAAATTCTTAGTCCGTAGGTGGCTTCACTGGAAGCATTCTTTTACCTAGGAAATAAAAAAAATCTTTCAAGTTAAAGGTAGAATAGATTAGAAAAATAAAACGAGATCTCGTAAAGTTTTCTTTTAGTCTTGTTTTCAAAAATTAAAAATAATAAAAATAATCATAAACAATTCTCATGAATAAATTCACGTGAGCCACTTCATCCATGCTAACCTGCAAAAATAAAAATAAAAACAAATCAATAGGTTAGTATGCTCTCTTCCTGTGCTTTGAGCGATCAGGAAGATCAGAAAATCTCTTGATTTATTTTCAAAATTAAATAAAAATCTCTTGCTATGTAAAATGGTATGCTCAATGAGATCAAACAACGAAGACCCATCTTGTTTTTTTTTCAAAAACCAAGATTGGTGTTAGGGGGATCAACTAAAATCAAGACAAACGGATCTCTCACAATCGGATTATGATGAGAAGCTTGTGGGGTATTTTCTTGATTGGATCTGCTCAATTCTTTCATGCAGATGGCAATCAATCTAGACTTTGCTACCCCATCTCAAGTTTTTGAATGTCGATGTTACTAACATCATGTGTTTTCACAACGGAAATCTTGAAAGTTTGGAAATTTCAGTAAGCTATTGGTATTTGAGATATGGAAACTACTCACCAAATGACAAGTTAATACGCAAATCGGTTTTGGCTGCATCTGTAAAAAGAGTGAAACAAATTACTTTGAGTCTTCCAATTTCTCTACACATTCCAACTTCTCTGTTTTCCTGCGACAGCCTCTTTTTTTTTTTTTAGACCTCACACATTTTGAATTTAAATTACCTTCATACTTTTCTGGTTTCAGATACCTTAGAACCTGTTTTCTAACCGATGTCCATATTATTGATGATATGCTACATGAAAGAAGGTGATCTGATTAAGATTCCAAAGAAGCTGCTACAGAGCTACAATATTTCTTGAATTATTTTGGCAAAACGTGCTCTTTATATACATAGGAATTTGGAAAAAAATCACCTGAAATATGAAATATGAGCATTTCCTTTCCTGTGGGAATTGATAATGATCACCTGAAATATGAAATATGAGCACTGCCTTTCCTGTGAGAATTGATAATAATCACCTGAAATATGAAATATGAGCACTGCCTTGAAACCATTGCATGATAAGTTTTAGAGTTTTCTAAACTATAACTTTAAGATCTATATCTTAAAGGTAATACAGACACCTTATTAAGAATTGAAGCAGTCGAACCCGTTTCCACGTTTTGGTAAATTGGACAGGCTAGGTTGTTCCACCACTGAGCAACATATTTTTTTTCATGACGGATATCAGGCTTCCTAGCCACTACCAATCAACTTCCACGTGTCCATTTCATGTGACCAAACAAGCCTTTCGATGAACTAAATTCCTTCCCACGCAGATCACAATTTATAGAAGAATCGATGGGATTTTGTTACAGCATTGCCAGTAGACGTAACAGCTTTTACATGTCGTTTTAAAATATGTTTTTAATTTAAAAAAAAAACAAATATGGAAAAACGAAGACAAAGGTTTTTTCCAGAACCGAATGAATTACATAACCCAGAAATCGTTTCCTTGAATTCCTAACGGTTTGAGAGGAAATCACGGTTCTTCGGGACCTTGTTTTGGGGACTACATGAAGAAAAACGGTTTTTTAAATTAATGCACATTCAATTATGGGTTTTGTTGGAAGTGAAGTAGATTTCTATGGCCATCAAATCCCTTATTTTCAGTCTAAATGGATTCAAACTTAAAAACAAGATAATAATGCATGGACATCTTGGAGATATGGGAAAAGAAATCGAAGAAGCTTCAGGAGGAGTTGGAACGCGTCGTAGGATTGGATCGCATGATCTGCCCCCCTCTCTTGGAGGGGTTTATCTTTCCCTATAAAAGATATCCATATTAATCACTCTAGTTTTTTAATGAAAGCATGGTGAAGGGAAAGTCAAAGAACTTGATACTCTCATCTAAATATCTGGCAAAAGGTAAGGCTTATGACCTTGTTTATTGAAATTTATGGACCATTGTTTTCCTCGTGCAAGTAACTCAAAACAGAGAATATGATTTCTTTTGAAATGGCAGCCTAACTTGATTGAATTATGTACATTCTGCATGTTGAACCAGTTGGCCCTACTGCACTTATACGCTGCTTCTGTGCAAATGAAATGTTTATCCATAATAAGAGATTATCATTTAAGTACCTTTGATATCAAGGTCTATCTCAAGGTTCTTGCAGGTCTGAAGGTAAAAATCAGAGGTTCTGTAGAAAATATATCATTACTCGAGTCAAAAGCCGGTTTCTTTTCATATCATTACTCAAGATTCAAAACAAAAATTCGGTAGCTTTTCATCCATGACAGTAATGGCATCATCCAGAGATGATTTTAGGTGCAAGGAAACAAGGAAATTACCAACATGAACGAGTATATGTTGGGGGTAAGTGTTTTAATATGCCACTTTATTGGTTGAAAACAACCAAACTAAATAGCTTATCTCAATAGACATTATAGTTGAAGTTTAGCTTTAAGGAGACCAGAGTAATTTTGTGATCAAATAATACCTCAAACCAAGACTTATGTAAAACTCTAATTTTGAATAATTTGTCATGCATTAACACAATGAACATAAGTAACTACTCCCCTAGTTCAACTTCAAATAGTACAGCTCGAAGAGTTGGAACAAACCTATTAATGCTATGGTTTGAAATATGCTTTCTTTTGGTCATACTGTTGTAAACAATTAAAATTCTAAATTATTATCCAAATAAACAAGGAATGGAAAGAGACAAGAAAATTACTGACTTCAGGGATAATACTAC
Source organism: Pinus tabuliformis (assembly GCA_031772625.1). Lineage (NCBI taxonomy): Eukaryota > Viridiplantae > Streptophyta > Pinopsida > Pinales > Pinaceae > Pinus > Pinus tabuliformis. The sequence goes on along the minus strand of CM062816.1, from coordinate 1,191,218,208 downwards.
GGAACAAAACTCAATGATATCACTTGGAAGCAAATTAGGAGGATTCATTTATAGATCATTTAGAGAATTATAGATGGCATTAAAAGCTATGCTTGTATTCTTGTTGTATGCTTTTATGTAACGTACTAATCTACAGGACACAACAAATCTCTAATGCCAAGATTTTTGCCATGCACATTCCATGAACCATCTGACACAAACAGGAAGTAAGTTATTTATCATGGGTATTTGTTAAAAATGCACTGTTATCAACATCAGAAATTAGACTAAAATTACACTTTTGAGTCTCCTTAAACTATTTCATTTGGCATTAATTTTTGCGTAAGAATCATCAAGGAATTGGCCATTTCTTTTTTAACATACTTATGTTCTTTATGCCAAGTCTTTTTGCAAATTTCGGATGATCAACTGATCATTAAGGAAACTAATTGTGCGCACAATTGGTCTTCAAAAGAATAATTTCATGAGAAATTCTAAAGAACAAGTCCGTGATCATAAACGAAATTTCTAGAAAATCACAAGTTCTTGCAACTTCCTGTAATAGCTTAATGGTTTGATATGTTGCATAATAGGTTATCAAATTCGAAGATCTGGGGTTTGTTCCTAAATTTCCAAGGATGGTGAAATACCTACCCACACATGAATTCAAAGACTACAGGTGGCTAGTCAACGCTGGTCAAACTTAGCTATTTTAGCAGAAATTCAAGAATTAGTGAGCAGATTTGCTATTTTGCATGCCAACATTCACTTTTTCCCAGCAAGAGGCATTCCATTTCTCATTATCCACATACACTTCATTATACTTTCATCAATCCTAACCCACAGTAAAAGCAACGAAACCCATTTACAAGCTTTTTGTTCCACATTACATCTTCATTTTCCCTACCATTGTAAATAAAACCTTACTACCATACACCATTGAGTCCATAGTCCTTGAGTCTAAATATTTTTCTAAAAACACCTTGAAGCTTGCATGCCTTAAAGGAAAGCTATCGTGCTGATAAACAAAGGGAATACATCAATGTCCCTTGTTCATCGGATCTTCTAAGTATTCGACAACAACAAATTCATTCATACTTAGAAAGATGTGTTCAGGGCATCTTGACTCTCATCCACATCAAAGATGGGAGATCTCATGTTGACTAGTGGCATCAATCAATGGCCACTAAGTTAAAAATTTCTTGTTATGTTTGACACCGAAACATTTATTCACATGACAAGAATTGTGCCAAAAAGCATTGAAGACTTGAAGACCAATCATTTTGTAGCAGACGAAGCAGAATTACATTCATTACTTTTTAGTTTTTTTGATGTAAATGACTTTAGGACAAGTCAATAAATAAGGTTGGGGGGGGAGTGTAAATTCTAAATTTTGTATGCCTTCCAAGCCTTATATATTTTCAGCCGCATTCAGCAGCAGATTCCGAACATTCAACTGAAGATCCAGCAGTAGATTTAGTAGCAGATGCAGCAACAATAAAAGATTCACTTTTTTGACTTCATCCACCATTTTCACAGCTAAGAAAAGAATACTATGATCAGAATTTTTCAGCCACACATGCACAACTCTCATCCATTTTTGAAAGGGTAAGTTGAGGTATGATATTTTATAACTTTTAACCATTTAATTCCTTGAAAGCTAGAATGATAATTTTTGGAAAAAACTTCCTTTCCTCATTTCATAAAATTGTCAAAACCATCAGTTGTTTTGGGGGGGGGGGGGGGGGGGGGGAGGGGGGGGGGTTGATGGGGAGATAAATTTACATTGATACTTTGTCACATTCATATTTTTCCATATTTATATATCACATTTTAAAACCCACATACCTTCAAAATATATTCACTATTACAAGAGACTATAAATGGCTTTGTAAAAAGTACTTAAAAGCTAATTGGATGCAACACAATCATGGTTGTTACACAAGAACCAACCATGATGCATTCCAACAAAAATGCTTTGCAATAAAAATCACATTATCATTATGCAATGATCATACATTGAATTTGAATGCAACAAGCAAAATACGGTTGAAACACAAGAACCAACCAAGTTTCAATTCAACAAACACACTTTGCAAAAGTAAAGTAAATAATATCATGCAAAGTTTAAGCCAAATCTCAAGTATCAAAATTAATGTAATAGATTGCATGAGGACATGCAATACCTTCAGTTTGGGGGTATGTTGGGCCTAAGAATTTATTCGTAAAATTCATCTACTTTCACTCCATTCAACATTCACTTTCTCTCGATTCACACATTTTCCCACCTCTATTCCACCACCATGTCATCACATTAGCTTCACTTTCGTCATTAGATGGGTTACCATTGTGTTTTCCAAAATATTATTAATTCCTAGTATTTTTAAGTGAATTTGTGGTTAAACTTTAGAAAATAATATCCATATACTTATACCTAACAATTAGAATGAGTTTTTTGACGTGTGTAGGTACAAAGGAAGCTTCTAAGGCACCCTTATGTGGCACTCTATGTTCAAATTCGAATTTGAGGAGATCATGGACCTCATGGATAAGATCATGGACTTCATGGAGAAGATCATGGAGGATAGGGTTATGTGTCACCATTGGTTGAGAGATATGTGAATTTGAAGAGGGAATAGTGGATCCACATTTATGAGTTTGTTATCATAATTTTTTTATAAGTAGGAGTGTTATCTCCTTCATTTGTAACTTTGAAATATTTGGAATTTAGAATTGAGAAGTTAGAATTTAGTACCTTAGGATCTTATAAGTTTGTAATGAAAAGTTAGAATTTGGAATCATTGTAATGGAGATTTTAGAACCTCTTGGAATGTAGAACTTGTAATTGCAAATTGCAATTGAAGATAAATAAAATGGATCTTCTTTGATCTTCTACATTTGACTTCTCTTTTGATGTGTTTGTGAATCCTTGGAAGGGCCCCCATTGTCTAACAAGTACACTTTTGTTTTGGTAAGCTTTCATTTTATGTTTGTTTGTAAATTTCATTAGGTTCATATGTTTGAAATATTAACGAATGACCTTTCGTAAGAAAGTATTAATGTTTCTTTCAATGAATCTGATTTGTTATTTAATGTTTAATTTCATTAGTTTAAATATTTTGTTGATTAAGATGATTAGAAATATTAATGAGTAGTCTCCTGTAAGGGAGCTTTAATATTTCTTACACTTGTTACAATGTCTTTAGATTTCATTTTGTTAAATTACTAAATAGGTGTTGGAGATCCCAATGAAAGACCTCCTGTAAGGGAGATTTGGCATTTCTTCACCTAGCTTAGTTTAGTTTGTCTCTAAGTCCATATATATTGGATGATCCTCGAAGTTTACTTACCCGGATTGATAGTAAATGAAACTATAATTTGCATCCGCATTTTAGACCAAACATACCTCAAGGGATAAGACCTTCTCCCATGAGGAGAGGATCCATCTCCCATCCATTCATCCTATATAAACCTCCCTTCTTCCTAAGCACAAGCTAGTGTTAATTTTGGTGTGCTAGTGCTATTGTGGTTTGGAGTAAAACGACAAGCTATTCATAGTTGTAGCTATCTAGTTATGTGAGGGAGAAGTGTGATTTGGTTTGGAGTGAATACTAAAGGGAAGAGCCTTAAAACTATTGTTGATTGAGGCCATCATGGAATGCTAGCAGAAGTGTGTGGGAACCTGGTCTTGTCAGAGGAGAACCCCAACATCAAGACAATGGTTGTAATCTCTTCTTGATATCAATATATATGCAACTATCAATTGATTCCTACATGATTTTTCATATTACATATTCATGGCTTAATGTTTCTTGACTTGTTAAGTAGGTTGAATTACAATTTCTCTATTATCACGGTTCTTGTTTGTTGTTGTTTACTTGTTTCAGGTGTCTGAAGAAGGAAGAGAGAGATAGCTGGAGCGAGCAAACAAGGACATCATCAAATGGGATAAGCGTACTAAGAGGTAGGCCCTATTAATTGGTTCTAACCAAAGGAAATCTTCCATAGAATGTATCTGTTGTGGCTAGACCCATTATCAGGATAGAGGAATTTTTTTGTGTCCGCACTTACAATTTTACTTCACCACAAATTGGCGACTCCACTGCGGACCCAATCCTTTTGTTTGTCTTGGATTTCATGATTTCATGAGAACTTTTCTAGTTCCACTTTTTCCCTTTGTTTCTATTTCTTTTCTCCTTCTTATTGGCCTAAGTTTGAAATTCATAGTAGCAGATTTGGTCTTTGTTTCAAAAAAAAAAAATCTTAGCTCCCTTGATCAGCGCGCTTAATAGACTGACATTCGCGCCAACCAATGTGATTTGTTGGGAAACAGTTGTGCCGACCAGCCTCTGGTGATTGTTGTCAGTTAGGCAGTCGCGCTGCTGCCTGTAAGTGAAGATTAGGGTTTGACCCCAATCTTAGCCAGTGTGTTCTACTCTTATGATTTTAACCCTGTAAGCCTTTTAGATCGTTTTCTCCCTGACTAGAAAGTTGTTTTTCATTTGGTTTTGTTTGCTTGTTGTCTTATCATTCTTCTGCTTGATTTCTTGAGTCATTGGGTGGTCAGCAACACTGGGCATCTAGATCGTCATCCATTCAGCTGTTTTTGAGCTCAGTGATTCGGGTTGTAGGTGTACTTACTCTTTGCATTTCATTTTTGGTCCTTTTACGGCTTTGACCCCTATTACACAAGTTTGAAAAGTTTTAGTTTGCTTGTCTAAATGTTTATTTTCCGGCATGGATCACGTTGCTTGTCTTTTTGTTGGTAAAGTCGGTGTTTTCATCTAATTGGAGAGCTTATTGTCTCGAAAACTTTTCATTAAAGAATTGTATGCATAAAGTTTATTTCGTTGTTTCATGAAAAAGTATGAAATTCTAGTTTGTTGCATCATTGTGCTACGATAGCTTACAACACTAAAAGACTATAATTGCATTGGCACCTTGAAAAGGAAAAGAACTCTTTTGCTTTTGAAAGGATTGTTAGATATGTTCGTGTCAGGAAATTAGGAATTGGAATGCATTTTTCATTAGTTTATTTTTCAAAAAAGTAAGGTAGTGAAAGATCATTTCGCTTTCAGTTGCTTGGTTGTTTGCATTTGATTGAGTAGTTTCTACCCTCTCTAGTGTAGGCATTTCATCGAATTGAAAGGGTCTTGTCTCATTTAGTTGCATTTAAGGTTTTTCAAGTTGCATCGCTAAGACCTGGAAACTGAAACATAACTCAAGAAAAACTCTAAAATGAATTCAATTAATGTAAGGCATATTTTACCTTTAACCATCATATCTAGAAGGTCTAAGCTAGAGATGTGTTCCAACATCTTTAACCCTAGCAGTTGCCTTTAGCTTCGGCATTAGACAGTGCTAGTACGGATTTGTGCTCCCCATATCATCGAGTATAAAACGGGAGACCCCTCTAGGATGCAATCATTTATCCTTAGGAAGCCGAGTCAGCTGCCTTGGAAATGTGATACACCGAACACAGCATTTGGGGAGATTGTCTACTCGTACTTCTTGGTTCGCCAGGAGGTATTCTGCAGTTCACGGTTGCCTAGTAATCCTATTTACCTAGATCATCCAGAGCATTCATTTGATCTTTTTGACTCATTAAACTTAAAATATCATTCGAGCACTTGTCCTTTCGAGCTCGTTTCCAATCGAAAGCGATAGAGTCATGTTTGTTTCTTTCTCGACTCTTAAAAAATGAAAGAGCATCAGTCTTTTATGCATCTTAATAATTGATTGCCCACGATCTGAAAACACCCTGTTAATCTTTTCTGAGGCCAAATCATGAGTTTCCCTTAAAGAACACTTTAAAGCCTTGAAGTTAATTTTTTCTATCGACTAAGACAAGGTCATCGTGGTTGAACCATCTGGTTCACCCAATTCCTCTTCCTCTCCTCCATCTGAAATATTGTTTGAGGAAATGTTTCTTGAGTTACCAGAGTCACTTGAGGACCAAGGTGCTGAAATCAGAATTGTTCTGAGCATTCAACCTTTGTCATCTCGTCCTCTGCCTACTTTCGATACTAGGTCATCTACTGATCTTGGCCTGGAATCTCTAGACAATCCCATTCAAACTCCTGAGAACTCGCCGACCACTAACAGTCAGCTTGGACTAGTTATCTACCCTTTGAATCCTCTATTTTACCCTGTTGTGATATCACCGCAGCATCCTTACAGTCCGTACGACCAGTCGGGTGTTCCTTTGGAACTATCCCCTTGTACTTCTTCGGCCATTCGTCGTCGTTTGTTTCCAGACATGGAACCCGAAGGCGATGCTCCAGTCACCTCTCCGAAAGAGTCTGAAGTTTCTACTCCACACATTGTTGAGGAGGAAGAGCTGCCTTTTCCTCCTGAGGGTTTCCCTTATTCAGGGGGTATTCCCACCAGTTTTCCACCCAACTATGTGTCTGAAGTTTCTACTCCATACATTGTTGAGCTGCCTTTTCCTCCTGAGGGTTTCCCTTATTTGGGGGGTATTCCTGCCAACTTTCCACCCAACTATGTGTCTTTGGCACAGTTGGTTTCAAGTACACCTAGTGCATCGTCACTTTACCATAACCCTGTTTGGGTGTTAGGAGCCATGCCTACTTCAAGTCTTTTCTTTGCGAACACGATTTCCCAACAGTTTTTACCTCAATCCTGGTGCAACCCAGTGTTCTGAATACCCTTGTATCGTCAATCCCAGTTACCCGTCAGGCACAACCAGCAATTTCGAAAAATGTCTATGTCAGTTCCTTCATCCCTCTAGTCAGTGGCCAGGTTGTGCCATCGCCTAGGGGGGAAAACCTAAATGTTTCTATGGTGTCAGGTGCCACCAATGTGAGTGGCTCACAAGCTCACATGCTTGGTATGAACCAACCTTCTTCTGGTATTATTCACAACACTACTGATCTTACTAGATCAAGTAATGTCCAGTACCAACAAGTTCAGAATCTCGTTGGTCTGTCTGGATCTAGCAATGTTTAATATCAGCATCCCTATGGGGCTCAGGTCCAATACCAAACTCCTTACGTTCCATATGGTTCTCAATAAATTGTTAATCAACCTTACACCCTCCAATCTGGGCAGTACATTCAACCTAGCTATGGCTAGATTCAATTCTGAAATTTCCCGGGCACTATTCAAGTACCCTTGCAACAGCAAGAACATTCTCTACAATGACAATGGAAGCCTTCGTTACTGCAAGGGAAGCCTTTTTTGTAGCAAGGGCTCTCTGCACAACCACAAGGGAAAATGATCCCGCAGCAAGGTCAACTGCAACAACTGTAAGGTCAGCCCTTGCAACAGTTGCAGCAAACCATGCAGCAGTGGATGCAATATGCTCCACACAACTCCCAGCCCATGTCCTTGCAAGGCCAACCTCTGAAGCCTCAAGGACAAATTTTGCAATAGTAAAACCAACCAAGGTAGCAGCAACCCTTGTATACATATCAGCAGGGTCAACCCTTGCAAAGGCAGGGTCAAGGCCAAGTCCTCCAGCAGTAGGCTCAAAATCCTAATGTCCTAGGTCAACAGGTCTAGAATCCTTTTGGCCAAGGGCATCAGGTGCAAAACCCTAATGCCGTAGGTCACCAGGTTCAAAATCCTTTTGGTTAAGGGTAGCAGGTACAGAATCACTATGTCTAAGGGCAACAAGTGTATCAACCTTATGCCCAAGGACAATAGGTCCAAAATCCTCTTGTTCAAGAGAAACAGGTTCATCACTTGTATGTTCAAGGACAACAAGTCCAATATCCATATGTCCAAGGTAAACTGGCTCAACAACCTTTTAACCCATACATTGCTTATTAGCAACCTATGGCCAGACAGTTCCAAGGTATTCAAGGTCAAAATCCTCCCTATGGTCAAGGTATTCCACAATGGGGGTAGCCTCAGATGCCATATGGCCAAAATCCCCCACTGTGGGGCCAAAATCCTTACCAGGAGGGATGGACTCCTCCGTTCGGACCCACTTGTTGACCTCCCATGCCTTTTAACACCCAATTGTCATTATTGGTTACATTCGAGTTGCCAAATGTATCTCGCCTCACAAATGATCCAATCCTTCACTCATCGTACTAGCCTCTAGTGTCGTCCAAGATACCAATCGATTGTCCAAAGTTCTATGGGAAAGCTAAAGAATATCCTCAGACCCATGTGATGACATATCACCTCTGGTGCTCGTCGAACTCATAAGTTGACGATTCCATTCGTCTCTGTTTTTTCCAACAAACCCTCACGGGCACTGGAGCTACGTGGTACATCGAGCTGCCTTGAAGTACTTACCACGACTTTAACTCTTTCGCCATGGATTTCTTCACTCATTTCCAATTTTCGTTTCGCTATGAAACTGGCACCTATTTTCTCACATCGCTTAAGTAAGATACTACAACACACATATCTAATCACATCCATGAATGGAGACATAGATGTCGCCTGGTCAAATTTGGGATTGTTGATCAGTTGCTCACTGAATGGTTCACCAAATCATTCATGGCCCCAATTTCTCACAATATAGCTATGGGAGGATGTGTCACTGAAGAGCAAGACATCGCTCGTGCCCAGTACTTGGATCTAGTTTACTCTAAGTCTGGCACTTTGTATGAGTTATTACCCGATGCTCTGCGGCCATCATCTGATCTTGCAACATCAAAGTCACAAGTTGTACCTCCCATTGATGGAGTTATTGGTTCAGTATCCCAGACCCCTACTAAATCTTCTTCCAAACAGAAGTCAGTCTCAAATATTATTCCTAATAGCTCATCCCGAAATCCACCAGGCCCTGGTAAAACCTCAGAGGTCCACGCTGTCCAATATACTGCAGTGGACAAATCCTCGAAATGAAAGAAGAAATGAAAAGGAAAGGGTAAAGCCGATGCCCCAAAACAGGGTCCTCCCAAATCGTCTGTTGGCGAATATTCACAACGGAAACCTACATATCCTTGCCTCATTTGCAAGGAAGATCACTACACTAAGGATTCTCCCTAATGATCCGAAGTTATTCGGTTGCTCAGAGGGACCCCCGCTGTCCTCAAAGAGTTGTTTATATCTCAGCAAACCCCAATGGTAGACCAACCCCAATTTGCTTCCTCCAGATCTCAAGTGTTCATGATGAGTACATCTATTAATGTGGCTACTAGATCGAAAGATTATCAAACTCCTGCTTCAACAGCTAGGAAAGAGAAAGAAGTCGCACCTTCTTCTTCTACCCCGAGTTCTGGCCCTCTTCATATTGAGTGCCCTAACCCTGATTCCATTATACAGCCACCCTCTCGAGGTGTGCTGTGGAAATCCTTGTATAATCCCAATGCCCGAGCTGCTCAGAACTATAATATTGTTAAAGATTTGGCTTAGGCATCGTCAGCCATGTCGGATCTCGAGGTTCTCCAAAGTTGCCCATCATAGTGGAAATCTTTGCTGTCAGATATTGGGGGCATAGATCCCACCAATTCCAATTTGATATGTTTTGATCTAGAGAACCATGTTCAGTGTCTCCCTCATCAGATTGCCTTTCTCATTTAGGTAATCATCAATGAGAAGACCATCCATCGGACTGTCATTGATAAAGGTGCTTCCACCTACATCATGTCAACCGCATGTTGGAAGGCTATTGGTTCTCCTGCTTTGAACCAATCTCTAAACACTTTTGAAGCTTTCGATGGGTGCGATTTGTGACCCTTTGGTGTCTTACCTAACCTTGCCATCACTCTAGAAGGAAACACAGTGCAAGTTGAGGTAGAAATTGTTGACGCCAATCTCAATTATAATCTTCTACTCAGCCAAAGTTGGACCCATTCCATGCCTATCGTGTTCTCCTATTTATCTAGCGTGATTCATTTTCCCCATCATCGAAAGATAGTCACCGTCAACCAGCTGTCTTTCTTTACCACTTCCTCCTCAAATGGCAATGTTTTGTACGTCAAGCACACTGATGCTCCCTATGAGAGTGTGGGGGCAGTTCTTTTCAAAGATTCTTTCTTAATGGGAAGTTTTCCACTCCCACCTCCTCATGTTTCCTTTGTCAACATGATCTCGGTCAAATCTGATCCTTGGGTCATACCTTCACCAGATCTTGTTGATACCTGGGGTGAGGTTATGCCGTTTAGTCCCGCCAAAGTCAATTATGTGGAAATTGTTTTGGCTTCGAGTTTTGCATCCTCTGATTCTTTTATGTTGAAGACCTCTCTCGATACGTACTCTTAATCCCCATGCCTTGGCACTTTGGAATCACCCGATCCCTTAGCTGAGACCTTCCTTGCTAATGAAGGTATCATGGAAGTCATGTCTCTCGAGGAACCACCTTGGATCGATACTCATCATCGCTGCTCGTTCCTCTCTCACCTACCGGTCATGTCTACGTGTCTTGAGCAGTTTTCTTCTCAGTTGTTTATTGACATGTCAGTTTAACCTGACGTGGTCAAGATCTTTCAACTGAGCACACCTTTATCCCTTCATGGATTCAGGATTTTTCTCCCTCCCCACGTTTTTACCGATTTCCCATTATTTCTATGGGGTTGTCATCTAACTCGTAACCCTCCCTCACTCAGGGGGCATAGGGGCAATGCCTTATATGACTTCTACTCTATTATTTGGCTTAGTCGAAGCTTACTCGTCATGACAATGGTAAAACTTCGATGTTCATCTGTGTTGATTGATTACCTGAGTCCCAGCATGGACTCCCTCAATAAGTACTATTCTTAGGTCATATTGCATGGTTACTTGTGTACATTAGTGTGTCATTCATTTTTGTGTAGTGTGGTTTTGTGTGTTAGTTTTCAAACAATTTTCCTGTTTACTATGCTTTGCTTTCTTTGCAGATGTCTGCGACTCCCCACATTTGTTTCGCTAATGGTGCTTGCCATAGTACCCAGAACCTATCATCCGCGGCATGGGCTATTTATGACCCTAACGGTGAATTGATTAACCTTCAAGGTATCTATCTAGGTCGTACAACTAACAACATTGTTGAATACAGTGTGGTCATCGAACTGTTGTCAGAAACCATTGCTTTTCACATTAGAGAGTTGGTTGTCAACCTGGATTCATAGCTTGTCGTCCTTCAACTCAACGGGAAATATTCCGTCAGAAACCCTCAAATATTGAGAATGTATCTCTGTATCCGTCTATTGGAAATACATTTTGATTACATTACATATCATCATATTCCTAAACGCATGAATACATTGATAGATGCATTAGCTAATCATGTGTTGGATAGACATTTACGAAACATGTGAAAAGATAAAACAAACCATTTGTACCATAGTAGACAAGAAAATACAACATATATATATATGGTGATAATGTTTGATACATCAGAACCCCAAAAAATAATATGTGTGTCCAAAATAACATCAGCAGCTCGCAAGCCTCATATATCCATGGCACACAGGCCTCAAAAAATGTAAGTGCTGGACCTAGGAACTAATCAGCATGGTGATCATGGTAGCATGATATAGCTCATGCAACATGAGTCAGCAATTGGCGGATCCGATTCGATACTCCCCTCATGTGTCTCTGGTACTGACGAGGAATGTCTCCTACCCGAGAATACTCCGAGATTTCGTGAGTCAACCCCTCAAGATTCCTTGCAATCTCCTCCTTGTTGTCACTCCCTTCCTAATAAGGAGTGACAGCATCAATAGGGTGGCGAATGCACCTGGCTATTTGGGACATCCCAGTAGGCCGCTCTGGTCCAACGTTTGCATTAACAAGAGAAATGTTATAAGCAAATATATACCAAAAACAATTAAAAAATCTCAAAATTAAAAAGTTGAATTTTTACCTTCATCGTCAAAATCCTCTCCATCTGGTAAGGGCATGTCCAGATTTCCATGGAAGTCGATGCCACTGTATGGTCAGTCCTCCATGACCATTTTTTGTCGTCGTAGCCATGAAAAGAATGTAGGTTTGTACGACATGTGCTGACCCCCAGTGATACTAGGCATCAAACGACTCTAGCGGGCCATCCGCGGATCACGTGGCATAGGAGGATCTACCTCAATTAGCTGATACTGGAACAGTGGTACCTGTTCCAAGAAAAAGGTCACGAGCACATATTCGAAGCAAAATTGCTTCAGATACCCCGCCTTAGCTTTAGACAGATGGCGCTTTATGTTGATCTTCATAGCCTATGCCCAGTTGAATATCGTAGGTGTTGTGCAGTCAATAGCATATAGGAACTTCGACTTGTTGGTCTCATGTTCTGCCTGGGACCCCGCCACTCTGTTGATGGTCAACAGAAGCACTCTCAATGTCAAATATTGAACACTGGAAATCTTAATCTTCCCACTCTTGGATTTCAGGGCCTCAGGACAGTGTTCAGCAATCAATGAAGATATGCTTGCCCCAATCGTTCATGACCCATACAAGTTTATTGGTTCCCCTCTTCGGGACAGTCCAGTGATGAAGTATAAATCTGAAGTTTCCAAATCCATCTCCTGGTAACCAATGACAAATATCTCTTGATTCATGTCCCAAAGACTAATAAATTACCGAAGCAACTCGGATTGGGCCCGTATCCCTGGCCTGAGAAAGAATTTGAGGAGCCCGCAAGCCCTCAAAGCTTTCAAGAAATTTGGGTCATTCATTGCCTGGGTGTCAACATCCTCATGTTCCTGTTCTTTCCAGTCCAGCATTTTCGGCAATTCTTTCCTGTAAAAACCATTAATTTGAGTCAACAATCAATCTTGGCCCATAAAATTTGAGTTTTAATAGAGATTTTTTGAGAAATAGAGTTATTCATGGAGCTGGCGCACCTGTTTTAAAAATAGGTGTGCCGACGAAGCAACTAGCTTTGTTAATCATCCTTAGCCAGCGCGATTCCATGCCCGAAAGTCGCGCCAACCGAGGGCGAATTTTTTTTTCAAAACCCTCTCAAAAAAATTAAAAAATGGTCAAAAACAGAAATAAAGGACTTGAAAATGGAGCTAAAGGCTTTGGCTTTTACCTGTAACTGGCAGCTCGATGATTGACCTCCTGGATCTCCCGCAATCTGCTCCGAAACAATTAGGGCAAAAGTGAGTAAAAAGTTTTCACAGCAAGGTAAAATGGTAAATGGTAAAAATATATTTACTTTTCTCCTTTTTATTCATTTTTTCATGAAAATATCAGGTTTTTGTAAATATTTTAACCTATTTTGCCTCAAGAACTAGATAATACACTTTACCTTTTTTGCACAGTGACAAGTGATGGATGTTCGACGATGATGACGAGTCACGTTTCAGCTCTTTTCTCGACTCGTTAAGCTCATATGAAAATATTGTCGAGTGTTTTCCCTTTTGAATCGTAAAATAAAATAAAATGGGGGGTCCGCTTTCAAGCTCTTTTCCGACCCTTTAAAAGTGAAAAGATGGTCGAGCCCTTGTCATTTCGAACTCGTTAACGGATGCGAAACGTTGTGTGCCCAGTATAAGTTTATCCCTTTTTCGGGATGGGATGCACTATTTATGAAAAAGGTACTCCTTGACTGAGATGGTCAAGCGGTTCTCTCAAGTATTGTTTTCTACCTTTTTGGGCTCGAGATACACAAACATACGAAAAGGGACCATGTGGAGTTTTCTTTTATGTTTCTTTTTCAAACTCTCTAAACATGAAAAAGATACCAAGTTACACCTTTGTCGGACTCGTTAAACTATTAAACAACATCAAATTCATCACCATGAGGAACATGAGATTCTCCTTCCTAGGACTCGTTAAAATTACTAGGTTGGATTTGTCCGAAGGATGAACTTACAGTGCAAGCATATGCTATCCCCTTCAAGCTTGCGATTAAAAAATAATTGGGGTACCTGGCAGAAATGGTGGGGGAAAATTTGGAAATCTATCAGTTGTGTTGACAACTCACTCTTGAACATGACACTTTTTTCTTCATGTCGGGTTGGGATATCCTCCTTTGTATCGTTGACCTTTTGGATCCATTCATTTTTTCCTTCCATTTGATCTCTACCACGTCATCATGACCACTGATCCCATGGATCCAAAAGCTTCCAAACTTCCAGTTGTGTCGTCGATATGTTCAAGAGTTTTCCTTATGCAGTTACACTTACCTCCGATTCTCTGTATCGCCCAAAATCATTTTGCATCCTTTCGTCTCATGTCGATGATGTGGGAAAAATTTTGGCCCTCCTTCGACATGATCATTTCCCATCGACTTCCACTCATTATCCTGGAAGTTTACCGAGAGACTCCCTTCTAGTGCCTTAGAGCTTGCATGCCCTAATGGCAATTTCTTTGCACTCGACGACAAGTTCACATCATTGGCTTTCGATCGAGTGATTTCATGGGTGTTCGACTTCAATTCCTCTATTCACATTCCGTGTATTGTGCTGATAATACCTTGAGGACCATTGTCATTATTGGTGGTTTCTCTCGTGCTTGTTAATAGTTTACATCATTGACTGGTAATCAAGCAATTTTCTAGCATGTTCGACGTCAACACATCTATTCACGTGATAGAATTTGTACTTTGATTGGGTCATGTTGGAGCGCAGGACCCTGGACTTAGATCAAAAAAATCCAGGTTGCGAAGTGATGTGACATGGTTATGTTGATATGCATGTCTCTTTCAAATGGATGGTTGCGACCATACCATGAGTTATCAGATGTGATCCTTCTCATTATTGGATGGCTGTGACCATACCTTGGTTTCATTATGATCCTCTTTGACAGATGGTTGTGCCTATACCTGGATCCATTTACATGATCATTCTCCAGATGGTTGCGGCCATGCCACGATTCCTGTATCATTTGACAGAGTTCTCAGTTATGTATATGTATTTGTACTTGCTTGCAAGTTTTCCGACAATAGACTATGGTTCCCCGCACTGATTCATAAAGCATTTCATCCCTCACTCTAGCTCGGCCTTCATGCTTTAGGGGGCATCTATTACACAGCATTTTTTCACTGTCCCTGTACTCCCCATTCCTTGATCCTATAGGACCTCTACAGTGAACCCTACATGCTTACCCTTCATGAAGAAACTCCCATTGTGTCCCTCTTCATGAGCAGATCAATTCCCTTTTGCACCATTTCCCTTGAAACTTCTGTTTTTCCCAGTTTACAAGATCGGCATTAATGGCTTTTGTCTCCCTTGCATTGATGTGTAGATATTAGAAATATTCCTAGCACCGACCAGAGCGACTGAGCTTTTTTCCAGTCACATCGGTCCTATCATGGAAAGTTTTTTAAATTAAGAGTCGAAGCTTCAGGCTCTAGAAGCTTCGTAACGGAAGTCTGATAAATGGTTTGGCCAGATGGGGTTGAGGATGTCAGTTTGGGCTCCTTTCCCTTATAATGATGGAACTACCTCAAGGGATAAGACCTTCTCCCATGAGGAGAGGATCCATCTCCCATCCATTCATCCTATATAAACCTCCCTTCTTCCCAACCACAAGCTAGTGTTAATGTTGGTGTGCTAGTGCTATTTTGGTTTGGAGTAAAACAACAATTTATTCATAGTTGTAGCTATCTAGTTGTGTGAGGTAGAAGTGTCATTTGGTTTGGAGTGAAGCCTAAAGGGAAGATCCTTAAAACTATTGTTGATTGAGGCCATCATGGAATGCTAGCAGAAGTGTGTGGATACCTAGTCTTGTCAGAGGAGAACCGCAATGCCAAGACAATGGTTGTAATCTCTTCTTGATATCAATATATATGCAACTATTGATCGATTTCCTACATGATTTGTCATATTACATATTCATGGCTTAATGTTTCTTGACTTGTTAAGTAGGTTGAATTACAATTTGTTTATTATCATGGTTGTTGTTTTCTGTTGCTTACTTGTTTCAGGTGTCTGAAGAAGGAAGCGAGAGATAGTTGGAGCGAGCAAACAAGGACATCATCGAATGGGATAAGTGTACTAAGAGGTAGGCCCTCTTAATTGGTTCTAACCTAAGGAAATCTTCCATAGAATGTATATGTTGTTTCTAGACCCATTATTGGGCTAGAGGAATTTGTTTGTGTCCGCACTTATAATTTTACTTCACCACAGGGTTGGAAACACCTAATAGGGCTATCCATCTATCCATCCATAACATAAGGAGGGAGCACTTATATGGGACTTTAACTAGTTAGATATTTAATGGTGATATATGTGTGACATATTAATATGTCCCTATCATTAAGTATGATATACTATGATGCATCTATGGTTTATTTTACCTGATGATTATTGATTTTAAATTTATCTTAATAGGGTTTTGTCAAGTGGTTCTCATCATAGTGGAAAATCCTTCTTGATGTGATTCCCCACCTTCTCAACAAAGAAGTAGGGGCCATGTTATAAATTGCAAAGACAAAGAGATTTAAATTGTTGATGAAACATTGATTATCCATAGTAAACCCTTGGGCTACTTGATGACTCCATATGATGCTTAACACCTAAAGGTAAAACTAGATGTTGAAATTTTGATCCCATGAAGCTTGGTATTGGAGATATTGATGATGTGCCCAGTGGACCCAGGATGCCCTGAGGTTGGCCTTGAAATTGTTTGATGGGAATAAATTGTTCTAAGTCCCAAACGATGATGGCCATATTTGAGATGACAAGGAAGGCCTTGCACATCACTTTGAATCCCCTAAAATTCAGTTAGAAAGTGGCATGTCAACTCTCTTTCTCCTTTGACGGCGAGATAGGGCACCACGAACATGATATGTTGGAATAAAGCCGCTTTGGAGGTTTGCACATGATCCTTGAGATGCATCTTGCAGTAAGGAGCCCTTTTATCCTATATCACACTTTTTGGTGGCCTATAAGGCTCATTTAGAGGATTATGTCATCCTTCATGAGAATTTTCTCCCATGCATGTGGGCTTTTATGGCACTTTTGCTATGTTTCTTAGCTATGGGATTGCCTTGTGACCTATTTCTTATGGATCACTTAAAGTAAACTTGTCAATAGGGATTCATTAGTTGATTTATTGTAAAAATAAGTGGATAGATATCATATAAATAGATCCTCAACTCATTTCATCTTATGTTCATCACACATTGCATTTTATTCCTCTCTAAGGGAGTGTGAGCTAGCCTTTCTTCACTACTTTGGCGAAAATGTGAAGTTTATGGATGTGAATTCCTAAAGGATGTGATTTTTGGATGGAGACTTTGTTCTGGGGTTTGAAATAAGTCCCTTTTGTGGAGAATTGTTGTAATTTTATTATCTATTATTGATATTCTTCATGCTTTATCTTTAAAGCAGGGTTTTTATTGTTTTGTGACTAGATGCTTTATCATTGTTAAATTTTTGCTTCAAATTATATTGCATGTAGAATTATCTACGTTAAGTCCTATAGGGAAACTTTTTATGTGTATGCCCTATTACTACTCAAACTAGCAGGGGACCTAAAGGGAAAATGCTAGACCAAGGGGAAAAAATGGAAACTTATCCCACTGTCACATCAACTAAGGCTCCCTACTCTTTACAGACTTTCACTGATGGGAGGAGACCCGATAAATTATGGAGTCACCAATGAAGGATAAATAAATAAGTGGATATGGAGTCACCCAAATAATCCCTTTCCAAAAGAGGTTGAAGAATATAGCTTGCTTGCTTTCTAAGCAAGGTATAATGTCTTCTAGGAAAAGTATTGGAGGATTTGAGGGTTAGGATTAGGGAATATGACTTGTGAAAGACTTTCCCAATCCCTAAAATTCTTGTTAGAAATTAGTACCTGATCTGAAATGTGATCTAAAATAAAATACTAAGGTATTATAGACTTATGTGCAGGAAAAGCCTATATTACTTAGTGCCATGGATTGATAAGATTGTGAATAATATAAACAATCAACAATTAAAAAGACACAATAAAACACATATCAACACAGCCAAATGATAAAGGAGTTCACTAGACTTCCTGGCTACGTCTCCTGGTCCAATATTTCAGTGCGACCTCTATATTATGTCTTCAAAATAGAGATTACAAGTGTTAGCTCAAACACTAAGTCTCAACACAACAGTCAGTGGAAAAACACAGAGTTTACACTTTAAAACAAAGTGTCACAACCTCCAGACCCCCTGGATGGTTCCAAAACCTCTCTGTCTCTACTCTGATCTACTTTTCACCTCTTTATTCTGGCTCTCTGTCCATTAGGCACAGTCTCTCTTTGTTCACTTTTGAACTGTTGAACTCTCCCTGTTGTTATGTTTTATTCATGTTTTTATAACACGTTTTGGTTACATGATTACCGCTTATAGCGTGGCACAATTGTTCATAATAGAAATAGTTTGAATGAAAGGACCAGCAGGCACAGTGAACCCAACCGTCCGGCCTTTCTTCGCAACAAAATCCTAAAATAGCTATTTTCGTTCAAAAACAACAATACACGAAAATACATTGGCAAGACTGAAAAATCCGACAGTGAAGCTTTGAGCCGGAACTCAAATTTCATAAACCCTACCCTATTATCCTTTCGGGTCTGCATTGTCGCAATGGTTAATGCTCCTTTGTATTGTTTACCCAATATCTGATTGGCCTCATCGGCGATCGGCACATCGGCAGTATTGTGGCTGATCAATGGTCCTTCCCCTTTGCAATGCGATCAATATCATCGATTGCTCATCAGCCCTTTTGCCAACACTGTGGGTCTTAGTCTTTCCCCTTCGTGCGATGCGATAAGTCGCAAATCGCATGTCGCATGGTCTTCGGGCCTGTGATTAAGTCCTCCTCTTGGATTATTGCGATGCAATATCTACCGTTGGATCTGTGCGCCCGATCCGATGGTTCACATTTAATCGTTGGATCGCTGATCGCAATTCCCATAAGGCTACCTCCAATACACTCCGCTGGCCTTTCCTGATGCGATCCACTTGCTTCCTCCGATGCGATCTCGCTGATTCAATCCTGACCATTGATCTGGCAAATCCAACGGCTCCGATACATCGATACATCATTCTTTGGTTTCCACCATTCTTCACTATTTCTCCCTGCGATCTTTGTTTTCCGACATTCCTTAGTGTTTTTGCTTCGATACTCTATTTCTAATATTTGAAGACTTTAGAGGTTTAAGATCCATTTTAGATCACGCCTCTGCACTTAAAAGCTTTTGGACCACCAAAAGTTGGTCTTAGGCATTGATCAAGTGAGGATATTGTTCCTTCACTTGTCCAATTTCTATCCATTGTGCCTTTCTTGGATTTGAACCCTTGACTCCTACTCTCAGGTACTCAACATCCCCTCGATGCGTAGTTCTCACCTTCCTGTCCAAAATTGTGTCCTCCTACAACTCATTGAGATACTCAAGCAACAGATCCTCAATAGAAGGAAACTGACCTTGCTCTTCAGGATCTTCAATCATTGACGGTTCATACAATCTCAAGTTTTCAACATTAACTACTGAATAGATTTGCATATAAGATGGTAAATCAAGGCGAAAAGCATTTTCACCAATTTTTTCAAGTATCTTGAAAGGTCCATACCTTATTAGTTTAAGCTTCTTACCTTCACCATGCATTTTTTCTTTGTTGATATATAGCCAAACTTGATCACCAAGTTGGAAACTATGCTCAACTCGATGCTTATCATGTCTTACCTTGTACATGGCTTGACTTCTTTCCCGTTGTTCTTGTACTGCCTGGTGAATTTCCTGGATTTGTTCAATAAACTTAGTTTCTTTGTCCACATCATTGTGTTCATCAATTGCTATGTCTTTACCAAAGACAAAATCCAATGGAGACTTTGGTATAAAACCAAAACAGTCTCAAAAGGAGATATCTAAGTAGAAGAGTGTTTGGCACAGTTGTAAGCATGTTGCACATAATACAAATGCTCATCCCAAAGCTTGGGCTATTTGCTGCAATAGCCTCTGAGCAACTGCATCACTGTCCTGTTGACCACTTTTGTCTGACCATCTATCTGTGGATGAAATGTTGTGATTTTCTTCAATCTGGTGTCCATTATCTCCCATAGACTTGACCAAAACTTCCCAACAAATCGAGAATCTCAATCAGATACAAAAGAAGTGGGTAACCCAAAATGAACCCATACATTCTAAAAGAACAACTTTGTTGTTTATTCGGCCGTAACCTGCTTATTACATGGTATCAAAATACACATTTTACTGAACCTGTCCACAACTACATACATATAATCATGACCTTTCCTAGACTTTGGCAATTCCCCAACAAAATCCATGGAAACACTTTCCCAAGGACGAGAAGGAATTGGGAGTGGAGTGTACAAGCCTAATTTTATATTACTGGGCTTGCTTGTATCACACATAGTACACCCTTTGATATATCTACAAACTGTCTCATGCATTCTTGGCCAATAACAAAACCTTTGCAACTGTGCAACTGTTTTACTTACACCAAAATGACCTGATATGAGAGAAGTATGTTCTTCTCGAATTATGTTAACACTTTCAGTTTGTGGAATACATAGCTTTCCCAAATGATATAAGAGTTGGTCCTTTACATAATAATCCAATTCTTCTACCTATTTTTCATGACTTAAAGTTGCATATACATCTTTAAAATCTGCATCTTGAGAATATTTTTCAATGTAACTTTCATGAATTACTGAGTTATGCTTAAGTATAGTAGGTGCATTTATGATTGGTCTTGATAACATATCTGCAACCTTATTGTGTATGCATTTCTTATATCTGATGACGAGATGAAATTGTTGAAGAAAACCCATCCACATATAATGTCTTGATTGCTGCAATTTAGTTTGTCAGTGCAAATATTGAAGTGGTTGATGATCTGTATGTATGATTGTTTCTTTACCCATTATGTAATGTTTCCACTTTTTCACACTTTGTACCAATGCATACAATTCTTTATCATATGTAGGATAATTAACTACTACAGAATTAAATGTCTCAGAATGATAGCATATAGGCTTTCTGTGTTGCATCAACACTGCTCCCATGGCATAGTCACTAGAATTTGTCTCAATCTCAAATGGATGTTGAAGATCTGGCAGTGCTAGTACTAGTGTTGTACTAATTTTCTCTTTCAAGGTGTCGAAGGCTTTCTGTTGTTTAGCTCCCCACTGAAACACTTGTTTCAAACTTGTTAAAGCATGTAAAGTAGCTGCAATCAATGAGAAGTTAGCAATAAACTTTCTCTAGTATTGTGTTGCCCCTAGGAAACTCCTAACTTTTGAAGTAGATTTGGGTTTAGGCCAATTCACAATGACTTCAACCTTAGAGGGATCTATCTTCAATTCACCAACCCCTACAATATAACCCAAATAATTTAAAGAATTTCTGCCAAATTCACATTTCGACAGTTTTACACAGAGATTTTCTCTTTTTAAAAAATCTAAAGTCTACTTCACATGCTTTACATGGTCATCCCATGTCTTACTAAAAGTAAGAATGTCATCTAAATAAACTATTACAAAATCATCAATAAATGGTCTA
This sequence comes from Pinus tabuliformis, assembly GCA_031772625.1. Classification (NCBI taxonomy): domain Eukaryota; kingdom Viridiplantae; phylum Streptophyta; class Pinopsida; order Pinales; family Pinaceae; genus Pinus; species Pinus tabuliformis. Next base: position 1,191,196,880 of record CM062816.1, on the reverse strand, counting down.
AATACATCATTCATAACTCGCATAAATGTAGCAGGAGCATTAGTTAAGCCAAAAGGCATAACCAACCATTCATAAAGTCCTTGCTTTGTCTTGAAACTAGTCTTCCAGGCATCTTGTTATGTGACTCTGATATGATGATAGCCACTTCTTAAATCTAACTTAGAAAAGTAAACTGCTTCTTTCAATTGATCTAACAAATCATCTATTCGAGGAAGAGGATAACGATTCTTGATCGTTATTTTATTTAGTGCTCTAAAATCAATACACATTCTCCACGAACCATCTTTCTTTCTCACCAACACGATTGGCGATCCACACGGAGATGTGCTTGGTCGTATAAACCCCTTATCGAGCTACTCATGTACCTGCTTCTTTATCTTTGCATTCTCTAAAGCTGATAACATGTACATTCCAATGTTAGGTAGTGAAGCATCTTGCTGTAAATGAATATCATGTACTATTTCCGCTTCGGTGGCAGATCTTTAGGTTCTTGAAATAGAATATCATACTCCAAAACAACTTTAATTAAATCAGCTTTTTGTTTAGGATCACAGCCTTCAAATGCATTGGATTTTTCAGGATCCTTTGCCTTTACAACCATTAGTAAAAATTGCTTACTTGAATTCACAATTCTCTTCATCTGCCCTGAATTTATGTGAGAGTAGTTATCTTTGAGTTTATGAGCCCTTGCAGTGTATTCTATTCCATATTTAGTGAGTTGATACTTATTCTCAGCTCTATATAAAATAGATTTTCTATCATACAAGTATGGACTTCCTAAAACAATACCACATATATCCAATGGAACTATATCTAACTCAACCTCATCAACAAATGTTGATCCAATAGCAAACCTAAGTTTACATTGTCTCGTTACTTGTAACTTTGTTTTATCACACACCCAGCCTAATGGATATGGCTTCTTATGAGGCTTTGTATCTAATCCCAACTTCTTTACAATTGTTTCAGAAATCAAATTTTTTTGATCCACTTTCAAATAAAGAATCAATTTTACTGTGCTTGGAAATTACTCTAATATGAAATAGCTCATTTCTTTTCCTCTCATTACTTTCATTATAAACAGCTTGTGAAGAATTACTTATGGATGCTTCAGAATATTTACCTTTAATACCTATGGCTATAATTGTTGTTTCATCACCTGAATCCAACCCCAAGTCCTTCTGAATAGCAGCAGCATTCTTTCTCTCCTTACGCCCGAACTTCTAAGGTTTCAGTTCTGGATGCAAAGACCAACAATGTGCCTCATCGTGTCCTTCTTTCTTACAATGAGTGCATGAAGGTTTATCCTTCTTTACAGTGTTTGCTTTCCTCTCCTTCCATTTCAGTTTCTTCTTTTCCTTGTTCTTGTTTACAGAATATTTAGATGATTTCCCAACCTCTGGGTTTACATTCTTACCTCTAGCCTCTAGATGTGTTGCTTGAACTGATACATCATCTAAGCTAGTGGGATTAAACATAAGTATATTATGTTCTAATTAACTATGAATATATACTTCAATAAAGTCTCGGGTGAGTCCAATGAAATACCTAGAGTTAAATCTCTTTTCTTGAATTCCTTAGTATAACTCTGTACACTCTATCCCTTCAATTGTCGAAGAGTTTTCCAACTCATCATTGCCTGCTGCATGGAAGGAAAAGGATAGAATTGCTTTTTGATAGTAGAAACAAATTCATTCCAGGTAGAAATGATTTTACCATGTTTTTGAAGATCAGCTTCTATCTTGCCTTCCCACCATACTAGTGTAGTTCCTCCTAGTTGAAGGCTAGCCAGCTGGATCTTGTTCCTTTCTGATTCAACATTCTGTACCCTGCAATATACATCAATTTACCTTATCCAATTATCTAGCTTCTCTGCATTAAATTCTCCATCATGAATTGGCAAATCAAACTTTACATCTAATTTGATTAAAGATGTTTTCTTCTTCTTCTTAGAAGAGCTAGTTTTATGCGAAGTGGATGAATCTGAGGATGATGATGATGATGGAGGAGATGGTGGAGGAGGAATTCCTCCTTTTCCTTTGTCTTCTAGAGGAGAAAATAGAAAAGGTTCCTCTGCTCCTTTGTCTGATTTAGGTGTTGAAGTGCTTTCACCTTGACCCTTCTTGAACTCCAGATACATCTCTTCCACCATGGCTCATATTATCATAAAACTATCTATAAACTGAGATTCTGATCCCAATGGAGCTTCTTCTGCCATTCTTCTCTGAGAAAAGACTCTTACGATCTCTATATTAGCCTCAACAAGTTCTCATTCTCCTCTTCTGAGCTTTAATCCAGTTAGCATTCAAATTCCTACACAAGCTTGTCTAACCTTAACAAAAACCTTAAGCTCTAATACCACTTGATCTGAAATGCGATCTTAAATAAAATACTGAGGTATTATAGACTTATGTGTAGGAAAAGCCTATATTCCTTAGTGCAATGGATCGATAAGATTGTGAATAATATAGACAATCATCAGTTAAAAAGACACAATAAAACACATATCAACACAGCCAAATGATAAAGGAGTTCGCCAGACTTCCTGGATACGTCTCTTGGTCCAAGCTTTCAGTGTGACCTATATATTATGTCTTCAAAACATAAATTACTAGTGTGAGCTCAAACACTGAGTCTCAACAAAATAGTTAGTGGAAATACACAGAGTTTACACTTTAAAACAAAGTGTCACGACCTCCAGACCCCCTAGATGGTTCCAAAACCTCTCTGGGTCTGCTCTGCTCTACTTTCCACCTCTGTATTTTGGCTTTCTAACTCTCTGTCCATTTGGCACAGTCTCTCTCTGTTCAATTTTGAACGGCTGAACTCCCCCTATTGTTCTGTTTTATTCATGTTTTTATAGCGTGGTGAACGCGACCATCCGGCATTTCTTCGCAACAAAATCCCGAAATAGCTCTTTTCATTCAAAAACAACAATACACGGAAATACATTGGAAACACTGCAAAATCTGACCACGAAGCTTTGAGCCGGAACTCAAATTTCATAAAGCCTACCCTATTATCCTTTCGGGTCCACGTTGTTGCAATGGTTAATGCTCCTTTGTATTGTTTGCCTGATCTTCGATCACTCCGATCGGCCTCATCGGCGATCGGCACATCAGCAGTATTGTGGCTGATCAATGGTCCTTCCCCTTTGTGATGTGATCAATATCATTGATTTTCATTGTCGATCGCTCATCGGCCCTTTCGCCAACACTATGGGTCTTGTTCTTTCCCCTTCCTATGATGCGATAAGTCGCAAATCGCATGTTGCATGGTCTTCAGGCCTACAGTTAAGTCCTCCTCTTGGATTATTGTGATGCGATATCCACCGTTGGAACTGCGTGCTCGATCCGATGGCTCACGTTTAATCGTTGGATCGTTGATCGCAATTCCCATAAGGCTACCTTTGATACACTCCGCTGGCCTTTCCTGATGTGATCCGTTAGCTTCCTCCGATGCGATCTTGCCGATTCAATCTTGACCATTGATCTGGAAGATCCAACGGCTCCGATACAGCTATACATCATTCTTGGGTTTCTGCCATTCTTCACTATTTTTCCCTGTGATCTCTATTTTCTGCCATTCTTTAGTGTTTTTGCTTCCATACTTTGTTTCCGATATTTAAAGACTTTAGAGGTTTAGGATCCATTTTGGATCACGCCTCCCCACTGAAAAGATTTTGGACCACCAAAAGTTGGTTTTAGGCATCGATCAAGTGAAGATACTATTCCTTCACTTGTCCAATTTCTATCCATCATGCCTTTCTTGGATTTGAACCCTTGATTCCTACTCTCAAGTACTCAACATCCCCTTGACATGTAGTTCTCACCTTCTTATCCAAAATTGTGTCCTTCTGCAACTCATTGAGATACTCAGGCAACAGATCCTCAATAGAAGGCAATTTACCTTGCTCTTTAGGATCTTCAATAATTGAAGGTTCATACAATCTCAAGTTTTCATTAACGACTGAATAGATTTTCATATAAGCTGGTCAATCAAGGCGAAAAGCATTTTCACAAATTTTTTCAAGTATCTTGAAAGGTCCATATCTTATTGGTTTAAGCTTATTACCTTCACCCTGCATTCTGGATTTGCTGATATACAGCTAGACTTGATCACCAACTTGGAAACTATGCTCAACTCGATGCTTATCAAGTCTTGCCTTGTACTTGGCTTGACTTCTTTCTAGTTGTTCCTGTACTGCCTTGTGAATTTCCTGGATTTGTTCAATGAACTTAGTTGCTTTGTCCACATCATTTTGTCCATCAACTACTATGTCTTTACCAAAGACAACATCCAATGGAGACTTTGGTATAAAACCATAACAAGTCTCAAAAGGAGATCTCTGAGTAGAAGAGTGTTTGGAACGGTTGTAAGCATGCTGCACATAACACAATGCTCATCCAAAAGCTTGGGATGCTTGCTACAATAGCCTCTAAGCAACTTGATCACTGCCCTGTTGACCACTTCTGTCTAACCATTTGTCTATGGATGAAATGTTGTGCTTTTCTTCAATCTGGTGTACATTAACTCCCATAGACTTGACCAAAACTTCCCAACAAATCTAGAATCTTGATTAGATACAATAGAAGTGGGTAACCCAAAAAGAATCCATACATTCTGAAAGAACAACTTTGTTGTTTGTTCAGCCGTAACCTGCTTATTACATGGTATCAAAATACACATTTTACTGAACCTGTCCACAACTACATACAAATAATCATGACCTTTCCTAGACTTTGGCAATCCCCCAACAAAATCCATGGAAACACTTTCCCAAGGACGAGAAGGAATTGGGAGTGGAGTGTACAAGCCTAATTTTCTATTACTAGGCTTGCTTGTAGCACACATAGTACACCCTTTGATATATCTAGAAACTGTCTCATGCATTCTTGGCCAATAACAAAACCTTTGCAATTGTGAAACTATTTTACTTACACCAAAATGACCTGATATGAGAGAAGTATGTGCTTCTCGAATTATGTTAACTCTTTCAGTTTGTGGAATACATAACTTTCCCAAATGATATAAGAGTTGGTCCTTTACATAATAATCCAATTCTTCTACCTGTTTTCCATGACTTAAAGTTTCATATACATCTTTAAAATCTACATCTTGAGCATATTTTTCAATGTAACTTTCATGAATTACTGAGTTATGCTTAAGTATAGTAGATGCATTTATGATTGGTCTTGATAACATATCTGCAACCTTATTGTGTATGCCTTTCTTATATCTGATGAGAAGATGAAATTGTAGTAGAAAACCCATCCACCTATATTGTCTTGATTGTTGTAATTTAGTTTGTGAGTGCAAATATTGAAGTGGTTGATGATCTGTATGTATGATTGTTTCTTTACCCATTATGTAATGTTTCCACTTTTTCACACTTTGTACTAATGCATACAATTCTTTATCATATGTGGGATAATTAACCACTGCAGAAGTAAATGTCTCAGAATGATAGCATATAGGCTTTCTGTGTTGCATCAATGCTGCTTCCATGGCATAGTCACTAGCATCTGTCTCAATCTCAAATGGATGTTGAAGATCTAGCAGTGCTAGTACTGGTGTTGTACTAATTTTCTCTTTCAAGGTGTTGAAGGCTTTCTGTTGTTTACCTCCCCATTGAAACCCCTATTTCAAACTTGTTAAAGCATGTAAGGGAGATGCAATCAATGAGAAGTTAGCAATAAAATTTCTCCCGTATTGTGCTGCCCCTAGGAAACTCCTAACTTCTGAAGTAGATTTGGGTTTAGGCCAATTCACAATGACTTCAACCTTAGAGGGATCTATCTCAATTCGCCACCCCCTACAATATAACCCAAATAATTTAAAGATTTTCTGCCAAATTCACATTTCAACAGTTTTACATAGAGATTTTCTCTTTTTAAAACATCTAAAGTCTACTTCACATGCTTTACATGGTCATCACATGTCTTACTAAAAACAAGAATGTCATCTAAATAAACTATTACAAAATCCTCAATAAATGGTCTAAATACATCATTCATAACTCGCATAAGTGTAGCAGGAGCATTAGTTAAGCCAAAAGGCATAACCAACCATTTATAAAGTCCTTGCTTTGTCTGGAAAGTAGTCTTCCAGGCATCTTGTTCTGCGACTTTGATCTGATGATAGCCACTTCTTAAATCTAACTTAGAAAAGTAAACTGCTTCTTTCAATTGATCTAACAAACCATCTATTTGAGGAATAAGATAACGATTCTTGATCGTTATTTTATTTAGTGCTCTAATATCAATACACATTCTCCACAAACCATCTTTCTTTCTCACCATCCCGATTGGCGATCCACATGGCGATGTGCTTGGTTGTATAAACCCTTTATCGAGCAACTCCTATACCTGCTTCCTTATCTCTGCATTCTCTAAAGCTGATAACCTGTATATTCCAATGTTAGGTAGTGGAGCATATTGTTGTAAATGGATATCATGTACTATTTCCCGCTTGGGGGGCAGACCTTTAGGTTCTTGAAATAGAATATCATACTCCGAAACAACTTTAATTAAATCAGATTTCTGTTTAGGATCACAGCCTTCAAATGCATTGGATTTTTCAGGATCCTTTGCCTTTACAACCATTAGTAAAAATTTCTTACTTGAAGTCACAATTCTTTTCATCTGCCATGAATTTATGAGAGAGTAGTTATCTTTGAGTTTATGAGCCCTTACAGTGTATTCTATTCCATCTTTAGTGAGTTGATACTTATTCTCAGCTCTATATAAAATAGCTTTTCTATCATACAAGTATGGACTTCCTAAAACAATACCACATATATCCAATGGAACTATATCTAACTCAACCTCATCTACAAATGTTGATCCAATAGCAAACCTAAGTTTGCATTATCTCGTTACTTGTAACTTTGTTTTATCACACACCCAACCTAATGGATATGGCTTCTTATGAGGCTTTGTTTCTAATCCCAACTTCTTTACAATTGTTTCAGAAATCAAATTTACTTGTGATCCACTATCAAATAAAGTATCAATTTTACTGTGCTTGGAAATTACTCTAATATGAAATAGCTCATTTATTTTCCTCTCATTACTTTCATTATCAACAGATTGTGAAGAACTACTTGTGGATGCTTTAGAATCTTTACCTTTAATACTTGTGGCTGTAACTGTTGTTTCACCACCTGAATCCAACCCCAATTCCTTCTGAATAGCAGCAGCATTCTTTCTCCCCTTACCCCCGAACTTCTTAGGTTTCATTTCTAGATGCAAAAACCAGCAGTGTGCCTCATTGTGTCCTTCTTTCTTACAATGAGTGCATGAAGGTTTATCCTTCTTTATAGTGTTTTCTTTCCTCTCCTTCCATTTCAATTTCTTATTTTCCTTGTTCTTGTTTACATAATATTTAGATGTTTTCCCAACCTCTGGGTTTACATTCTTACCTCTAGTCTCTAGATGTGTTGCTTGAACTAATACATCATCTAAGCTAGTGGGATTAAACATAAGTATAGTATGTTTTAAATAACTATGAAGACCACCTATATACTTCAATAAAGTCTCAAGTGAGTCCAATGAAATACCTAGAGTTAAAGCTCTTTTCCTGAATTCCTGAGTATAACTCTGTACACTTTGTCCCTTCAATTGCCAAATATTTTGCCAACTGATCATTGCTTGCTGCATGTAAGCCAAAGGATAGAATTGATTTTTGATAGCAGAAACAAATACATTCCATGTAGAAATGATTTTACCATGTTTTCGAAGATCAGCTTGCGTCTTGCCTTCCCACCATACCAGTGTAGTTCCTCCTAGTCGAAGGCTAACCAACTGGATCTTGTTCCTTTCCGATTCAACGTTCTACACCCTGCAATATACATCAATTTGCCTTATCCAATTATCTAGCTTCTCTGCATTAAGTTATACATCATAAATTAGCAAATCAAACTTTACATCTAATTTGATTAAAGAAGTTTTCTTCTTCTTCTTAGAAGAGCTAGTTTTATGCAAAGAGGATGACTCTAAGGATGATGATGATGATGGAGGAGATGGTGGAGGAGGAATTCCTCCTTTTCCTTTGTCTTCTAGAGGAGAAAATAGAAAAGGTTCCTCTGCTCCTTTGTCTGGTTTAGGTGTTGAAGTGCTTTCACCTCGACCCTTCTTGAACTCCAAATACATATCTTCCACCATGGCTCATATTGTCATAAAACTGTCTATAAACTAATATTCTGATCCCAATGGAGCTTCTTTTGCCATTCTTCTCTGAGAAAAGACTCTTCCAATCTCTAGATTAGCCTCAACAAGTTCTCCTTCTCCTCTTCTGAGGTTTAATCTAGTTAGCATTCAAATTCCTACATAAGTTTGTCTAACCTTAACAAAAACCTTAAGCTCTGATACCACTTGATTTGAAATGCGATCTTAAATAAAATACTGAGGTATTACAGACTTATGTGTAGGAAAAGCCTATATTACTTAGTGCAATGGATTGATAATATTGCAAATAATATAGACAATCAACAATTAAAAATACACAATAAAACACATATCAACACAGCCAAATGATAAAGGAGTTCACCAAACTTCCTGGCTATGTCTCCTAGTCCAAGCTTTCAGTGTGACCTCTATATTATGTCTTCAAAACAGATATTACAAGTGTGAGCTCAAATGCTGAGTCTCAACACAACAGTCAGTCGCAATACACAGAGTTTACACTTTAAAACAAAGTGTCACAACCTCCAGACCCCCTGGATGGTTCCAAAACCTCTTTGGCTCTGTTATGCTCTGCTTTCCACCTCTGTATTCTGGATCTCTGGCTCTCTGTCCATTTGGCACATGCCACAATACTCTCCATGTTGTTCTGTTTTATTCGTGTTTTTATAACACGTTTTGGTTACATGATTATCGCTTATAGCGTGGCACAATTGTTCATAATAGAAACAGTTTGAACGAAAGGACCGGTGGGCGCAGTGAACCCGACCGTCCGGCCTTTCTTCGCAACAAAATTCTGAAATAGCTCTTTTCGTTCAAAAACGACAATACACGGAAATACATTGGAAACACTGAAAAATCCAACCACGAAGCTTTCAGCCGAAACTCAAATTTCATAAAGCCTGGCCTATTATCCTTTCGGTTCCACATTGTCGCAATGGTTAATTCTTCTTTGTATTGTTTGCCTAACCTCCGATCGGCCTCATCGGCAATCGGCGCATTGGCAGTATTGTGGAAAATTAATAGCCCTTCCCCTTTACGATGTGATCAATATCGTTGATTGCCATCACTGATCGCTCATTAGCGCTTTCGCCAACACTGCGGGTCTTGGTCTTTCCCCTTCGTGTGATGTGATAAGTCGCAAATCACATGTCGCATGGTCTTTGGGCCTGCGGTTAAGTCCTCCTATTGGATTATTGCGATGTAATATCCATCGTTGGATCTACGCTCCCGATCCGACAACTCATGTTTAATCAATGGATCGCTAATCACAATTCCCATAAGGCTACCTCCAATACACTCCACTAGCCTTTCTTGATGCGATCCGCTAGCTTCCTCCGATGCAATCTCGCTGATTCAATCCCGACCACTGATCCGGCAGATCCAACAGATCTAATACAGTGATACATCATTCTTGGGTTTTCGCCATTCTTCACTATTTTTCCCTGCGATCTTTGTTTTCCACCATTCCTTAGTGTTTTTGCTTCGATACTCTGTTTCCGATATTTGAAGACTTTAGAGGTTTAGGATCCATTTTGGATCAATACCCTGGATAGTTCTTGAAGAATTATCTTTCAAAGGAACGAGACCACACGGGACCAAGTCAACCCAACCTAGGTTAGGGGCAAGATTTTAGAAACTAATGATGTTCTTAACCTAGACAAGTAGGGGGAAAGGATCAAAGAAATAATTTTCACTTAAAGGTGTTGAATTGATCCTATGAGGCACTAACCTTGGGAATACTAGGGAAAAGTTTGATCTTAGAGCTAGGGCTTGGCCTTTCTCACAACGCCACCATCATAATGGCTTCAAAATTGGAGGAGGCCTTGAGGAGACACCAATGCAGTAGAGGCTAGGAGATCAAACTTTTTGGAGGGCTACTTTGTCACGAAAACGATGCCCTAGGTGACCCAACTTGGCTAGACCTAGGAAAAGGTGAAAAAGAGTTGATTTTAGGTGACCATCTCTTGGTAGATCAGTGCCTTAGTCTTGGTAGAATGGATTCTATGATAAATATGAATGAGGACCTTTGGTTGTTAGTCAAGGAGGCCTCATGACTATTTCGCTAGCCTTCTAGGTCAAAGAGAAGCAATCTTGCATATTTTATACTTCGATGTGAAAAAGGTGATGGGTTATCAAGATAAATTCATTGATAGAATTATCCCTAGGAGATTTCATTCAAATTACATGGCATTTACATTGAGAGATGCTATATAGAGACAAAATTCCACAATTTAAGCATTAAATGCATGCAGCAGTTAGCCCTAAAAATAGTGAAAATCCCAATCCAATGTATATGAAAAAAAAAAGAAAAATATTAAAACCATGTACTTATATGTAATAGAACATGTCAAACCATCCACAATTTTAAAATAGATAAGCTCTAAGATAAGATAAACCAAATCCACACATCAAAATCCATCCAGGAAGCTCCAATTCGTCCTCTAAGAAAAAGTGTAAAAATCTCAAGATTGAGAAGAGATCCAATCAAAAATGATGATGAGAAAATGAATTCATCTCACTTGTATTTATACACTAATTAGGAGTTCAAATTAGCCTCCTTGGCCTACATAATCCCAAAAAATAAAATAATGTTCTAATAATCTAACTTTTGGTGACAACCCCACCAAACTAGCTCACAAATGAAAGAGTATGCCTCTTAAGAGGTAAAATGATGAATAAAGCATGTCGTAGGGCCCTCTAAGAGGCCTGATGAGGTCCATGGGTGCTATAATTAAGAGTAGGACACTTAAAAGTGATGGACAAGGGGTTGGCCCCTCGTTCTCCAAACAATAAATATGTGGTGCTCCTAATGAGTATGGGGGCACAATAATAACCTCATGGGTCTCCAAATGAGTTGAAGATGCATGTATATCATCTGCAAGGGCTCTGGTGATGGTGTAGGTGATGCCACATCATCCTACATGTCCTGAGTCAGTTGCCAAGTGCATGGTATATTTGTGGGGCCGGTTGGGCAAAGGTGAACCAAGTGCATCTTCTTCGTCCAATAGGAGTATCTTGAGCATCTCTGACCATCCTTGGGGATACATGGCATTTTTTATACTACTGTGGAGGCCCATGGATTTCAACACACATCCTACATGTTCCAATTTATCCCTCTAGAGGGTTAGGACCCTGTATAGGGAGACCAAACCCAAGATGGAGACCATTTGCAATCTTGCATAAGATCCAATGTGTCCCCTAGCCTTCCAGTACAACAAATCATTAGAGAAATTGAGTAAATGAGCTTACCAACCATAGACCAAATGTGGGGACTTCATAATGGCCTACCCTTCTATCATGGGCTTCGAGATGTACCAATGTCTCCTAACTCCAAAAAGGGTTAACCAAGTATCCTATTAGGTGGTTTCTACTTCATAAGGGATAATATGTTCAAGGTACATCCTTCAAAAGGTGGTGGCATATGAAAGATATGTGAATGAAGTAGGGGATGAGGAGGGGTAGCTCTGGGCCACATGTTGGGGTACAAGGGTAGATAATAAATGGGAAGCCCACACTTGAGTTTATATTGTATAGGAGGGAGAAATCGTGCTACATGAGGTGTCCCGGCCTTGATTTTTCCACCCTAAACTGCTAAATGACAAGGCATACCTTTAGGTTCGAGAGGCCCACCTTCAAACATATGATCATGGAAGATGGGTGAGGGACCACAAGGTTGGCTCATGTGGCAGAGAAATGGCATAATGAGCTAGCTAGTGGCTACAAGGGGTTGTTGGCTACTAGTTGAGGACCATATTGGAGAAAAAAAAATTATCCTAGGGATATCACCCACAAATGGTGGGTAACAAACCCTATATTTATTTTTTCCTCACATAAGAGAAATAGCTAGGGTTTTAGAGGTGATTCCGTAAGGTATCTCCCCTTACTCCATCAATATCCTTCCTTCGAATGTGTATGATTAAGAATCCATTGTACCCTAGTAGGATAAGGCGTTAATCTAATATTGTGTTGATTACCATAAAGCTTCATAAAATCTATATATTTGTCTCTTCTACAAGACTATGGAAGCTACTAGGGTTTTCAGGGTTGGTTTATGCATAAAAGTTCCATTTGATTGCATGTGGGTAGCTCATAATTTAGGCAAAGATTCTATAAATTATCTTCAAGCAAAATATAGCATAGGGCATGGTCTAACATACCTTCATAAGGATAACGTCACCCCCTTTTTTTTTATTATGCATATCAAATAACCGTATAACTATTTACCCTATCCTAACCCAAACCTCTATTTGAAGGCCTTGACTCTTTCTTTTTTAATATCATTTTAAGGCCTTTTATAAGGCTAATATATGACATTAATTGTCATATTATTGAGTATCATCCAAACCTAACCTATAGCATCACATTTGTGTTCTAGTCTTACAATACTTTTACCTAAACATAATCTAGATAATCTTTGGCCTTACTAATGCTCTATCAATCTTTAGACTTTAAAAAAATTATCACCTTGATCCCTAGTATTAGAACATCCTTATAGATGATTTAGGGAAGCATCCCTTGGGGTTTAAATCCCACTAAAGAGTAGGAGGAAGGTTTTTGAGGTGGTAATGAAACCCTTCCTCTTTGTTGCCATAAGGTCTGGCTCCTCACCTGATTAGGCTTTGCATTGAGTCTGCTAGATTTCGTGGCAACAGGGACCAAAAGGAGGAGGTAGTAATTGTATGTATGCCAAGTTTGGTAAGAAGAGACAGGAAACTCAGTTCATGTCCAATAAGGACTAAGGAGTATATAAACACATACATATATTCATTAATAGGGAGTAAGTAAACATGTGGAGGAAGTCAGTATAACTATATAACAATTACATTGCAGAGTTATAAGTGGGTTCAAGCTAATTGAAAGTGGTAAGACAGTGGAAAAGTCTATAATTTTTCCAAATTTTCACTACTTTTTTTCGAGATATTAATTTGCAAGGAATTTTTTAGGACATAAATGATGTTTTTGGGTAGCAAAAACCCATGACGACTTAAATTAAAGAGCTTGAAGAGAGATTTCTAATGACGTCTTGCAATTTTTAAATAGAGTAGGAATGAAAGGGTTAAGACTAAAACATTATAAGGGGAAAATAAGATATATGTTCACGTCAAGGAGGTTAAAATCTATAACCATATCTCATATTGGGACACAAAAGTATTCAATAGAAATCCCTTAGATAGAAAAGCATAGCCATGCAAAATTTTGGTACATACAAATTCTAGGAAATTAGTCGAAGATTGCTATAGCAAGACAAGGATAATTGGGTCAAATTGGCCAAAACTTTCATAGGTGATAAATTTCATCCCAAAACTCAAATTTGAGAAAATGAGTAGTCAATAGAAATCTATCATGGATATAAATACATTTTCCAACCTACAATTTTAATTTGGATTAGAACAATTCTCAAGAAATTAAAAGAAGTCTATTGGTGGCCTACCAGAGCAAAGGTAACATGAGGACTATACACCACATACAAGGAGCTAATATAGTGAAGGAAATGGGCAGAAGCCTACCCAAAATTTATGTAGCATTGGTAAACAAACAAGTTGATCACTAGGCTCATATGAATGAAGTTAAAGGTAATATAATTAACTAACCTATTTCCATTTTAATTGATTCTGGAGCGAGTCATAGTTATCTTGATCCTTAACTTGTTGAAATGTTTAATTAAAAGAAAAACAAGCATGGAAATACTTCGTTATTGCAGTTAAATACATGAGATAAGAGAAGGATAGCTAAAATAATGAAGGAATTTCAAATTAACATGAATGAGTTGAGAAAATTGCAGATTTGAACATCATACTATTGGTGTCATATGATTGCTTAATTGGTATGGATTGCTTGAAAAAATGTCATGCAGTTATGGATGGTTATAATAAGGAATTCAATTTTTGTGATGAAGAATGTGTTGAATTCACTATTATACTTGGGGGGGGGGGGGGTGTAGTGAATAAGTAATATGACAATTTTTACTTATTTAAATAGTAGAACATCATAAAACTGTTGGAAATGTGTTGTCATTAATGGAAAAGTAAAAGGAAAAGGAAATGGAAAAGATTGGAAAATGCAACTGCATTGGTAAATATGTTATCATTGATGGCAAAGGAAAACATTATTGGAAAATTCAAAGGCCATGGAAAATATTGTTGGCAAAAGAAAGCATGGAAATTGAAAAATCAAAGGAAATGGAAATGGAAAAGATGGAAAAGGAAAAGCATGGTAAAGGATCTGTCATAAGAAGATCATCATGGATGAGGATGGTGCAGAGACTTTAGATCCAATCCTTGGAGAGTAAATCATCGCAAATGTAGGTGAAACCCACTCAGATGGGAAGATCTTGAAAGAGATTTACAGTGGTACATGGGAGTCTAAAAATGGCCTCCTGGATTGAAAGTTAAAGTCAGTCAAAGTTGGGGACCCCCAAGTCAAATGAAAAAAGTTAGAAGGAGTTTGGGTGAGCCTTTGGCACGTAGCCAAGTTTGGAAAAACATCCAAACCCAACAGTAAAGTCAGTAGAACAGAAAAATAGAGGGTTAGGAAAACGTGGATGACAGTGCAACAATGGGAAGCATTTCCATTGGTCACAGATGTAGCCCACACTATAGCCTGACCCAGCAGACTTACCCCGGCAGGTGCACCCCGGAGGATAGCAAAGGGAGCACAAAGTGAAAGCATTAGACGGTGGACGCTGAGAGACTGCAAAAAAATGTCATCCAATGGGAAGAAGTCGGGAGGTCCCCACTCCAACAACTCATCCCACTAAGGGCGAGCCCAAAAAACAAATCTCGAAGGTATAACAAAGAGGCAATGCAACTAAGCATCAACCTGACAGAAAAACAAAGGAAACAACTTGAATCTGATGGTTTTTTATAAAAATATAACAAAGGAAATATATGCAAAACTAAGGGTCACAATACCCTTTCTCTCTCCTCTAGAAGGACAGATTGCAGCATGCGATTGGCCCAGATGGAGAAGGATTATGACATCAATACTAGCCAATTAGAGCATGACACGTGGCAGTCATTTTGGCATTTTCAGGCACCTAAAAGGCCCATTTTTTGGTGACACATGTCACCAATCATTGGTCGACATGTGGTACAGGTGACGTTAGAATGATATCATCCCGCCGAATGGAGCCTTGCGGGTTGTTAATAGTGCGCAGAAGGGATGCGTCGGACAAGAGGTGTCGGGATGATGAGGTGGCTGGCTCAACCCAGAGAGATTTTTTGTTGGCTCTTTCTACAGTGGGAGGACCCCATCCGAAAATCTCATCTTGTAGTATAGATCCTGACGTATTTTATTAACAGAGCATAGTGGAAGTGTCGGGTAGTGGGCGTTGGGACACGGAGTTTAGATGGAAAAGGCAGGCGCACCAATCAAAGAACAGGTGGCGGTCCCCACAGGACACGTCGAGACGATGGATAGATCTTGACGATTTATAAAGAGGGCACAGAAGTATGTGTTGGGATAAAAGGGACTACGGGCTAAGCCATTAAACTCGGTCATTTTTCGTAGAAATAGACCAAGGATGCAATTGCATAACAAGAGGCACAAGATAAAAGTGTCGGGCTTGGGAGCTCCAGCTTTAGTGCTAGGACCTGGCCTTTGGTCGTTTTGTGTAGAAACAAGACTAATGGCATGGAGCCACAAATGAAGAAAAAAAATCTTGTGTAGGGCATAAAGGGATTACCACCTAAATGCTTGGCTAAAAAGTTGCAGATACTCTCCAGGAATCTAAGTTCTTGCCCTTTGGTTATTTCACGTAGAAATGGAACCAATGGTGTGGATCCATTAACAAAGGTTTTTGGCTCCGAAGGACTTCAATAGGCTAAGTTCCTAAAATCCTAGGCCAATAGTCATGGATACCTAGTCTATGGAAGAAAACAGGAAAAGGGCTAGAGAAAAAGGGGCTTAGGCTCAAATTCGGCGCAACTATCAGTTTGGCAGTTAATTTAGCAGCTAAGCCAAAGTTAATTGTAGATGAAATTAGAAGAAGCACTAGTAAAGCCTGTTAAAAGGGAAGAATTGCTAAAATCGATATTTTAACTCAGAAATTGATCCCATAACTACAGATCAAAGACTGAGAAGTTAAGAGCATAGTCAGAGGACATAAATGAACAGGACAAAGGAAAAAATTAGAGATTCATGCAAAGATTTTAATAACAAGATAACTAAAGTCCAATTCAAAAAAATCAATGCACAAATATTTATAAGCAAAATTCGAGTAGCAGAATTATGTGTGGTGGTAGAGCAGAGTGTGTGGATTAGAGGTTGTTGGTGCAGCATGATGCATAACAGTGTGGGTATGCATCAAAGGTGAATCATATGTTGGAAACCTTTGAGAACTACTGAGAGGTGGGAGGGTGAATCAGTAGTGTGACTTCTTAACAATTTTTTCCAATTATTACTTTTACTGGATCACACATATCTGCACCAGCAACACATTATATTATCCATGCATATAAAACATATAAGCAGCTAAAACAAGATAAACATGAGAGCAACAATAATAAATACATCAAAAGCACATCCACACAAGAGACACAAAATTTCTAGTGGAAACCCTTCCAGGAGAAAAAAAAAAACCTTGTTGTTGTTGCTCTGCTCTGAATTTATATTAGTCAAGCAATTGGTCTTTTACATAGCTTGTTGACTCCCATCAGCATGGAGACTTGTCCTCATATACAAATTCCAATATTGATTGGATAGGAGACTCAATATTATTGATCATCTCGAAAGACTCTATTCTCTATCGATCCAAGGACTACCATCTGTTGAAAGCCACCATGATCAATCGATCCTTGCCCAAATACCATTGGACTATCCAACCACCATTGGATTGATAAACTTGTTCCTTTCGTTGAAGCTTCGATATCACTACTCCACCTCCATGAAGGCATTACTCCTCAACACTATGTGGACCTCCTTTCATGTATTTTCAAACTGGATCCCAAGATATTATGCTCAACAAGAAATCAACTCTACATACATTCTCTCAGCAACAAGATCCCATCATCAAATCAAAATAAAACAAATGCACAAAACATGTGCTCTCCAATAGTAAAAAAGTAGCCACAAACAAATCAGAATACAATCAGATCCTCACAACAATAGAATTTTGCATAGTACAAATAACATCATTAGACATTATGACTATGTGCCAAATGCATCAACAGCTCCTACAAAAAAAAACTATGAGAATCACCATCAAAAACTCTACTCAGCAGCATACAAAACTTCTCCAATCAAACTCTACTCCAACAACTTCAAATCTTATCTATTTTGCAGCATCCTTCAGATCTGCTCACTATTCAATCAACAATACTCATAGACTGAAGCATCTAGACTCTACTCAAGGTATGAAGCATAATTTCCTTCTCTGATACCTTCTCACTCTCAAACATACATCACAACTCACAATCCACCATCACATAGCTCCAAGATCAAGTATATAAAACATGTAGGGCGAAATTGAGCTTGATGCTAAGATCAACGTTGCACAAATTAGACCAAATAAATCCACTAAGGTCACTACTTGTGCACTAAATTCATTCACATCATGAGATGACCTTTTCAAGCCATTTTCAACCTTTTTCACTTTTTCTGGAAGCCTCTTGGAATTTCCAAGCTAATTTGCTTCCAAACAACGCAAGGAATGTGGAGAAAATCTTCTTAAATCCCTCAGTCACTCCCATAAAATTGTCTATGTGTGATTGGGCTTATAACCTCTCCCATAGGTTGTTGTGCCAGCGACTGGAACCCTCCAACCACTCCCATAGGCCTCTCTCCACGTGACTATGGCTAAGGAAAATGAAAATCATCAACCTTTCATATCGAGACCTCTATCATCAGTTAGATCCTCTTCTCCAGCATCTATAATAGCCTCCAGTCCTCTGACATGGCCTCTGACACAGCTACAAGTGGATCAAACATTCCTCCCAAGTTTCACTTCCAAGTTGACCTATAAGGGTCAACAAACAAGGTTGGCAAGTGTGCCAACAAGTCCTCCACTCTCCACCAAACATCACAACAAGCTGCAACACCTATGATAGATATGAAAACACCTTTGTAGCACCATCATCAAGCCATCACATCACTACAAAAATTCATCTTCATAAGCATAGACATGAATACCTAATGAATGCCTACTTGACAACTCAACTAGTGTGCCATGAACCATCACCATCACATGTGTATCTGCATGATCAACATGTAACAGCATCCTCTACCTATAGCAGCACCATCCACATATCTTGCAGCATCAACAGACCATCATGACATGTCTATCAATGCACATGCCAACTCCTCTAAGACCACCATGCTACCATCAAGCTCCATCAATGCCATCATCTGATCAACATCAATGCCAACACATGCCAACACAAACCAACATGAGTGACATCATATTGTTGACATCAATGCCAACCACTGGGACCACCAAGCCAAACACATATGCACATGACAAGTAGCACCATGAACTTGTTAACATCATTGACAACACAACAATGCCAACATAAAAGACCAATCTTGGTATCTGAAAGGTGTTTTTAAATATGCAAAGAAGTGCATTGGTGATTGGTGTTGGTGTTGTTGGTGCATGATTTGTTCAATAATAAAAAATTGTTGAAGGTGATATTATTGGTGTTTTGTATCAATAATAAGAGATTGTTGAAAGTGATTTTATCAGTAATCATAGATTGTAAAAGGTGTTGGTGATTACTGAATTCAATTATTTTGAAAGCAGAGAAGGCCTATTGATTTTAGTTTTAAAATCAATGAAAGATGGATCAACAGGGTTGGAAATTAGTAGCTTACAGATCAGGGATAGTATCTCCTTCTAGTGGGTGTTAGTAAATGAGCACGGAAAGAGTCCCTTTTAGCAGAGACTGATAAACGAGCTGGGGCAAGAATCACTTTCAAAAGAGACTAATAAACAAGTAGGGGAAACAACCCCTTTCAGTGGTAGCTGATAAATGAGTAGTAATGGAAATTTATTTCAATAGCAACGAATAAACCTACAAGTAGTAGCTTGTGGGGCAATGATGTAATCAAGTTGAAGCTTGTGATAAAAAGAAGATTGGTGTCATGTGTATATGTTGTTCATGTGCTTGATGTTTATGATGTTATGTTCTACATGATTGAGTTTTGTTGTTGATCCATGAGTAATTTTTAAAGTGATTAAAAAGTGTAATTTGTGAAGTATTGTATAATTTGGCCACACTATTGATTCACCCCCACCTCTCAGTAGTGTCCTAGTTTCCATTTTTTCTAACAAAAACATAAATTTTATAAACTTTGAAAGTAACACAAGACATACGTGGAAATCATTATAGGATAAAACCACAAAACTTATTTATCTTTATTAGAGGTATTCTAACATCTAAAATGGCCTCATAAGTAAAATAATAAAATAGGATATATGAATTTTTAAAAGAAAAGAAAGAAAACTAGATTTTTTATTGTATTTTCAACTTATCTCCTTGTAGGTTTACTCAAATTTCAATTTTGTACCCTTTTTGGATGTGGAATTAGATTTTTCATCCAATGAGTACCCACTATAAATACTTTTGAGTATATCCACACTAAGAAAAATTCAAAATACATGAAAAAACATTTTTTTTAATAGGAATGAGTATTTGGATTATATTGAAAATCCACCCCTGGAAGTGGAAAATACATCAATGATTACATTGCTTTTGCCTCACAAGGTTATAAAAAACTAAAAAATAGCCTCCTCCCAAAAAGAACAAGGGGGGAAGTTCCAAAACTAAATCTTTGAGTTGTTATCCCTACTACTTTATGGCAATAGGAGTAAATTCTAACAAATGTTTTGCACAATAAAATGCAAAAATAAAACATGTCTATAAATTCCTAGAATACATCCCGCTACTAGACCCATGGGAGGGCTCAGAGCCGAAGTTCTTTCTATTGCTATCTTTCTTTCTTCTTGTTACTAGTGGGGAAGAACACTACTTTGTAATCACTTCTAAATAGGAAGGGGAAGAGGAGGAGGGTGTGAACTTCTTATTGGTCACCTTATTAACTTCATTGTCTTTTGATGCAAAAGGAACCTTTGGAGAAAAAATTCCTGCCACAAAAAAATTATTTGAAGATTCATGATTTGGGCCTTCTTCATATTTCAAATCAAGAGGATCTAGCATCAGTTGATCTGCTTGGACCTCAAGATTCTCATCTTCTACCTCAGAGACATTCAAGACTTCAAAACCATTGTTAGAAATAGGCTAATGTAGAGATTTGTCCTTACATGCCCATTGCTTCTTATTTCCAGGATTCTTATGCTTCCTTTTCACTAGAGTGAATCCTTGCTTATTTTCTTCTTGCTCCTCTTTAGGAGGAGGCAATGGATTTGGAGAACTTTGATAGAATAAATATTTTGGATAATTTTTTGCAAAGTGTCCATACTCATGGCACATATTACACTTGAAGGGAACTTGCTCATATCCAATGCCTTGAGGTGAGACTAATCATCTAGATTTAGATGAATTTCCTCAAGGAGGCTTTTTGATAAATCCATTTCCAGACAAATTCTAGCAGACGAAATATTGTTCCCATGGGCCTTATCATTGGTGACAAATCAACCCAATTTATCTCCTATATCCTTAAAATTGTTGGGACCCTAGCAAATAAGAGGGAGATAAGGCAGTCTGATCCAAATAGGTGCAGAGGTTATTTCCATCGTGGGGTTGTATTTCATAGACCAATGAGTGAGAAACAAACCTCTATTACCCATGAAATAAGGACCCGATTTATATATTTGTTCTCTATCTTTCTGGTTTTGAAAAATAAATGTGCAATACCCATTTCCAAAGTAGCAAATTTCTGAGGGTCTATGATCTTCCCAATTGATAGAAACCAAATATTTAATGGATTCATAACTTGGTCGCATGCCAATAAACTTTCCCAATAACCCTTTTTCTTTCAACGTTGCCACATTCTTTTTCATTGGGATAGAAAACCCCAAATCCAAAGAAGGGATTGGATATGCCTTCTTCACAATTTTTTTTGAGGCACTCATGGTGTATGTATTGAAATACACAAAAAATATCACACCTACTTAAGGAAAGCTTCTTGTCTTAGCCTTGTAGTATAAATCCAACATAACACATATCACACTTTGAAGCGGTGAAACTCCCCCTAAAGCCGTAAGAAGCCGATGGGTTCATAAAATTGAAGGTTACAACAATGAATTTTAGGCACACATGCAAGCAATGTTCAAAAGGTTCGTTGGTGTCTGCAAATCTATTTCATCTCGTTGTTAAGCCTATGGAAAAAATGGTTTCAAGATGCAAACATAGGCACTATTCACAGGGTTCATCAGGGTCTACAGATTCAAGCCATCTTGTTGTTAAACCTAAGAATTAATGCCTATAAATGGAGGATTTGACAATAGCTAGGGAAACCCTAGCCACCAAGAGATGGATGTTGCATAGCTCCATGCCATATTTCTCTCACCAAAAAAAATTCATTACATGAAAAAAATGTTGAAACATGTTTTTCACGTATTTTGAATTTTTCTCAATGTGAATCTACTCAGACGTATGTAGAGTGGGTACTCATCACATGCAAAATCTAATTCCACATCTAATGAGTGTACACACTTTAAATTTGAGTATTAATACAAGGAGATAAGTAAAAATATGATTGTTAAAAAATTTGGTGTTTTTAATAATAAATTTGGTGTTCTTTTTCCCTTTTTTCCATTGTCCCCTTCAAACTGACTTGCCTTATCATCCCAGAGGAGTTTGGCCAAGCATGATATAACATTGGAAATTTATTAGAGAGGACTATCAACCATACCATCTATTGATTCATTTGAGCATCATAACAACAAAATATCAATAATCTTCAAGCCACTTTGTCATTATTAATGTGATCTATCAAAACATCGAACTTCCAAGACATCATTATACTTGACAATCTCTTTCCTTTGACATACCCTTTTACATCAATAACACTAGTTTTTGTCAATGACAACATTATTTCCAAAAATATCCCCTTTTTTTGTTGACGGCAACACCAATATATATTAATCGTCATTGATGGAAATAGACTAAACTTCCCCTGTTAAGTTGGTGCAAAGTTTTTATTTTTTCTTCCTCTGAACTGAACTCCCCTTATCAAGTTTCTAGTCCAAAATTTTCTTTATGCTTTCTCTTCTCAATGTATGTTTTCTCTCCCCCTTTGACATCAATGGAAAATGGACCTACCGAAGATGGTTTCTTTTCTAGAAATTGCTTAATGCTTCACAATTGTTCATGTTTCTTCCTAAGGACATGTTCCTCTTGTGAATGGGTTATCCCCCTATGAATAAAATATCTTCCTATGAAATACTCCTGTTATGGACATCCTCTTATATTGTTTAACTACTCTTTCTATTAAATTATTTCTATTATATTGCTATGTTCCCCTTGCAAAAATTAGAATGATTAATCTAATAGTTTCTCCCCCTAGGCATGGTCTCCATTCTTTATTCAATTCAATATTTATCCTACATATTCTAGCTTCTTCAAGTTTCATTCCAATCATCTATATTCTTGAAGAATCTTTTAACAATGGATTAGATCTGAGTGATCAAATATATCCTTGATTGCTTCTATTTCACTCTCCATGCCTCAATTTTTATTCTTGCTTCAGCAGAAAGACCTTCTCCCTTGAACTATCTCAAATTGATCATGCAATCATGGGCTATATGTGCTTCATTGTGGCATTTGTAACATTTTGTATTGGGATTTAATATTGGTGGGAATGGCCTACTACTATAACTTATGGTTTTATTTCTCATATATTTGTTCCTGGAAGTCTGATAATATCTTCTATATTTGATATAATCATTCATGGCATAGGTTCTGCAATCATTTTCTTTATGTCCAAATGTAGTGCATGAGAAACAATGACCAAAATATATATTTTGATACCTGGATGAATGAAGTTTTCTTGATGAAGCATTTTTTCTAAAATTGTTTCTTGGAAGAGATTCATCTCTTTGTTGATTTTTGAATTCTACTTCATTGTTTCTTATAAATCCCTTGAGAAGGTTTTCTTTCATAGTGGTCCTTATACCTACATTTTTGTTTCTCCCTTTGATTGAGTTAGTTGTAACTTACCAATCCATGATTCAGCTTGCTTGTGTGTCACCCAAGAAAATATCACTCTTAGGCTAGTCCTTTACTTGATTGGTGCCTTCAATTATATTTCTATCAAATCCTATGAAAGTGTTCTTAGGCGGTTCTCCATATGGTGTCTTTGAGGGTGCGTATTCTTTGGATGTATTGTAATCTCCTTGATAACTAAGACCTATCGATGAGGGGATATCTCTTAAGGCCGAGGATAGGATCTAATTACTCAGAACCTTTAAGTAGATTCAATTTGTATTGATCTAATCTGAAGACTTTTCTAATTCTCCTCTTAAAAGCACTATTTCTTCTTCAAAAATTTTACAAAGTTCTTCCATTTTGTTTAATTATTTTGACATAATATCATTCATACTCTTAGTTTATTCTAGTTTAATTTTAAGAGAGATGAAAGAATATGCATTAGGATCTCTCTCTTGCAGTTGTTTTTCTATTTGATCTACCATCCTTCTTAGATAGTTTAGTTCTTCCAATGCACTTATGAGTTCTCCTTCACAATCTATTTCTACTTCAACTTCTTCTTCAGCTATGAATAATATCTCTCCTCTTTCATCATCATACATGTTTCCATTGCTTTCATAATCACTATCTTTTTTGGAGTACAAGCTTTTGTTTTTGACATTTCATTTTTTTATAATTATTATATTTGGATTTCACTTCATCATCATTATAATTCATTTTTGCATAAGGAAATATAGAATAATAGTGTCATATTCTTCCACATTCAAAACATTTAAATGGAAGCTTACCT
Organism: Pinus tabuliformis; assembly: GCA_031772625.1. Taxonomy (NCBI): domain Eukaryota; kingdom Viridiplantae; phylum Streptophyta; class Pinopsida; order Pinales; family Pinaceae; genus Pinus; species Pinus tabuliformis. The sequence goes on along the minus strand of CM062816.1, from coordinate 1,191,172,797 downwards.
TTGAACTTTCTAGTTTCCTTCTTTAGCTTTCTAAAAATTTTGACTTTTTATTCATCTGATTCATACCTAGAGTCTTCTTTAGTCCCTTTTTTGCTTGTTTCCTTTGCTGCTTTGAATACAACTTGTCCTTTTTGTCCTTAGTTCGCATGCAATAAAAGTTCCATGAAGGACATCCATGCTTAGTTGTTTCATGTCAAATATCTCTTCAAGGCTTGATACTTTAGGATAGAACATTGAAGGAAGTGATCTCAATATGTTTTGAACAAAATCAGCATCCTTGACTTCTTCACTAAGTCCTACAATAGAGTTGACAATATTGTCTACTTGAAGAAAATATGAAGTAATATTTTCATCTTCTTCCATTTTAAAACTTTCAAATTGACCATTGTGTGTTTGTAGATTGGATTCTTTTACTTGTTTATCCCCTTCATAACAATTTTTGATCTTGTTCCATAGTTCTTTCGCTGACTTGCAATGCATCAATTCGACAAATTCGATATCTAATAAGCCACTTAAGATGGAATTTTTGGCTATTACATTGGATGTATAGAGAGATTTACTAGTTGCATTAGTGGGAGGAGTAGAAGGTACTTGGAAATAATTCACAACAACCTCCCATAAATCAGTACCCAAGGACATGATCTAGGTTTCTAATTTGAGTTTGTTCCATAGTTCTTTGGTTGACTTGCAATGCATCACTTTGACAAATTTAGTATATGATAAGCCACTTAAAATGAAATTTTTGGATATTTCATTAGATGTATAGATAGATTTACGATTTGCATTAGTGGGAGGAGTAGCAAGTACTTGGAAATCATTCACAACAGTCGGTCATACATCAATACCCACAAACATGATGTAGGTTTCTATTCTTATCTTCGAAAAAACATAGTTTTATTCATCAAACTAAGGAGGCTTGGGTGAAGACATGATATTTTCCATCTTCATTGTGATCAAACTAACAATGATTAACTATTCCTAAAGGAACCTTCTCTAATACCAATTGTTAGAATAATGATCACACTAGGGAGGGTGAATTAGTATAGCATCCAATTATATTAAGTTTTACAATTTTACAATTTGATCATAACTGAAAACATGATAGAGCATCAATAAACATTAATATCACATCAACACATGAAAACACAATATGTACATGGAAACCCTTAGGGGAACACAAATATGTTTATCTACTTCAATATTTGATTACATCAGTTTGCAGGCACCAACCTGTTGAAGGCACCAACCTACTGGAGGAATCAACCCCTAAATTATATTTGCAGGAACTAGATTATTATAGGCTACAACTTGATTGAGGCACCAAGCTCAAAAATATGCAAGCATCGACTTGTATTAGGATTCAACCTTATTAAGGTACTAACCTTGATGAAGTCACCCACCTCCTTCTTTCCACATTATTTCAAACTAGATCCATGAGCTCAACATAATAAACATCTCTTCCAAATATTATCACATCAACACGGTTTCAACCAATAGCTCATTCTTCATTTCTTGTATCAACATTAAACCTACTCATATGGCCCAAAACATTTTGAAAATAATGAAATAAATATAGCTTCTTGTCCTTAAAAACATTTCTTCATGATTTTTCATGTCCCCTATATAGATCACAAGAAAATACAATCCATTTCCCCCCTTTTCAAAAATCAAATTGTCCTCAAATTAACCCACAAAACATTATAAATTTCGTCGTTCTACAAATTTCACCTTTTTGGTTTGTTGTCTACAAAATGCACCTTTCTGGCGCACATTCTACAAACTACACTTTTGTGTTCTGTTAAAAATTTCGATAGAATTCACTCCTTGGAGGGAGGGGGGAGGGGGGGTGGAGGGAATAAGTTTTTCAGTAACCCAACCAAACTCAAACTACAGACCTCCCATCGAGCTACAAGGCATAATACCAACTCAACTACAATGTAAGTTGTTCATGGAAATCAACAAACACATATCCATATTGTGCCCAAAACTGTAATGGAATCAAAAGGGTGTGCATTGGGGATAAACAAAGAACCAAACCCACACACAATATAAATGTCTTATACTTAAACTCATGATATACCAATATGCCTTCGGGCTAAATCACCGAGCCAAAATATATGTTGCAAACCAAATTTGAACCATGAACCAAATCAATACACCATCGATCTTAGCTACATACCAACCAATACACCTTCGAGTTGAACTGTGATTCAAATTAGTACAACGTCGATTAGATATCGACTAACCAATATGCCTTCGGGTTGAACGAAGAACTACCAAATCAATACATTGTCGATCTACGCTACAAACTAATCAATGTGCCTTCAGATTGAACCACGCACCACTAAATCAATATGTTGTTGAGCTAAACTACAAACCAACTAATGCATCTTCAGGTTGAACCATAAACCACCAAATCAATCAAGTTATGGTAAAAACCAATATGCCTTTGGTCTAAACCAAATCAAAACACCATCAAGCTATACTACAAATCAACCAATGCACCTTTGGGCTAAACCAAATAATTATACCATCGAGTTATGCTACTGATCAACCAAATTGGGATGAACCCTCAAATTAATATCCCATCGAAATTGGTTACATACCAACCATTGAACCTTTGAGTTGAGCCATCAAATTAATATTCCATCAAACTTGGTTACGAACAAACCATTATGCCTTCAGGATGAGCCATCAAATTAATATGCCATTGAACTTGGTTACAGAACAACCATTGTGCCTTCAGGCTCAACCATCAAATTAATATTCCATCAAACTTGGTTATAGAACAACCATTTCACCTTTGCGTTGAGCCATAAAATTAATGTGCCATCAAACTTGGTTACATACCAACCATTTCTCCTTCGTGCTGAGTCATAATCGCCAGACACCTAATATGCCTTCATTCCAAATCAATATGCCAAACCAACCAATATGCCTTCAGGCCAAATCAATGCACTAAACCAACCAATATGCCTTCATGCCAAATCAATACATCATACCAACTAATATCCCTTTGGGTTAAATCAATATGCTAGAACAACCAATATGACTTCATGTTAAATCAATACGCCCTACTAACCAATATGCCTACGTGTCAAATCAATATGCCAGGCCAACCAATATGTCTTTGGCCTGTTCACAAAGCTATGTATCTCATAATATGGTTGATGCTTTCTTGCTCTCCTTTGCACCTCACAACACACTTATTTATATGTGTAAGTGTCCCCCGATCACATTGGAGCCCATGTTATTTCAAGTCCGAGGATGACATATAGAACCTCATGTGACTACACTATGTGGCCTGGTCGAAGGGGTCCATTGTCAAGCCTATGTTGACATCACCATGATGTCACCAATGCCATATGGCACTCTCTTACTGGTGCCATGTGTCAGCCAGATTTGGTATTAGTGGAAAACCAAAATTTCCAATTCAACATGCCACATGGCACCTTTTCGTGCAGCTACATAATTACTGTATTCCCATGTCATATTCGTCCACATCATCACCTTGAGTCAATCTCGTTCTACCATGTGTCATGATGCTGCCACTTGGGAAATCCTGTCCTGCCACATGTGCATCCACGTCAAAGTGCCACGTCACCAATTACTTGCATTGAGGGGGTCCACTTGGCATCCATATACACTTTCCATGTGTCTTGTTTTGATTGGTCCATTGTTGTGGAGATCAGATGACGTGGGGGGCACGACCTCCACTAAACATTTCCCAAGTTAGCACTTCATCCACCATTCATGAAATTCATGACGACCAGATATGTCTTTAAATGCACAAAATTTAACCCTATTAGCCAATGCACAAGTTCATGCGCCATCTGTCGTTGATTTCTCACAAAGACATGGATTTGATCTGAAGATGCACAAATGTTAACAATTTGGTTTTTTTAATAATAAATTTGATGTTTTTGCCCTTTTTTCCATTGTCACCTTCAAACTCACTTATCTTTTTATCCTGGATGACTTTGACCAATTGTGATATACCATTCGAAAGGTCTACAGAGAAATTTCCAACCATACCATCTATAGATTCATTTGAACATCATAATTTCAACAAAAACTCAATAATATTCAAGCCACTTTGCCATTATTGATGTGACCTACCAAAGCATCGAACTTCCAATACATCACTATACTCAACAGTCTCTTTCCTTTGACATACTATGACATAAATGACAAGGGTTGTCATCAATGACAACACTATATCCAACAAAAGGTTGGTTGTTTCCTAGTTCAATGAACAATGACAACAAATATTGTTTGTATTAAGAGTTTTTTGGATTCAAATTGCGTTCAAGTTTCAAAAACATTCAACAGTTCAAGTGGACACTCCACCCTTCATTAAGGACAACATCGACTTTGACTATCTTAGACGAGGGCTAACCAAGAATAAATAGGAGATGTGAAAGGATGTAACCTTTAGGAAAGACCAAAAATTAAGGTTAAATATAAGGACAAAATATTATATGAATGGAAATGAACATTGTAATAATTAATAAGGTATATAAATCATAAAATATAATATAATATCACATTATAAGAAACAAAAGAGAAATAGATAATAAAAAAATTAATGATAAATGTGAACTATTAACAAAAGTTAAGGAAATGTAGTAAGAATGGGGGACAAGAAGAAACAAAATAAAAAGGGGTAAAATAAGAGATACAAGGTGCAAACGAGAGAACCTGTTAAAAGTTTTTCCGAGGAGAGAACCCTTTATATCTCTTATTTTACCCGCCTTTTTCTTATCCCCCCTCCTCCCCTCCTCCACTTTTATTTTGTTTCTTCTCATCCCCACTTGTTACTCCATTTCCTTAGCTTCTGTAATAATTCTCATTTATCATCAATTCCCTTATTTCATTAATTTTTTATGTATTTTTATTTTCCTTCTTATTATTTTTAATTATATTATATTTTTGTGAATTAATATCCCTTAATCACTATTACAATGTTCATTTCCATTTACTTAATATTGTTTCCTCATCTTTAACCTTAATTTTTGGTCTTTCATAATATTCACATCTCCTATTTATTCTTGGATAGGTGTCATTTAATATCATCAAAGCTTATGTTTCCCCTAGTGATGGGTGGAGTGTCCACCCAAAATATTGGACATTTCTAAAACTTGAACATAGTTTAGTTCCAAAAACCTCTTATTACAATATGTTTGACTATGGAAATCTACATTCTCTTCAATCTTGTTTCGTGATGTTCAAGTCTCTAATTTGTTCTTTATTTATACTAGTTCTATGATATTCATACATCCTAGCACTGTAAAAGGTAATATTAGTTAATAAGCCTTGTACATTGTAAATGGATGATACAATTGAATTTAGGGAACTTGTAAGAAAAAAGTGTGAGCGCTCTCAGATGGTGTTTTGGATATGTTATATGAGTTCCCTCAAAGTAGCCAAGGATGCACCAATTTCAGCATTGGTATTTTTTGTTCTTGGTTAGGTTTTGGTTGTTATAAGTTGTAGTTTGGTGATGGCAGGATTGGATTCTCACTAGGCTCCACGGTAACCAAGTATCTTACAATTCAATATGTTGCCTGTATTTAAGGTATCATTTAGTTTTTTATTTTCAATTTTAGACCAATTTTCAAAAAAAAAAATTGCATTGGAATGCTTACCTAGAATCCAAATAATGTCTAATTCATTGACTTGGCACTCAATGTATACCAAGGATGAAAAAATTGGCTCAACAACAACTAAAAATGCATCGCACGATCCCATATAGTAAAACAAATAGGCCATATGTGCATAAAAATGCATCTCATCAGGAATGCATCTATATTCCTAAGAATGCATGTGTATTCCTAAGAACGTGTACACACATTTGATCCATGCCAATTTGGTGCCCTAGCTAGCATCCTAGTTGGTATTTCAAGGCTTATCAAGCCTTAATGTCGAAGAACATGTGGGCTCTCCTAGGAACACACATGTGTTCCTATTGGTGTGTGTGTGTTTTATGCCCCCATTTCCACTTTGGGGGTCATCATTAGCATTTAAGCACCTACAACTTATATTTTTGGTTATGATTCTTTTGTTCATGTTCCAAAAGAAAATAATACAAAGCTGGAAAATAAGGAAGTCAAGCGTATTTTCATCATTATAAGGATGGAATGAAAGGATATAAGTTGTAGTATATGGTGACAAGGAAAATAGTTTATAGTCAAGATGTGGTCCTTAGGAATTTAGGTGTACTTTAGGACTAAAGAGGCTCCAAAGGAGGAGGGAAAAAAATTGGTGTTTGACTTAAAGAACAAGGAAAGTGATTCAGATGAGTCAATTGAATTGGATGAAGAGATGGAACTATACACTTTGATCTTGAGGAGGTCTAGTTGAGCAAGGAATAATTTAGCATAAAATGTATAATCCAATGGACTTATGGTATGTTTTGTTGTTATATTCTATTGATGACAAATGCAGGACGATCAGGGAGGCAGTGAAATTAAAATATGTTAAACTATATTCCAAAGACATGGTCAAAGAAATGAAATATTTGCACAAAAAATTGGATATGGGACGTGGTTGAATTACATGATGGGGGGAATCCCATTGGCTACAAATAGGTGTTTGAGAAAAATTGAAAGAAATAGGTCATGTTGAGAAGTAAAAAGCTTGACAGGTGGCAAAAGGTTCTTCCCAAGTTTAGGGAGTTGATTTTAGTGAGATATTTTTCCCTATTGCAAATCAAATTCCATTAGAGTACTAATGTCTCTAACTACAACATTTGATCTCGAGATAGATAAAATGCACGTAAAGACAACAATTCTAAATGGTGGCTTGGAGGTATAAATCTATATGAAATAGCATGAAGGATTTGCAGTAAATGGAAAGGACATGTTAGTTTATAAGCTAAGGAAGTCATTTTATGATCTAAAGCAATCATCTAGAATGTGGCACCAAAAATTTGACATGTACATCCAAGGATTTGGATTTATGAGAAGCCCAACTAATCACTATGTATAACTCAAGTCAAAAGGTAAGTGTTTCATATATATAGTGTTGTATTTCAATGACATGTTGTTGGTCGAAATGGCATGGGTGAAATTAAGGAGGTGAAGACGAAATTTCCTCAAAATTAGACATGAAGGATCTTGGTGTTACACATTTCATTATTAGAATAGATATCAAGAGATACCATATAGTTAGTAAACTCTAGGTGAATTAGAGGAAGTACGTTAAGATAGTTTTGAAGTGTTTCAACATGTAGGATTGCAAGCTAATGAAGGTACCAATCATATTTTGGTAAGGATATCCATTGAAAAGTGCCCAAAGACATAGGAGGATATGGAGGGCATGGTCCTTGTTTCATACGCTAGTGTCATAGGTAGTCTAGTGTATGCAATTATCTACACTCAACCAAATATTGCTCATGCAATGGGAGAATTGAGTGGGTACACGAAAACACATAGAAAATGTCATTGGAGCACTACCAAAATAGTGTTTAGGTATTTGTGTGGCACAAGTAATCATGCAATCTGCTACCATGTAAATCCTAGAGATGACAGTGAAGCAACTATACATGGATTTTTTGATGCCAAGCAGGTTGGCAATCTGGACAAAAGGTCAACTAGAAGATATGTATTCAAGTTATTCAATGGAGATGTTAGCTAAATAAGTAAGATGCAACTAGTAATGGAACTATCGATGTTGGAATCTAAATACATGGTAGCCACTCATGAAAGTAAGGAATTATTCTAGTTGTGGTAGTTCTATTCAAAGATTGAATTTGCATAATAAGCAGTATGGATAGGTTGTGACAGCCAAAGTGCAATATTCTTAAAAATAACCCAACTTACCATTCAAGGACAAAGAACATTGATATAAAATACCATTTAAGTAGATATACAACAAAAAACGAGAATGTGTTGCTAACAAAATTAGACACGATAAAGAATGTTGTAAACTTTATGACAAAACCAATGGGTGTAGTGAATTTATCTAGATGAAAAGAGGTAGTGGAAATTAGTGCCCTATTTCATTGAAGCATAACATTGAATGAACCTTCAAATAATACAACAAGTGGAGAATTTTGAGGTGTTATATTATTTGTAGTGGAAACTTATTCGAATAGAGTTTAATCAGTCGATTGGCTATTTGGGTGGATAGACTAGGAATGAGCCTCAATGGTATACTTGGGGAGAATTGATTAGTTAAAGAATAGACTGAATGGTTTATTTGAATCAATGTGTCAACATTCAAGTTGAGAACGAGTTGACGGTAAAGTTGGAAACAAGTCGACAGTCGAGTCGAGCATAGAAATGTAATGGAAGTTAATGAGCATTCAAATTCAACATGAATACGAGTAGCTAATGGAATCCAATAGCAAATTATAGAAATTGAGAGTAATTGCAATTGAATATGAGCATAGTCGAACAAAATTGGTGGTCAACCAGTGGTAGAAGTGAAATAACTATAGTCAAACTATTCTAGAAATGGTTAGAAATCCCAATATTCCTCAAATATTGTTCAATATGATTCAACCATCCATAACTAACTCGGGGGCTAAAAAGTACGGTTTTTAATGCCTATAAATATAGTGTTATGCAATGCTAATGAAGTACAATAAAAAAACTCACAATTGTTAAATATAGGGTTATGTATGAACACATTGGTCTTAGGTGTAGACGAAGGTCGGTGATTATTCTAATTTTGCTAAACATTCAGTCAAGAATATAAGAGTGGTGAAGCTCAAAGGTTGGTTAGTTTTATTGGTTAAGGGTTTCCATGTAAAATCTCTATGTACTATGTGAATATTTATGGTGTACCATTGTTTATTTTATATTCTTTAAGTTCTCTCATGTGCATATAAAGGTTTATGTTAATTGAGCTTTTAGACTAATGTATATGTCTAGTCAAATTTGTAATAGGTTGTAAAGTGTTCAAGATTTTTAAATATCACTTGGTACTTCCATAATTTGGTATCATAACTATAAATTTAGTGCATACCATCCAGCAATATTGTTATAGGGTTTATCCTTAGAATAACTCAATCAACTAGGTTCAGTTATGTTAGTTTTCTATCTAATATAATCCATGAGCATTTGATTCATTTCGAAGATTGGAAATGCTCCAAATATTAATCAGATTTAGTATATATCTTAATGTATCATCAACCATCCTACTTTCAGTGTTCAATATTTAAGAAGGTTGATAAGTGAGAAAGGTTACTTTTGGTTTTCGAATGAACATAGGTTGTAAGAGATTGTGACAAACAAAATGGCTTCAAAATATTTTTGATGACTTTATGGCCGTAGTTTATAGAATTATTATTTATGAGTCTCCTCCTAGATTATTTCTTGAATGCAAAAGACTCTTGCACATTAATTCAAAATTGAAATATGGGGATTGGCACATTTCTAAAGATCACATAGTTCTAAGGATTTATGGATCTAAGTTGAAGCCTACAAGCCTCAAGTTTTCCTAAATCCTATGATTTTTGTCTTAGATTACATTAAAAAAATATTAAATTCATACCATATTAATTTTGTTTCAAAGAAGAAAAAAAAAGTATTTCATACAAACAACTAGAGTTCTATCTTTCATAGTTAAACTAGAACATATTTTGTTATTACTAAAAACATGATGAATTATTTTAATTTTGAAGAAGATACTCTTGAAATATGATCCATATCATGTGATCACTATCATAAAGCTTTGCAGTTGGTTCTATACCATATATCCATCATTTAGAAATAGGAAAGGAAAGACTAGAAAACAAGGAATCTTGGGCAAAAGAGCACAAAACATTGCAAGAGAAACATCAAACATTATCCAAGGATAAGAGTATAAAATAAGATATGCCATAAAAGGTTTTGCATCCACTTCAATTATTGTAATTGATTATCATCCTAGAAGTGTAATGGTTGTTATAACCAAGACTCCATAAAAGGAATATTTTCAAAGAAAAATGTCGAATGATCATATGGAAGAAGATACACTAGAACCTCAAGCTAAGAAGAAAAGAGTTGATTCAAGATTATTATCTTCCATAAATTAAGAAAAAACACCTTACAAATGGAAATTTTGCAGCCAAGGGTTGATAAACGAGAAGACTCATAAATATGAGACTATTAAGGTATTGTTGATCTAGAAAAGATGCCACTTGAAGAAATTGAATGCACAAATAAACAAGTAACATAGCGGCAGGAGATTTGATTCAAGTAATTGTTAGTTTCAAAAGGCTAAGAATGCAAATTAACAAATTATAAAATCAACTAAAGATTGAAAGAGTTACAAACAAGGCTTGCCTAATAACAATCATTGATTTGGACTTAAGGAACAGTTCCAGAAGATGAAACTAGTGTTCATCCTATATGTTAAAACAAAAGGACAAATTGAATCTACCTATTATCAAGGGTACCCAAACAAAATAGATAATAGAATTAGAAAAGGAAAAATATCAATTGAAGAATTAGAGAAGGTAGTTGCATTATCAACAAATCTAATTCAAAAGGCAACCATTCTAGATCTTGAGGTGATCTTAACAGAATTAGAGAAAGAGAAAATTACAAAAGTTTCAAAACAATTGTCCAAAATTTAAGAGGAATTGCAAAAGGTTAAAACTGAGGTTTTAAATGGAAATCTACAAACATTGTAGATTTACAAGCTTAATTTGATAAAAGAAATTCTTTAATTGATATCTATCTTGCTAATATTGTTAAGAAAAACAAAATCATAGCTAAGGCCAAGCAACACATCGCACAATTTAAAGAAACACAAAAGAAGTTTGACACTAAAATTTATACAAGAAAATACTTGAGTGGAAAGAAGCATTTTATTTGGGATGGGTTAAAGTAATCATGCATAGACTCATATGCCATTTCAATATACTACAAGATGCAAGAATTTGGAAATAAATATCAAACTTCAAGTTAAAAAGGCATGGGAATGTTTAGGAGATAAAATACAAATTGCCAATGAGGTTATAAAATTCCTGAATAATAGAAGCAAGAGAGATTTTAAAATCCTATGGATCAAAGATAAATCTTCATTTGTTATGCAAACAAGTGCAGTTAATGTAAAACAAAGTTTGATAGCAACAGATCAAGATAAATGCAGAGCGGTGAAGCAAGTTGGAGAAGAATTCAAAAGAATATTCATTGGAGCTTAGACTCCCTCCTCCATGGAACAATGCCATATGGTTTTTGGATATTGAAAATAATGAAAAAAAATGAAGTTAATGTAAAACAAAGTTTGATAGCAATAAATCAAGATAAATGCAGAGCAGCTATGCAAGTTGGAGAAGAATTCAAAGAATATTCATTGGAGCTTGTACTCCCTCCTCCATGGAACAATGCCATATGGTTTTTAGATATTGAAAATAAAGAAAGAAAAAAATGAAGTCAATGTAAAACAAAGTTTGATAGCAATAGATCAAGATAAATGCAGAGCAATGATGCAGTTAAAGAAAAATTCAAAAGAATATTCATTAGAGCTTAGATTCCCTCCTCCATGGAACAATGTATATGGTTTTTCGATAATGAAAATAATAAAAAAAGAAATGAGAGTGAACAATCTAATCAAGAACAATTTAGTGATGTAAGTGGTCATATTAGAAGATTATACAACATCAGTGGAACCTAAACCAACACATATCTACACATTCCCATAATCAAATGAAGAAAAAGAATCCATAAGCGAAAGCATATGCTTATCAATTCTTCAATGGTATCACAAGAAACATGGGCTTCCAATCTCACCCTCGTGTCTAAAAATAGAAATTTTTATGCAACAAAAAAATGGTTGGAAGTTAAAGGATAAAAGCAAAAGGAGTGGTCTTTATTTGGGATCGTTTCCAGACTAAGGAATGAACCTGCTTCACACAGTCTACTTGGTCATTTGAAGTTTCAAAAGTTGTTGTGTCGAGTAATGTTTTTATTGTCACAGAGAATTCATCCCCTATTTGGCTAGCTCATTGTAATAGTTATTTTGTTTTGTGTGGAGAACTTCAAGCCTTGAAGTCAAATATTTTCTGGGAATTACTCTCCAGAAAACATGTTTCCAAGTTTCGAATACAACAACGAGTAGTTTTATTTGTTCACTTGAGAACTCGTATCATTATAACTGTTGGTTTTGTATATTGGAGTTTATAATTCCTTTATTTCGTCTTCATGGTTACAGTATTCACTACTTGAATATGTTGAAACTAAGGAAGAATCAAGGATTTTTTGTGTGAGAATATCTTGTTTTAGTTGTTTGGAAGAACCAATTCCATCTTCTTCTTTTTATATCACACTTCTAAATTAAAATATGCGGTGAGGAAATATCTTTTGGAAATGTTATTTTAAATTATTTTAATTTTGTATTTTTTTATTATCAACGGGCTAAAGAAGAATATGTTGCCCTTTTTGGAAATCATTGCAGTTATGGATTAAACAATGACTTAATTGCTTTCAATTAATTGTTTCCAGTTTTATTTGAAATCAATCAAGCTCTTCAATTTATTTGAAGATCAAATTAACATCAAATTTTTGCACTCAAAACAATGCTATTAATTTAGGAGAAATGTAACTTTCAAATGAAAATTCTATCTTAAAAAAAAATTATTTTTTGCCCCAAAAAAAATATAAAAAAAACATGTTAAAATTGAAAAGTGGTAATTTGTGCACTCAAAACAATGTTATTAACTTATGAGAAATGTGATTTAAAATGAAAATTCTATTTTTAAAAATATCTTATTTTTTGCGCAAAAAATATGAAAAAAATCTTCAAATTGAAAAGTGGTGGTGTGTTACATTATTTTTTTAAAGTTAAAATTCCAACATTTTTTAGTCATGGCATTAAAAACTAAAGTCTTGAGATGGAAAACTTTAAAATTCCAACAATTTTCAACCATGGCATTATTGCTCTTTTGAAATCATGAAAAGTATTGCTAATTAGTATACACAAAATCACGAAAAAACGATCTTAAAAAAATAACATATAGCAAAACAAATTAATTTTTAATTAAAAACATGTTAAAAAATAAATAAATAAAATCCCCAAAAAATGATTACCAACCAAAAATTAAAGCAATTATAAAAATAAAAATAAATAAATAAATAAATAAAAAATAAAAATAAAAAGGATATATATAGATATATGTATATAATAAAAATAAATAAATATATAGAGAGAGAGAGTAGTCCCATAGTGAAAGGATGGCTTAATGTTTTTCTCACTTTCTATGAGATCTAGGGTTTCATAGTTTGAAGTAAGAATAAATATATAGTCTCATACTGAATGGATGACTCTAATGTATCCTCACTTTCCAAGGGATCTAGGGTTTTGCAACCGCATCGATAGGGGAAGCTGCTCCTCCCTCAAACCTCAATCGTTACTCTCCTGCGCATTGAATTCCCTTCAGAACGACATGGGTTTTGTTTTCTTCCACGTCAAATTTGAATGAATGAAAAATTGGTATATTTTTTAGAGGACCCCTTGAGGGGGTCCAGATTTGGGCCTCCCTAATTCACGTCACATCTTATCAAATCATTGTAGAGCAATCATCAAACAAGATGGAAGCTCTATGGATCTCCATTCTAACAATAATTGATCCATCACTTCAGGACTTATACCAAGTCATGCAGGTGGCAGATGATAGTGAATCATTATCCACTCCCTCTTTCAAGGAGGGTGTTATCACTTAAGAAATGATTTCTAAATTCTGAGCATCAGTTTTATTCCAAAGGATTGGTGTTAGTCTTGGTCTAGTCTTTCCATGGTTGCTTTAGTGTCTAAGATCGAGAAGAGAGACTTGTTGGTATGGTCAAATAGGGTCAACACTCCGTTCTTGCCCATCACTGGTCCCACATCACACATAATTTCCATGTGTCAAACTTGTGTCAAGGTTTTCATGCACTACGAAACTGCCTAGGAGTTTTCGTAGCGCAAAACCCAGAATTTGCACTGAACTAAGAGTTTTTCTAGCGCACTACGAAACCCCTGAAAAACCCTGTTTCAGCATAAAAGACTCTATTTTCTGCTTTTACTAGTCAACTTCCAGAAGAGTTTCTGGGCAGCTGAGAACTCAATTTTGAAAACTGAAAGAGGCTTTTCTTCCTAACATACTGAACTACAAAAATCTCTTTCCATTTCTTCAAATTCATTCCGAGGTGGGAGGAATTTATGGTTAAACTTGCGCTATGAAACTGTTGAAAGTCAAGTTGTCTTCTCGTTTTAGCAGTCTTTTTCAAGATCCGTTTCTGGTCATAGGAAAAGGTATTTTGGAATTTTGAAGGAGGTTTCTCTTCATAAACTCTCCAGCTACAATAACCTATCTCACTTTCTTCCTAAGTGTTTTTAGTTGAGAGATACTAAGCTTTCTTTGAAACCCTAATTTCAGAGAACGGATTTTTCCTGTTTTACACATGTTTTTCAAGGACAGATTCTGGACAGCTGGAGAAGTTTTTTAAAACACCAAGAGAGGTTTTTGTTCTAGACAGCATGGACTACAAAAACATCCTTCAGTTTCATAAAATATGTCATGGATGAGAAGATAAAGGCTCTGTCTCACAGGCCAATTTTCAAGGATCCTAAACTTAAAAACAGGGAAACATGTTCCCTAATTTCTAGGGTTTATCATCAGCAGTAAGGTGACAACGTGGAAGGCTTCATCAAATTCGACTTCATGAGGTTTCAGATATCAAATAATTCATTCAATGTTTAGTTAAGGTAGTTTAGTCATAACAAGGAGTTGTACACCTAATTGTATTAGGACTCTAGGGCTGCTAGTTAGCTGTCATTTGTATTTAATAGTTTGTTTTATGGTTAGAATAGGTGTCACTCATAGCAAATTCGAATTCTCTTGATGAGGGATGAGGGAATCCATATTGTAAATTCTATATATGAAGCAAGAGGTTGAATTCGCCAGGGGTTGGAGACTTTTTGGCTCAGTTGTTGCTCTATGTGCAGATTGTGTATATTTTTAACCTAATGCAGAATTTCTACTTAGACAACTCAAGATTCATAAAGAGTTCTTGTATGTTCTTGTTTTGATGGCATCTTCCAATACTTACATTGCAGTGGTGTTTACTTATGATACTTAGAATTCATCAATGATGCTTTGACTTCCTTCATAGATAAGCGAACTGTGTTTCATTGTTTTATATTTGCATTTCTGCACTTGAACTCTATAATGCCTTGACTTCCATACTAGGTAGAATGTTTTGGCTTCACTACTCAGGATTCAAAGAGATTTTTTAATGTCCTATTGTCTCATGGCTTTCCTCTTTCACTTACTTGCAATGGTATGAATACATGTTACTTAGAACTCATCAATGATGCTCTAACTTCCTTCATGTATTTATAAACTATGTTTCCTTGCATTGTATCTTTGTTTTGTTGATGTATAAAAACTCTCTATGCCCTGACTTCATGTTAAGTTGATCTTGCTGTGGTACTGAAACATACTTTGACTCCATAGCCCAATGGTAGCCAGCCTTCATCTTTCAACCTATAAACATATACAATCACAAACCATAGAGTTAGCCATCTATCCATATCTTTAATCAAAATCATTAACCCTTTGAGAGAGCCCTCTCAGGCTGAGGAGGCTAAGCCTCAGCTAAAAGATTGGTTTGAAATAGTTACACTGAGATAGTCTGATCAGTAGCCTATCAGGGTCCTATTTTGGTGATAACATTTTGGTGTGTCTGCTGGGAGCTGAAGTCTATTCATTCCCGAAATTAAGAAGCTGAACTTCTGAAGGTAGCAGGATCTTAGACATCTTTTTGAGGCTGCAAATCTACCTTGGCGACTCCACACATCAAATAACAAATTGGAAGGTGACTCCAGAGTCCACTGCTAGAAGATTAGTAGCCTGATGAAGTTTCAAGATGAGTTCCATTGCAAGAATGAATGCCAGGTATGCCCCTATGAATCG
Organism: Pinus tabuliformis; assembly: GCA_031772625.1. Lineage (NCBI taxonomy): Eukaryota > Viridiplantae > Streptophyta > Pinopsida > Pinales > Pinaceae > Pinus > Pinus tabuliformis. The sequence continues at coordinate 1,191,156,908 of CM062816.1, read as the reverse complement.
GTCTCATATCCCTCGTTCTCCAAATCCTATGCCAAAGGTTGATTGGTTAGATGATCTTCCAATATTCAAAGATGAAAAGAAGGACAATGCTGCTCTTCATTTGGTTAGGTTCCATATGCATGTACGCAGTCTTAAGGTTCATTTCCCTGAAGATTGTCTCATGAAGATGTTTATGACCACTTTAGAAGGAAAAGCATGGTCTTCGTATAAAAGCTTGGAAAATGGTTCATATTCTCTTGCTGATTTCCATGATGTATTCTATGACATGTATAAAGAGCGTCATCCCTCCTTATTGCTGGTCAAAGATTGTTGTAAACATTCTACGAGTTTTATTCAATATTTGGAGGATTGTTATGATGATGATGAATTCATGGATGAAGAAATTTTAGAAGCTCTTCATAACAATACATTTCAACACCAAGAAGAAAGGATAACATCCCATGAAATGCAGCATGAAAATCAGCAGGGGTTTACTTATGAAAATCATATTACCAGGGAAAATTTTAAGAACCCCCCCCCAAATTTATAAATATAATAATTGGGCGAATCTCCATGGTATATAGGAAAAATGGAAGGCGATTTCATCAATAATATAATATGTATATATAATTTTCTGGCGAATCTCTCACCAGGCATGGCGAATATTTTACTCAATTATAAAATCTTGTAAGAACTTGGCAAGTCTTTCACTAAATAATAAAACTTTGTAAAGTCCTAGTGAATTTTAGCATTGTGAACTCTTAGAGAATTTTTTGAAGAAGTATAAAACCATATATGATAAGAGCCACATGGTGGCAATATCACTATCTTTTTTCACATTTCCACGACATGGAACTTGTCTATAAAATTATAAAAAAACCAACCAAGAACAGGAACAACTCAAATGCTTTGTGAGAGCTAGTCTAGAAAAAAGCAACAAATAACATGTCGGCAGAATTGTTCATCGGTGAGCTACTATTTCGTGGGCAATCTGTAAAGGAGCAGTTGGATATCATATTTCCAAATCCGAGAAAGCCTTTCCCATCCCTCACAAGATTTGTTAAAAATGTTGGGTGTCTAGAAGGTGTGGATTTGCTGAAACAAATGTTACAAGTGGATGGAAACAAAAGAATAATAGCTAATGAAGCTTTGCAACATCCATACTTTCAGTCCTACAGGACTATAAACAGCTGCCATAAAGATTAAAAATGGAAATCAGCTACAAATCTCTTGATGACAACACTATCAAGATAGAGGTCGATGCTCTCTTAAAGACAGAGCTGCTGGAAATGGAAGCAGGTGCTATGAAGCTGACACTAGTAAAAGATGGGACAGCACAGCTTCCCATAGTGCATCCCACTCTGGGACAATCAGTTTTTTGATGTTTTGCAGATTGGGTTACAGTCTTGCAACTTGTTTTGGATTTGTCACCAACCTGATGTTTTGCTTCTAATTTATTTTCATCTGGTGATAAACAAAGTGTCAATCTTTTCTCAGGATAAAATAGTATTCTTTACAGATATATTAACTTGGCTGAAAAGTCCAGGACAATATGAACAGGACAGCTTCCAGGTTTTTTTGAAGATTTCTCCTATCAATTTACTGCCGGAGGGTTTTCTGTGATTTCTTGCACTTCTGAAATTTAATCAAATTTCTACTTGAAATAAAAGTTCAGAAGAGACTATATCACTAATGCTAAACACACATAATTGAGAAGCCGATATGAAGCATTGTTTTTTTGGGTGTGTTACAACTTTGGTGACCATGCAGCTCAGTCATTGCATGTTCAGTTTGTAACTCCACCTTGAAAGAGTGAAATGTGTGGTGTAGGATAAGAAGCTCTCTGTTAAGGCGCAATTGTTTTTCCCCAAAATTCTAATATCTAGATTCTATCCTGTTCATGTCTGTGTCAGGTGATGTTTCTTTTCATGTGCATGTGTTTAGTCAGATATAAAATACTCAAGTTCTCACCAGCCTGGGCTACAGTGGCCATTCCGATGATCTATTTCATACTCATTGCATTTTTCTAATAAAATGACATTATATTCATTTAAATTATGTGATTGAAATAGGGATACAAGAGCTTATTTGTATTTGAAGGTCTATAAGGCAGAGTATAAGCTCACACCAATCCTTGTTATTCTCTGCAAGAGAAAATCAGTTTCTATTTCACTCCTCAATAACACTGACTAAATCTCAGTTTGAAAATCAGTTAAATTAAGAAGACTAAATCCCAGTTTGAAAATCGGTTAAATTTAGATGAAATTACTCATTCAAAATCATTTGGATGAGGAAATTGTCAAATAATTGTAAGTTGTCGTCTTAGAGAACATGAAGGGAGCACATTCGTCATATTCTACCAACTGCAACATACCTACCTTCAATGCACTCTCTGTAAGGACCATAACAGGAGCAAATGTGGACCCATGTACAAATTTTTACTGCCTCAGGGTTTGTTTCGTCCTGTGACTACTAGGTTCGTTAGTCCTTCACATAACCCTCGAACAAAATGAATCCAAGAGTGGAATATAGACTCTTTACACGCAATTTATTTTCTAGAAAGTCTATACAGAGAAATGAAAGTTGCAAGTATAAGAATTATGCTTCAAAAATGAATTTTCTTGTGTAGTGAGCTATACCAAGGGTATGCTTTTGCAAAGTTTTATAACAGAAAAATTTGTCAAGAGGAATTTATTAAGGAAATCTCTTGTTAGAAATGAAATCCAGTTGAGTTGAGATAAAGTCCATAGTTACAAAGAAGTATTGTTGTGGAAAGCAATTCCACTATGACATTCCTGTACATTTTAATACAATATAAAAGGAAATTGATGTGATTTCCAAGCTACTTGAATCCATTGAACACAGAGAGAATCAGTTGAGAACTGATGAATGAACATGGAAATCGATGTAATTCCTAAGCTACTTGAATCCATTTTGAACACAGAGAGAATCAATTGAGAACTGATGAATGAACATGAGCTGAAGCAAAAGGACACTATCATTAAGCTAGTCGACCCTGAAATTGAAGAAAATGATCATGTCAAACAAATCTACTAGCAGTGTACTAATAACGGTAAAATCGACTTGCAAGAAGAAAGTAACTTAAATACCACATTTGTTGGAAAATGAAATCAATCAAAAAATGTTCTAACCAGAGATGAAGTTGATTCAAATGAAAGAAGTTCAAATCAGGGTGAGGTGAACCCAATAAATGAGATGTCGATAATCCCAGGAAAAATCAACCAGCAACAATGAAGGAAATCGATTGAAAATAATTAGTTAATTCCATTGTTAAGATTTAAACTTGGATATCATTTGTTGCCCAGGTACATTCTCTTGGAGAAATCGACCTGCATGCTAGGATGTAAATAAGTTCCAATTAAATAGAACATTTTTATTTGAGGGGAATTGAGGTCCAAAAGAGCAGAGTTCTTGGCAGAGGAACAATATAACTGCAAACACCCATTCAATATCTATGACTGTAGATTGAAGTTCTGCAACCTTGGAAGCACTATTGAGTACTTAACCAGAGCTGTAGAATCATTGGTACTTTATTAGATTTGATATGCAATACAATGCTTGATTCGCCTTGATTCCCATTTATTCTGTTTAATTTCTGCATACTGATTCCTACTGATACCGTTCCAACTGCTTGAAACAATAACATTTTCAAAAGGTCTCTTTCACTCTCACTTCAATTAGAACAGTACCCCTTTCTCTACTACATTCATGCACATATGCTTACATTTCCAATTCTGCAGATTGGTTTTCATGAAATTAACCAATACTTGTTTTGCATCTAATGAATTCACATAACTAAACAAAGCACTGAAAATATCACCAAAACTGAGTGGCCTCTCTAGTATTACAAGAAGATTTATTCAAAAGAAACAAGAAGTTATTTTAAACTACCCTAGACATCTCATTGTTAGTACAGCATGCAGGACTTTTTCTGCCTGCCAGTTTTTGACTTCCGTGAAGTCTTACATTGAAGATCTAATCAAAAGATCGCTGCAAAACTTTAAAGGGGTGTAAAACCCCCAGCATTCAAATGCTTTGATGGCCAGAGCATGAGCCCAACTCAAAGTTTAATCTGAGATGTAATCTCTACAAATATAGAATGCAAACAAATGCACTAAAAACCAAAGAAACCTAGTTCACTGGCCCTTTCCTTCTCAAATGTCTCAAAGTACTCTCTTTCAATTCCTTAAGTGCCTGCATAAATGGTTGGGACATGACAAGACAAATAAATAAAGGGAGAGGAAAAATAGATAAAATGAAACACCCAAACTCAAAAATAAGACCATTACCAAGGCAGGTGGAGGATGATAAACCATTGGGGTCTGCATTTGCTCACAGGGATGGCTTCAAGTAGGGATTTCACCAGCACTAACTTATCCCCCTTGATGATAACCATCTATTACACCATATTGACATCTCCTTTTCAACCTTAGAAACCATCCACACCCATTATATTTTTTTGCAGTCACTGAATTTAAATAAAGACATAGTGCTGCGATTACAATTGAGCTAAGGACAATTCCACTCAAATGTATCTTCTACTCTAGAAACATTAATTATATCTTTTGTTATATTTGAATCAACAATGATTGTCCAACCTGTTCATAGTTTCAGTTCCTCTGTTACACTTCTAGTGAACATCAATTTAACTATTTTAGAAATATTGAAGCACTGTGTGAACAGTATTTGATTGCATTAATGGCTTCCAATGAGCGTAGAAATTCATTTGGGCTTACATGGGCCTAAGCAGTGGGATTATTCATACAACGACCAGGACACAGCACAGAAAAACAAGTCTGTGGTCTTGACCAGATTAGCAGATTATAACAACTAACAAGAAGATGAAATGTGCGGCGTCTGCTGGGGCCAAAATGGTGAAGGAAGGGACTTCGGCTGGTATCCGTTGGGCCAAACATCAATACCACAAAAATGCCCAGAACTGAAATGGTAGTCAGTGTCCAAAATTAGCAGAAGAAATGAGTGTGGGAAGGGCATATATGTGATCTATTTTGCTTCTATTGTATTCTAGAGCAAACTTATATTGTATTAATTTTTGGGCTAAAGTTTTGAGTATATTAAATGACTGAACCATGTAGAACCATTGACTTGACTTTACATATATGGTTGTAAGGCCTCCTGGTTTTAGTCATCCATTAAAACAGGGGATATTTGTGCACTAAATGTTCACTCCATGCTTTATTTTTCTGCTGAAAAAATATTTGAATCAACAATAACCTCACAATCATGTTCAAAAGGCCTCTCATTGTCATGCTTATTTGAACTAAGCACTAATCCAGCATTGTAGGCTTCCTATCATTTCCTTGATTTTAGTCTCTACTTCAAAGCAAGATCATTCTAAAGCTATATTTATAAAAAATGATCTATTATTATTTTTTTGAGTAAAGGTTCGCCTTTTCATTATGCCATCAATCATTCACAACTGATTTGACCTTGCATTATTGATTTTCCCGATGGGAAAACAAACCAATAACACAAGTTTATGAAGGCAAAGTAACCCCAAAGCACAGAAGTTGGGATCTTTCTAATGATGGGCATTACTGCAAGGCAGCCAACCGCCATCAGATATTGCAACAAATTACTCAATTGTTGTTCTTTCACCTCAACAGGAAGCAGGTCATCCACGTCCTTGTCAACATTAAAAATTGATTCATCAACTGGGCATCCATATTCCCAGTACTTGCGGCCAACTGAATTGTGGTCTCTTTCAATTCCTTAAGTGCCTGCATAAATGGTTGGGACATGACAAGACAAATAAATAAAGGGAGAGGAAAATTAGATAAAATGAAACACCCAAACTCAAAAATAAGACCATTACCAAGGCAGGTGGAGGCTGATAAACCATTGGGGTCTGCATTTGCTCATAGGCTTCTTGCATGTTTCTGTATAATTTCCCTAAGGTTGAATTTTTCTGCATACTTTTCCAGATTGTTGTCACTAACTTGCTAAGCACCAACTGTAACAAAAGTACTTGTAAGTTACTCGTCTATAAAATGTCTAAATTGTGTCTTTTCCCTGAGAAGCTGCAATTGATAATTCCAATATATTAGTACCTGATGTTTGAGGGTAGCTAAGCCTTTCATGTGCATTGGAGATTCAGGAATAACACCATTTGAAGGAGGTATGCCAACAATACCACATAAAATAGTCTGTCACAATAAAAGGAAAATTTATGAATCCACTAGAGATTTTTTATGGAGGTGAAAACAAAGAATGAAGAGTTAGATCAAGATGTCTTCAGGAGAGCAAAAGGTCTTCCAGAATAGGGTAGCCAGTGATAGTTGAACCTAAACATGAACCCTGACAAAAATTACAACATAGTTCTAAATAATATATATTTACTGTGGTAATGGGCCTTGACACAATCTCTGCAATAATGGCCCTGCTTGATACAACATCATTTTTCAAGGGTTTTTTGTGAAGTTTCCTTTAAACTTTTCTATGCAGACTTCTTCCCTTTCTTCTTAGTGATTTTAGTGTAAGTGCTCGGTATACACTCTTTTAAGTGAATCTGTTCCAGCAATGTTCTTTCTGCAGTAACATTCCACCAAGAAAGTTAGCCACTTTATCAGTGGCATTCACACTGGTCACAAATGGCTGAAACATTTTTTTCAACCATTGGAACAGTGGCACTACGAACTTTAGGATCAATTCTATCATCAACTGCTCCAAATTGATCTTGCACATCCTGAATACGTATCGTATAAACAGTGATATACACAACCAATCATTTAAAATGCATACAGTCATTTCCTAGAATAGAGAATCCTTGTTCTGTTAGAGAATCCTAGTCCAAATCTTACAAGAACTAATCAAACTTCTAATTTGAGGACCAATATGATCTGCAATAGTAAAACTTATAATGTACTGCACATCTTCATTGTGCGCCAAAAGCTTTACTAATTCTTTAGCAACAGTGCAATTTGTCTTCTTACCCTCCACAAGTCTTAACAATCAATTCTTCAATTATATGTTTAGCACCCTTCACTTGAAGATAGGATAATTCTTCCCATCAAGCTTAACGTTGGGTAGAGGGATGCTTTAAGATGAAGCTATCCTCCCCCTTGCTCAACAATTCTCTACAGATCTCAGAACAGAACCAAAGGTAATCTCAGGAACAGCGTACTATACTACTATGACAAAGAACCACAATTCTGAAAGAAACATCAGTTTGGTTAGGATCTTCAAACAGCTACCAAGGCCACATTTGCTTCAAAGTGCTTACAAGTATTGTCAAACGGCAGTACATTCTAAATTTACTCATATTGCACTTGAGAACTAGAACACATACCGCTTGAGAAGAGAGTTGCTGCCGCTTCAAGTACCTCAAGTGTAATATGAGTAAAGTTAGGCCTAAGCACCTTTATTATTGAGATTGAGTGCTTTCAAATACCAGGAGACAGGTGTGTGTGTTGACTTCAAGTTTGGCCTGGGAGAATTATTACACACTTTAAGCAGATTCTGTGAGGTTTCAAGGCACAGTGGGAACAAATCTTCAACTAAGGAGGTTGAGAACTGTCTAGTGACCTAGAACAACTAAGTGGGTTATGTGAAGATATTTATTAAGGGTGGTTGTGTTGAAGGTAGTAGGGAGGTTTAGAACGCAAGACAGGGGCGAGTATAGTCACTGTGAGAAAGAACTTGTGGAAAATCTGGGAAAATCAAGATTGTTTGTTATGTCAAAGGTCAAAGGAATAGAGCAATTGACTAGTGGGTCATAACGTAAGGTTCCACAGTTAAGGCTGCTAGAAAAAGGGACCGGAAGAGCCAAAAATGGGAAGGTGAATGAATGAGATGGACTACGTTGAATGATGGAAATATGAGAGTAGCCAAAAGGTATGCATTAAGTGGTACTAGAGCAATATTGATGCTCTTGGGGATTGACAAGTGATTGAGGAGGTTTCTGCAGTGAACCAAAAAGATTTATAAGATTGCTCGTGAAGAAGAGACATCAAAGTTGAGACAAAGAAACCAAGAAAATTTTGGGCAAGAGGAACCTAAGAAAAAAAGTGAGGAGAGAAAGAGATTGAGAACGGAATACAGGATTGGAGCATATTAAAGAAGTACCAACCAAGTGTAGAGCTAGGAAGAACTGAGATATTGAGACCTCAGAGGTTAAGGAACTAGTAGGTAACTGGTTTGTATTTTTTTTTAAATGTATACAAGGAGTTAATCCTTACAGTGGTAATAGTAGAAGGAGTGGTAACAGAGGACCAATAAATTTCTTAAAGTGTATGGCAAGAAACTTACGACAAATAGGCTACAAAACAAAACATAGAAGGTTTCTAGCTGAGGTCCTCAAAGAGAAGAGAACAAGTGGAGTTCTCAAAAGGTGAGAAAAGTGTAGAAGCCATAGAAGACCAAAGCATGCTCAAGTGGGTTCCAGAGGAGGGAACCAGAGGAATACCAAAAGCCTAGGTTGAGGTGAAGTGGGTGAGATATTGGGTAACAAGTGATGGAGAAGAATTGTTAAAGGGGCTTGAGTGTAGCTCACAATGAGCAAGAGAAAGCTCACAAGAAAGGAGGAAAGAAGATGGCTACTGATGGACATAATTCAAAGAGAGGCCATAACAAAAGGGAGAAGCATGCCAAGGAAAATGGCATGAGTAAAGAAGAAATTGAAAAGGAGATTTATGAGTTGAAGGAGAGATTCAACATAGTCAAAATGAGGCTTGAAAGAGAATACCAAAGGTAGAGATGGGACCTAAGGAAGAAGGCCAAATTACTTGTCAGAAAAAAGATTTTAAGAGGAAGCCCCCTAAAGCTAGAAAGCTAGGGAGGAAGATGAAGCACCTGTTGAGCCTAAAGTTGAATTAGTTCACTATTTTGAACCAGAGTAGGGAATAGTCCTTGATGATGAGGAAGATGTTGAAGAGAGACTATCAGAGAGTCTCATGGACTGCATAAAGAGTTCAAATCAACATATGTATTTGTTGATAGAAGATATGGTGGAAAAAGCATCATAACAGTAGAGGGAGCTACACAAAGAGGATGTCGATGAGACAATAAATGAAAGTCTCATGGGAGGTTAGCTAGAAGTGCTCGTAACATATATACCATATGGGGCTAAAGAGCTTGGTGATTATGATACTGATGCTATGTGTATAGATGCAGATGATAAGGATTTTCAAGAGGGACAATCATTCATAGTTGTCATAAGAATAGAAGAAAGAGAAGGAGTACCTTCCTAAAGCATGGAAGGAAGACAAAATTTGATGTTGGAGGCATCAGAAGAGGCCAGGTAACCTTTTATTTTTAAAATTGGTGAATTTTATGTGAATGCATGCTTTGCATGTGAGGAGAATGGACAACTGGTCCAAAAGGAGAACGAGAGCACTAAATTGATCCAAGAAATCCAAATTGAGGTAGTAGATGCTAGACAATCCTCAAGGAAGGATGAGTTTCCAAAAGGAAAAAACAATGCATAATGAAGCCAAGATAACCTTGCAAGCAATTTTCAGAAGTGACCATGGATCCTAGCAGCCATGTGAAAGATGGATAACAAAACCAAGTTTATGTTAAGACAAGGAAGGAGGCAAAATTATCCCTCAAATGTCATTAAGGAGGAGGCCTTGAACAATCAAAGAATGCATCTATAAGAGAGAAATTGTAGAAGAGGGGATGAACAACATTGTGATGCAATGTTCTTTAGAGATCGGTTGATCAATCCAAGGTTTAAGGATTGGCTTGAGTAACATTGTTCAAAGAATGCAATCAATAAGACAAAGGTGTCGAGCTTATTGCTGCAACTGGAGAGCTTGGTTCAACAACAAGAATTATGAATGTTGGCACCCAAGGTATAGTACAATTAACCACAAAGAGAGACTCATTTTTCATGTGAAGTCCTTGAGATGAAGACTACAATTGTGGAGGAGATTGTATTCTAGTATGATGGCAAAGGATAACCAAATGAAGAGGAGAAGGGAGAAGGATTATCTCTCATCGGGCAACGATGGTGGAGGTAGCCAAGTTTTTTGAACACATTAGAGTTGTTGTTGGATGATGAAATGACAACTAAGGTAGTACATTCTAAATTTACTCATATTACACTTGAGAACTAGAACACATACCGCTTGAGAAGAGAGCTGCTGCCGCTTCAAGTACCTCTTATGAAAACTTTTCAAAAGGTCTATACAAAACTTGAACTACAGTCTATACAGACACTGTGTTCAATCCAGATTTTGATTACAAACACCATTGAGGCCATACGGTATCTCCAATTTTTCACATCATTGAGGTCATCAGTATCTCCAGTTTCAAACAGCATTCAGGCCACATTTTCTTCAAAGTGATTACAAGTATTGTCAAACGGCAGTACATTCTAAATTTACTCATATTACACTTGAGAACTAGAACACATACCGCTTGAGAAGAGAGTTGCTACCGCTTCAAGTACCTCAAGCTCAAACTAGTCTGTTGTTATTTCTTGCATCAAAAGAACTGAGCACAATAAGAAACAAGTTCCATGAGTATAAAATCAACAAATACAAATGAATATTACATTTTTTATCATCACCCAACAAACAAGAACCAAACAAAACTCAAGTCTAAGGGAAGGTTTATCAACTTGATGTCGAAAGAAGTACCATGAACAGGTATACCCCATCTTCCGGAAAGCAATTGCAATCCCTGAGAAAAGAAATCATCTTATTGTCTACCACAGTACAGACTATCGACATCTGAGACAAAAATTCATTCCCAAGTAGTCCAAAGCACCTCATAGCAGTTTCTCTATTACAAATCAGACAATATTAATACAACAGATTTCTTGCCTCGAAAACTTTTCAAAAGGTCTATACAAAACTTGAACTACAGTCTATACAGACACTGTGTTCAATCCAGATTTTGATTACAAACACCATTGAGGCCATACGGTATCTCCAATTTTTCACTTCATTGAGGTCATCAGTATCTCCAGTTTCAAACAGCATTCAGGCCACATTTGATATAAATAGTGCTAACTGACCCATGACTCAAGCAAGAAAACACCCAATTCCCCCACTCAACCCTATGAACCAGCCCATACTTGGCAACATGACTATAACGCTCCCTCTCACCATAAAAGACATTTGAGACAATTGTACCGAGATCAAGCTGAATGAAAAATATGAACAATACAACAATCATTGCCTAGATCTTTCCAACACGAACAATACATGGGAATCAGAAGCAGGAAGTTGCCTTCTCCATCACAATATTCATCTTGGGATACTAGCAGACTGCAAACATCCAAATGCTGTAATATTTAGGGTAAGTACTGATAACTTTCCAGCTCAACAACACAACAAAAGGGACGACACAGACAATCATAAAAAGAGTAAGCAGATCACGGCTACTTATCCCATGCTTGAATATCAGCAAAGTTAATATACCTTTTACACGAACATGAGAATAAAGGGGCCTAATTTCTCGCGCTCAGCCAACAATTCGGTCAAGTACCGACTGTTGTTGTTGCTGCTGCAGTGGCATGAGTCGTTCAAATCCAAGAAACAATGGATACCGAAACCAGAGAAGAATAAGCGGATTGAAATCTGAAAATGCAAGAATATCCCACCGAAACTGCTGCTGCTAACTAGAACATTTAGATTTGTGAACTAGGATGAAAAAACCTATTTCAAAACCATTTTTATACAGGGACCCAGGGAGCCATATACACCAAAACAGCGGGCTGAATCCGTCAAAACAGGGAGCCGCCCTCCATTTGAAAACAAATTAAGCTCCGCCCTCCATTTCAAAACAAATCTAACATCCCATGACCAAATCGACCCTCACAAACCACTCCCGGGACCAAATCGACCCTCACAAACCACTCCCAAACCAGAAAACCCAAACTGTAAATCAAAAATGGCGATTTTGCTCTCCCAAACCAAGAGCAAATATCAAAATGGGGCGATTTTGATCAAATACGATTCCGCAAATATCAAAATGGGGCGATTTTGATCAAATACGATTCGGTTAGTTTATCCGCCCTGGGCTAAAATAAAAAAATAAATTAATTTTTAAATAAAATATGGGCTAATTATATATAAAAAAAATTATTATTTTAATTAAAAATTCGCCCCATTAAAATATAAAAAGTCTTAAATTTCGCCTTTGGGCTATTATTCGCCCCTAAAATTAACCTTGCATATTACATCCTCCGAGATTAATGTAGAGATGCAGCAGACTTGTCAGTCTTCAAATCATAATGAAGATGAAAATAATTGCAAACACCAAGAAGAAATACTAGAAGAAATTTTTTATAACCCTCAGGAAGAGGAAAAGGTTGTTCATTTTTGTAATTCCTTGCAGCAGCTTACTTCAAAGAATGATCTCAATAATGAAGAAAATTACATGGTTTGTGGGAATCATTCAAAAAGGCAGTTGGATAGCATATCATAGGAATTTTGTGTGGTTGAGAATCAGTTGTCTGAATATATAGAATGTTATGATGATCATCAAAATAACCATGTCCTCTTTGACCCTATAAATGAATACATGGCAAAGTTTTGCACATCAGTATTTCATTTTCATTTGCATTATGAAGATCATATACATTATAAGTTGATTTGGTCATCTCACTATCATGGTTATTTTGAGGTTGAATGCAGTCAAGAGATTCAAGTGTCAGATCAGATCGATGACTGGCTTCATTGGAAATTTCATGTTCCTTGAGCTACAAGTGGAGCTAATAGGGTAGGTAGGAATATGCAAATAAGCTCAAGGTAGATTGACTGAGCATCTGTTTCAGTAGGTGCAATTTGAATTCTTCTTGCAACAAATCATTGAAGGCTTGAGGAGCAGATTGGGCAGAAATTCGGAGTTTTATTCTAGAGAATGGATAGCGACACTAGAGCTACAGGTTCTTAGTATACCACAAGGGCACATTATCCCAAGTGGAGCCACTGTTATCACTTAAGAAATGATTTCTAAATTCTGAGCATCAGTTTTATTCCAAAGGATTGGTGTTAGTCTTGGTCTAGTCTTTCCATTGTTGCTTTAGTGTCTAAGATCGAGAAAAGAGTCTTGTTGGTATGGTCAAATAGGGTCAACACTCCGTTCTTGCCCATCACTGGTCCCACATCACACATAATTTCCATGTGTCAAACTTGTGTCAAGGTTTTCATGCACTATGAAACTGCCTAGGAGATTTCGTAGCGCAAAACCTAGAATTTGCACTGAACTAGGAGTTTTCGTAGCGCGCTACGAAACCCCTGAAAAAGCTTGTTTCAGCATAAAAGACTATGTTTTCTAATTTTACTAGTCAACTTCCAGAAGAGTTTCTGAGAAGCTGAGAACTCAATTTTGAAAACTGAAAGAGGATTTTCTTCCTAACATACTGAACTACAAAAACCTCTTTCATTTTCTTCAAATTCATATGAGGTGGGAGGACTTTATGGTTAAACTTGCGCTACGAAACTGCTGAAAGTCAAGCTTTGTCTTCTGGTTTTAGCAGTGTTTTTCAAGATCAGTTCCTAGTCACAGGAAAAGGTATTTTGGAATTTTGAAGGATTTTTCTCTTCTTAAACTCTCCAACTACAATAACCTATCTCACTTTCTTCCTAGGTGTTTTTAGTTGGGAGATACTAAGCTTTCTTTGAAACCCTAATTTCTGAGAATGGATTTTTCCTGTTTTACACGTGTTTTTCAAGGACAGATTCTGGACAGTTGAAGAAGTGTTTTAAAAAACCAAGAGAGGTTTTTGTTCTAGACAGCATGGAATACAAAAATCTCCTTCATTTTCATAAAATATATCATGGATGAGAAGATAAAGGCTCTGTCTCACGTGCCAATTTTCAAGGATCCTAAACCTAAAAACAGGGAAACATGTTCCCTAATTTCTAGGGTTTATCATCAGCAGTAAGGTGACAACGTGGGAGGCTTCATCAAATTCAACTTCATGAGGTTTTAGCTATCAAAGAATGCATTCAATGTTTAGTTAAGGTAGTTTAGTCATAACAAGGAGTTGTACACCTAATTGTATTAGGACTCTAGGACTGCTAGTTAGCTGTCATTTGTATTTAATAGTTTGTTTTATGGTTAGAATAGGTGTCACTCATAGCAAATTCGAATTCTCTTGATGAGGGATGAGGGAATCCATATTTTAAATGCTATATATGAAGCAAGATGTTGAATTCTCCAGGGGTTGGAGACTTTTTGGCTCAGCTGCTGCTCTATGTGCAGACTGTGTATATTTTTAACCTAATGCAGAATTTCTACTTAGACAACTCAAGATTCATGAATAGTTCTTGTATGTTCTTGTTTTGATGGCATCTTCCAATACTTACATTGAAGTGGTGTTTACTTATGATACTCAGAATTCATCAATGATGCTCTGACTTCCTTCATAGATAAACTAACTGTGTTTCACTGTTTTATATTTGCACTTCTGCACTTGAGCTCTATAATGCCTTGACTTCCATGCTAGGTAGAATGTTTTGGCTTCACTAATCAGGATTCAAAGAGAGTTTTTAATGTCCTATTGTCTCATGGCTTTCCTCTTTCACTTACTTGCAGTGGTATGAATACATGTTACTTAGAACTCATCAATGATGCTCTAACTTCCTTCATGTATTTATAAACTGTGTTTCCTTGCATTGTATCTTTGTTTTGTTGATGTATAGAAATTCTCTATGCCCTGACTTCATGTTAAGTTGATCTTGCTGTGGTACTGAAACATACTTTGACTCCATAGCCCAATGGTAGCCAGCCTTCACCTTTCAACCTATAAACATATACAATCACAAACCACAGAGTTAGCCATCTATCCATATCTTTAATCAAAATCATTAACCCTTTGAGAGAGCCCTCTCAGGCTGAGGAGGCTAAGCCTCAACTAAAAGATTGGTTTGAAATAGTTACACTGAGATAGTCTGATCAGCAGCCTATCAGGGTCCTATTTTGGTGATAACATTGTGGTGCACTGCCGGGAGCTTGAAGTCTATTCATTCTCGAAATTAAGAAGCTAAACTTCTGAAGGTAGCAGGAGCTCAGACATCTTTTCAAGGCTGCAAATCTACCTTCACGACTCCACACATCGAATAACAAATTGGAAGGTGACTCCATTGTTAGAAGATCAGTAGCTTGATGAAGTTTCAAGATGAGTTCCATTGCAAGAATGAATGCCAGGTATGCCCCTATGAATCAGTCTCATATCCCTGGTTTTCCAAATCCTATGCCAAAGGTTGATTGGTTAGATGATCTTCCAATATTCAAAGATGAAAAGAAGGACAATGCTGCTCTTCATTTGGTTAGGTTCCATATGCATGTACGCAGTCTTAAGGTTCATTTCCCTGAAGATTGTCTCATGAAGATGTTTATGACCACTTTAGAAGGAAAAGCATGGTCTTCGTATAAAATCTTGGAAAATGGTTCATTATATTCTCTTGCTGATTTCCATGATGTATTCTATGACATGTATAAAGAGTGTCATCCCTCCTTATTGCTGGTCAAAGATTGTTGTAAGCATTCTACGAGTTTTATTCAATATTTGGAGGATTTTTATGATGATGATGAATTCATGGATGAAGAAATTTTAGAAGCTCTTCATAACAATACATTTCAACACCAAGAAGAAAGGATAACATCCCATGAAATGCAGCATGAAAATCAGCAGGAGTTTACTTATGAAAATCATATTACATCCTCCAAGATTAATGTAGAGATGCAGCAGACTTGTCAGTATTCAGATCATAATGAAGATGAAAATAATTGCAAACACCAAGAAGAAATACTGGAAGAAATTTTTTATAACCCTCAGGCAGAGGAAAAGGTTGTTCATTTTTGTAATTCCTTGCAGCAGCGTACATCAAAGAATGATCTCAATAATGAAGAAAATTACATGGTTTGTGGGAATCATTCAAAAAGGAAGTTGGATAGCATATCAAAGGAATTTTGTGTGGTTGAGAATCAGTTGTCTGAAGATATAGAATGTTATGATGATCATCAAAATAACCATGTCCTCTTTGACCCTATAAATGAATACATGGCGAAGTTTTGCACATCAGTATTTCATTTTCATTTGCATTATGAAGATCATATACATTATAAGTTGATTTGGTCATCTCACTATCATGGTTATTTTGAGGTTGAATGCAGTCAAGAGATTCAAGTGTCAGAACAGATCGAGACTGGCTTCATTGGAAATTTCATGTTCCTTGAGCTACAAGTGGAGCTGATAGGGTAGGTAGGAATGTGCAAATAAGCTTAGGGTAGGTTGACTGAGCATCTGTTTCAGTAGGTGCAGTTTGAATTCTTCTTGCAAAAAATCATTAAAGGCTTGAGGAGCAGATTGGGCAGAAATTCAGAGTTTTATTCTAGAGAATGGATAGCGGCACTGGAGCTACAGGTTCTTAGTATACCACAAGGGCACACTATCCCAAGTGGAGCCACTGTTATCACTTAAGAAATTATTTCTAAATTCTGAGCATTATTTTTATTCCAAAGGATTGGTGTTAGTCTTGGACTAGTCTTTCCATGGTTGCTTTAGTGTCAAAGATCGAGAAGAGAGTCTTGTTGGTATGGTCAAATAGGGTCAACACTCTGCTCTTGCCCATCACTGGTCCCACATCACACATAATTTCCATGTGTCAAACTTGTGTCAAGGTTTTCATGCACTACGAAACTACCTAGGATTTTTTGTAGCACAAAACCCAGAATTTTCACTGAACTAGGAGTTTTCGTAGCGCGCTACGAAACCCTTGAAAAAGCATGTTTCAGCATAAAAGACTCTGTTTTTCGCTTTTACTAGTCAACTTCCAGAAGGGTTTTTGAGCATCTGAGAACTCAATTTTGAAAACTAAAAGAGGATATTCTTTCTAACATACCTAACTACAAAAACCTCTTTCAGTTTCTTCAAATTCCTTTTGAGGTGGGAGGAATTTATGGTTAAACTTGCGCTACGAAACTGCTAAAAGTCAAGCTTTGTCTTCTGGTCTTAGCAGTCTTTTTCAAGATCATTTTCTAGTCACAGGAAAAGGTATTTTGGAATTTTGAAGTAGGTTTCTCTTCATAAACTCTCCATCTACAATAATATATCTCACTTTATTCCTAAGTATTTTCAGTTGGGAGATACTAAGCTTTCTTTGAAACCCTAATTTCAAATAACGGATTTTTCCTGTTTTACACGTGTTTTTCAAGGTTAGATTCTGGACAGCTAGAGAATTTTTTTTTTAAAAAAAAGAGAGGTTTTTGTTCTAGACAGCATGAAATACAAAAACCTCCTTCAGTTTCATAAAATATGTCATGGATGAGAATATAAAGGCTCTGTCTCACGTGCCAATTTTCAAGGATCCTAAACCTAAAAACAGGGAAACATGTTCCCTAATTTCTAGGGTTTATCATCAGCAGTAAGGTGACAACATGGGAGGCTTCATCAAATTCGACTTCATGAGGTTGTAGCTGTCAAAGAATGCATTCAGTGTTTAGTTAAGGTAGTTTTCGTAACAAGGAGTTGTACTCCTAATTGTATTAGGACTCTAGGACTGCTAGTTCGCTGTCATTTGTATTTAATAGTTTGTTTTATGGTTAGAATAGGTGTCACTCATAGCAAATTCGAATTCTCTTGATGAGGGATGAGGGAATCCATATTGTAAATGCTATATATAAAGCAAGAGGTTGAATTCACCAGGGGTTGGAGACTTTTTGGCTCAGCTGCTACTCTATGTACAGACTGTGTATATTTTTAACCTAATGCAGAATTTCTACTTAGACAACTCAAGATTCATGAAGAGTTATTGTATGTTCTTGTTTTGATGGCATCTTCCAATACTTACATTGTAGTGGTGTTTACTTATGATACTTAGAATTCATCAATGATGCTCTGACTTCCTTCATAGATAAACTAACTGTGTTTCACTGTTTTATATTTGCACTTCTGCACTTGAGCTCTATAATGCCTTGACTTCCATGCTAGGTAGAATGTTTTGGCTTCACTAATCAGGATTCAAAGAGAGTTTTTAATGTCCTATTGTCTCATGGCTTTCCTCTTTCACTTACTTGCAGTGGTATGAATACATGTTACTTAGAACTCATCAATGATGCTCTAACTTCCTTCATGTATTTATAAACTGTGTTTCCTTGCATTGTATCTTTGTTTTGTTGATGTATAAAAACTCTCTATGCCCTGACTTCATGTTAAGTTGATCTTGCTGTGGTACTGAAACATACTTTGACTCCATAGCCCAATGGTAGCCAGCCTTCACCTTTCAACCTATAAACATATACAATCACAAACCACAGAGTTAGCCATCTATCCATATCTTTAATCAAAATCATTAACCCTTTGAGAGAGCCCTCTCAGGCTGAGGAGGCTAAGCCTCAACTAAAAGATTGGTTTGAAATAGTTACACTGAGATAGTCTGATCAGCAGCCTATCAGGGTCCTATTTTGGTGCTAACAGAAGGGACGGCTCCCCAAGCCTCTTTGGTAGTTTCTCCCCCTTTTGGAAAAACTTTACCCTCTTCTAAGCTCATCCTCTCCTTGTGGTATCCTATGGAATCAATTGTTATTCTTAGTAAATTCGTTATGATCCTACCTCCTCGTTGTCATACTACCCCTCACTTGATATTCCCCCCTATACTGGTTTCCTAAGCTATCAACCGTTGATGTGTTGAGCAGTGATCATACTCCAATCCAATTGTCCTCCTTTTCTTTTAACAAAGGGGATCCTCGGGAAAAACAAAAAATGTGTTAAGAGAAATGTTGAGGAACCATGTCTTGTATCATCAACAAAAATCTAGTTGCACAACATTTTGAATATGGAAAATTTGGCTTTCGTAAGAAGGTTCACAAGCAAATGAAATATCCATGGTTGTTCTAAGAGGATGGAAAAATGAACAATTTAAGCTTCTTCTTGGTTATGCTTCACGATGTATGATCTTGGCCAAAATATGGATAGGTTAGATTGCATCCTCTAGTGAATACTTTGAAAAGCTTCTAAATAATCGCTAAAGTTGGGGCTCAAAAGAATTATTCCTAAAAATGTGGACAGTAGACTTCATTGCAAGGTCAAAAAAACTCTCCGTTATTACAATCTAGGTTTGTAGCCTAGATTTGTCAGTGATTTTATGGTCTAAAGACATTTTTAAAGAAATAGGGAATATTTTGGGATTGTTTTATGAAGCAGATTTCTTTCCATCTTACTGAATATATAGGTATGGACATTATTCTTGTGGGTATTATCTTAACCTCAGGCCTCCTGAATGCCATAACTATTAAGATTGGTAATAATTCTCATAAGTAGGTTATGTATTATGAAGGCATTCCCTTCAAGTGTGGAAGGTTCCCTACCTATGACCACCTTGGGAATGATTGTAAGATGAGTAAGCCAAAGCAAATGTGGGTGAAAAACCATAGAAGGAGAAGATCCCTTCCCCTCATACTATTGTGTCAATTCTAGTTGGAGAACTTGTGATTTTTCCAACTTTAGATATTGGGATGAGCATTTTGACTTATCTTGTTCACGTTGTTTTGGAGGACCCTCCCTCCTCAAGTATGACTATAATGCCCCCCTCCCCTGTTTCATATTTGGTTTTGTCCTCTTGCACTAGTGTTTTTTCATTTCTTACTCCAGTTTCACTTTCCCCTGCATCCTCCTCCCCCCTCCCCCCACCCTCAGTATTGACTCCTCCTTCTAACTCAATAAATGTTTATCCTTTCTATTTGAACTCCCCTACATCTCATACTCTCTCCTCCCTGGTGGATCTTAATCTCCCACTTTACTCTCCTATCTTTTCTTTTGGTCCCTAGCATTCTCCTTTTATTAACTCTCACCAAGCTCATCATTATTTTTCCCTGAGACTCACTTCCCAGGTCCTTCTCTCTTGATAAGTCACTAGTACCTTTTAAGATCCCTCACTAGACCAGATCTATTAGAAGAATCTGACCCTATTGTTTCCCTAATCCTAAATTCCAAGGTTGAACTAGGGGATTTGGATGAGGGTGTTCTTCAATCTTCGTTCATGGAATAAAATATTATTTATATTTATCCCAACATTAAGCACATTTAGAAATCAATATGGGAAAACAAAAATCAAGCATTAGGGTCCCTAGAGCATCTACCCTGTGAAGAGTTTCAGAATGATAGTCCTCTCCATTAACTGAAGAGGGCTATCTAGCCCCTCCAAAATGTTGGCTATCAAGAGACTCATCGACATAGATTCCCCTTAGAGTTTTTCTCTTCCGGAAAGTATGATGGAAGGATAAAAAATTTCCTTGTTTCTCAAAAAGGTCTCTCCCCTCCTAGTCATTTATTTTCTCGAATGGAATTAGGAACTATGGAGGGATTTGTTGACAAGGTTAATCTTCTCTATAGACAGAGACGATCCCTCTAGCCCAATGAGTGGGTCTAGCAACTAAAGTGACAATGAACTAGACATCTTCCTAGGTTATAATTGAAAAGAAGAACGAAAGAGATGACCTAGCTCATTCTGATGCTATTCTAATTTCATTTGTCGAGGGCCTTGAACCGCTTGTGTCACGAACTTGTTCCTACTTCTCTCAGTGTTTATGTACCTGCACAAGTGATCAAGAGACAAAAATTCATGCCAAAACCAATAGCAAATCCAATAACAACCTACTTAACTGATCAAGGAATGTCAAGCTAAAAAATAGATGAACATATATATTTTGGGAAGATGAACCAACATTTGTATATTATTAGGAAATAAAGGGAATCTTACAACCAAAGCCTTGATGTTGAAAGGCTCTCCTTGAGTGGTAATCCAAGTCCAAGCCAAGAACTCTCCAAGCACTCCTCCAAGTCAAATGAATAGCCTTAGGCACAATCTCATCATAAGGGTGCAAATAGACATAGACCAACCATTTGGGAATGGGAAATGATTAATTTATAGACTAGGAAAAGGAGTTAGGACTTCTCCAAAGATAGGATTAGGCCCTCATCTCAAGGAGGTGGCTCATAGGGATAAGACCAAGAGACCAAGTTGGGAGGATTCGACCTCATCTATGAAAAACAACCTCCATCTCGTCGCTCTGGAAGCTTCTAGATCACGAAGCTTCTCATCCTCTTTGGGAAAATTACCTCTTTTGGATCATCACAGTTATGCAAGGGAATAGAGCGATGCCATCGCTGGTTAAGTATAGTGCAACAGGCGACCATTGTGGTCTTAAGCTTCATAAGATCGATGACTCTCATTTTAGGATTTTAAGAGTTATTTCTTCAGGGAAAGCTCAATGTATGTTCCAATCAAAGTCTTAGGAGGGATCTGAGTTGTATACATGGATGAGTATACTGTATAATCGTCATGTTTCAGACACTTGGGGGTATGTCACAGGGAAGTTCAAGAGGCGTGACAAAATATTGTGTAACAGATGCCCCCTAAAGCATGAAGGCCGAATGAGGAGTGATGGCTGAGATGATTTAAAAGCTCTTGCAAGGACGAGGACACACACTATCAGGAGACCTGCAAATCAAGGATGAATATACATATACACATCTAAGATCAAGACATGAATCTACAACATGGACGCATCCATCCAGATGATGAAGACTGTATGAAAAAGATCCATGGTAAGGGCGCAGCCATCCAAATGAGAAGGATCATCCGTGAATCTAAGATCCAAGGTATGGCTGTAGCCATCCAATGCAGAAGGATCATTATAAATGTAAAGTCCCACAGTATGGTCACAGCCATCTGTATAGCAGAAACATGTGTACAATCATGAATAACATATAACTCCATGCAACCTGAGTCATATCAGACAAGACTTAGGGTCTTGTGCTCCATTCCGACCCGATCAAAGCACGAGTTCTAACATGCAAATGAATGTGTTGAAGTCGAACATGCTAGAAAACCACATGATTACCGGCTAATGATGTGGACCGTTAATAGGTACAAGAGAAACCACTAATAACAAGAATGGCTCTCAAGGTACAGCAGTACAATTTGTGAATGTGATAATGAAGTTGAAGTTGAACACTCGTAGAATTATCCAAACGAAGGCCAATGATAAAGACCTGTCGTCGGATGCGAAGAACTTGCCATTAGGGCATGAAAGATCTAAGGTACTGAAAGGGAGTTTCTAAGTCATCTTCCTAGATGAGTTGAAGTCGACAAGAAGTGACCCGTCGAAGGAGGGCAATTATGAGTTCCCCCATCATCGACACAAAATAAGGAATAAAGTGGAATGAAATGAATGAGATCCAAGACTTTAACAATGGGTCAGACAATGTATAGGTAAACAACTGCATATTGGACTTCTCTTTAACACTGGCGACATGACTCTAGAGTGTGGCAGCATCTGACTCGACATAGGACTAAAGGTCATGATGACCAAATGGAATAGTCAAATGAGAGGCAAAAATGGATCACCCAAACTCGAGAGGACAAGTGACTGAGTGAGGATATCCCAAACTCGACACGAGAGCTGAAGAGTGTCATGTTCAAGAGCGACATGCTACCTATACACAGGATATTTCATCTTCATTTTTCCCCTGTTATTTCTAGAAAGTACCCCATCTATTATTTTTTATCACAAGCTTGAATGGGATATCATATGCTTGTCGTGTAAGTTCATTTTTCGAATGAATCCATCCTAGTAAGTTTTACGATCCTTAGGAAGGAGAATCTCAGTCTCATCATGGCAACGAGTCTTTCGTCGTAAAGTTTTAACGAGTCCAACATAAGAATAACTCGGTATCTTTTTCATATTTAGAGAGTTTGAAAAAGAGACAAAAAATAAAACTCCATCATGTCCCTTTTCGTAATTTTTCCCTCGAATCTGAAAATGTAGAAAACAATATCCGAGGGAAACTCTTGACTGTGTCAATCAAGGTGTACCTTTTTTGTAAATAGTCAATCTCAGCCTGAAAAAGGGGTGAACGTATACTGAGGTGACGTCGATTAATTTAATTTAATGAGTTAAAAATGACAAATTACTCAGTAAATCTTTTCAGTTTTCGAGAGTCAGAAAAGAGCTCAAAGATGACTCCAGGGGGGTTCCTTTTTCGTTTATTTAATGAGTCTGAAAAAGAGATAAAATAAAACTCGCAAGAATCAGTCAATAATGATCACTGTTCACTTCAAGGTATCTATAACTTCACAAGAAACACACCCATCACTGATATCGAGAGAAAAATATTAAATATTATTAAAATATTGACAAAAATTACTTACAAATCTTATAAATGGCCAAAAGTAATTTTACTTTTTACCATTTTACCATAGTAAGCTCTGAAAGTGCATTTGTGCCCTAATTCTCTTGATTTTCAAGTGGTTGTTACGGGAGATCGGGAGCGCCATTTCGCGAACCGTCTGCAACAGGTAAGAGGCCCATCCATGGTCTTGCATTTTATCAATTTTTTATGCATTATAAACGTAATTTTTATCCTATAAGGGAGGATTTTTAATTTTTAGGGCGTCGGCGATCATCGCAGGTATGGTCATCGGACCCGCAATGATTACGCTTGAGCTCAAAGGCTCGTGCGATGCCATCGCTCTGTTTTTAAAAATAGATGCGATGGCACCGAGGTAGATTTTTTGGAAGGAAAACCCTCTTTTGAAGAAAAAATTGATGATTTTAATCCATGAAAAAAGCATTAATTAGTATTAAATGATGTTTTTCAAGATATCATGGTTCTGGAATGGAAAGAAAGAGGCCATGAGGCTGAAGACCATCAAGAAGATTAGAATCTTGAATGCATAAATGCTCTGAGGAATTACGGGTTGCTAAAGTTCTTCAAGACCACAGGGTTAAGGGCTCAGATGGAATTGTTGCCCTATTTGATTAGTCTCTGGGATGTAGATCGAGAGATCTTCATCATAAAAGACCAGGAACTAGAACTTGAGGAGATGGATATCTACTTCAACATGGAAATTGTCCTGACGAGGGGAAGTGATCCAACTCTTTGGATCTCGCCAGGGAGGTGAAAGTTCAAAGACTCTAATCCAGAAGTATTGTCCAGGTGCCAAAATGACGAATGGAGGGAAGGTAAAGATAGCGACAATCACCAAAAACCTTCCCTTGAGAACAATCTTGTTCACTATGGTGTGTGTATCTTGTCCACAAGCCTTGCATGAGGCTTCAAAATCCCAGTTCCAATATGCTATCGCATTCTTGACCGCCACCATATTTAACTAGTGTGGAGACCTCTTGGAAAATATGAAAAGACAACTGACCAAGGGGAAGCATGCACATCTGAAGAAATTCGAGTTCGGTTCAATACTGGTGACCTTTTCTTTAGAGAGAGTGCCCTTATTCTGGTATCAGTGGGCAGAGGTACCAGATCCTACCCCCTAAGATCTAAGACTCATGAGATGGAGTCAACTCATGCCTCGAGGAGGGACGGGTCAGCATATGCATTACCCACCATAATTTTTCGCTTGGCTAGAATGCCAGCTACTCATGGTAGATGATTATTCTTATGTTGGCACAGATTTCAGGTGGGATCCAGATCTACCTCTGCCACTAGGAGAACAGTGGACCGATGCAGGTAAAAACTTGTTTTTTGGATTTTTTCAAATTATGATCTTTTGTAAAAGTCTAAACTGAGACCCAATTTGTGATAAATGTTTAGATGTGGGACTAGAGAGACCACCAGGCATTTCGTCAATAGCATGGCAAGTTTCTCATGAGATAGTGGGCGCAGACTATGAAGAAGGGGCATACCCCTTAGCGTAAGACAGAGCGCAATATGTAGGCGATAACTTGAGGAGTCCCAAAGTATGCCACTATTGATGATGTTCCATTGCGTTGGCAGAGACACACAATGGGCATATCTGCGATACTGCGTCGGCTGTTAGGCCGAGTGATCGGAGCGGTCTCGTGCTATCATGAGCACCATGTAGGCTGATAGCCTCTCTAGCTCTTTTACACATTTTGTAGGCTTTTAAAGCCAAATGTCACAGGACACTTTATTTTTTGATATTTTCATGTAAACACTTTGACAGACGCGATATATATATATATATATATATATATATGCATGTTTTATTTCCTACTTATGTGTCCATAATATGATCATTTTTATAAATGACGCAAATTCCTATTAAGAACAAAGTTTTCTAATGCGTATGTTAATGTATTTAAATTATGTGGAATATGTTGATATGTGATGAAATCAAAATTTCTTTCGAGTAATCTAAAACGTAGATACATACGCAATATTTTTGGATTTCTCACTGAGTAATGATTGTTTAATTGTAACACAATGAGATGGGAATCCAACTTGACAACTAAATCGCTAATGCCAAGAGTAACTGCTTCTGACAAGAGTTCAATGACTGCACTGTATTCAACAATATTATTAGTTGTTTGACCAAGACAAATATCTTGTAAGTTAATCATCTCGTCATTAGGTTCGTAGATTACCCATGCTGCGGAGGAGAGGTTTCGTGTGCTACGACAAGCACCATCAGCAAAACCAACGTAATGGCTTGACGATATTTGTAAACCAAGTTGAACACAGGGTAAGAATAAAAACACATGTCTGCAAAGCAAACAAACACACCAAAACTCAAAACGCACACTAATGAATTAACACACTAATGTACAAAATTCATTACACGAATTTCACACATAATACTTCTTCAAATACAACCCATTACGGGGTTGTGACAATGCATTTCCCTCATAATCACATAGCTCGTAGGCACCTTTTTAAACGACACATTTAACGGTGTAGGGTCATTCCACATGGGTTCGAACTTTCCTGCTCCTAATTTATCGTTGGATTGATCATAAAGAAGGACCAAGTCTCCTTCAGCAAAAGTGCGGGGAGAAACGGTTTGGTCAAAATGAGCTTTGACACATTTCTTTTGATCTTCGATGACCATCGCAGCAATGCAATGAGTCTCGTCGAGAATTTCAATATACAGTAGCCGCTCCTCTTCAAGTGAGGTATCCAAAAGAAGTTCGACAGCTAATTTGAGCGAAGGGATTTCGCATTCAATTGGAAGAGTTGCCTCTAAGCCATACACCAGCTGGAATGGAGTGAATCTAGGCCATCTTAGCAGAAGTTCTGTAAGCCCAGAGAGTTGAGAATAGCATCAAATTCCAATCCTTTTTGTTCTTCCCAGTGGTACGTTGAAGCATATTAATCAAAACTTTATTAACTACATCAACTTGGCCATTGGCCAATGGATAATAAGGAGTTGAGCTATCATGACGAAGGCCCAACTGAGCAATCAGCTCTGCCATCATTTGTTGATGAAAATGTGATCCATGGTGAGTAACAATGGCTTGAGGAACACCAAAATGTGCTATGACATGGTTAAAAAGGAACTGAGCAACAGTAATATTGTAAGCATTGTATGTAGGCATCGCCTCGGCCCATTTAGTAAAATAGTTGACGACGATGATGATATAACCATGCCCCCTGACCAAGCGAGGGTTACATGTTATGAAATCAATCCCCCATTTAGAAAATGGGCCAATGGTAATTACTAGGTGTAAGGGTGCAGGTGGGGCGCATGGCTTGTAGTTGAAAATCTAGCATTCATGGCATTTTTGGACAGCAAGAATACAGTCTCTAATCTGTGATTTTCCGTAAAAGGATATAGTGTCGAAATCTTTGGACAACATGGACTACTTCCAGGGAAATTTTCTCGACATGGGCATATTGAGACTTAGTATCGAGAATATTTCAGATTAAATAATAAATCACGTGCTCGTTGCCATCGTCATCTTCCTAAACTAATACCATAGCAACAGTAGTATCAGTTGCAGCCAAGTATAGGAAGTAATCGCATCGATAATCCAGGGGATGCAGTAAAGGAGCACTAATAAGTGTGTCTTTCAAAGCGTCGAAGGATTTCTGGGCAACTTCACCCCAAATGAAAGGGATCCCCTTATTAAGTAAGCGAGTAAAACCCTTAGAGAGTTTAGCGTAATTCAGAACGAATCGACGGAGAAAGTTAGCCTTTCCCTGCAGGCTCTGCAATTGCAACAATGAGGTGGGGGGGTAAGTTGACAATAGCCTCAACTTTTAAAGGATCGATTCGGATACTTTCGCGGGACACCAAAAAACCCAAGAGTCGGCTAGACTCAATACAAAACACACACTGTGCGGATTGAGACGGATGTTGTAATGCCGACAAAGCAAAAATATAAATCTTAAGTGATCCAGATGATCATGAGGCTTAGCAGAATGAGCTGGTAAGTCGTCAAGGTAAGGCTGAAAAATGTGTCGAATTTCGTGAAATGCATAAGACATTGCTCGTTGGAAGGTAGTGCCAGCATTCTTTAAACTAAGAGGAAGATTTTTATAAGCAAAAGTTCCCCAAGGACAGATAAAGGTCGGTTTGTGTTGATCAGCAGGTGAAATGTTAATCTGGTTATAGCTAGCAAAATCATCCATGATGAGAAAATCTCACTCCCAGCGCATTCGTCGATGACCTGATCAATAAATGGAGTGGGATAATTGTCCTTGGGACATGCGTGATTGATATCGCGGTAATAAACACAGACACAGATTGTGCCCTACTTTTTAGCAACAGGGACAATGTTAGACACCCAATCCATCAAAGGGATAGGATAAATAAAACCTGCTTTTAAAAGCTTATCTACTTCTGCTTTCATAGCAGCAGCCTTTCGAGGGTGCACAGGGTGAAGTCATTGGCGAACATGCTTGGCACTAGGATAAGTCGGTATTTCATGCACCTCTATTGTTGGATCAATTCCAAGCATTTCCTCGTATGACCATTCGAAGACGTCTCGAAATTCTTTCAAAAGTTGAGTGTAAACCCTGATCTCATTTGGAGAACAAGAAACCCCAATATGAATGTTCTCGACAATTCTAGGTTTAATGCAAATGTCAATAGGCATAGTAGTAGTGATGTTTCCCATGTTACCCTCCGAGAGGACTTCATGCACCAGTACGGGTGTCTGAAGTCGAAATGTTGGACAATGAGAAACAAACGCTTCAAGACATGAAGGCATCTCACCAAGGCTAGGAAGAAAGGAAGAACAATGATGAAGATCGTTCCAAGGAGTTTCGTCCAGAGACATGACCTCAATGATACTCTCGTCAGTGGGGAATGACTCGTTCAAAGGATCCGAAGAATACCAAGAACCAAGCCAAGGAGATGGGACATAGGTGTTCAGGTTCATACTGAAAATAGCATGACTTTCTGAAGCAGCCATCAAAGCCAAGACAATTTCTTGATAATTTTGCTCCAATGGACTTAAAGGAAAAGGATCGCCAAATGAATCAATTTGATTTGGGGTAGGGATAATCCAAGGATCCGTAGAAACCGAGATCATATTGATTGAGTTATTATGTGGAGCTGGGAGAGTAAAAGTATTCATTAAAGCAGAGTCTTTGAAGAGACCTACCCCCACACTCTCATAAGGAACCTTAGTATTTCCCACGTAAGGGACGTTGTCATTGGATGAACCAGAAGAAAAGAAAGACAGTTGATCAACGGTGACAATTTTTCCTTCGTGAGGAAAATGAAGCACCCGGAACAAAGAAGAAACCACATAAAACATAGCATGGGTCCAGCTTCGCCCGAGAAGAAGGTTGTAGTTGAGAATCGTTGTTGTAGTGTTTTCTTCTCAATGATGTACGAAAAGAACCCACCTAAGATTGTGGATGACAAACAATCTCAACAATATAAATGGTTGTTAAACATTGTATTTCTACAACAACTAATAGAAACAAAACCTGCCAAAGTCTGGATCTATGCCACAATCATGGTTAAACAACAAAAAGAAAGAGTAATAACTCCAATCATCCAATGGAAACCAGATATGTAAAGAATAATTTTATTATAACGCATGTGAAGAGAACAGATAAATGTTACCAGTCCCCCTCTATGGGATGGGTTCTTGGCTATCCTCAAACGTCTTCAGCTTGTGTAGAGTCTCTCTTTTCTATAATGTGTAAACCCAACAAAAATATGGTGTATGACAATGAAAATAATCAGAGTTACAACAATGAGTGCAACAATGAAAATAATCAAAAGTGAATAATGAATTGAAAACCCTTCTATTTATACAAAATATTGAGTTATCCTCAAATAATGAGCAATAATAAAATATTATTGATCTCATTCTTGGAATAACCACTTGGAATATTTTATTATATTTGGTTAGGAGGGAAAAAATTATTTAAACTTTTATTTAGAAATAATAAACAAATAAATGATTTATTTATCATCTCAAGGAATTAGTTAAGGAATAATAAACAAATAAGGATTTATTTAATTATTCCTAAGGGATTTAGTCAAATTTGACAAATAATAATAATTAATTAGTGATTAATTAATTATTCTTAGAGAAAAATAAGATAAATAATGATTTATCTATTTATTTATCATGATTGGGTCAAATTTGACAGGGAATAATAATAAAACAATGGTTTAATTATTTATTCCTAGAAGAAAATCAAATAAATAGTGATTTATTTAATTATTATTCATGGGTTTAACGATAAATTACTTAACAAAGGTGGTTTATTAAGTAATTTCTCACAGTGAAAGCAATTTTACTTGGTGTCCTTCGATCCATCTAGTAAATTAGGCTAGATAATCAATTTTTTGGTGATAACAGATTTCCCCCCAACGTATGAGTGTTAGGAGCAAAATGTATGACTGAAGTACGTTGTAAAGACATAATCACTAGACAACACAGTGGAGTACGAGAGAGAGAGGGAGAGAGAGACCAATGAAGCTGAATTTGAAAGAGGATAGGGACAGAGGGGGTGAGACTAATGCAAGTCTCCTTTTATGTTGTGGTACTGGACCTCACTGAGGTGGGGGAGGCATACCCATACTCGCTGAGATAACTTAGTACAAAAATAATGGTTCGCCCAGAAATATAAAATTGAGCAATGAAGTACATGATGAATGGTACATGACATGTTGCCATAATGGAGCCAGAAAATAATACAATGTGTCCCATATACATAATGCACCTGGAAAAACATGAGCCAGGACTGAATACAATAATATCTTAGTACATGAGATACAAATCCCCTTCCCTCAAAAAATGGGTGGGAGGGAGGGTAGAACAACCTGAGAAGCACTGTTGAACAAGGAAGGGTTCTGCAAAACTGAATGGATCATCTGGAGGAGACGTGCATGCTATGAACACTGCGATCGGTAGGAATCGAACCCATCAACTCTGCGGAACTACATCTGAGGTTGTAGCATAGTAGGTATCCATTCAAGCATGTGGGGGGGCTACCTGAAGGGCCACCCCCTAATGAGGTCTGAAACATCTCACGCACACCCAAGAATCACTGGTACAATCTGCTGCATCACTGGATCATCAAGTGTATGGATCACGAACATGAAATGACCAAGTCAAAGGGAAATAATGAGACCCTCTACTCAATCCAAGGTGTCGAACAAGAATGGAAGCTGGAACCGAGATACACTGCCCTCTAGGTCGTTCTTCTGGAATAAATGAGCTGATGTCAACAAAATAGGGCCCGCGATAGATGAGGCAATGAGGATCCTCGACTAAATCACGAGGGAAAATATTAATGTGAATGATGGACTGACACTAGGGATAATGGTAAAAAGTGGGGCTGAGGGACAACAAACGACTACCCTTATCAGAGCATAAAGTGCATGGTTGACCTGGTAGCGACTGACTCAACTCTGGAGGGGATGGGGACAGTATGACTGGAGGCCAAAATGTGAAACACAAGATGAACGGTATGAAAATATGGATGGAATATTGTGACATGATATGATGGGACATGAAATAGACTCCAAGGATGCAAGGGTGACTCATCGCGGATGCTCTAAACAAGGGTGACTCAATGACGTTGCCACACAGAGTAGGCCCGCTGGGGACCATGAAAACGTGAGTAAAAGATGGTTACTCGTGATGAAAGTTGACATATCATACGAAAAGTATTAAGAGGAGGTGGACCTCAAAGTACAAGTGTCGCTTTATGACGAAATTCAATTTTGAGAGGCGACGAAGTGACTTTTCATGGAAAAATGGTTTCCTAGTGAAGTGTCAAACCATCCAAAACTGAGGAAGACCCATTATAGAAATTGGTGGGAGATTTCAAACAATTCTGACAGTTCGTCAAACGGAGCTATGGTCTTGTCGCAATTTGCGACAGAAAAACTGTGGGTTTTTCTATGAAAGGACGTTTTCCCTCCAATTTGAGAGGAGGAGAAGGCCCTAAACCTTGTGGAGATCGTAGCATACAAACCGACCATCAGAATCAGGATCTACAACTTTCAGGCAAGTGGCCTTACTTGTCTAAAGATGGCCTAAATTATTCTTGGAGCGATGGTTCCTCGTGAAGAATGAAGGGAAGAGGAAAACGAGAATGATCTACTAGAGGAGGTCTCGAATCATTCTCACCCACGAAGTCAAACATGGGGACTATGTGGACATAGAGTAGAATATTTGAAGATATGGTATCAAATTTCTACGATATGCGATGTGCATATGGTTCGTCGGAGAGGCCATTAGGACAAATTATGCAAGGAATGGGGGGATAATCAACCATACCTAGATTTGGTGGGATCTAGGTCGAGACTTAATTGAGAAGATGGCTAGGGGAAAACCATCATGCCCCCTAGCATGAGGATTTTGTGGAGGACCATTGTGTTTCGAGTGCTCGAAAAAGGGATTCAAGCATCTCGACCCAACTTGGCACGAGATCCTCCAACGGATGATAAGGAGGTGTAGGGGTTTATGTGCCCCCCCGAGTATGTTATGGGTGTACCATATGTATTTAGAGATAAGGGCTCCAAGCACTTGTATGATACATAATGTGATTATGCATTTTATATGACGAATGATGGTTCACCATTTGTTTTTTTATCTTCTGTGGTATACATGTGATAAATGCCAATCTAGAATTTTGTTTGCAATGGTATCTACATAGTGGTTTTGGGCTCTAGGCACATGGCTGAAAGTAATGGTTTCAAATTCACATACCAATAGCTTCACTTGTAGATATTTTCTAAATGGGACTTGGTTATGTACATGATACACACCATTCAATTGCATGACAAGTTGCAAGGAATCTAAACGAACATGAAGATGAAGTATGAGATGAGTGAGGGCATCGACTAACAAACCTATCACTGCATCATATTCGGCGTGATTATTGGTGGCAGATCCAATGCACACATCTTTTGAAAGGACTAACATATGAAAGGGGGAAAAATGGCCCAGGTTGTTGAGGCTAGATTCCGGGAGAAGTGACTTGCACCGTCGGCATGACCGATATACAGTGTGGATGATGGATCCATCTGAAAGGTGCACAATACAATTGATGAGATGATGCAATCTACCTAACTTCATGGCAGAAATAAAGACACGCAAATCAAAGGGATGTGCTATGAGTGAAATTCCTTGAGGTAGAGCGCACTAGGAGAATTAGGAAGGAAAAGGCCTTCAAAATCCTCTGAATAAATGCCCCCTTGCTTAAGGTTAGACATAGCTTCCATGGTGTCCTCATCAAGCTAAGAGATGGGTGAACAGGAGTAAGACTGATTACATGATGTAGTGGCATTACCTGGTGCATCAACCTAAAAGAGAAGGTTCACATAAGCATCATCTGGAATAGTAGACGACGAGTTGGTAGATGGTGGATCTATGGATGTTGAGACCTGGGATTCTGTCGAAAGAGGTTCAATAGAAGCGCACGTAGAAACCTTCGAAATGTTTCTCTGTGAGGAACTCAAGGATGATGACAGGTAAAGGATATGGACTGTGGTGTCTGTCATCTCAACATCAGGGGGAGGGATCGCAATAGGGGGGCCAAAGTCTCCCTGTTCTAGTTGACTAGTGATACCAAAATCCATGGGTAGAGGAGTATATGATCCACTACGAGTGGCCTCGTATTCGCGAATCACCCCAAGGAAATTGTGAAATTCATTGAGACAAGGGAAATAATGGGAATAGTGACCATGATGATCACATAGGGCATAAGGGTGATTTGTGCGTAGCATTTTGAGTTTCTTAGGTGGGACCGGTAAGTTAACATGGACTTTCGAGATATTTAACTCAGGGAACGCTTCATGAACCAAAGGTTTAAGTTGAGGAAGTTCAAGACAATTGTTGGTGGCATACCCAACAGCTTTACACAAAGTGCACGAGGGTGATTGCTTTAGGGCCTTAGGAGCTAGAGGAGCTTGGGGAGCCTTGTCCTTAGGTTCTTTCCTCTTGGATTTTCCCCCTGTCCAAATGCTTTCGCAATAGGAATGGGTTCCTGTTGAGGTTGCGGTGGAACTAAAGCAGCGATAGGGGTCGTAGGGACCAGTTGAACCAGGGTCAAATCATGATAAGGTCTTAGCTGACCAGGCAAAGTGCTTGCTGGGGGATAAATGTACCATACTGGGATCCCCAAAGTCACATTAGGAAGGACCAACGAAGCCATGATAGGGACATAAAAGATTCCCAGAGGAGGAAAGAAGAAAGGTATTTTTCATGTAGGGAAATGTCCCGATGGAGCTGCTTCTGGATGGTTAAGACTTGTAGGAGCGGTTCCTAGTGGGAACATAGGAGAGGTACCAACAAATGGAGGAGGTTCTGGGTGGGTGGATCTGGATGACTCGGCTAAGATGGTAACAGTAGAGTGTTGAGGAGTTGACTTTTGATGAGAGGTAGTGACCTCTTCAGAATCCATCATGAGGATCTGGTAGTCACTGGGACCAGAAGGCTAGGGGGGATGGGTTGCTTAACCTGGTTGAGGTTGACCAGCAACAAATCCTTGCTAAGGGAAAGGATTTGTGAGCACTTCCGTTTGGGATGGCGTAGGATTCTCAGGCAATTGTTGACCTCTAGAAGCTGCTTGAGCTTCCCACATTTGGCACATCTAGGGTAAGAGAGGAAACCCATGTGTATAATGGCCATGTACACCACAACATGCACAAGGCTTGTTCATATGAATAGCCTTGTTCTGCTTGGGCTAGCTGCCCTGTTGCTACTTATTGGTGTTAGGTTGGTTCCCTTGGGTTCACTACGATAGTTACCTTGATTACCCTAGTTACCCCTTTTACCCTTCCCCTTATTCTTTTTCTTCGAATTTTGGGCATTTGTAGCACTCTGTTGTGCAAACACTTGACCCTAAGGGGGCAGTGGTTACTGGGGCTGAGGATGCATGGGAGGTTGTAGCGCTAATTCTTGAGGGGCTGGAGTGTTAGGTTATGCATAAGGAGGAGCAATAGTTTGGTAGATGGGTTGGGGTCCTGGAAACATGTTGCTAGCAGGAGGGGCATAAGTGTTGGAGGAACTGGTGCCCCCCTGCGGGTAGCCATAACTTTGCTGAGTATATGGCAAAGAGTGTGAAAGGGATCCAACGATACCGTTGGTAGCGTGAGATGCCCCCGGTGCATTGGCACTTCTAGGACGAGGGAGGTCTGGAATGATGGTATAAACATAATCAGATCGTGTATAAATCAGATCATATCTTAGAGTGGTTTGGAGAGCTTCTTCCTCGATCTAAGGAAAATGCGACACGACATCTTTTCCAATGGAGGATAAAAGGCTCCTAAGGAACCAATCTAGATAGGCAAGGTCTTCAAAAGGCGAGGAACGACATGTGCTCCTCCTTCGACACCACTCTTGAACATGGTCAGAAAGGTGAGTGGCGGAGGACTGACGGAATGTGGTCAATAGCTCCGTACCAGTGTCGCATTGGAGAGGTAACTGGAAATATGAAAGGAACACTTTAGCAAGTGTCACGAAAACGGAATGAGATGTGGAGGGTTAGTCTACATACCATTTTGCAGTGTCTCCAATGAGCGTGCGTTGGAAAAGCCGAAGACGAATGGAGTCATCAGTTATGGAGTTGGACGAACACCACATGTGGAAGGATCAGACATGATTACTAGGATCATCTCCAGCATTACCCTCAAACTTTGGGATGTCTGAGGGAAGCTTAGTCAGCATAGAGGGTCAACCAACATCATGGTGTATGGGGTCATTTATAAACTGGTTAAAATCCGGTAGACTTAACCTAGGCATAAAGGGGAGCATGGGGGTTGTCGGAATAGTTCATAAGATTGTTCTGCTTGATGTGACCACCGGCATAGAACTGGAGCCAACACCAGTTTGGGTTCCTGCACTAGTTGTGGGTCTAGACATGGTGATGATATGTCGTGAAGGAGGCTTGGAATCAGATGAGGAATCATAAAGACTAGGAGAAGAGTTGTTATGGGGACTCGGAGGGCTATGAACTTGAACTCGACGGGGAGGGGTAATATGCCCAAGCAGAAACTGGGGGTGAAGGCCTAATAGTCTCCGCGACAAATGCCTTGGTGGCGCAATGGTGATAAAGCACACGTGACATGGAAATGGTGTAGGGAGATCAACAATATATATTTGTCTCGATGTGGGGAGATAAATTTATTATGTTAAGTCTTGGCTTGGAGGTGTAAACCAAGCACCCTTCGCTTAAGGTGTGCAAGTGTGTGCAAGTGTATTCATTGATTAAGCCCATATCATGTTTGTAAAAAAGAAAAAATCTTGCTAAAAATAAAATGAAATAAATAACAGATTATGAATAGCAAAACAATTAACTAAACCCCACCCAAACTGGGTTTGAAAACACTGTACTGCTTGGTGGCTAAAACGATGGAAAATACATTGAAATTTTCAAGAGATCTAAATGTTGATGTGACTAGGATCAAGTGACACTAAGCTACTGGAAAGTGGTGCAGAAACAGCAAAAAACCAGAGGGGAAGATTGTTGCAAAAAGATAGGGATATGGGTGAAACACCTAGGGAAATTGATGGGACCCTAAGGCAAATGACCAAACAAGTTTAAATTTGAAACTATGGATGGTAATAAACTATCTTAACAGATCTGAAACAGAAGGGTACAAATCTGGAAAATGCGACTGACAGCGCTGCAGAAACTCAAATTAACCACTCAGCTAAACTCCTCCTAGAAAGGTGGAAGCATACTAGAAGCCCTAAGGGAGGATAAATTTGACTTCGATGAGTAAATCAGAGTGAATCAAGGCCTAAGCGGGATGAGACAGAGGTCAAACAACCCAGCAGACAGCTCTCTGCAAAACCCAGAAATTGATCTAAGAAAAACCCTAAAACCCAGAAATCATAAGTACTGACCTGTTTCTCTGTAGGGATCGCACTTTTTAGGCTGTCAAGTGCACTCTGGCCTCCAGATCACACTTTTTGGGCCAAAAAGTGTGATTTCTGCTCCATGGATCTCGGTCGAAAAATCTCGAAAAAAAATGTCGCCTTTGTCGCGGCTAGGCCCTGTGACCTGTGGAAAAGACCAGAAAGCTTGCGAAAGTCAGAATTTTAACAAATATAGGGTTACAAAACTAGGAAACATTAATAGAATTGAAAAAATAAGAAATGCTAAGCTGAAAATCGAAGGTCACCCAGGTTTCTGGATCTGAAGTATAAAACCCAGTGGAGTCGCCAATTTTGTTGTAGTGTTTTCTTCTCAATGATGTACGAAAAGAACCCACTTAAGATTGTGGATGACAACAATCTCAACAATATAAATGGTTGCTAAACATTGTAGATCTGTAGCAACTAATAGAAACAAAACCTGCCAAAGTCTGGATCTATGCCACAATCATAGTTAAACAGCAAAAAGAAAGAGTAATAACTCCAATCATCCAATGGAAACCAGATATGTAAAGAATAATTTTATTATAACACCTATGAAGAGAACAGATAAATGTTACCAGTACCCCTCTATGGATGGGTTCTTGTCTATCCTCAAACATCTTCGGCTTGTGTAGAGTCTCTCTTTTCTATAATGTGTAAACCCAGCAAAAATATGGTGTGCAACAATGAAAATAATGGTGAGTGCAACAATGAAAATAATCA
This sequence comes from Pinus tabuliformis, assembly GCA_031772625.1. Taxonomy (NCBI): domain Eukaryota; kingdom Viridiplantae; phylum Streptophyta; class Pinopsida; order Pinales; family Pinaceae; genus Pinus; species Pinus tabuliformis. The sequence goes on along the minus strand of CM062816.1, from coordinate 1,191,120,161 downwards.
AAAGTTAATAATGAATGGAAAACCCTTCTATTTATAACAAAATATTGAGTTATCCTCGAATAATGAGCAATAATAAAATATTATTGATCCCATTCTTGGAATAACCACATGGAATATTTTATTATATTCGATTAGGAGGAAAAAGTATTTAAACTTTTATTTACAAATAAAAAACAAATAAATGATTGATTTATCATCTCAAGGAATTAGTTAAGGAATAATAAACAAATAAGGATTTATTTAATCATTCCTAAGGGATTTAGTCAAATTTGACAAAGAATAATAATTAATTAGTGATTAATTAAATATTATTAGAGAAAAATAAGATAAATAACGATTTATCTGTTTATTTTTCATGATTGGGTCAAATTTGACAAGGAATAATAATAAAACAATGGTTTAATTAATTATTCATTGAAGAAAATCAAATAAATAGTGATTTATTTAATTATTCTTCATGGGTTTAACTATAAATTACTTAACAAAGGTGGTTTATTAATTAATTTCACACAGTGAAAGCAATTTTACTATGTTAAAATTGGCTTTACATGGTGTCCTTCGATCCATCTAGTAAATTAGGCTAGATGATCAATTTTTTGGTGATAACATTCGCATCTACAACTTCTACTCATAATTCAACAATCTTGCCTTCTAATGTAATCAGCAAGTTCATGAGAATATCGTATGGACGTGAGCCTCTGCCATGAAAGGTTTCCAAGGTGTTTAGGGACTGGTTAAGAGAAGGAGAGCCAATGGATTTCCAACGTGAAACTGACATGATGTAGGTAGAAGCACCTTCATCAATAACAGTCTGATGGATCAACTTTCCTTTGATAAGAACTTGTATCAAAAAATAAATCTGATGAGGAAGACGAGGCACATGGTTTTCAAGATCAATGGTAATCAGACTCGAGTCGGAAGGACCAATAGTACCTATAGCAGACAACAGTGACTTCTGTTGCGTTGGACAGGTTTGGATAACCTCCAAGGCAGACATCACCAAAGGCGCCTGAGCTAAATCCTCAACAATATTATAATGATGCGCAGCTCTATCATTCGGATTATAAGATGATTTCTAAAGTACCCCCTTGGGAGGTGGTCGGATTATGGACTCACTGTTAGGGCACTCAATATGGAGCGGACCAGAACTAGACGGAGTAGAAGTAGAAGGGATATCAGTGACTTCTTTCTCCATCGTTTGCTTATGCGTGGTTTGATAGTCCTTTGTTCGAGTGGCAATCGAAATGGGTGATGAACCTTTCATCATGAAAACCTGGGAACCAGAGGAGGCAAAGGACTGTGGTTGGTCTACCAACTGCATCTTCTAGTATGGAAAAGGTTCATTTAAAACAGTCGGAGTCCCTTTCAACGAGCAGTTAACTTCAAAACGTCGGGGACAATCCTTTGTATTTCGGCTTTCTCTTAGAAGCATCATCAGCAGAAGATTTAGGTGGGTCCTGTTTTTGTGCATTGGCTTTGGCTTTTCCTTTTCCCTTCTTATTACCTTTAGAGGTCTTATCTGCTGTGGTAGACTGAACAGCATGTACCTCAGAGGTTTTACCAGGACTAGATGAATTCTTCGAAGGATTATTGGTACCAGTGTTTGCAACAGATTTCTGCTTCAAAGAATCTTTCGTGGAAGTCTGAGACATGAAACCAATTACACCATCCACAGGTGGTACATCAGGAGACTTTGATGCTGTCAGATCCGAATATGGTCTCAGAGCATCAGGCAACATCTCATACAATGTGTCAAATTGCGAATAGACTAAGTCTAGATAAAGGGCACGGGCAATAGCTTGCTCTTTAGTAACACATCCACCCATAGCTATATCCTTAGCAATTTTTTTAACGAATGATTTTGTGAACCATTCAATCAACAGCTCATCAGTAATCTCAAATTTGATGAGGCGACGTCGATGTCTCCATTCATGGATATGATCATAAATGTGGGTCGTTGTATCTTGCTTAAGGGATGTGAGAAAATGAGTGTCAGTTTCATATCGAATCGGAAATTGGAAGTGGGTGAGAAAGGCCATGGCCAAAGAGTTGAAGTCAGCATAGATACCTCAAGGCTACTCGATATACCATTTTACAGCAGCACCTGTGAGGGTTCTCTGAAAGAGGTGAAGACGGATAGAATCGTCGACATAGGAATTGGAGGAGCACCATAGGTGATATGTCATCACATGGGCTTGTGGGTCCTCCTTAGCCTTTCCTTCGAATTTGGGGCAATCGCTTGGAATTTTAGTTGGAACTGGAGGCCAGTAAGGCAAATGAAGAATGGGATCATTGTGAGCCTCGAGACATCGAGCAGCTCCAACATAGCCAAGAAAGGAAATTACGTGTTAAATGACATATAGGGTCTTTGAGGAGACCCAAACTGTGGGTTCCATCCTTGCTAGTAAGGATTTTTCCCCCACAGTGGAGGATTTTGTCCATACGAGACCTGATTTTGTCCCCACTGAGGGTTACCTTGACCATAAGGTGGATTGGGTCTAGGGTAGGTTTGATATTGTCCTACCAAAGGCCGTTGATAAGCATTGTACGCAGCATATGGGTTATAAGGTTGTTGAACCTGTTGACCCTGGACAAAAGGAGATTGACCCAGTTACTGCAGGGGTTGACCTTGTGGATGTACATATTGATCTTGTTGCAGAGGTTGACCTTTTTGAGGCAAAGATTGGCCTTGCGAGTACAAAGGTTGGTAGACTGTTGAACAAACTGAGTTTGCATCTATAAAGGCTGTTGAAACTGCGGCAAAGGTTGCCCCTGCTACTGTAACAGTTTCCCTTGCTGCTGCAATGTCTGCCCTTGCTGCTGCAAAGGTTTCCCTTGCTGCTACAAAGGTTGTCCTTGTTGCTACAAAGGTTGTCCTTGTTGCTGAAAGGGTTGCTGGACAGTTCCTTTGGATATGCCCTGTGAGTAATGATAATTCCTGAATTGAATCTAACCATATCCACCAGGAATAGCAGATTGACCAGGTTGGGCATAAGCTCTTACTTGAGGAATGTAAGATGGATTAACCAAGGCTTGCGAACCACTCACATGGGTTCCACCTGACACAAGAGGAGTATTCAAATCTTACCCCCCAAGCAGTGGCACATTATGTCCACTCGATGGAGGGGTAGAAGAACGAACTAAAACCTAAACTGAAACAGTCGGCTAAACCGGAAGAGTCAGTTGAAACGATGAGATAGGTTCGGAAGGAATCGTAGGTTGAACAGGAACTGAAGTGACAGCAGTTTGTACAAAAGTTCGAGAGGGCGTGTTTGGAATGAACGGACCCAATGTAAGCATGGCATGAGATGACCAAATAGGATTTTGGTATAATGATTAAGCACTGGGCATTCCTAAAACCAATTGAGCTAAGGTGTTATAACCATGTGGAAGCAAAGTTCCACTAGTTTTAGGGAACGTGCGAGATGGGGTTCTTCCTACAAAAGGAAAACCTTCAGGAGCAAATTCATAGTATTTCTCTTCATGCACCTGAGGAGTGTGAGTTGTGGAAACTTCTGGATGACCCTTTCACCCTCTGACTCCATAGATGGAAACAACTGGTGATGAGGAATCTGAGATGTGTGAGGGGATAACTCCAAAGGAATACCAAGTTGATCATACAAACTGTAAGGAAGCTGAGTAGATATCACAACAGAATCGAATAGCGGATTCAGCGTATGGATAGCAAGCCTCTGCAGACTCTCACGGGTCTGAATAGGATTATCAGGGGTATCAGGATCAGATTCTTGAGGTGTCCAAGAATCCGATGGAGGTGGACGAGAAGACAGGGGTTGGACACTTAGAACAATCCCAAGTTCAAAACCTTGATCTTCAAGTGACTGAGGAAGTTCTGGATGAACTCCTTGGGATGACCCTTCAATATCAGACAATGAAGGGGAACTGTAAGATGAACTCAATGGTTCAGCCACGATGACTTCCTCTCAAGCGCAGAAAAGGAAAGGAGATTTGTTGAGGGATTATTAATCTTGAAATTAACAGGGAATTACTCAATATGGGTCCAAGAAGCAACTGCTTGGGTTCGACATATTGATCGTGGGCAGTTATTTTTAGAACCAAAAACTTTGCCTTTTCATGTTTTAAGTGTCGATAAAAGGAGGAAAAGGTGACTCTAGTCACTTTCGGTGGTTTAGGGAGCTTGAAAGGACAAGTTGCTCGATGATCTTTTCAAATTTAAAGAGTCAGAAAAGATCAAAATGACCACTCAGGTGACTCTAGGTAAAAAGGAGTACCAAGTAACCATGAATTGTAATATACACCTCAGCAAATAAATTTACCAAGGACTTGACGTATGTGCAGGCAATCTCTGCGAATGTTGTGTTCGGTGTATCACATTTATAGGGCGGCAGACTTGACGTCCTATGGATAAAGGTTTGCAACCTATGGGGGTCTCCCTTTATATACGCAATGGTACGGGGAGCACAAGTCCGTGCTAGCACTATCTAATGCTGAAGCGAACAACAACTGCTAATTTTTAAAGACGCCAAAACACGTCTCTAGCCTAGACCACTAAGTATGAACGTTAGTGTTTCAAATGATCCTTAGATTAATTAATAGATTTTAAAGTTGATCTTGGAATTATGTTTCAATTTCAAGGCCTTAATGATGTTACATGTTCCTAAAATGCAACTAAATGACGAAATGGAATCCTTCAATTCAATGAAAGCTATCTATGTAAGGAATATCACCCAAATCATGCATCAAACAAGCAAACACGCATCGATGACAATTTCCAATGCTAAATGCAAAACATGAAATCTAATATTTCATTTCACAACAAATGAAATGCCTAAAAGTGATCTTAAAGTAATCTACCTTAAAATGCAATGATGATTTTTTCTTTCATTTAGTGCAATCAATGTAATCTAGTGAAAAAAGTAAAAGAGAATGGAAGCAAGCCAACAAACATGAAAATATCTTTCACATTAATGATTTGAATGGAACGAAAATGCTTCGAAAACTATGAAAAGATAAACACTTTCGCTTTCGCTTTTCAAAACACAAACTCAGAGCAAATACTTCCTTTCGATTCAAATGAGACAATCAATTTGTAATATATTGCTTGTCCAATGAAACTTAAGCTACTTTCACATTATCTACTCAATCCGACACTAATGAAACCAACTTAAGACACAAGAACCAAAAGTGATTTGCAAAGGATGACCAATCACACAAAAGACTCTTTAACACAGGTAATTGATCTTTGATGAGGAGATCAACAAGTGGATGAAGGATGACCTAGAAGACCTATAAACCCTAAAAGGCTAATAAAACTTCAAACACACTTAAACTGAGTTAAAAGGTGATTGAAACCAGAGAATAAAAGATTCAACTAAGATCACATTGGTAAATAATTGGGAGAAGGCAAAATGAACTGAAAACAAGAAGACAAACCCTAAATTTCTTTAGCTTTTGCAATCATCGCACCTGTGAAGAGAAAAGTAGTGATCATCACTACTGTAATCAACAAATCCGCGATATCATCACGACTTTCAAGGCTAAAAACACAATGGGCGAGAAAAAAAAAAAAAAAAACATGAAAATATTCAAGAACAACTCAAATCAACAAACTTCAAGCATCTACAAGAGAGTGAGACTGACTACAGACAAGCAATGAAGTCTGAGAATGAATGGTTGATCAAACTCATCAAAATACAAGGTGAAGAAAGAGAAGGAAAGGATCATAGGCTCCCCAGCGGAATCGCCATTTTGTTTACAAGGTTAATCCTATCTGCAGATAGAGACAATCCCTCTAGCCCAATGAGTGGGTGTAGCAATTGAAGTGGCAATCAACTAGACATCTTCCTAGGTTATAATTGAAAAGAAGAACGAAAGAGATGACCTATCTCGTTCTAATGCTATTCCAATTTCCTTTGTTGCGGCCTCAAACTTCTTGTGTCACGAACTTGTTCCTACTTCTCTCATTGTTTATGTGCCTGCACAAGTGATCAAGAGACAACAAAGCATGCCAAAACTAATAGAAAATCCAATAACAACCTACTTAACTGATCAAGGAATGTCAAGCTAAATAATACATGAACATATATATATTTTGCGAAGATGAACCAGCAATTGTATATTATTATGAAATAAAGGGAATATTACAACCAAAGCCTTGATGTTGAAAGGATCTCCTTGAGTGGTAATCCAAGTCCAAGCCAAGAACTCTCCAAGCACTCCTTCTCCAAGTCAAATGAATAGCCTTAGGCACAATCTCATCATAAGGGTGCAAATAGACATAGACCAACCATTTGGGAATGGGAGAGGATGAATTTATAGACTGGGAAAGGGAGTTAGGACTTCTCCAAATATAGGATTAGGCCCTCATCTCAAGGAGGTAGCTCATAGGGATAAGACCAAGAGGCCAAGTTGGGAGGATTCGACCTCATCTATGCAAAACAACCTCCAGCTCGTTGCTCTGGAAGCTTCTAGATCACAAAGCTTCTCATCCTCTTTGGGAAAATTACCTTTTTGGGATCATCGCGGGTATGCAAGGGAACATAGTGATGCCATCGCTGGTCAAGTACAGTGCAACAGGCGACCATCACGATTTTAATATTAATAAGATCGATGACTCTCATTTTAGGGTTTTAAGAGTTATTTCTTCAGGGAAAGCTCAATGTATTTTCCAATCAAAGTCTTAGGAGGGATATGAGTTGTATACATGGATGAGTATACTGTATAATGGTCATGTTTCGGGCACTTCAGGGTATGTCATAGGGAAGTGCAGGAGGCATGACCAAATATTGTGTAATAGGATTTAAGTGGGATGATAGGATAACCTAATCAAATGCTCCTAAGCCTAGTCAATTCACTTAATATTAGCCATTGAGATTCAGTTGATAAACATATATCTCCTCTTCACTTGCTTAAACATATATGGGCCTTGTTTAGAAAGGAAACCATTTAGCTTAACACTTTGCACCTTGCATGTTTCAAAGAGAAAAATTTGATTGTGGGAGGTAACCTCAAATTTACCCTTGGCCACTTGAAAACTTGGGGATTTTATGCTCATGTGGACAACTTAGTATACTTCTTCATCGAAAATCTGGATCAAGAAAAGTTGGTGGATGTGCTTCCCATCAAGCTAATACCTACCTAGAGTAATAATCAATCTGGGTAATCAAGAATAGCAAAAAGATTTAATCGTTTTATGTTATCTGAAGACTTGTTGGAGAAAACATTTAGGATTCGGAAATGGGTAGGCTTAGGAGGAGACTCATACCACTATCCTAGTCTATTAGAGTTTGATTCTTCCTCCAAAAAGCTATCAAGACCCTTTAAACTAAATATTCACTAGTTGGAAGACCATACACTTACTTTAGAATTAAAAAACGCATGGATCCATTTCAATCCTGACATAAGAAACTTTCCTCCTATTCAAATTCAAAAAATTACTAATGAATCCAATAATACCATCTCTAAATGTACTAGGAGGAAAAAAGAAGCGGATAATAAAGTTATAGCTAATGTGGAAGCACAATTGGAGGCCCTCTTGAACAACAATGATCAAGACTATTTTACTAGTCACGTCAGAGGAACTATAAAATAATTGGAAGAGAAAAAAAAAGGAACCTCATCTTTGATAAGGAGAGGGAATGGTGTCTTAAGAGTGTATCCCATTGGATTTAAGCAGGGGTTGATAACACAAAATAATTGAATGGAATAGAAAATCACAGAAAGGCCATTAATACCATTTGGGACATCATTAAATAAGATGGCATAAAAGTCTCCTCTTTTGACAAAATTTCTTTGGAAGGTTGTAATTATTTCAAGGATATTTTCAAGCAAAATGAAAAAGTATCTATTGATCAAATAATTAAAGTATCCATTTACTTCCCAAGCTTATTTTCTCTTGATGAAAATGAGGAATTGATGGGAGATATCACGAAAAGGGAATTGAAAATGTTCTCCATAGTTTCCAAAAAGGAAAAAGTCAAGGGGCTAGATGGGCTCCCCGTCAAATTCTATTTAAGTTGTTTTTAATTTATCAGTGATGACGTTCTTAGAGTTATGGAATTCTCAGGAAATTCTAGAAAAATGTTGTCTCCCTTCAACTCTACTTTTCTCACCATCATTCCCGAATTTGACTCCCCTGCTTCCGTCAACTCCTATCATCCCATCTCATATGTAATATTATCTATAAAATAATCACAAAGATCGCCACCCTTTGTCTAAATCATATTCTCTCAAATCATACGTCCCAAGAATAATTTGGTTTTTTGGAGGGTAGGAAAATCCATGAAACTATTGGTCTCTCCAAGGAAGGCCTACACTCTATCCATACTCTCAAACAAAAATCTATCATCTTTGAAATTGGTCCCTCTAAAGCTTTTGATTGTGTTAGTTGGATTTCTATATGCTTACTCATACACTTAGGCTTTGACTACTCTGTCTCTTTGATTCACAATTGTATTATCACTTCTTTAATGGCCTCACTTATCAATGATGTTGCATCTCCCCTTTTCAATCTATAAATGGGTCTTAGACAAGGATGCCCATTGTCCCCTTCTCTTTCTTTTGGTCACTAAAGCACTTAGCAAAGTGATTCTTGATACAAAAAGGAACAATATCTTTCATAGAATCAAAGTGGCACATGACTACTTTCTCACTCTTTTTCTCTTTGTTGATGATATCATCATCTTTTCAAACAGTGTCCCAGAGGATTGTTGGATTCTCAAAGAGATTCTACATCTTTTTTCTGAAGCATCTGGGATGTTGGTGAATGTATTAAAATCCTCTCTATTTGAAAATGGCCTCTTAGAGGAGGAAAAACTCACAATTTATGATAGTTTCCATATATAGACAGAAAAATTGGATGCCTCCCTCATATATATATATATATATATATATATATATATATATATATAAGCCCCAAGGGTTAGCTCAATTGGTTGTGTCCCCATTGTTAAGTACCTCGCCAATCAGGAGGTCACAAGGTCAATTCTCCTCGACGCCCTTGGGGTTAGGCCCTGTTAGTCTGGCCGACGGGTTTTAAAAGATTCCCTTCAGGGTTGATCTGCCCAGATTTTCCGTGGATGTATATATCTATATATATATATATATATATATATATATATATATATATATAGATATATATATATATATATATCTTCTTAAATCCAAAGAACTACTCAAAAGTTGAATAGAACTAGCTCCTGGTCAAGATTGAAAAAGGAATTTGTTCGTGGTGTGACAAGTGGCTCTCGAGAGTTGGAAGGCTTATTCTCTGCAAGGCTATAATTGAAGCCATTTCAATCTATTGGGTTTATTTATCTTGGGTCCCCCTTGAAATTATACATAAAATAAAGCAGATCACTATGTGTTATCTATGGGCAGGAAATCCTAGAAAAAAAAAAACAAAAACAAAAACTTTTCCCTCATAGTGTGGTCCTAAGATGGATAATTAACTTGGGCCAAAATGTACTTCTAGGAAAATATCCATGGAGAATATACTTTTGTGGCCCTAGTAGGTATTCTCTATGCTTAAATGACTCTGAATCCATTTCTCATCTCTTCATTTCCTGTCCTTTTACTCAAGTAGTCTAGAAGGAAATACAAGATAGAGAGGGACTGATATTTTTTGGATTGGTTCTAGCATTGAAGAGTGTTTAAAAACTTGTATTGAAGCAAAACATAAACCTTCTCTCAAAGCCATCTCTTCAACTATGACATGGGGAATCTGGCTGGAACACAATCATGCCATATTTTGACAATCGGGGTTATTCCTTCTTGCGAGTTGCACTCCAAAGTTTGGGTTTACAAATTTCAATCCCTTCTTCTTTCAAGAAATCTCCTTCTCAACCAAGCTCTGAAATAGTCATTTTTCAAGACACTAGTTGGGCATTCTTTGATGGGGCAGCTCAATTCTCCCTAACCAAAGTGGGAGTGGGAGGATTAATTTTCATTAGTAATACACATTATTTATGTTTTTGTAATGACATAGCTTCAATCAATTATGTTGAGATTTTTTCTTTAAATATCATTCTCATAATTGCAAAGAATGAAAACATATCCTCCATCCATATCTATCGTAACTCCAGAGTGGTTAGTGATTGGATGAATGCTTCATCTAGACAGAGGAACTACACCCTACTACTTATTTACCAATGTGTTTTAAAGAATATAGTGTTTTTCACTCAAATAAATTTTGACCATATCTACAGGGATATGAATCAAAAGGTAGATGATCTCTCAAAGCATGGACTCGAAATGGACAAAGGCCATGCAAAATATTCAAGCACAAGGATGGACATTGATTGAAACATTTTCTCAACATATGGTAGTGAATAATTATTTTTTTGCCCTTGACGGATCTATATGGTTCGACACAAGGAGATCAACATAAGTATCTTTTTAATCCTACATATATAACATATTTTTATTTTAAAAAGTTTCATGACAATCCAAAAATATTGTATTAATGACTAAACACTAGACAATTTATAGCTTTTTTCCTATAGCAAAGTTAACAACTTATTGGTTAACTATATCAAAATGTATAGGATGTATAAATAGGATGGAAAAACCTTGATGTCCATTGGAAAGATCATATAAGGATATTCTGTATAGAAATATGGCTTGTGGTAATAGAATCATCTCAAATATATCTTAAATGGGTCATAGCAGCTGCTAAAATGTTTTAACCATATGCTCATGTAATTCTTATTTTATATAAATAAAAATTACTTTCTTTTTTTCTTATATACACACACATATATATATATATGGAAAAAAATTAAAATATATATTAAGAAAAAAAATTAAACGAGAGAGAGAGAGAAGAAGGAGGATAATAAAAAAAGAAAGACACTAAACGAAACAAAACAATTTTTTGTGAAAAAAAAAAACATAACCCAAAAAAAATTAAAACAAAAAATGGAAAAAAATAAATATAAAACACATTAAAACAAAAATGGGTTGGCGTAATAAGAGCCTGTTTCAAGATAAAGATACCCCCGTCGCAATCACAGCTATTAACTGTGCAACTATCTACTCTGCCATTCCTGTTCCTGATCTCAAATCTACTCAAAAATTATCAAAGCCTGTTAATATCCAAGAGGGTATTCCCTGGGCCTTTTTTGATGGGGCCTCCCAGAACAACAAGGCAGGGGCTGGACTGTGTATTCATTTTAATCAAGATCATTCTCTTAAAGCCTCTGTAGGCCTCGGATCAGGCTCAAATAACTTTGCTGAGATATCTGCATTACGCCTTCTTCTATGTTGGCTTCTTCATCGAAATATTCACTCAATCCAAATTTTTGGTGACTCTTTGAACGTAATCAACTGGGTGAACGGAAATGCTGCATGTCAAAATCAAATCTTGAAGATTATTCTTGAGGAAATACAGCGCTTAAAGTCATCTTTTAATGTCTTCATCCTCTGCCATGTATTCAGGGACAGAAACGAGGATGCCGACAGGTTCTCAAAGGCTGGTGTTCAACAAGTTTTGGGAAGCTGGTCAATAACAGAATACAGGCAGGGGCAGTCCATCGTTTCAACAGATCCTCCTTTTGAACAGCCTCAGTGATAGTGACACTCTGTCTCTAATCGCTTTTTTGGTTTTGGATAGTTTCGTCTTATATGTCTTTGTTTCTCTGCTTCATGTTTTATTATGTGGCCAGTTTTTACATAACAGAACTCAATTATATATACCACATCTTTCTGATCATATCATCACGCTTGAAGTACTAAAAACAGTTTTGTAAGGTTTTGTTTTTCCTTCTCTGAAGGAGACCTCGAACTGCAAAAGGTTTCTATAAGTCTAGTGTTCAAAGCCTCGCTCAAGGAGGAAGAGCAAACAGTTAGATATATGACCATAACTCCGGAATGTCAGTTATCTGAACTTTCTTCAAACAGTCAAAAGGACTGTGATTTTCGTGTTTCCTTCAGCGGAACTTTCTTGCAACAGGTCTGCAAGTGGCACACTGTATGTATCTTTTTATTTTGCTTAATAAAAAGTGGTTTTTTCTTCGGAAAAAAAAAATGGGTTGGCGTGCATTTATGAATGGGGGGAACTAGATGCCACCACCCCACCTAAATAATGAGTCGGGGGATATGGAAATGGTACACACATGTGTGTTTAGTATGTTTATAGAAACATAGAGAAATCAACGTTAGGGGTAGTTGATTGGGTTGGCCAAGAAGTTTATGTGTGCGAGAAGTAGGTTGGACAATAATATAACAATTGATTGGAACCATGGGGTGCTTGAAGTGTTTTCATTTGAGGGCTATGATAGCAAGACTCCATTGTTACCAACCCCACCTGGGAAGGATACTCTCTCTGTGTGGTCACTAGAGATTAGTGGAGCGAACAGTCCTATGAATTTTGAATTAGAAGCAGTCAGGTTGCAAGGTTGGTTGATGAGGAAGGAGTTGCAGGCCTCATGGGATGGAGAATATTGGAGTGGTATAGGCCAAAACTAGTTTGTATTCCTTAACAAATTTGGTATCATGCCACTGCTATTGTGGCCTCATACATCTTTTAAGAAACCTGGGAGGTTTATTGGCTCGCTTTAGCCAAATTGGGCAATTGTCAGTACTCTGAGGTTGGCTAATAGATGGGTCAGGCTTTGGCAGTACATTTCATGGAATATGGTACGCTCTTATCCCTCTCTCCGGACATTTTGTTGATGTCGATCTAGTTATGAGGGGAAAGATGTGTGGTGTTATCTACTATTTATATTTTATGCCAGTTTTTTACATAGCTGCTTCCTAATCATTTACTAGGAATTTTTATATGCTAGTATTATCGTTTATAGGATGGTATGGAATCTGGGTATTCTGGGTTTTTACAAGTTAGAGTGGTGTTGTGCTATATGTTGGGGGTGGGAAGCTTCTTCTGTTAATTTGATCAGGCAACCCCTAGTACCCCAATCCCTTTCACTATATCGAAGATTGTTGGGCCCTTATGGTTTAGTGTTGTGGTTTGGTATTTTATTTTGTGGGTGTGGTGTTTTAGCAGGGGACTAGTTATTGCAACAGTGGTGGTGGGCAAGTTGTTCGACTTTCAAAAGCGCGGTTGTGCTACGAGGGCTTCACTTGGGTAGCAATACCATACCACTTGGGTTCATATTGGGGGATATATATTGAGGAAAAAATGGCATAGTATATTGGGGGATATATAGGGGGTAAAAGGTTTTTATATTGACAAGTAAAAAAAATAGAGCTCAAAGTTAATGAAAAAATATAAAGGGGTATTTAAAATGATAATGAAAAAATGGATACCTATAATATCTAGTGAAAGTTGGGGTTTTTTAAATTAGGAATGGATACTGGGCTTGTATTGGTAGGGGGTTAAATAATGTGATTTTTAGATGTATTTTCCAATATGTAGTCAAAGTAGGGGTGTTATTTAGTATGCCACGAATGCACATGATATGTCATAGATTCATTGAGTGAAGCCCCTGTGAGTCGTGCAAGAAACATTTTGGGAGGTTGGTGTTGCATTTCATGGGTGTGGGGAACAACTTCTTGGCTTCAAGGCTGCTACAAGGAGTCTGGGGGGTGCAAGAAAGAAGTTAGGAGGTTATGTCCCCTATTTCTAAATGCAACAGTTATTTGGTGGTGCTACAGAGGTCGAATTTTGGACCCTGGCCAGAGGTGGAGAGTGTGGCAGTGGTGTATTGGTCCTCTAAGGAGGAAGGTACACCTTTGGATCAATCATTTATAGATTGGACAACTATGACAAGTTAAAGGGCTAGAGTCTGGCATGGAGCTACATATTATTGGGAGAGATCTCAACGTGGGAACACTAGATTACATCACTGCATTGTAGGGTTTGCATCATGCCACAAAGAAATTACACCCAACCACATACAGAAAAAGACCAACCAAGCGAATGGTGAGGCTTCATCCCATAGAAACTCCCTATCTGATTTTGAGGTGCATGTAGAATGGACGAAGTGGATACCATATACGAGAAATATGAGAGGCAAGTTAAACTAGTACATAGAAATGGTGGACTTGTATTGCAATTGAATTTCTTCCTCGATAGGATGATTCTGGATCACCAAAAATCCTAGCTAGACATTACCCAATCATCATACCACCTACACACTCTTGATCAGAGGATGAATTGAGTCGAGCTTCACCTAGGCATCCCCTTGATTGTTGATTGTCCTCCAGATGGCCCACTAGACCCCATCCCGGTGGCAGACTCCAACTTGGACCTTATGATTTAATGATATTTTGTCCATGTCAGTTCTTTTTCCTCATGATGTGCCTTATGTATGCAACCAACTAGGCATGTTTGTTAGATTCAACTTGGATATTTTTGGAACAATGGCATTTCTACTTTCTATATTCTCAATAAGGAGATTTTTTTTTATGGCTAAATTTCGGATATGAGAGATTGACCAAGGCTATGTAATCCTTGTTGTACACCTCAATATTTTTAATTAATAGAATTTCACTTTACAATAATAATAATAATAATAATAATAAAAGAAACAAACACATTTAATTTTAAAATTTTGGAAAAAAAAATAGAAAAGAAAAACAAAAAAAAAGCTATAAAATTAATAAAAAATTAAAATACAAACAAAACAAAACAAAAAAACAAACTACCAGGGTGTAGAATAGACGAGGACATGGTGTCTTGTTAAGTAACTTCGTGGTGGAAAGGTCATCAGTTCGAAACCCCATTGGTAAAAATATAGCCATACTAAGGGTTGGTGCGGCGCAGGGCAAGTGTGATCCCAGAGTGATTTTGGCAGCTTAGATGCCCCTAAGTCATAGCTACTCAAGATATATGTTAGGCGGGGCAATCATCTCAGGACCTACATTACCTAACAAACAAAAATAAAAATAAAAACAAACATAAAATAAAATAGAATATATAACTATTATGGAGAAAACAATGTCTAGCATCACCCCTCCACCAATGGGGCTGGCCAATGGCGGGCTAAGAGGATCGTCTTCCCCACAATGAATTTTCTTTTTCTTCTTATTCTTTTAAATAATTTTTTAATTTTTTAACTTTTAAAATTTTAGGTTTTTATTTTTATTTTTTATATATATATTATATTAATAAATATATTAATAATATATATATATATATATTAATTTTGTTTTTACCATTTTTAAAAAAGATATGAGAATCTTTTTAAATTATTTATTTAATTTTTTCAAATGTTTTATTTTTTTATTATTTTTAATTTTAAAAATATTTTTTAATATTTTTCAAAAAAAATATATATATATATATATATATTTTCTCTCTAGTGAATGTGTGCCAAAATGAAAAATGTGTACCAAAATGAAAAAAGCAAGCTGATAAGGAACTATCTTATCGACACAATGTATCCATAAACATGTTGAACCACAATGCCCATCTATATGGTACGATAGCAGAGTATTTCATGGTCACCAATAAAGATATGTTATATTTGATAAGTTCTAATAAATGGAAGTAGTCATTGAAGTTCCATATTGAGTCAAAAATAACTATAACGGCTTTCTATAACAATGTTTACTAGGAGTTTATCACACTATTCAAAATACCACGTAATTACAACTATTAACCTATTTTCCTATAATATTACAACTATTAACCTATTTTTCTGAAATATTATAGAGGCAAGGATTAGACTTAATTTGCTAACTAAACACTGAATTACAACTATCTTAACTTCTGGAAGTGCAAACTTATTGGCTTCTCTAGATAGGATGTTTGCAAGGCAATAAGTCGGTTGCTTTTCACAGAAATCTCTGTTATAATTCAAAGATCCTAAGAGCCCTTGTAGTTGAGTTTTCTCTAAGATCCGATTTAGAAATCCTGGCAATGCTTTTAGAGCATGATGATGTAATTATATTTGTAGTGTAGCTAGTATTAGAAGTCGAAATTCAAGCCTAATTCAATACTAATCTGTGCAAACTCGAGATTCTGTTTAGACATAGCCAGTCCATGATTGTTTATTATATCATAAAATTGCTTCAAACATTACACATGGTTCTTTAAGTGCTCTAGGTTTTCCCTTTTTTCTTTGAGTGCTTGTTGACGGTGAATATCAAATAGACCCATGGGCTTTGACTTGGTTCTATCCATGTTCTCTCGAAAAGATCTGTGATTCCTTTTCTACAATAATCATTCTGTAGGAAACATCAAATTGACAACTTCTTTTTATGGAGTACCTGCATAACCTTCTTAATAAGGGAAATCAACAAAATATTTTTCCCTGGATTAGAATGCATAGGATAATCACAAGTACAATCTTTAGTAATTTTATTTGTTAATTCAACCACCTTTGTTTTACCATGCAATTCTCCATTTTTAACCATTTTGTTGATTCATATTAGCTTATCCACACACTAAGGAATTCCAATTTCGACCACTTCATTAACTCTGCAGTAATTTGTAATTTTAGTTAGAAGAGTGACAACATGTTATCAACTTTCATGGAGACCTTATTTATAATTATAGTAAATGAAAAATGATTATTAACGAAATCTTGACCAAAATAACATATCACACCCTATATCGCAACAATATAATTGTAGTAAAAAGACCATTAATCAAGATAAGGACTCTCTCTCCATTAATGCCTTTAAACCTCAGTTCTATACACAGTTGGTGGTACTCAAGAATAGCTTTTTCTTGTCACAAGAGATCATTACTCTGTCAATTTGAGTATGAAGGAATTAAACATTGTAGCCTTCTTCTTGAATCCATATCGTGACGACTAGTGTGTCTTTCAATACAAACATATGAATATGCAGGGCAGCATGTTGATGTACCTTTGTTTCTGTAATTGTTGGGTTTTCGAGAATACAAGCCAAAGCTTCTTCTTTAGACATGGCACTTGTACTTCTTCATTTGAAAATTATTCTAAATCCTCAATCATCTGATTTCACTGTCACTTGAAATCTGCAACAGAATCTGTAAGATTTATTTGCATTGTTGAACAGGTGTTGTCATTGATGTCAAAAGAATTGTAACCATTGATGTAGGTCAGTGTTTGATCATGTGTTATCAGAGTTAAAGGGAGATAAATGAAGACCAATATGTGTTGCATATGAAAATGAAACACAGGGGTTGTGATTATAAGCTTCGGCATGATGATGTACGTATTGCCCTAAATGAAAGATATGTCCGGTTTGTTTTGAAGATAATATCCCTATTGTCTCAAAGGAACTGCGTGCAGAAAATAGCTCATACCATGTTGTATATGCCGATGAATACTCAGTACAGAGTTTCAATGAATTATCACACCAAAATGTACAATTTGGAGGGCAATGTGAGGGATTTCCTTCCTGCAGGGAACACGGGAAAACCAGTTTAAAATTTCCATTTAGTGTTGCTGTACTCCAAAAGCATGCAGGATCTGATGATTTTGTTGTTGCGTGATCTTACAGACAAGACAAATTGGAAGCATATTGAGAATAGAAAAGTATACTGATTATTTGTCCTACATATTTGTTCCCTGTAGTTGGGAAAATGAGGACCATTCAACGTTTCTATTTATCATGGTGCAAACAGAGAACTTGTTCTAGGGAAAATAGAAACTAGTGGTGTTGAAATAATTCTTGTAATTTTTTATACATTTCCTATTCATGGTGTAAGCTTGTGTGAGGTGCAATGGGAAATGGTGATTGGTGATGAGGCTCATAGTTTGAAAAATGAAAAATGAGAGCTTTACAAGGCTTGTCAAAGAATTAAAACTAACAAGTGTTATGGGCTTATAGGAACAATAATGCAAAACAAAATCATGGATTTATTCAATGTTTTTTATTTGGTTTCTCTTGGATGCTTTGGGACCTGTGAACGTTTTCGGGAGTCCTATGATGAGCCTCTCAGGCAAGGACAACGGATAAGTGCACCTGAAAGGTTTGTCAGCATTGCAGATAAGATAAGATGAGATAATTATATTAATTTCCAACTAAAGACCACAAAGTAGGTCAAAGGGAGTGTTGAGTACAATGATGTCCATAAAATGCGAGAGAACCAAACGGTCTCCTATAAAAAATACAATGCATGAATATAAAAGGTACAATGTAGGAACATAAAAGATACAATGTATGGAATGCCCTGATGAAGAGGATCAGACCCATCTCTCCTAACATCTGAGACTAACTCAAGAGCACTGAAAAAAATTCCACAAAGTTTGTTGGCCTGATGAAGGGTCAGTGGGAGGTACGAACTGTCCACTAACTCGTTGTCTGGGGGAATTTTTGCATTGTTCAGGTTTGGAGGACCTAGTTTGTCTCCCAAGGATGGATCTAAGACGGTTTAGCTGTTCGGGTCTCATGTGGCAGGGTGAGGTCCCACAGATCCTCACTGGTCTAGAGTTTGGATATGAGACGGTATCAATTGTTCTCTTTGTGCCCTTGTTTGAAGGTAGTACCCTGAAAAATGTTGAGATCCTTTGTGTGGGGTCTGGTCTGATGGGAGGTTGAAGAATACGCACTCGGAACCTAAGAGCCTCCTGCATATATAGGACCAAACATCTCTGATTGAGATACCTAAAAAATTCTGTGAGGGTTTGAGAGTCTCTGAACAAGCAATGGAACCTTCCTCTGATCTCGTAGTAGATAGGGAATCCAAAAACGAAGTGCACCTCAGTCTCTACTTCCTGTAAATGACATACATGACAGATTCTGTCTAGCCTATCAACCTGGTGGTTCGTCTCTACCTAAAATCTATGAGAACCTACTCTGAACTAGCCTAGAGGAATGCGAAGAGCATGCATCTAGTGGCAAAACGTATACTGGAGTCGAATAATGAGCCCGTCTCTCAACTCCAAGAAGTGCTCAGTGTAGAAGGCCATCTTTGGGCGCAACCCTCCAAGAGGATTGACCCAGGTGACCTGGACAAACTGCCTGTAGATGTCCTCCCTGATGATCTTATTCAACTCTTGTCTAGTAGGTAGAAGGTGACTAGGAGCATCCAAGGAATATCGGAAAGGAGGAAGATGATCCAACTGAATGCCCACTGACTCTAAGAGATTTGAAACGCATGTAAACCAACATCTAGCCCCAACCCGAGAGAGTAGAACGAGCAATATTCTCAGAAGAGCAATATGCTAAGTAAGGATAACGGTCCCTACTCTTTATCGAGTCTACAAATCCCCGGACACGATGCAAGAATGAGACCAAACTGAAGACTTTCTCAAGACGAAAGGGTTGAGCTCCAAACTCTGGAAGGATGATGTGCTGAGGTATTGTTTGTTTACATCTAATGATGCGGCGGAGAAGAAGAGTTTGGACTCTCTCAATTGAAGCCCAATCCGACTCAAGTAAAAACGGTCCCCAAATCTCTGAGTCATATAGAGCAGTGGGACAAGGTGTCCATGAGTCTCATCTTGGACGAGATGTCCTGGAAGTAATGTCGAAAGCACTCTCTCGAGAAGGGCTAAGGATCCATATCCTTTGTTGATCCGAGGCTGAAGAGATGGTTGCAAACTGAAGCGGGGCCCTGAGAATTTCACCCCCAAGTACGTATATGTGTTGGTGATCTCAACCTCCTCCCCTCTGAATAGGAAGTGAAGGTCTGAAGTTTTCTTCACCCCACTGAAGATCATAACCTTGATTTTACCTAGCTTGACAGTCCACTGACGAAGATCGCAAAACAAAACTAAGTCATCCAACTGCCTTTGTAATCCTTCTGGAGATGAGGAGAAGAGGACCACGTCATCAAAAAAGAGTAGAATAGATATCAAGACCTAGTGAAGAAGGCAACCATCAGTGCCATGGATATGCTCATGTAGAAAAGCCTCCAACTCATCAATATAGATCCCAAACAGGGTAGGGGACAATGGACAACCCTGTTTAACCCCAATAGTGCTTCGGACGAAATCAGGCATCCCATGAACCATGCGAAGGCGACCAAGGATGGATTCATATAGGCGTATAATAGTTGTCAATAGGGTCGCCGAGATGCCAATATCTCTAAGTCTCTAGAGTAAGGCTTCCCTCGAAACAGACTCAAAATATTTTTGAAAATCTACGAAACAATAGTAGACTTTCGAAGAGCAATTTCGTGCCTCCTCAATCACGGTGCGAAGGGTGAAGATGTGGTCAATGGTCTAATGAGTTGGTCAAAACCTGCCTATCCCCTAGCTCTAAGTTGTCTCTGCTCAAGGTCACTTGAGAGCTTCATATCTAGAATAGTAGCATACAACTTCGATAACGTGTGGCCCACCATGATTGTTCTGTAGTTATTAGGATTTTAGCTGGAGCCTGATTTGTGGGTCGGATGGATGATGTGGTGTGACCATGTCGATGGAAAACCTTCATGGACTACATGGTTGAAGAGATCATCCAAGAAACTAACCAAAGCATGGAAACCGTGTTTAAAGAACTCTGCTTGGTATCCTTCCTCATTAGTTGTTTTGTTGTTGTTCATCACCCAAATGGCCTCTCTAATATATTTGTCTGAGAATAGGTAACAGGAAGGGGGTGGGGAGGTAACACGAACTTGGCCCTACCCCGGAATATCATAAAGGTTGGAAGTGTGAGAGAACATGGATGTAGGGTCGAGGTCAGATGGAAGAGGGGAGTGTCGGGGAAGGATGGTATGCCAGAATTGTTTAGGGGAGTGGGCAAGGAGAGCAGAAAGTTCCCATCTTCTATGAGAGACAAAGAGTCGTTTCTTGCGACGAAGGAGACGATGGTAAGAAGCTTTGATGTTAGGGTAGAAGGGTTGAGAGTGGGTGAAATCATATCGAAGTTTTTAATGTAGATTCTTGCATTCGTCATCGTACCATTTGTTCATGGGGCAAGATCCAACTTTTCGGGAGGTGAAAGTGGAACGAGTAGGGTGAGGGAAGGATTTGAGTGTTTCTTCCCAAATGGCAGATTAAAGACAAGCGTATTTAGTGGAAGTGGAATCAAGCAAGGAGAACTCGGTTTCTGATGGGAGAATCTTGCATAGAGTAGAGGAGAAGATGTCAGGGTCACCTTCGTCAAATTGAAAGGTTGTTCAGGGTGGGCCCCAAGGGGAAGGATGGGGTGGAATGGGAGGGTCAAACCGGAGAGAGAAGGAAATAAGTGCATGATCAGCAAGGGGGATGGGGGAGACCGAGAGATGGCGAATAAAATGGAGCAAGTTCTGGCTAGTGAAGACATAATCAACTACACTCGCACCCCCGCCATATGGCCAACATGTGAAAAAGCGAGAATTTGGGAAACAGGGAAGACCATTTAAAATTAACAACTCATGTGATTCCCCCAACTATAATAGATGCTTACTGTTATCACTCCAGGCAACTCTCCTAGGTTTCATCTCGGAGATGCCTGGTAACATATAATCTTCAATATTGTTCTCTGAACTATTGGAATGAATGATGGTTTGGATCAAGTTAGATAACCATTTCAACTCTCTTCTCACTCAAGACATGCATGAACACCCTCAACAATACAAGGCTTTAGACTACTAATGCTCAATAGTTTATAATTATATGATAGATGGAGAATACTGACTATACCAGCAGGTGCATACATAAACATATATGAATGGCCAACTACATGAAGCAATTGAAACTTTCAAATCTAGTTTATCAATGCAGAGATAAGATGACAGTTATCTAGCATTAGACACAGCAAAAAACATGAATAACCTATTCATGTGCAAGCATAGAACAGCAGAGAAAATGGAATTGAACATGTAACAGCAAAAGAAGCTTATATTGCTAGAATAAAGATGAGAAGCTTGAAGGAACAGAGTAGCAATAATCTCCAGAAGTTGAACCTCTATTACATTTTTCTTTCAGATATTTATAGCTCTTTACAATGCTCTTGAGCCTTCTGAGGCTCGAGAGGTCTTAATCTATCCCTGTGTCTCTTCAACAACTTTGATGCCCTGACTCGGCAAGCATGGCTCAGAGGTTCCTTCTTCTGACAACAGAATAACCTCATTCTAGTATTTTGCAGTGCTGGCAGGGAGCTCTCTCGTGCCGGAGATACTCCATGATGTTTGTTTTGATGAGTTGTGCTGGGCTGTTGATGCTCCATGATCATTTTTTGTTGTGGCTGTGTTGTGTTGTGGCCCTTTTTATTCCCTTTCTAGCCTTCTGTCTCTGTCTTAAAATGGCTATTCGGGCCTCTGGTTTCCCTTTAAAATGTTTAATAATGAGTGTTTTCTGTTTTACACAGAAAACATTGTAATATTGTAAAACCCCGCCAATATATGTTCCTTTCGGACTTCAAGAGTCCTTAAACATGGCATATGTATCTATCGGGTCTGCCCTTTAGGTCACTGTCGCATATCGCAAGTGGCCTGGCCCTATGTTTCCCTTTGTATTGTGAAATAATTAAAAACATGGGAAATACACTAAAATATGGCTTCCTCCAGACTTCAAATTTTATAGATTTCATTCTTGAACCCTTTCGGGTCCGGGACTCATCGCAATCGACACTGCCAAGCTTCCCTTTGTATTCCGTTATATAACAAAAATACACTGAAAATGCATTAAAATTGGACTTCTTGCGGACCTGAAATACTATGTATTTCATACTTATAATTCTGTCGGGTCAGGCTCATCGGGTCGTCCATATGGATGTGTAAAGGCTCCGCCCCTTGGTGTTGCTCCGCCTCGATATATCAATGCGATCTGATCGCAATCGCTTATCGCTTATGCCCAGGGCCCATGTGCTAGTGCTCTTTGTTTTTCCCGACTGCGATATCGCGATGCAACGTGGGTTGTCGATCTGCGCACTTGATCGATGGTCCACGTTGAATCGTCAATTGCCATCGCAAGTTCCGCTTGGTCTACGACAATACCTTCCGGTTTCCTCCGCCAATTGTGACCCGCCAATCTGATCATCGGAGATCGTTGATCGGCGGTGCCTTCTGCTCAGCCTGAAGTCCTTTCTGCTTGCCGATTTGCGATTTGCCGCTTAGATCTAGGCCGTTGATCGGCCAGATCTAATGGTTGTTGTGCATTGCTATGCTCAAGCCTGTGATTCATGGTTTTTCACTGTTTTCCTTTGGTTTTCGCCTCCCGATAGTGATTTTCTGCCCTTCCAAGGGCTCTTGGCATGCGACTGTTGGGATTTTTAAATGATCCTTAGGTGAATTTTGAAGCCTTTAGTAGTGTTTTGGATCCATTTTTTGGGCCAAATGCTTCCAAGGCTAACACTGGCTCCTTCTGGGGATGAAATCCTCCCTGTGAGGTTTCAAGAATCACAGATTAATGCCTTTCCTATAAAAACAAAATCAAATCTTCCTCCTAGTGTTCCATTCGGCATGGAGTCTATTTTGTAATGAAAATAAAAACTGGAAAAAACATATTTACAATAACAAGGCTTTAAATCCTTAAATGAAATATAGTTTCAAGAATAGCCCATTGACTGGACCATCAAAAACATCTCCTCCTTCCTTTAATGCATCCCTTTTGAGAAAACAGTCACCAAACTGAAAATTGACCCTTTTTACCTTTCTATCAAAGGTTTCTTTCTCTTGGTCAATGTGCATATCAGCAAAATCATCAAAGACTTGCAAAAGCCTATTAATTTGATCATCTACTTCAAAAACTTTCTAGCATTTGACATTGTCAAGCAGAGATGGTCTATATTTCACCTCATCTTTGTATGCTTTCAGCCTTGGATGTTTTGTTTGGAAGGTTTTGTTCACCTGAAAAGTTAATATAAAAGATGAATCAATGCATTCTTGTGTGGGGGACACAAGGACTACACCTACCCCTGCAACTTCTTTAGAGCAAGCTCCTTCAAAGAACATGTCCCAATTCTGTGGGCCTTCTTCCTATGTGATCTGGAAAACTAGTTTCTTAAACTAAGTGGAGGCCAACTGAGATTCTTCAATCTGAAGAAAACAAGCTCCAAAATTAGTGTCAACAGCATATATGGGATGATTGGTGGGATTCCTTTCATCACTGATTATATAAGCCAGTTGAGCTTCTCTATATAACCTCCTGCTTTCACCTCCAAAAACTGGGACAGTGGCATAGGATAGATCATTTTGCAATGTTCCACCTAATCTCTTGATCCAGCCTCTAGAAAGTAACATGCCAAACTTGGGGGGGGGACATCTGCTACCACAATATCCATCATCATGCTTTTCATGGGCAGCTCTATGGTTGGAGCTTTGAGGATGATAGGATCAACTACTGGTTGCTTATGCTTATTAGCTTGTTTTTCTGCAGGGACAGCAGCTTTATGAACAGAAGTTTCCTTGACATTATTCATCTTCGACCTTAGATTATATTTGTGCTGATCTTCAGTTTGTAGAACAGCTTCACCGTCCCACTCTCGGTTGATTTGGTCATTGAATAATGACTTCTCATAGGCAGCTTTGGTTAAAAAAGGGGTGTTTCCTTTGTCTTCCATACAATGGATCTCATCAGCTTCTTCAAACTGCTCTTCTTCCATGACTGCATTCTGGAAAGGGATCTTCACCCTTTGGTCTTCATTGGCATCTTTTTTTCTTTGAAAAGTCTGCAACTGGTCATTTGCTCTTCTATATGGATTAGGATTTGGAGGAGAAAAGGTGTTAGGAACTCTTCCTTTCCCAGAGTGTTGCTCAACCTTTAATTTGGAGATATCAGAGGCTAATGATTCTATCATCTTGGTCATTTTATCTATCTTGGAATCAAAGGATGATGAAGAATCACCCCTTTGTCTCCTTCTATCAGCATTTCCCTTGAGCTTCTCTGCAGCCATGATGTTTGATTCTACTTCCAAGGTTGCATCCTACATATCAGCTAAAGAAGCACATCACCTCTCCCTCAACAGTAAATAGAAGTCAGAATCAATGGCACTGGCATAGATGAGTCTAGTAGAGGTAGTGGTGGGTTTTACTTAAGCTGGTATCTTGTTGTACATGCGGTTAAATCTCTTATTAAAATTAGACAGCAGCTCACCATTTTCCCTCTTTAAGTTCCCAAACTCAGTGTGGTAGTAGAGGAGATCCTTCTTATCCCCCCAATGCTTTAGAAATGCATCATCTAAAGCCTCAATATCTATTGTAGATCTTGGGGTCAGTTCTCTGAACCATTTTCTAGCCTCTCCTTCTAGGCTTTGGACAAAGACTCTCATCCAAATATCATCTTCACTAATGTCCAGGTTATCAGCATAGCTATAGAATGACTCAAGATGTTCTTCAACTGTAACACCTTCAGTCCCAGTGA
This sequence comes from Pinus tabuliformis, assembly GCA_031772625.1. Lineage (NCBI taxonomy): Eukaryota > Viridiplantae > Streptophyta > Pinopsida > Pinales > Pinaceae > Pinus > Pinus tabuliformis. Next base: position 1,191,095,058 of record CM062816.1, on the reverse strand, counting down.
ACTTAGGAATATACTTCTGATATTCTCCAGTAGGCATGGCATTCAAAGGAGTGGGCAGTATTAAAGGTCCATACCTAGCAGCTATGATTCTTTCCATTTTGGTAGGTGCTTGTGGACCTGCCATAGTTGTGGTGGTTAAAAGAGTACCGGCAGTCCGAATGATAGAGGGCTGATGAGTGACTGATAAGACTAAAGGAGTATGATGGATAAGAGGTGAGGTTTCCTTTGGGCTTACAACAAAAGGAAAACCTAAAGAATAAGGAGCTTTATGAATCTCTAAGATTTTTTCCTTGCTGCTAGTATTAGAAGCTATACTCTCAACATGTATTTGTTCTATTACAGGCCTTTCTTGAAGAGATATAGAAGATAGTTTAGGTTTACCTAAACCTAATGCTCCTTTCTGCAATACCTTTCTCTCTTTGATGATCTCTTAAGGGTCAGGTACTAGGTCAGCTTGTGACTTTTGAGGATTTCTCCGAGTATGCCTCACAAACTAAGCCAGAACTATGAAGTGGAGTCACCAAGAGGTTCGGCCTCTAGTAGAGTCGCCAGATAGATGATTACAACTAAAAAAGTGCCCAGACTTTGTCTATCATCAAAGTTGGATATGTATCGTCTCCCAAGGAAGTTGAGCTTCAGCTTCCTCTCCCTGGCAATGGCACCAATTAATGTTATCACTCCAAGAAACTCCCATAGGTTGCAGCTCGGAGATGCCTGGTAACATATAATCTTCAATCTTGTTCTCTGAACTATTGGAATGAATGATGGTTTGGATCAAGTCAGATAACCATTTCAATTATATTCTCACTCAAGACATGCATGAACACCCTCAACAATACAAGGCTTTAGACTACTAATGCTCAATAGTTTATAGATTCAATGGATAGATGGAGAATACTGACTGTACCAGCAGATGCATACATAAACATATATGAATGGCCAGCTACAGGAAGCAAATGAAACTTGCAAATCTAGTTTATTAATGCAGAGATAATATGACAGTTATCTGGCATTAGACACAGAAGAAAACATGAATAACCTATTCATGTGCAAGCATAAAACAACAAAGAAATGGAATTGAACATGTAATAGCAAAAGAAGCTTATATTGCTAGAATGAAGATGAGAAGCTTGAAAGAACAGTGTAACAATAATCACCAGAATGTTGAACCTCTATTACATTTTACTTTCGAATATTTATAGCTCTTTACAATTCTCTCGAGCCTTCTGAGGCTCGAGAGGTCTTAATCTATCCCTATGTCTCTCTAAAAACTTTGATGCCCTGACTCGGCAAGCATGGCTCGGAGGTCCCTTCTTCTGACAGCAGAATAACCTCATTCTGGTATTTTGCAGTACTAGCAGGGAGCTCTCTCGTGCCAGAGATACTCCATGATGTTTGTTTTGATGATTTGCGCTGGGTTGATGCTCCATGATCATTTGTTGTTGTGGATGTGTTATGTTGTGGCCCTTTTTATTCCCTTTCCAGCCTTATGTCTCTGTCTTGAAATGGTTATTCGGACCTCTGTTTTCCCTTTAAAATGTTTAATAATGAGTGTTTTCTATTTTACACAAAAAAACATTGTATATTGTAAAGCCCTACCAATATTTGTTCCTTTCGGACTTCAAAAGTCCTTAAACATGGCATATATATCTATCAAGTCCGCCCTTTGGGTTGCTATCGCCTATCGCAAGTGGCCTGGCCCTGTGTTTCCCTTTGTATTGTGAAATACTTAAAAACACAGGAAATACACTAAAATATGGCTTCCTCCGGACTTCAAATTTTATAGATTTCTTTCTCGAACCCTTTCAGGTCTGGGACTCATCGCAATCGGTGCTACAAATCTTTCCCTTTGTATTTCGTTATATAATGAAAATACATTGAAAATGCATTAAAACTGGACTTCTCGCGGACATGAAATATTATGTATTTCATACTTATAATGTCGTCGGTTCCGGCTCATCGAGTCGCCCATATGGATGTGTAAAGGCTCCGCCCCTTGGTGCTGCTCCGCCGCGATATAGCGATGCGATCTAATCGCAATCACTTATCGCTTATGCCTAGGGCCCATGTGGTAGAGCTCTTTGTTTTTCTCGACTATGATATCGCGATGCGACATGGGCCGTCGATCTGCGCACTTGATCGACGGTCCACGTTGAATCGTCGATCGCCATTGCAAGTTCTGCCTGGTCTGCATCGATACCTTCCAGTTTCCTCCGCCGATTGCGACCCGTCGATTCGATCGTTGGATATTGCTGATCGGCGGTGCCTTCTGCCCAGCCTGAAGTCCTCTCTGCTTGCCGATTTGCAATTTTCTACTTATATCTGGGCCGTTGATCGGCCAGATCTAACGGCTGCTGTGCATTGCTATGCCCAAGCCTATCATTCATGGTTTTTCACTATTTTCCTTTGGTTTTCGCCTCCCGATAATGATTTTCCGCCCTTCCAAGGGCTCTTGGCATGTGACTGTTGGGATTTTTAAATGATCCTTAGGTGAATTTCGAAGCCTTCAGTAGTGTTTTTGATCCATTTTTTGGGAAAAATGCTTCCAAGACTAACACTTACCATAAAATGTTGTCGGCCCCAAAGCATCATTTGACATCCGGTGAAGCCCAACTGAATCTGGATCTATCCTCTAGGTACAAAACACGTCCTTTGATCGATCATGGAGAGGGATCTGAAGATCTCTAGTACGAGCATTGAAGTCACCTAGGAAGATGACTTCCCCAACAACAGAGTATTAGGTGATGCCAGTGTACAAGTCTATAAAGGGGTCCCCATTTGAGCCATTATGGATGGCAAATGGTGAAGAGGTTGGGGAAAGTAGCATACTACAATGTAAATGTCCCTCAAACAAGAGACTCCAACACTAATCTGAATCCACATAAACCTGGCAATCTCATCTTCAACTACCACAGATAACTTGTTCCGAAGTGAGTCACTAACCAAACAAGCAACTCCACTTGATCCTCTAACCCCTCCCAAGCTCCTCATCTCCTGCCTGCAAACTGAGAACCAATGGTAACTTGTGATATCTGGGAGAGGTCGAACAGGGCTTGCATAAGTCTCGGTCATAAAGAGGATGTCTATTGATTCGTGAGTGTCTTACAAAACTCTCGGCGATGACCAGAAAGATCCATTGCCATTCCAACAGCGGAGAGAGATGCATGTACCCTGTCGTCTCCCCAAGCGGGCCCATCATTTGGAACCTCCAATTCGGGGTTCCCACCCAGGTGGGAAGGAGTCTCTAATGACTGCCCGAAAATTCCTGATAACTACCCATTTCCCTGTCTGTCGTGCTGCCATAACCAATTCTTTGGATTGTTTAAGTTCTGCAACCTGTTCTCGGGTGAGGTCCTCATCCAAGAAAATCATGCTAGGAAGAGAAAACAACTTTTGCTTAGCCCTAAGGGTGCGGAGTCGATCGGATGTTGTGTGAAACCTAAGGAAGAGAGTGGAGTCATAGCCTGACCAGGCTTTGTCCAGAGCTATATCAAGGAGGCTAAGGGTATCCTAAAGGAACCTAGCCCCCACTTCCATAGGATCCGAAGAGGAGTGAGGTAAGGGGAGACCTCTCACCTTGAGATTCAATTCTCTCACTCGGCTGGTGCGTTCTTCTACTAGTTTTGCTTGCACCACCTCCTCGACTACTGCAAGAGGGGTAGGAGTTTTATCCTTTGCCCGAACCACCTGTGCCCAAGAATTGATGTGTGTCTCAGTTTCTTATTTGAAGGTGGCCTGTTGGGATCGGATTTCTTCCTGCTTCCTTTTAAGGTTGAAAATTTATGCATGCAACGTATCATTTGGAAGATGGAGATTTTCCTTCTCTTTGCTTTCATGTAATATCTTCTTAAGGGATAAATTATCCAATTCCACCTCTGAAACTCTAGTAGAGAGGGTGTGTATTTCAGAACAGAGCTTGTTGTTTTTAGTTTCTAGAAATTCCATTTTCTGCAAAATTTGTTTTACTTGGGCTGTCAAAAATGAAAAATTTGACTCCATGGTTTTTTCATGGACCCCAGTTTCAAGTTGTACCCCTTGACCTTCAACCACTGTTACTTCAAGCGAAACTGGAGGCTCTGACAAGATTTCAAGAAATTAGTTAACGTCCATGTATAGGTCCATCAGAAGTCCTGTAAAAATATTGCACAAACAGGACTATAACTTCATTGTTATATAGTTGATTTGTCAAACACTTAGCATGTATCCTCTCTTTCTTTTCTGGTTTGCGCCTCTCAGCAGCATTGGTCTCTCATTGTTGTTGTTTACTCTGTTTAACGCTTAACCCTTCAAAGTATGTTGATCTGACCTCTTGACAACTTTCGCACTGTCCACTGCCCTGTCTTCTCTGCTGCTCTATCCATTGTGCTCGTTGTTTGGATACTACAATCACCAATACACACAGACGGAGTCTACTCCGGTTGGGGATTCCATGGGATAATGTAGTTCGGATATTTAGAGGCTACTCATAGATTGACTACATATGGATATTTCTGATGCTTTCTGTAAACAGCTTTGTCTGCTTCTTTTCCCCACTCACTCAGGAAACTGGTGAAACTTGGTCAAAATATTGGCATCCTCATACAAATAATTCATTCGATATGAGATGAACAAGGCACCAATAGCAAGAAAAAGTAGGAGAAGATATCTGGTCCGAAAATGGATCACCTGCCCTCACGAAATATAAATGCTAGCTTACTTCCTTTCGTCAAAATTTCGGCATTGCAGGATACCTGGATTTTGGCTGAAATATTTGAAACTTGTCGATGCATATCAGAACCGATTGCTATGATCAAATAAGGAAGTAACAAAATTGTGTAGTAGGTGAAAGCTGCTTCCAAGGAAGATGGGATGAAGAATTCTGATCATTAGGACGTAGACCTCAACGTGCAATCTTTTGGGATTCCAATTCGAAAGATGGGCAGAAGTAATTGGACTTGGTGGTAGAGGAGCGTAAACAAAATTTGCTACGGGTGTTATGTCTTATGATGGAAAAGAAAATTAATGTTATTTTTTTGTTTGTTGTGCTATGAGCCCATTACAGTTGGACAACGTAGATTTTCAATGCCTTATGACTCAAAGGACCTTCCTTGTAATTGTGGGATCCATCTAATTTGGATCAGTGTTGCCACAAAACAGTGTCAAATGGGATCATTTGGTCTTATACCCATTGAAATATTCCTGATGGTTGTGATTCATGCCCCTTTTTCCTTGTACTCCCTTGTCTGGTAAAGCTTCAGTAGGTCAGCAGTAATTTGGAGCTAATCAAAACAAACACCACGGATGACTTGGAGAAGCAAAAGAAGCATGAGGCTCTAGCCACATTTTTGGGGGGAAAGGATTCTGAATTGAATGGAGTCACTCATGATGAGAGTTTCATGGGCCTTAGTGACATAGGACACTGTGAAAAATGCGGGTCTTGGATAAATCGATGGCATCTTAGATTTCACAAGGCTGTCAAATATTGCTCTTTAGCTATTCTATCAAGATGTCAGACATACTAGAGGCAACACACAGGCTCAATTGCAGAAGTGTCTGAAAGACAACTTGATCAGGAGTGCAATGTCCGCGATCAATACCATGGTTCTAAACCATGAATCGATTTAAACCATGGGAAGGGAAAAAAAAAAAAAATATATATATATATATATATATATATATATACACAAAAGAGAGCGCGGATGTGTGTGGCTATAGGATTGACTGTGCCAACAAAATATTCTGAGAGTGGAAACAAATTTGTGACAGCAATGTTGAGTGGTAGCAAATGAGAGTGGGATAGTGTGACAACACTGAGTGGAAGCAAGTCAGGGTAAGACTATGGGACAACAATGCTAAGTGGAAGCAAGTGGCAGTGGGACTTTGTGACAACAACGTTGAGTGACAGCAAGTGACAATGGGACTGGGTAACAACAAACCAGAGTTGCAGCAAATGTGTAAATATTGTGTGACAACAAAGTGTGAAGCCTGATTGATAGTGTGATAACATAGTGTAAATCCTAATTCATAGGGTGACAAAAAAACGTGAAGGTTGATTGATAGTGTGACAACAAAGTGTGAAGGCAGATTGAAAGTATGACTGTGTGAAAGAATGTTTGAATGCAAAAGAGCTAATAAGAAAGATCAGATCAAAGGACTAAGGGTACAGATCAGATTGCTAGTACTAAATGTATAGACTATATTGTTGAGATAAAGTGTCCAAGGAGCTATAAAAATTGCAAAAAGAGCAATTGAATGAAAGAAAGAGAAGTAGATTTGTGAGGAGATCCAAAGCAGCTAATAAAGAAGAATATAAAAATCAAAATTACAGGGGATTGGTGTCTCTGCAAGTCGGTGCCTTCAAATTCAGTGGGGATTGGTGTCTCCAACTGATCCGTTAATGAAAAAGGTATTATAGACTACGTGTGAAGTTGCCTATGTTACTTAGTGCAACGGATCGAAAAGATTGTGAATAACATAAACACTTAAACAATTAGAAAACACATTCAAAACACATCAACACAAACAAATTTATTAAAGAAGTTCACCAGACTTCCTGGCTACGTCTCCTTTCACTTCTAGTGTTGACCTCTTTATTATGTCTTCAAATTGATGTTACAGGTGTGAGTTCAAAAGCAAAGTCTCAAACACGAAAATGGAACTCACCACTATGTTCAGCTCAAGTTTTCGAGTCAAAACGAGTATAAACTTGACTGTATTTGGCCACTATGACCTCCAGACTCCCTGGAATGGTTCAAAACCACACTATTCATCTTTTTTAGTGATATGGTATTAATATACCATGTATAGTTACAAACTGTGGTGAACGGGGAATAATACGATAATATTAAAAACAAAGGATAAACCAAAGGACCGACGAGAGTGGGATTGACCCCGACTGTCTGACCTTTTCCTGGCACAGATCCCGATACCAAATGATCTAACGGCTATCGCGTCGTCCGATCGTCAACTAACCTGGACGATCTCCACCGTTGATTTGTCCTGCTTGATCTGACAACTGTCGTGCAATCTCGCGCTCCAACTATCCCAACGATTAAGACTTCGAAAGCACGCGAGAAAGCTATTTTGGTGTGCTACATGTCGACCGTTGAGTGGAATCACGTAGATTTTTGACAAACCGCTTCCCACCTTTAGGGCGCGCGAGAAACCATTTACCGCTTTACTGCTGGAACTCAAATAAGTTTAACTTCTTTTGCATAACCACATCGCGTCCGTTTTCAATGTTAACCTGCTTGCATGTCTCAACGCGATATGCGTCGATCGCCTTTGGTCGAACGATCCAACGACTGTGGTGTGAACCAATCACAAATTGCCATGTCATCTTCTGCACTTACATCATCCAGAACCTATGACTCATTCCCGAGTTGCCACGTGTCCTGCTGACATAGGCATTGACTTTTGACCTAAAGCTCTAATTTCTTCATCCGGACTCGAATTTATGCATTGTTTGCACCATTGGATTCGTATTAACAAGCATTTCAACGTGAGCCCACTTTCACCTGTATTTGAAGACTTTGATCTGGAGACAAAGCTAAATCCATTTTGGATCACTCCTCCCCACTAGAAGCTTTTGGGCCACCAAAAGTTGATTTTAGTTATCGAGTAAGTGAGGATAAAGTTCTTTCACTTTTCTAATCTCCATCCATCTTGCTTTACTTGGATTTGTACCTTTGAGTCCAACTCGAAGATACTCAACATTTCCTCGTCATGAAGTCTTTATCCTCCTGTCAAGAACTGTGTCCTCCCGTAGCTCATTGAGATACTCGGGCAAAAGATCTTCAATGGAAGGTAGTTGACCTTGCTCTTCGGGATCTTCAATCAATGAAGGTTCATACAATCGCAAGTTTTCAACATTTACGACGGAATAGATTTGCATATAAGCTGGTAGATCTAGGTAGAAAGCATTTTCACCAATTTTGTCAAGTATTTTGAAAGGACCATATCTAATTGGTTTCAACTTTTTACCTTCCCCTTGCAGTCTTCCTTTGCTGATGTACAACCAGACTTGATCACCAACTTGAAAATTGTGCTCAACTTGATGCTTATCATGTCACGCCTTATACCTTGCTTGGCTTCTTTCCAGTTGTTCCTGTACTGCGTGGTGAATTTCCTGGATTTTTTCAATGAACTTGGTTGCTCTGTCCACATCACTATGTCCATCAACTGCTATGTCTTTACCAAATACAAAATCCAAGGGAGACTTTGGTATAAAACCAAAACAAGTCTCAAAAGGAGATCTCTAAGTAGAAGAATGTTTTGCATGGTTGTAAGCATGATGCACATAACACAAATGCTCATCCCAAAGTTTGGGATGCTTACTGCAATATCCTCGAAGCAACTGTATCACTGTCCTGTTGACCACTTCTGTCTGACCATCTGTTTGCATATGAAATTTCGTGCTCTTCTTTAACTTTGTGTCCATTAACTCCCATAGACTTGACCAAAATTTCCCAACAAATCGAGAATCTTGATCAGATATAGTAGAAGTGGGTAACCCAAAATGAACCCATACATTTTGAAAGAACAACTTTGCAGTTTGTTTAGCTATGACCTGTTTATTACATGGTGTCAAAATACACATCTTACTAAACCTATCCACAACTACATACAAATAATCATGACACTTTCTAGACTTTGGAAATCCCCCAACAAAATCCATGGAAACACTTTCCCAAGGATGAGAAAGAATTGTAAGTGGAGTATACAAGCCTAATTTTCTATTACTTGGCTTTCTTGTAGCACACATAGTACATCCTTTAATATATCTAGAAACTGTCTCATTCATTCGTGGCCAATAGCAGAATCTTTGTAATTGTGCAAGTGTTTTACTTACACCAAAATGACATGATATGAGAGAAGTATGTTCTTCTCAAATTATATTAACTCTTTCAGTTTTTGCAATGCATAACTTTCCCAAATGATATAAGATTTTGTCCTTTATGTAATAATCCAATTCTTCTACATGCTTGTCATGACTTAAAGTTGCATATACATCCTTAAAATCTGTGTCTTGAGCATATTGTTCGTTGTAACTTTCATGAATTACCGAATTATGCTTAAGTATTGTGGATGCATTTATAATTGGTCTTGATAACATGTATGCAACCTTATTATGTATGCCCTTCTTATCTCTGATAACAAGATGAAATTGTTGTAGAAAACCCATCCACCTGTAATGTCTTGATTCTTGCAATTTAGTTTGTGAGTGTAAGTATTGTAGTGGTTGATGATCTATGTGTATGATTGTTTATTTACCCATTATGTAATGTTTCCACTTTTTAACACTCTAAACTAATGCATACAATTATTTATCAAAATATGTAGGATAGTTAACTACTGTTGATGTGAATGTCTCATAATGAAAGCATATAGGATTTCTGTGCTGCATCAACACTACCCCCATGGCATATTCACTTGCATCTATCTCGATCTCAAATGGATGTTGAAGATCTAGCAGTGCTAATACTGGCGTTGTACTCATCCTTTCTTTCAATGTGTCGAAGACTTTATGTTGTTTGCCTCCCCACTGAAACACCTATTTCGCACTTGTCAAAGCATGTAAAGGAGCTGCAATCAAAGAAAAGCTAGCAATAAACTTTCTCCAATATTATATTTCACCTAAGAAACTTCTAACTTTTGTAGCAGTATTGGGCTTGGGGCAATTTACACTGACTTCGACCTTAGAGGGATCTATCTTCAATTCACCACCCCCTACAATATAACCCAAATAATTCAAATATGTTCTGCCAAATTCAAATTTTGATAGTTTTACATAGATATTTTCTCTTTTCAAAACATCTAAAATCTGATTTACATGTTGATCCCATGTTCTACTAAAAAAAAGAATATCATCTAGATAGACTATTACAAAATCATCAATGAATGGTCTAAATACATCATTCATGACTCGCATGAATGTAGTTGAAGCATTAGTTAAGCCAAAAGGCATAACCATCCATTCATAGAGTCCTTGCTTCATTTTGAAAGCAGTCTTCCATACATCCTGTTCTGCAACTCTGATCTGATGGTAGCCGCTTCGCAAATCCAATTTAGAGAAGTAAAGTGCATCTTTTAATTGATCTAACAAATCATCAATACGAGGAAGAGGATAACGATTCTTTATTGTGATTTTATTTAATACTCTAAAATCAATGCATATTCTCCACGAACTGCCTTTCTTTCGCACTAACACAATAGGTGATCCGCACAGTGATGTGCTTGGTCAAATAAACCCTTGATCGAGAAACTCTTGTACCTACTTCTTTATCTCTGCATTCTCTAGAGCTGATAACCTGTACATTCCAATGTTAGATAGTGGAGCATCTTGATACAAATAAATCTCATGTTCTATCTCTTGCTTGGGTGGAAGCCCTTTAGGCTCTTGAAACAGAATATCATAATCGAAAACAACTTTAACTAGATTTGCTTTCTGTTTAGGATTATAGCCTTGGAATGCATCGGATTTATCAATATCCTTTGTTTTTATGATCATAAGTAAAAATTGCTTACTTGAATTTACAATTATTTTCATTTGTCCTGAATTTATGAGAGAGAAGTTATCTTTGAGTTTATGAGCCCTTACAATATATTCAGTGCCATCCTTAGTGAGTTGATACTTATTTTCAGTTCGATAGAAGATAGCATTTTTATCGTACAAGTATGGACTTCCTAATACAATTCCACATATGTCCAATGGGACTATGTCTAACTCAACCTCATCTACAAACTTTGACCCAATAGCAAAACGAAGTGTAAATTGTTTTGTAACTTGTAGCTTTGTTTTATCACACACCCAACCTAATGGATATGGCTTTTTATGAGGTTTTGTTTCCAGACCCAACTTCTTTACAATTGCTTCAGAAATCAAATTAACTTGTGACCCACTATCAAATAAAGTAGCAATTTTAGTATGCTTGGAAATGACTCTGATATGAAATAGCTCATTCCTTTTCCTCTCATCATTATCATTATCAACAGAATGCGAAGAAGTACTTGTAGATGCTTTAGAATCTTTACCTTTTATACCTGTAGTTGTAACCATTGTCTCGTCACCTAAATCTGATCCCAAGTCCTTCTGAATAGCAGCAGCATTCTTTCATTCTTTACTCCTGAACTTCTTAGGCTTCAATTCTGGATGCAAAGACCAGCATTGTGCCTCATTGTGTCCTTCTTAAAATGAGTGCATGAAGGTTTATCCTTCTTCACAGTGTTTGTTTTCCTCTCCTTCCATTTCAGTTTCTTCTTGTCTTTACTCTTGCTTTCAATAGGTTTGGGTGATTTCCCAACATCTTGGGTTACATTTTTACCTCTAGCTTCTAGATGAGTTAGTTGAACTGATACATCATCTAAGCTAGCTGGAATAAACATAAGTATAGTATGCCTCAAATAACTATGAAGACCACCTATGTATTTCAAAAATGTCTCTAGTGAGTCCAATAATATGCCTAACGTTAAAGCTCTCTTACGGAATTCCTGATTATAACTCTGAACACTTTGACCTTTTAATTGACGTAGTGTTTGCCAACTCATCATTGCTTGTTGCATATAAGCCAAAGGATAAAATTTCTTTTTAATGGCAGAAACAAATTCATTCCAACTTGAAATGATTTTACCATGTTTTTGGAGTTCTACTTGTGTCTTGCCTTCCCACCATACAAGTGCGGTTCCTCCAAGTTGAAGGCTAGCAAGCTGGATCTTCTTCCTTTCTGAATCAACTTTTTGCGCCCTACAATATACATCAACTTGTCTTATCCCATTATCAAGCTTTTCAGCATTAAGTTCTCCATCATAAATTGGAAAATCAAATTTTACATTTAATTTGATCAAAGAGGATTTCTTCTTTTTCTTTTTAGAAGAACTAGACTTCTAAGAAGAAGACGATGATGATGATGGTGATGATGGAGGAGATGGTGGAGGAAGCATTCCTCCTTTTCCTTTATCTTCTTTATATGGAGGAACAAAAATAAAAGGTTCATTTGCTCCTTTTTCTGGTTTAGGTGATGAAGTGCCTTCACCTTTACCCTTTTTAAACTCATTATACATCTCTTCCACCATTGCCCGTATCGTCATGAAACTATCCAAGAATTGGGATTCTGACCCAAGTGGAGTTTCATTTGCCATCCTTCTTTGTGAAAAGACCCTTTCAATCTCTGGATTCGCTTCAACAAGTTCACCTTCACCTCGTCCGAGCCTCAACCTAGTAAGCATTCAAATCTCCACACAAACTTGTCAACCTTAAGAACCTTGAGCTCTGATACCACTTGATCTGTTAATAAAAAAGGTATTATAGACTATGTGTGAAGTTTTCTATGTTACTTAGTGCAATTGATCGAAAATATTTTGAATAACATAAACACTTAAACAATTAGAAAACAAATTCAAAACACATCAACACAACCAAATTTAATAAAGGAGTTCACCAGAATTCTTGGCTACGTCTCCTTTCACTTCCAGTGTTGACCTCTTTATTATGTCTTCAAATTGTTGTTTACATGTATGATCTCAAAAACAGAATCTCAAAAATGAAAATGGAACTCACCTCTGTGTTCAGCGCGAGTTTTTGAGTCAAAACGAGTATAAACTCAACTGTATTTGGCCACTGTGACCTCCAGACCCCCTGGAATGGTTCAAAACCACACTAGTAATCTTTTTTAGTGATATGGTATTAATATACCATGTATAGTTACAAACTGCGATGAACAGGGAATAATATGATAATATTAAAAACAAATGATAAACCAAAGGAGAGTTGGGTTGACCCCGACCGTTCGGCCTTTTCTCGGCACAGATCCTGATACCAAACGATCTGACAGCTATCACATCGTTTGATCGTCAACTAACCCGGACGATCTCCACCATCGATATGTCCTGCTCGATCCGACAGTTGTCGCGCAATCTCGTGCTCCAACTAGCCCGACGGTTAAGACTCTGAAAGCATGCGAGAAAGTTGTTTTGGTGTGCTACGTGTCGACCACTAAGTGGAATCGCGTAGCTTTTCGAAAAATCGCTTCCCACCTTTAGGGCGCGTGAGAAACCGTTTACCGCTTTCCTACTGGAACTCAAAGAAGTTTAACTTCTTTTGAATAACCACGTTGCATTCATTTTCAAGGTTACCCTGCTTGCATGTCTCAACGCAATATGTGTCGATCTCCTTTGATCGGACGATCCAATGCCTGTGGTGTGAACCAATCACAGATTGCCACGTCATATTCTGCACTTACATCATCTAGAACATGTGACTCAACCCCGGGTTGCCACGTGTCCTGCTCACGTAGGCATTGACTTTTGACCTAAAGCTCTAATTTCTTCATCCGGACTCGAATTTATGCGTTGTTTGCACCATTAGATTTGTATTAACGAGCACTTCAATGTGAGCCCACTTTCACCTGTATTTGAAGACTTTGATCTGGGGACAAAACTGAGTCCATTTTGGATCACCAACAAGTTGTTGCCTGCAAATAAAGGGGGATTGGTGTCTCTTGTAGGTTGGTGCCTACAAAAATAATTGTATTTGGACTGAGAGCTTACAAATGCAACTAATAAAAAGAAGTTGTGTGGTTTTCTCTCGAATGAGATTCCAAGTACATCATGTGTTCAATCTTTGTATATCTTTATTAATGATTTTTTATGTTTGATTATTCTTTAAATTTTTATAAAGTTATTTATATTGATTCACCACCTCCCCTCTCCCTCCCGTCTCTCCTTGCTCAGTATAATATTGATTTGAACAATTGGTATCAGATCTAGTTCCTTCAGAAGAAGTCTAACGGCTGGAAGGAAGATCCAACAAAAAACATGGTTAGTTAGGATGGTGGTTTCACAAATAGAGATCCTTTGTTTAATGGAAAAAACTATGTCTTCTAGAAAGTGAGAATGGGAGCATGTCTAACATCTCATGGTGTTGATGTTTGATATTCAGTGGTGGATGGACATAAAGAGCTAGAAACTCCTCTGATTGATAAAGATGGAAAACTGGATTTCACCAACAATGTAAAAGCAATGAATTATACCCTTTGTGACCTCTCAAAATCAAAATTTGTCAAAATTATCCATTGCATATTAACATATGAGATGTGGGACAAGTTACAAAGCACCTATGAAGGAGATGACCATGTAAAGAGAGTTAAAGTTCAAGTTCATCGAATACATTTTGAAAGTTTAAGGATGAATAAAGATGAAAACAAAGGAGCATTTTGCCTTCATGTGGATGATATAGTTAATACCATTAAAGGTCTTGATGAAGCAGTTGATGAAGCTCTAGTAGTTCAAAAAGTTTTGAGATATCTCCCCGCTAGATTCAATGAAAATGTTTTATCTACGGAAGAACTAAAAGATCTTAAAAAACTATCCATGGACAAGCTTCATGGAATCTTGACAGCGCATGAGATAAGGACCATTAAGGAGAAGTCAGAATCAAGGGAAGCAGCGTTCAAAGTAGCAAAGAAGACATATGATGACCATCATTGTTCAATCCATGAATCAGATGAGGAAGAAACACAATTTGTAAGGAAGTTGAAGAGAGGATACGACGAGTATAAAGGTAAAATACCTTTTAAGTGTTTTAATTGTGGTAAAATTGGTCATTCCCCTATGATAAGGTAGATAATGAATGTGATGAAAAAGAAAAGAATAAATCTAGGAAATCCAAGAAGGAAAAGAATTTCAAAAAAAAACTTCTACTCTAAAGAGGATAGTAGCTCATTAGCGTAAGAGGAAGAACAATCATTTGATGAAGATAAGGCTAATGATTTCCTTCTCGTGGCCATAGAGACCCATGGTGAAGGATGAGACGAAATGGATTCGGATGAAGAAGAAGGTGAAGTAAATCTTCAAAGTGAATTGATTAGTGCTTTGAAAGAATAAACAACCTTAGGAGAAAAAATAAGAAGCAAAAAAAATCCATTGATGAAGTATGAAAGGAAAGAGCATGAGCCTAATGAGTCATCAATCATTCTTCTAAAAACTAAACTAGAAGAAGCTAAGAAAATTGAAGAAATACTTCTAGGATAGTTGAAAGAGAAGTCAAAGGGATGTGAAAAACTAGAAGATGAAATTCTTTATACAAATAAGCAATTAGAGAAAGAAAAATCTCAAGCTAATAAAAATTTAAAGTTTTCCAAAGGAATCGAAACCTTAGATATAATAATTAGAAGACAAAGATCTCTCTTCAATAAGACAGGCTTGGGTTATGAACCAGAAACAAGCACAAATAAATCTGAAAGTAACGAACCAAAATGCTATGTTGAAATGTTCAAGGAATCTAGCAGCAATGTAATCAAAGGCACTAACAAAGCTCATGAGCAAGAAATAAATACCCAAATCATCAATGCAAGCAAAATTCACAATAAAGTACAGAACCAAAAGAGATATGAGCTTCCTCATAAAGATGGGCAAAGAGAAAATCGCAGAACTTTTCCTCTACGAAGGTCATTTACTCCCAAGTACCAAAATTTATTTTATGGCTACTATTACTAATGTATTAATTTTGGTCACAAAGCTAAAAATTGCAAAGCTTATGCTAGAAATGACATTGTCAGAATTAGAAGTATGAAATTTTTCTGACCTCAAGAAATAGGTATAACAAATGTATAAATTTCCAAAGGAGCGTCTATATAGGCAATAAATTTTTTTCTCCCCTAATGGATCTCATTGAGTGCTACAACTACAACAATTATGGACACAAAGCAATTGATTGTAGAAGTATTCAAATCAAATCTCACAACCAAAATAAGCAAGAAAAAGAAGTGGCAAAGACTTGGAAGAAAAAGAGACGAGGAGCCAGAAGAATGTGGCTTTATCTTATGTGCACAAAACCAATGAAGTCAGTGGTATATTGATTGTGGGTGCTCAAAAAAAATGACAGGTGATAAAAGCAATTTTCTATCTGTTAGAGAAGATAAAGAAAGCAGTGTTGCCTTTGGGAACAATCCACCAAGCAATATTATTGGCAAAGGCATAGTCAGTCTAGACAATGGTAAAGGTAAAGCTTAAAATGTATTGTATGTTGATGGACTTAAACACAATCTTGAGTGTACATCAGATGTGTGATCAACGGTATGATATCATCTTTCACTCTAAACATTGTGAAATAAAGAAAATAGCTACAGGGAGAGTTGTGGCAAGTTCATCAAGAACCCCCAGCGATGTGTATATTCTTAATGAAAATAATGAAAAGTATTGCGTGGGGAAACTTGATAAAAGTTGGCTCTAGCACAGAAGATAGGGTCAAATAAATTTCAATCACCTAGCAGAGCTCAGCAAGAAAGAGTCAGTGAGAGATTTGCCCGAAATTCAATCTGCAAATATTGTTAATTTGGGAAGCAAAGTCGAGTGCAATTTGAGGCAAAGGAACATTCAACAACAAGAGCATTGGAGGTAGTTCATACAGATCTTTGTGGACCCACAAGTACACAAACTCCAAGTGGTGATACGTATTTCATATTGATAATAGATGACTACACTAGGTTGGCATGGGTTGTGTTCTTAAAAGAAAAATATGGAGTATTTGGCAAGTTTAAAGTCTTCAAAGCTCTAGCCTAAAATCAAACTGACCTAAAAATAGTGTAGGAGATCTGATAAAGGAGGAAAAATAGTGTATGAGATCTGATAGAGGAGGAGAGTTTACATCTGATGATTTTAATGACTTTTGTGAAGAGCGTGGAATAAAAATACAATTCTCAATAGATAGAACCCCTCGGTGTAATGGTGATTTTGAATTTAGGCAAAATAGAGCAGTGTAGCAAATGGCAAGAACTATGTTTGATGAAAGGAAGGTGCCAAAAACCTTTTAGGGTGAAGTTGTTCACACAACAACTCACATTTTGAATAAATCCTATATGAGGACAAACAATGACAAAACACCTCATGAATTGTGGTTTGGAAGGCCAACACCAATTAAACATTTTAAGGTCTTTGGTAGAAAATGCTATATATCAAAATAAATGAGGACAACTTGGGAAAATTTGATTCTAGAGCAAATTAAGGCATATTTTTAGGTTAAGCAACTAAAAGCAAAGGTTACAGATGTTAGAACAAAAGATTGAGCAAAATTTTTTACTACATTGATGTGAAAGTAAATAAAGCATTACCCTACAAGGAGAGACACGTAGGAAAATTAGTTCATATGAGCCAACCACCAATGAATATGAAGAAGAAGATCATGGAGAGCAAGAGGAGGATGAAAAGGACGATGCATAGTCATTACATCCATAGACTCCATCTAAGTGTGTTCAAAAGCATCATCCAGATAGTCAAATTCTTTGAAATAAAGAATTGAGAGTTCAAGCTAGAGGAACATGATAGAAACATCAAACCCTAAAAATATCGCCTTGTTATCCATAATAGAACCCAAAAAAGTTCACAAGCTAGTCAAAATGAGCACTAGGTCAAGCCTTTTGTAAGGTCTCAGCATACCAACCATCAATAATATAGAGAAGTAGAGGTCACATTAATCACTTATACTCAAATTATTATTTTTTTGTAACATTATTGATTTAGTTATAATGTAATCATGTTCATTCATCTATTTCAATATAAAAATATCACATAAGAAGTTGAAGATAAATTTCCCTTAAAACCAATTCCAAAACACATTTATCCTCAAGTTTAAAAGAAGCATGTGTTATTTTCATACTTATATGTGAGCTCTAAGTAAGACTAGAAATAAATTCCACCGTAATACCATGTGCGAACATTAAGCTAGATCAACCTATTTGATCTCCTAGATTATGTTAAATAATTTCTACTTATTGACTATTGACATCATAACCACAAAAGTATGCCACAAGAACCTAAAATATTATGTTTCTATCACAAAAATCACATATAAGGGTATGAGTATTAACCTACTTGTAACAAGATAATTAAAGGAGGAATATGCCTCTCTTCATCAGTGAATCAAATTTTGACAAAAATCTAAGATTCTTCCTCAACCTATTTAGCTCATATAAAATATATAAATTAATTCTTCAAGTGACAAAATATTAAAATAGGGACAAAATCATCTTATTCTTTCACCCAAAACTTGACAACAAGTGCACACAGTTAGCAGCAACAATCTACAAAATCGCCCAGATTTACGATCTGGGTTCTGAAAAGTGTTTTTTTTTAATCAAGTAGGGGGTTACAGGTTCATATGGTACAGATACCCCCTAATGTTAAGTTGAATAGCAACAGAAATGCTCAGGTGATCCGGATTTAAATGGGAACGCAATAGATTACAAAGATAACCATAAATACAGAGATGTGATAACCATAAACACAGAGATGCAGCGGAAATAACACTTCATTTCATTACTGTAAAATACTGAAATATGCTTACAAACAGAAATAGAAATAAACCAGCTAGGGTGATGGTAGCTTATCTCTGAGAAGAGATGTGGCGGCTACATGCCTCTGAACTGTGTTACAATGAGGCTCAAAGGCTTATTTATTGTTTAGAAACAATGGAAAACCCTTAACATTCCAAAACCTAACCCTAGAAGATGAAACGCCAAATTGTGGGCCCCGTTTGGGTAAATTGGTACACCAACTTCCCGGGGTCGTAACTTTGGCATACGATCTCCGTTTGACGCGTACAATAGCTCGTTAGAAAGATCTATCCGAGCACTACCACTTTGGGAGGCAACATGTCTCTAGATTTCCCAAAAAACATCGTTTAGGGCCTCAAAACGGCTCCGAAAGTTCAGGACCCGAAAAACTGCTAAAAATAATAAGTTGTGCTACAATTAAGGAAACTGAAATGCTGAGAGAAACAATGGTGGGGGTCCAGGTGGACTTGGCAGGTGGCCACCAATATCCACCTGGATCATTCCTCCCCCCTTAGGAAGCAATGGTCCCCGTTGCATTGAGTTCCTCCCTGAGATGAGGAAGCTTCTGTTGAGATAGGTCTCTAGTGAGTTGTTTTGCAATCTCTGATGTGTCCAGAAATGGTGGGAAGCATGGTCGACGATAGTCCACATTGAACACTCGGTGCAAGCGAAGGAATGGAGGAATGTTGTGCTTCAAATCATTGTTTCCCGTAGCCTTGGTACTGGTGTAAGGACCATGTCGGAGTGATCTAAGTTTCTGATGGGTTCTGATAAGGCGTTCTCTCTGCAGATGTAGCCAAACTTTGTCACCCACCTGAAACTTGTGTGGTACCCCTGTGGGTGAGGAGAAGTTGTTCCTGTGTTCTATCATGACGGTATCCATTTGCTGTTGCTGCTGCATGGAGGAACCCTTTGCAGGGGTCATGGATGTAGCAACGATCTTCCCCTTACTTTGGGAGTGAACCAGACAAATGAATTTCCTGGTTTGGGAGATGAGCTTGCTGCCTTTCTTAGTAGTGATCAAAGAGGTGGCAGTAGGTGGGGCTACCTCTGGTATCCTGTATAATGAATTACTCAAAGAAATAATGACAGCACGGGGCCTTGACTCATACACAGCATGTCGTCTCCACAAGTATGGCTAGCCTAATAATACATCACAAACATCCAGAGGTGTAACATCACACAATACCTCGTCAGTGAATGGTTTGATGTTGTAGGGAAGGCGACACTGCTGGCGAACTTTGAGATCTCATCCTTCATGAAGCCACCCGATATTGTACGGCTGCAGGTGTGGTGTAGTCAGTAGGCCCAACCACTTCACGACCTCTGTTGAAATGAGGTTCTTTTGGCTGCCACTATCGACAATGAATTGCATTGGCGAACCCTTTACCCACATCTGTGAGTGGAAAAGACACTCCCCTTCCTCTGGATTTTCGGGCTCATGTTTCTGGATTTTAGCGGTGGCAACAGTGGCGCTCGGATCCACATCAGTGATTTGCTTCCCTTTACCATTTCCCTTTTCGGGTTCTGGCTCAGGGTTGGAACACGCATCTGATTCAGAAGCCTTCAACTCGGCCACCAGCGACTGCTTGGTCCGACACTCACTTGTGTTATGAGTGGGACTCTTCTGGAACTCACACCACTTTCGTGTGTCTTTTTTCGACTTCGTGGTGTTGTTCTTTTCTTGTGGCTTTGACGGGTTGCCTTGGGTCACCCCGCCTTGGCTTTGTCCTTCGGTCTTTGGATTTTCAGATCCAAAGTCTCGCTTTTTCTGTTTGAACTTTTGCTCTATTTTAACAGCGTATTGGTATGATGTGCCAAGTGAGGAGATGTTCAAGAACTCCATCTCTTCCTGGATGTATTTATGTAGGCAGACACGGTATTTGAGTACCAGATGCAACTCATAATCTTTGATACCCAACTGTGTGTGAAGGGTATGAAAAATGTTTGTGAACTCTGGAACATCTTGGTCTCGTCCTTGCCGCAGTGTGGTCCATTTGATGTATTTGTCCTCATAGCTTTTGACAGGGTAGTACTGCTCCTTGATGGCATCCCGGAAGTCATTCCAAGTGGGTGCGGCTGAAAATAGTGAGCCTGTACTTTCATCCTTCTGCTCGCAGTAGGTTTCCCACCAGTCCTTGACGTGGAGGGCTGCTTTGAGAAGAGCGAAAACAATCTTTTCCCGACTCGAAAATTCATGAACAGAAAAATAACCCTCTAGCAGATTTAACCATTTATCTACGGCATCTGCATCTATCTGACCTTCGAATATGGGGATTTCAAAATTAACTTGTACCTTAAAGGGCGTGGCGTTTCCAGAGTAGCTTCCGGAAGTCGATGCGTCGCTTCTAGGTAGCCGCTGAAGGATCTGCGCAAAGATATCCATCATCGCGTTCCTTTGCCGCTCGAGGGCTTCTTCGAGCATGATTTTGATAGGATCTCCAACCCCCTCGTCCTTCTTCTCATCCGCCATGGGAGGTCGTTGGGATTTGCGAGGCTGGTCTTGCAAAGGTTCGACCAGTTCACACCCTAACTCCTTATATCCCGACCTCGTTGGGGACATGCAAAGAAAAACAGAGAAAAAGTAGACCGCTCTAATACCACTAATCCGGATTTAAATGGGAACGCAATAGATTACAGAGATAACCATAAATACAGAGATGCGATAACCATAAACACATAGATGCAGTGGAAATAATACTTCATTTCATTACTGTAAAATACTAAAATATGCTTACAAACAGAAATAGAAATAAACCAGCTAGGGTGATGGTAGCTTATCTCTGAGAAGAGATGTAGCGGCTACATGCCTCTTAACTGTGTTACAATGAGGCTCGAAGGCCTATTTATTGTTGAGAAACAATGGAAAACCCTTAACATTCCAAAACCTAACCCTAGAATATGAAACGCCAAATTGTGGGCCATGTTTGGGTAAATTGGTACACCAACTTCCCAGGGTCGTAACTTTGGCATACAATCTCCATTTGACGCGTAACATGGGTCCCTGGACCCATGTTGCCCCAGATTTCCTAAAAAACGTCGTTTAGGGCCTCAAAACGGCTCCGGAAGTTCAGGACCCGAAAAACTGCTAAAAATAGTAAGTTGTGCTACAATTAAGGAAACTGAAAATGCTGAGAGAAACAATGGTGGGGATCTAGGTGGACTTGGTAGGTGGCCACCAATATCCACCTGGATCATCAGAGATGCGATTTCTTAAAACAAGAACGAAAATTCCTTCTACCTCATTTATCACTTTTGTCAAACACTTAGTGTGCAAACTTCAACTACAGTTGTACATGAAGAAAGAAATCCCAAACTTATGCTAATATGAAATTTTCATCAACTCGTGACAACCTATTATGGACAAAAATTAATTATAAATTGAACTTAAAAACTTTAACAACACATTCTTGTTTTAATCCCCCTACATGTACATTATAAATTGAACTTAAAAACTTTAGCAACACATTCTTGTTTTAATCCCCCTACATGTACATTCATTATTGGTTAGCTCATAATTAGCTCTATAAATATCTCATAAATATTCACAAGTAGCAAGTTCCAATAAATTAAAAGTTTTACAACACTTTAAACCAATAATAATTGAAATTTCAAGAAAGCTTATAGACATACCTGGTTGTGTATTTATACAACTCCGAAAAGATGGGAATATGCTCTAGCTTCAATGAGAGTGTATCCTTACCAACTCAATGTGAACCATCGGGTTTTTCACCCAATCATATCTATGGAGAACTTCTCCCCCTAGAACCCACGAGCTGTAAGAGTTCCCAAGCAATACCAAACTACAACAATAGAGAGATATACAAGGCAAACTGAGGAACATAAGTTTCACTTCCTCTCAATACCACTAATGGAAAACTCCACCAGGTAAAACTACTTAGTAATTTAGCTTAAGAATTTCATATTAATTTCAACAACATTTGGCTACTCTCTGAGACTCTCCCTTTCACAATCCTCTTCAAATCTCTCCAACTCTTGGTATTACAATGCACCTCCCCCCTTTTAAGTGAGAATACATGAGACACATATATAGTTGGAGCAAGAAATTCTTGTCATAAAAGAGGAGTAATATGCATGTCTTATATTCCATTTAGAGTGTAACTCATGCCATTAAGGAGAGGCATGCATGACTTAGTTAAGGAAAGTAACTTATGCATTAAAGAGAGCATAAGAGGAATTTTTTATGGCATGTCTTTAATGAGTGTAAGAGGAATATGTCATTTTTTGATGAGTGCATAAAATAGAGTGTATTGTATTATTGAAAGATGGAGAGATTTACATAAAGCCATGAAAGTCATCAAAGAGAGGTGTGAAGTGATTGAGGAAATGAAGGTGACTTGTAATTCCTTTATAATAATAATATCATAGTCACATAAAAGATCATATCAATATTAATATTAATAATAATATTGAAAATTAAGTCGAGATTGAACTATTAGGATTGATTAATGATAAATTAAGTGATTTTCCTTCAATTATACTTGATTACCCATTGATTGAAGTTGATTTACGATTTTTGAAAAGGCATACTTCAGATGCCATACATGACTTTCTATTTTTAGAAAGTCACTCCAGAATTGTCAGAAATGGGATTTTATTAAGGAACCTGAGCTGCCCATGAGTGGTATTTTTCTTCTGGAGAATAGAAATTATGCATCCCTATTGCATACATCTACATGTCTTAGTAAATTGAAAACTATGCGCCCTAATCTACTCCAAGGATCCAAGATTCCACACCTTGATCTTTTAAATATTTAGGACTTCGTGTTCCAATCCTTTTGTAAGAGATCTAGTACTCCGCGTCTTTATCTTTCATGGATTTACGACTCCACGCCCTAATTTCCATGGCTTATCATCTACTCTACTTTGAAACTTCACAGTCCACCTTGAAAAACTGATTGTGAGTTCATACCCATCTGATGATTCGTTGGTCAGGCCTTGTTCCAAAACCTGCAGATATCACAATCCCATAGATCAAAGGAATCAAATGAATTTCAAAATTAACTTATTCACATTTTACCAAAGATTGTGCATGAGTTCTACGGTTATTTTGGTTTTGGAGAAATGAGTTTTGTAACCATTTATAATTTGAACATCCTTGTTTGCAAATAACCACGCCCCTTGTCACATCCTGCTCAACACAAGATTAAGTATATATAATCATAAAAATCATATACCATGACTTTCACAGTGATTTATAATTTGAGCATCCTTGTTTGCAAATAACCATGCCCCCTACCATATCTTGTTGAATACAGTAATAAGCATATATAATCATACAAATCATGTATCATGACTTCCACATTCATTTATAATTTGAGCATCCTTGTTTGCAAATAACTAGGTCCCTTCTCACATCATGTTTAGTACAAGATTATGCATATATAATCATACAAATCATATATCATCAATCAATCATAATTAACCATATGTTCCACATAACCATGATCATCCATGATTCTATGTGTCTCAATGATGGATCACCATCCATATCATACACCTATGTCCAAACTCAAGTATCAAAAGAGTAAACATCGATAATATGCTCTTAACCAAAATTAGTTCTTATACACACAACCATAGATATTATCATAAGCACATAGCAACCAGGTGACCCAAACTAGGTCTATAGCATATAAACATGTACATAAGTCAGTGATGCATAATCATATATCATTACATCAAAATCATCCTTTCTAGTGTAACAAAACTAACTTTGCCAAGGTGGAACACTACATCTTTGAATGAAGAACTAAATCAAATTGAAAAGAATAAAACATGGGAACTTGTGCCAATACCTAAGGACCAGATTCTGATTGG
The DNA here is from genome assembly GCA_031772625.1 of Pinus tabuliformis. NCBI lineage: Eukaryota > Viridiplantae > Streptophyta > Pinopsida > Pinales > Pinaceae > Pinus > Pinus tabuliformis. Next base: position 1,191,070,912 of record CM062816.1, on the reverse strand, counting down.
AACTAAGTGGATTTTCGGGAATAAGTTGAAAATGGGCAAGTAGTAAGGAACAAAGGCAAACTTGAATGTAAAGGGTATGCACAATTAGAAAGTGTTGACTTTGAAAAACCTTTGCACCACATGTCGGGATTGAAGCCATAAGAATGTTTTTAGCTTTTGTGTGCTTTAAAAAATTGAAATTATATTAGATGGATGTTAAATCAACCATTATAAATGGAGAACTACATGAAAAAGTAGAAGACAAAAGGATTCCAAATGTCAGAAGACAAAGACCGCATGTCCAAACTAAAGAAATCCCTTTATGGCTTAAAGAAAGCACCTAGGGGCTAGTACTCAAGACTGGATAAATATATGTAGCAACGAGGCTCCAAAAAGGGAACAATAGATAACGAAATACATATTAACGCTGAAAATGAATATTTTTATTGTTGTTGTTTATGTAGATGACCTAATTTTAAGAAGTGATGTTAATTTAATGAGCCAAGGTTTTGTCGCTGATATGCAAAAGGAATTTGAAATTTCTATGCTAGGATAATTATCATTTTTTCTTGGATCACAAGTCCATCATTCAGTGAAAGGAATTTTTATTTCTCAAACTAAATATCTTAAAGAAATATTAAAGAAATTTGGAATGGATAATTGTGCATATGAGAACACCCATGGTAACAGGATGTAAACGCAGTGAAGATGATGAATCTCTATAGGCAGATCAGACCATCTACAGTTTTATGATTGGTTGGGAGTGATCTCTCGTTCACTTTCTCAGTAAAAGAAGCAGTAGATAATTGTCATCCTTTTTACCAGGGGCATGAGAAAAGTGATTCACAGGGGGAATACTATATACAAAACATTTGCTTCTAAGGAGATTTTGTTGCCACCAGGACAAGAAAAATAATTGATATTAGCACAGAGGGAAAGGTCACCATGTAGCCCTTTTCCATTGATGCCAACTCCCTTAGAAGGGCATTGTATTTCGCTTAGTTGACTATCTCTACTTCACTCAGCGTACAACTCGACGCTCCTAGCAAGGATTATGTAGCCCTCAAACAATTGATATTTCGGCCCCTTTTGTTCTGCTACATCTCTTTGCCTTTGACTAATAGCAATATATCCCCTATGTGTTCTCCAGAAATAATCAAATACACAACTCTTCATATCAAATCATTCATCTTTGGGGAATAAACCACCTTCAACCAGAGTAATCACGTTCAGCAATAAATGAGAGGAAAATCAATCCAATAAGCTCAGTGAACTTGAGCTCCTCCAATGATAAAAGATGGAACGTGTGGCTTAGTCTCTAGTAAAGGAAAGCGTCTCCAAAACTCATGGCACCCTTGGTTCTTTCTAGAATGTACTTCCAGCCAATATAAAACTAGGAACTCAACCCTATTTGGTTAGCTGCTTCAAAACTTGGACCTCGAACTAAGCTAAGAGCTCATTATCTTTCATGGGTATTTCCAACCTATCAAATGAAAGAGAAAACTTTCATGTTAGAAGATAAAATCAACTGATAAAACCTTGTACATACGTTATCTTCTGTGAACCTTATTCTCCTTGGAAGCTCAATGGTGAAATTTGAATGATTCCACTCTCTGAACCAACTAGAGTGTGTAGTTCCAACACCGAAACTAACAATGAAAACTAGGGTTTCTTAAACCTTAAGCTTCTCTCCAAAAACTCTCTAAGAGACTCTTTTCTCAAAATGCAATTGATAGGATAAGGGACTCCTCACTTTTCTCCTTTTCTAATTAAGTGGTCACTTTTGTCGCCATTTTACCCTTTTAATTTTATTAAGTCACTTTACAAGCTTTTTCATTTTATAAAATAAAAGTGATTTTTCATTAACATAGAATATGCCCCCCTTTTCACCCCTTAGAGAATTACAATGTTTTCTTAGGAAAATCACTCTTATTAAAAGAATTTTCTTCGCCTTAGCCTACAAGAATTTATTACGCTAGTGGAACCCGTCTTATTTCTCCTAAGTAGTTGGAGACATTACAATTACCATGTGTCTAAACCATGGGCAGGGAAAAAAAACAACATATAAACAAAAGAAGAGTGTGAATATGTGTGGCTATAGGAGTGACTATACTAGCAAAAGTGTGAGTAGAAACAAATTTGTAACAGTGATGTTCAATGGAAGCAAGTAACAATGGGACTATGTGACAACGATGCTAAGTGGTCGCTAGTGACAATATGACTGCGTAGCAGGGATGTTGAGTGACAACGAATAACAATGGGGCTATGTAACAACAAAGCAAAGTGAAAGCAAATGTGTGAAAATTGTGTAACAACAGAGTGTGAACCCTGATTGACAGTGTGACAACAGAATGTGAACATTGATTGACATTGTGACAACAAAGTGTGAAGAGAGATAGATGCTATGACCATGCGACATGTCTGAACATTGAAGAGCTGAGGAGGAAGATCAAATCAAAGATCTAAGTGTACAAATCAAATTATTGAGTACTAAACATCGAAACGAAATTGTTGAGATAAAGTGTCCAAGGAGTTGTAAAATTAAAGAAAGAACAATTGAATCAAAGAAAGAGAAGCAAATATGGGAGGAAATCTTAAGCAACCAATAAAATACACTCTAAAAATCAAGATTACAGGGGATTAATGTCTTTTATAAGTTGGTTCCTGCAAATTCAATAGGGATTGGTATCTCTAATAAGTTTGTGCCTACAAAGAAAAGGGGATTAATGTCTCTTGTAGGTTGGTTCCTACAAAAATAATTGTAACTATAGTTGTTGCTCAAATGCATTTAATAAAAAGAAGCTTTGTTCTTTTCTCCTAAATGAGTTTCCATGTACATCCTATGTTCAATGTTTGTATGTATTTGTTTAAATTGTTAAAAAGTGTATTATATTGATTCACCACTCCCCACCAAGTATAATCTTGCTTCCAACAAGCATGGCATTGCTTGATGTTAAGCCACCTAGTTTTTACCTCGAAATTTTTGTAATGTTAAAACCGCCAGTGTTACCAATCCAAATGTTTGTATCATACATTACTCAGTGCTAAGCGTCAAGACAATCCAACAATAGAGAAATCAAGAATAAACAACATTAGTGACAAATCAATTCTCTAAAGTCACAACCCTAGTTACCCCCCCATTCAGACAAGCCATCCATCCAAAGCTTATTTTCCTCAACCTTGAATGTTAAGACATTGAGGCACTCTCCCTCGAGACTCCCCTTAGTATCATACAACCCTATCAATATCAACCACTTCCTAAAAGACATTATCCATCATTGCATTGTCAAGTTCATTGCTATTGATGACTTTGGCAATGAGACCCCTTGATTTCTTTCCTCATCATCTATGAACTTGTCAACATTTATAACATCGTTTCTTGCATGTACAAATCATTTAAGGGAGAATTTCACATCATAAACCTTTCACAACTTACAACTTACATCTCATATGTTGTTGACAACTTATAATTTACATCTCATACTTTGTTGCTTCCATCAACACTACCCATGTGTTGTTGTAGCAAGTTGTTTCCCTAGTTTAAGCTAATTTGATCAGAAAGATGCATTCACACTATCACAATGTACCATCTTGTTCTCAAGGCACCATTTGAACTCTATTGACTTACTTTTTGTCATTTCGACTTTAAGATAATCACCTATAAACTATTCTAAATAATTTGTTTATAAATTGAATATTTATAAATTAATTCTTCAACTATAAATCTGATTTTGCATTTATATATTTAACTACTTTATTGAAAGATTATTCAGCATTTTGCATCATGTGCCGATCCTTTTTTGAAAAATGATTCATCATTTTACATTATGTGCCAATCCTTTTGTTATTCTATTATTAGGTTTATACATAAAACGTCACTGAAATAATAAATTGTACTCTACATTTTCTTTAATTGCAATCATTAGAATAAGAAAGCTTGCACATCACTGACATGAAAATTTAATCTTTTGCTTTCTTATTATTATATTTATACATAGAATATAACTGAATTAATAAATTGTGTTCCGCATTTCCTTTAATTGCCATCATTAAATTAAGAAAGCTTAAACATCAGTGATGTGAAATTTAAATTTAAATATAATGATTGATTAAATAAATTCAATAACATCACAAGTTAAATATCCATAGACTTTGCGAAAAAGTTAAAATTAGTGAATTAAAACCTTATGACTTAGAGGAACGTGTGTCATATTAATCCTCTTGTTCTTTGGTTAGCCATATTTATACATAGAATACAACTGATTTGATGAATTGTAATTTGCGTTTCATTTTAATGTGCTTTTTCTTAGATAAATAATTTTCCCTTACAATTTAAGAAATTGTACTCAATGAATTAAGAGAACCTGTATATATTACTCATTGGTTTAAGAGAAACTAACTCAATTTAGTTTTGTTTTATTAGAGTTGTAATTGACTCATCACAAAAAATTATATAAACTTAAAGAATCTGTTCAATGTCAAAAAAGTAACCAAGAAAATATCGACATTGTTCTCTAGACATTCAAATTGGCTCAGGGATAATATCAAAATTAGGGGCAAACGAAAACCATCCATATCAGTGTTTATATTCTCAAAGAAGAAAATTGTATCCGAGTCATATTGTTCAAATTTTCAAATTTAAAGAAAAATTATTTGTACCTGGATTTGATTTTATCCCTTAACCAATTAGAAACACTAAAAAAAATATGTTTAATTTACAAACAATATTTGTTCAACATTGAAAGCCCCATCTTTAAATCTTTATCCTCCTGTTCTCTTGGCTGAATTATTATTTTGAATATAAATTATGAGCCTTTTATGTAAGCTACTATTTGTGACATCAGTAAGGCGTTGCATGCATGGATCCCCGTTCGATAGTGTTGATGATATCTACTCAATGTATAAAACCAAACCCCAATTCTAGAGGATATATCAATCAGCAGTTATGAATGTGGAGATTGTATTTAATATGATGCTCAGAACATCAGCGAAGAGGTAGTTTAAAATTGACTTATAAATGATAACGAGTCATGTTTTTTTGTAGGCTAGATCTAAACTTTTACACTAATCAGGCTTGGCAGGTTGCTATAGCAACGGGCAAATATACTACTCAGCCTACTACAATCTCGGTCATAACCTTCGAGTTGAAATCAAAATGTAGGTCAGAGTAAAAGCAACTGACAAATGTTTATGATTGAGCTTAAGGTAAATATATTTCCCATAAATATGCAACCGCCTGACTGCAAACTGACAACAGCCTCAATCAACAATGTCCTTAGAAGATGGCACCAATGGCCTCGCAGCAAGTACCCTCACAACAACAACAACAAAATCATTTATTTGTTTCACCTCGAATAATTTATAATGAATTTCATGGTTAATAGTGAAGTCATTGACTCCCAAGTACAAAGGGTAGAATATCTTCAAGTGCTACTTGAACAAATACCAACCGAAGGGCATTATGATTAATAGTTTCGACCAGCTGTACACCTTAACAGAAAAATCCATTATTTAGTATCCACTTAGGCCACTAAGAATATTCACTTTCTTTCAGTACACCAGTCCGTGTAATTTATTTCAAGCTGTTGACATATTTATCTCTTCATATTCTTTGATGCTTTACTTCTGTGAAACTAAAATGTAAAAAAATTTCACCCAAGAAGCCATCAAATAACACTAATGCATATCATCTTTAAAAAATTCCAAACCTAATCAAGCATATAGGTATTGAAACACACACTACATAGCAATTCATGAGTCAAAACAAGCAGTGATTGCCCTCAGAAGTTTAAGGGATTGCTGTGAACTTGCAGTGGAAAACACGCTTGGAAATGCTATTCCATTAACAGAAAAATGTCATGTTTGAGGTATTAAATTCTGCATAATCAAACACAGTATGGTGCAAACTGAATATAGCCTCTCCTTCCAGCTCCCTACCCTGCTAAACCATCTAGACATGGTCCCCATGGCCACCAATAGTTTTTTCCTCAAGATGATAGGACAAAGCACAGTAAAAGATAGTTGTTTGACTGGTAACATCATCAAGTTGTCTGCATGTCCCCCAGTCCACCGTTAACGTGCGCTTCTAAATTACATAAAGAATGTAGCTCCAAAAAGACACATGTTGTGATACACAATACTATTTAAAAAGGATCCAGGTTGAACACACTGTTGCAAAAGGAGAATCCACTATTTTCTTCCCATTATATGGCAAATGAATTAAGAAATACAATGCACAGACCAGCATGGTCTGCACAGGCCACATCTGGGACTTACTATACAAGTATAAGACTCCTCCCTGTAAACTACATCCCAAACCCCACTAGACTATCATCTTCAGGAAAATTATACTCCCCAGGAGAATTTTGTGATCCTTGAGATTTGGGATGTCTATCATTAAGTCCTTTCAAGGCAAGAATAAATAATTGCAACCTTGGAAAAGAAAAGGCTACAAAGGCAGGTAATCAGAACTAGCACATTTCTTCACCTTAATTTGAAATACAGGGACAGTGCCCACGCACAGACATGTACTATTGTGCCCTTGTCAATGATCTTGTTGACACACCATGTAGTATTTTCACAAATCCGAGAAAACTTAATTTTCCATCACTATGCCTTATCCAATCATGAAGCACCGCATGTACTGGGACAGCCGGCCCTATTCCAAGTTCCTGAAAAAATAAAAATTGTTGACCCATTGATACATTTAAAACAATCAAACTAAATGGAGTTTAAAAGAAAATAAGAACTACCGAGGCTAGTTCTTCAATAACAATTGGCCGATTCCCTTTCTGTTCAAACAGTTCATATGCACATCGAGCATGCTGCTCCCATCGATCCAGTGCTTCAAGCTGGTGAACACTTATAGCAGCAGCACAGAATTCTTCAAAATCCATTTTCCTCGATTGTAGAGAACTCATCTGCTTGTAGGGAAAGGAAAGCAGTAACAAAACATATTAGATCTTTACATAGCTACTATCGCACAGTAATCTGAAGTATAATATTTTTCTTCAAATATTAATCACTCTTAGAAAAATGCACTTCCCAACAAATAAGCAGGAAGCAATAAAATTCAACAATTACAGGTGTAATTAGAAAAGTGAAAAGATATCTTATAAAACACTCTGATGTAATTTAACAGGCATAGCAGAAAGAATTTGTACCGAAGAAAGCAAATCATAGATGCGTGATTCCTTCATTGCTTCTGTTGCATGTTTCACCAAAGCCTGAGAGAGTACAACATACTCGTTATGACCCAAAAAATAACAGATTCATTTTAATGTGTTTATCGATAGAAAATCAAAGATGCTAACAAATTCTCTAAATATGTCCAGTTGCCAATCCTGATTTTGTTTATTTTAAGTGACATCAGATAACTCCAATCCTGCTTTACACTCTGAAAGATCTACATTGCTACAATAATCAGAATTTAACACTATCCAATATAGATCGAACATCATAATGACAGTCAGTTTGTATCATATTCTATGATTAATATGAAATCATATAAGCATCCCAATTTCAGTCAGTTTGTATCATATTCTATGATTAATATGAAATCATATAAGCATCCCAATATCCAAACACACGACATACCATTCTGAAGTTTTCCAGAGAAACGTGACCATTTTTATTTGGTTCCAACAATGCAAATTGTTCCCGCAGATAGAACAATTCATCCACAGTAAGTGTCTTTGCCAGAGCCTATTATCATCCAATTCATTGCATTAAAATATCATCAGAGACAAAAAATAAATTCCTGCACATAAAAGACTGGAAGAAAAATAGCCTAATAATCCCACATATCTGCCAGTATAATCCCAGTTTTAATGGCAAAAAAGAGTTGCACACACATAAATTGTACATTAAGATTCAAATAGCTAACAAAAAACTTTATCACCATTTTTTCTTCAGTTAGCTATTTTTTACATCTTTTCAAAGTTAAATCTTCCACTTAGCAAAAAAATATTTATATAAAATACACAAAGTTTAAACCAACTCTATGTAGCAATATCTACAAGAATAGAAAGTAAATTATATGGCTCTTCTAAAACAATCGTGTATAGTCAAAACATTTCTTATTTTTTCAGAGTGAACGAGTTCTAACTCTACTTACAAAATACATCATTACTTGAAGGTTCTTTTATATAGCACAGCAAATTCCCGGTCAGATTAGTTCTCTTTGATATCCAAATATCCTGCTAAAGTTACGAGGTTGGGAAAATCAAACAATGTTAGATATAGCAAGCTCAAGTTAGCTGAACCAGTTATCGGTAATGTTAGCAGGCATTTGGCTAGTTCTTTGTCAGACTAAAGCAGATGCCTAGTTTGAATCGCCCTGGGTGAGGCACACTAGTCTATGCCAGCAGATTTACTAGGGACGCCATCCAAGAGTGTGGGGATTCATCCTTTGGGTTTTCCCTGCAAGGTTTTCCTTGACGAAAAATAACAATTTCACAAGGTACATTTCAGTTTATTTGCACAGTACACACAAGATTAGGCAGAAGTTATGTGGAAAATGAAACGACTCATTTCTTTACAGACCAGAGTCATCTTAATTTACTGTTCACTTGTAGCTCCTCTCCAAATAAATTAAGATTGACAGAGAATATAGCTTACGCAAAGTTTAAATAATATAATATTATGTCCAGTATAATACTGGCTAGAATAATATTAACGAAAAGGTACACTATCCCAGATGTGGTGGCTGTTCAGCAAGACAGAGGATGTGCAACTGCATAGACAACACATAGATGAAAGAGAGGAGGGGCAAAGGATAACAATTTCACAAGGTACATTTCAGTTTATTTGCACAGTACACACAAGATTGGGCAGAAGTTATGTGGGAAATGAAACGACTCATTTCTTTACAGACCAGAGTCATCTTAATTTACTGTTCACTTGTAGCTCCTCTCCAAATAAATTAAGATTGACAGAGAATATAGCTTACACAAAGTTTGAATAATATAATATTATGTCCAGTATAATACTGGCTAGAATAATATTAACGAAAAGGTACACTATCCCAGATGTGGTGGCTGTTCAGCAAGACAAAGGATGTGCAACTGCATAGACAACACATAGATGAAAGAGAGGAAGGGCAAAGGACAAGCCTCATCCCCCACTCAAATTGATCATTCCTTTCCTCGCAAGTTCAACTGCAACTTGCAAACTCTCCTCTCAATCATGCAGAAGCACAATGGAATGCCATGGACATACCAAACCTCAATGGCCATAACCTTCAGGCATAAAAATGGGCCTTCCTTCCTCTGTCCAGACTCCAAAGAATGTTTATAAACTAAGTTGCACGAAACGCCGAAACGTTTCAGAGCTTCCACAACGGATACGTTTAGAAACATCACCTCCGGAAAATGAAAACATCGGTTGAAATGTCATATAAAAATATATATATCAATAAATAAGTGAATAACACATTATCTTTGCGAAAAAAAGGAGAATAACACTCATAGATGACAATTTAGAAGGAAAAACAAGTCTATATTAACTCTCATAGATGATTACATGATGGTCGAGTTTTGGCCAAGTTTCGGAGTTTCAGGTATGGGTACGGCCCAAAACGCCAGGTTCCTAGAAATTTCGTGCAACATAGTTTATAAACCATTCTGGAAATCTGAGGGTCCCATCTCTAAAATGGCTGCTAACACTGGAAATACAGGGAAGGAGAAGAAAAACATTTTACTAAAGGAGATCATGGGAGAGAATAATTAGCTCCCCACAGCAGAGCAGAAATATGAAGAGAACACTAAGCCTCCAGTGAAGCAGATAGATCAGCCCCAACGAATGAGAACATGGGGGAAACCAAAGGAAAGGCACCCAGCATACAGCTGCCCATCCCTTGCAGGGCACAACCTCCACCAGAGGCTCGGAACAGGGTTGCAGGGGAGCGGTTCCATCCCCCCTCGAAACCGCTCGCGCAGGGAGCGAATTTCAGGAGCGAAGTTTTCACTCCCTAGTGTTTTTTGCAAAAAAAATTGCAGTAACACTCCAAATGCGATTTTTTTTCAAAGAAATAAATAATTTTTGAGTGGGGCAGCCTAATGGTCAAGCCTATGGCCCTAGTATTGATATGCGATTCATGATAATGTCAAATTCTTAAAGTAGAAGTGACATTTTTGTCACTTTTATTTAAATTTTTAACATTACCATCAAATGACTCGGGATGTTTGAGAGTGGTTCGACCTCATTGGATTTCATATGGAAAAAGTAGAATTTTAGATCTCATTCAAAATCCAGCAGACTTATCAGTTTTTCAGGTTTGCAATGTTTCCATTGGATTTTGTCATGTATTACGGAATGGAACTTGTATTTAATCAAGAGCGCCAATCCCTCTATGTACTTTGATGTTAGTGACATTGGTTGTCGAACTCCTCTATCATGACCCTACAAAAAATGTACCCATCACTCAAACAAAATATTGACTTAACATGCTATGTTTTTTCTATCTTATGTTAATTCTTAGAGGGTGATAGTAATGACAAAGATCCCTATACAGATCCAGAGGTAATGACAAAGATCTTGATTTTCCAACAAAACTAAAAAATTAGACATTTCTCGTGGCAGCAAGAGGCCCAAGCATTAGCAATAGATAATAGATTTACTTGTCTTTCCTTGTTTTTATAACTGTTGACTCTTTCATAGTTATTATGATATTTTTGTAAACAATATATGACAATTTAAGTTTGAAGTTGGCAATTATAACTCATTGGTAATGAATTATGAATATGATGCCTCGTGAAAGTTGAAAGTTGTTTCATTTCATTTTATAACAAGTTGTTTCATTTCATTTTATAACATTTCATTTCATGTTAGATATTCTTTGTTGTAATGGTTACACTAAGCTCACAAGGACAACTTTGGTGATCAATGATAATAGATGTTATACATTGAATTTTGAAAGCTTGAAACTTTAAGATTGATGAATCTTGAGACTCAATATGTTGTATGTTACTAACTTGTGGACGTGGTTGATGAAGACTATAACTTCTAGATGATAGATGTTATATGGTTCAATCTATGTTGTTATGCTTTTTATATCTAATTCATCATTTTACATGCTTTTGTTGACATATATGCATCAAAATATAAAAATATTATATAAAAATTTGCTCCCCGATTCACTCCCAAACCGGGAGCTTCTGAAAATGTCGCTCCTGCTCCCAAGTAACCTTGGCTCAGACAGAATTAAAGGTAAAAAGGTCACCATTGCACCTTCTTGAAACAAATTCATTTTTGGCATTAATGATGGCAGAGATTTTGCTTCAAGAATTCCCAGCCAAATTATGCAGTGTAGAAGAGATAGTTGCTAGGGCAAAAGTCAAAACCCAAATTGAGCAGGATAATGAACTTTCCTATCAAACCCCTATCCTGGATCCTGGTCATACTAGACACAGACAGACCCTTTTCACCAGATCTACACTGATCTCTTGGGTAATCAAGGAATGTACTGCATGAGCCCAGCTGGCAAACAACAAGGATGTTGCCTGCCCTACTACCCAGCAAACTGTCCACCAGGAGAGCACCAACACAAACTCTAAAGGTGCATTGCTGAAATCAAGCAAGCAATCAACATGCTGCAAGTGACTCATTAGTGACTATAAACGACCTTCAAAGGTTACAACCCCTTGGCCCTTCAACATCTTTAGATCTTATATTCTCATTTGACTTACAGACCTGCTAGTTTAAAACAGTTTATTACAATTTCAGAAGATCATGTTTCAGTCTTTAATGTTTGCAGTAGATATGATAGATATGGCTCGCTCTTGTTTGAACAGACCCCGACGACAACAGCTGTTTTGCTTTCATGGGGTGGTTTATAGCTCATATAGACTAATCAGAACCACAGTTGTCAATTTCTATCAGAGCGTATGAAGGATCCATTTCGGCAGGGTATACACTCTCTGTTTTTGGCCAGATCTTTATTGAACTTTTGTACTACTTTGTTTCACATATTGTATAAACCCTGTTTTATTTACCAAAAAAAAGGTATACAGGCTTGCTCCACAATACCGCTGATACCCAGGGTTTCAGGAAGAATGGCAGCTGTGAGGCTGGGTAGGCTTAGCCCCAGGAGTTATATTGTTTTCTTTGCATTTGGCTGTGATAGTGCATTTCAAGCTTTCTTTGCTGAAGGTTTGGTGATGAAGGATCTATGCATTGAAAAAAGTATATTTTCCACGGTCATTGTGCTTTGTTTCCATTAATCCTTGCTTCAGAGGTTTATCTATATGCTTGGTTTTTCAGATGTGTTGCCACATTTCTGAAGTGAGCTGGTTTCTAGTGGTGGTTGTTTCAAGCCAGTGTAACTTTGCTATGCGTGGATAGTAATAAGGGTTGCTGACTGGGCTCTTCTGACAGCAGCTAGTGAGAGATTCCCATATGTCCTCCTGTCTCTGTCCTATAGTTGCGGGATCTGTTGACTGAAGGTAAACCAACACAGAAAGCACCTTTTGAACCAAGTCATTGGAAGTGGATAGGATCAGTAATGCTGGTCTTAGCACGATTTTAGACAATGTTTTAAAACTCCGACTCCGACTCCAACTCAGCCGAGGGTCAACTCTGACTCTGACTCCGACTCGGTATCGACTCGGCCGGCTCAATTTCAATGACTCAGTTGTTGTAAAAATTACATTAAATATTTATTTTTTATAAAAACACATAATTTTAAAGATTGTCATTCATGTTTCCAAACACACAGCATTAGAATGTAGATAGAAGACAACATATGATCAAAGTAGCCTCATGAATATATCCATTATATCAAAATGGCACCCAGTGCACTGTCTAATACATACACAATGATGATATAGAGATCAAAACAAAAACACATAACCAAGGAGGCTATAAATGGCCTCTACAACAAAAGTATGTGACCAGTACTACTAGCTACTGCTAGAGTTGCCAACATCATCTGGCTCATTGTTACTTAGGAGCGGGAGCAAAAGCGGCGAGCGAAATCGAAAACGGGAGGAGGAGCGACATTTTCAGAAGCTCCTGGTTTGGGAGCGAATCCCGAAGGAGTTCAACAACCAATGTCACTAACATCAAGGTACATAGAGGGATTGGTGCTCTTGATTAAATACGAGTTCCATACCCTAATACATGACAAAATTCAATGGAAACATTGCAATCCTCCAATCTTGAAATCCTGAAAAACTTACAAGTCTGCTGGATTTTGAATGAAATCTAAAATTCTACTTTCTCCATATGAAATCCAATGAGGCCGGAACCACTCTCAAACATCCCGAGTCATTTCATGGTAATGTTAAAAATTTAAGTAAAAGGATGAAAATGATTTTCATCCTTTTACTTTAAGAATTTAACATTACCATGAAATTTGAATAGCATATCAATACTAGGAGAGGGGAATGGACCCCAAATAGCACTTAACTAATTTAGAAAACACCTTGGAGTCCCCAACAATCAGCTAAATGTTAAAAAGTTAAAAAAAAATAGAAAAATCATTGTTTTTTTGGGTGACTGGCCGGATTTAATGACTCGGCCGAGTAGATGCAAAAACCGCTAGGTTGACCGAGTCATCACTGACTTGGCCGAGTCAGCCATGACTCGGCCTTCCGAAATGGTTTTTCTGTTGGGTCATAGAATTCTTCAATGACTCGGATCAACTCGGCCATTTTGGATTCGATTCGGCCGATTTTAAAACGGTGATTTTAGATAATAGTATTTAATGAATGCAAACAATTACTAGCTGGTTCTATTTATCTAAGACTGATTTTGATTCTATATGTGCTGCTGTTACCACCATTGTATCATGGCAACATGAGCCTCAGTTGAAAGTAGTCTGGCCACAAAAATAGTTGCAAGCAACTGAACATATGAGAATCTTAAATGATCATTTTTTAAGTCATAGACCCATGAGGTTTATTACCATTTGCAGATTGCAAGCATACTGCATTGGGTCTCATGGCTGTTGACACTAGAATACAATGAGGACTGTTTGTCTGTAATAATTGAGGCTAAACAGGGGCACTACCCTGTCAGTGATTGTTCTAGTAAGATGTTGTCTAAGTTAACCTTTCTGGGTTCCTCTCCCTACTAATAAGTGAGAGACACAACGGACCAGCCACAGGGTGCAGCAAAGTGACCCAATGTATGATGAGGAGGAAGGGTTTGAAGAGAAAGTGGATGAACCTGAAGGGAACACTGAAACATTAGAGGGGAAAGCTGCATTGACACTCTTGTGGAACTATGTGACCAAACTTGAAAGGGGAAAAGGTGGTGGAAGCTACAAATTTTTGTGCTCTCATGGTTGTCATGGAGGAAAACCATTTAGTGGTTCATATACCCGTGTGAGTAGGCATCTTTGTGGGGTCATCTTATTAATGAAAACTGATATTTTTCTTGGATCCCGCTCATCGAGAGGAGTAGGATTGATCTAAAGATCATCCGATTCCAATAAGTATTCATGGAGATATGAATTTATCTGTGTTATGGGACAATTCGTCAAGGTCGGCCAGCAACCAAATAAACCCCACTTGTGCTCAACATTTTAGTATAAATAGAAGAGGACTTTAAGTCATTTGATAGTCACTCACTCTTGTGATCTCCCTTCATCCTGTTTTGGGTTTGATGAAGATGAGATCTAGAGGGAGTGCCCTAGAATATACATTGCCCTAAGATAACATGCCCTAGATCCAAATGAAATCATGGGAGAATAGGCTCTACGTTGCTCTAATGTAGAAGACCTAATGCAGCGATGGAAGAAGCCCTTCTGTTATCAAGAAGAAACGCCTACGCTGGCATGGAAATAAAGTCTACACTGCCCTAATGAAGATCAAGCTTCAACAATGGAGAAACTTATACGCTGCCCTAAATTACAGTCACAAAGAAGCCCTAGACGCAGTGAAGGAAGGAGCCTAATTGAGACCTATATGATGTCCTAAAAGGGTTCTAACCACTGTACAAAAGAGCCCTAATCCGCTGATCAAAGGAATCTCCTTATACACAATCAATGAAGTTATCTAGCCACAGGTAAAGGAGATGCTTAGCCACAGTTTGATAAGAGATCTATCAGCTGTCTAAGGGAACATCTATACACTACAAAAGAAGTCCTAAAGAACCCTAGCCACAATCCTAGGAGGAGACATCAAGCCACAGTTCATGCCGTCGCTAGGATGTGCCCTGTCCACTATTTGGAGGAAGGCTCTAATCCGCAGTTGAGGAAGCCTGATCCGCAGCCAAGAAGAACTCTAATCTGTTGTCCAAGGAGGAGCCCTAATCTGTTGTCAAGCCAATGTAAAGTGCAGCGATAATCCGCAACACATGAAGGACAAATGTAGCTGTTTGTGCAGCCCTATCTTAGCTAGTCAATAAAGCCCTAGCCGCAACAAGAGGAGCCCTCATCATAGCGTATAAAAGTCTAGATGGACAGTGGTGATATCTTTGGTAACAAGAAGATAAATAAGGCAATCTTAAGTAACTATAGCTTAGCTGCCCTGTTAGGTTGCAAGCCATAGCAAGCAGCTAAGGCTGATATACATTTGCAGCAAAGTGAACATTGTTTGATAAAAGCAATAGATGTATTGCAGCAGCATGATGTAGCAACAAGGTATAGCAGCATGATGGAGCAACTAAAGTATTGCAGCAGCATGATGTAGCAACAAGGTATTGCAGCATGATGATGATGATGTATTGAGTATACCTTGAGTATATGATTGGGTGAAACACAGTGACAGGTGCAACTAATGATGAAGTGCAACATAGCAATCATTGAGTGCAGATCAGCGATGAGTACAACATTGGGAACAGATCCGTGATAAGAGCAGCTCAATGATTGGAGCAGCACAGTGACAGGAGTAGCAACATGAAGTGCATAGCATGGTCATTAGGTCCAACACTGTGATGATAAGTACAGTAACTATAGCTTAGCTGCCCTGTTAGGTTGCAAGCCATAGCAAGCAGCTAAGGCTGATATACATTTGCAGCAAAGTGAACATTGTTTGATAAAAGCAATAGATGTATTGCAGCAGCATGATGTAGCAACAAGGTATAGCAGCATGATGGAGCAACTAAAGTATTGCAGCAGCATGATGTAGCAACAAGGTATTGCAGCGTGATGATGATGATGTATTGAGTATACCTTGAGTATATGATTGGGTGAAACACAGTGACAGGTGCAACTAATGATGAAGTGCAACATAGCAGTCATTGAGTGCAGATCAGCGATGAGTACAACATTGGGAACAGATCCGTGATAAGAGCAGCTCAATGATTGGAGCAGCACAGTGACAGGAGTAGCAACATGAAGTGCATAGCATGGTCATTAGGTCCAACACTGTGATGATAAGTACAGCATGGTGCAACACAGAGAGGTGCAACAAGTGGATGAGATGCAGCACTATGATAGGTGAAGGAGTCACCCAGGAGAATCAGTTGAAGCAACATGTCTTCAACTGATCTCATGTAGATATAGAAAGTCAAAGTGTTGACTTCTGTTGTAAATGTACTATATCTCTCTTTCTCTGTCTCTGCTGAACTACTGAAGAACATAGAAGAAGAATTGATCAAGGGTTTCACCACATTAGGGTTTGTCCCTGGCTAGGGGTTGTGTCCTCTTGTCTTGGCTTGTCTTCTGCGATTTATGTTTATGTTCTATCTGCAGTTTACTTTAATGTTGATGTGATTGCTAATCTGGAAAAGATATTGAGCTAACTATGAAAATTGAAATAAATTGCTCCAAGCATAGAACATACCTAAATTTAACAGATATGATAAAAAGGGTGTTGTGGGGATACAAAATTTCCCAAATTCGCTGAACAAAGAAGAAAATACATCCAAATAGAAGAGGTTGCACAACAAAAAGCAAGAAACAAAAAACTCAGTCTGAATCAAGTGCAACCTCTAGATTTGGTAGCTCATCTCCTCATGGTACTTCGGCAAGCTCTGGAGGTAAAAGAACAATAGGGGATTTCTTTAATGTTGTTGGGAGGGATGATGTGGATGGAAAGATAGTCTAATTTCGTTGTGCTTGCGGTGTGCCATTCAATGTGCTTCGCTCTCCCTATTGGCATGAAATGGTAAAGGCCAACAATGAAGCCCCAAAAGGATACAAGGCCCCCCACTATGAGAAAGCTAGAACAGTGTTATTGGAAAGAGAAAAGGCAAAGGTTCAAAGAGCTTTGACACATTTTACAAATGAGTGGGTGGACTGTGGGATATCCATTGTATCAGATGGGTGGACAAATATTAGAAGCCAACGTTTGATAAATGTTATTGGTGTTTCTGCTAGTGGTGCAATATTTATTACATGTCATGACTCCTCCTCCATCTGTGCAAGTTCCCAAAACATTGCAAATCTCCTATTGCAATCAATCAAAGATGTTGGTCCAAATAATGTGGTTCAAGTGATCACAAACAATGCAGCAAATTGCAAGGCAGCAGGAAATGTTATTGAGCGTGCTCATCCACACACCTTTTGGTCTGGATGCTTTGGGCACACATTGAACCTTTTGATGCATGATATTGTGAAGCATAAAGCATGTGAGTGGATTAATGAGATTTACATGAGAGGGAAGCAATTCATTAAATTTATCACAGGGCATACAAGGGTAAATTACTTCTATGGCACTTACTCCAAGTTGCAATTGCTTAAACTTGCAAAAACAAGATTTGCAAGTTATTACCTCACCTTTAGGCAGCTAGTAAAGGTGAGACAAGCTTTAACTAATATGGTGACCTCTGAATCATGGGAGGAAATTAACACTGATAGAGATGGTGCTAATGTAGCTAAGGACACCATTTTTGACATGTTCTTTTGGTCACAGGTTAAATATGCTTTGCAAATCACCAAACCAATTTATCACATGATCAAGTTTGCATATTCAAATCGGCCAATAATTGGGGAGGTGTATGAGCGAATGGATAGCATGTTGGGGCAAATTAAAGACATTATTGAGCACAGAGATATCACCTTGTACAATTATATTCGTGCAGAGGTGGAAAACTGATGGGAAATGCTAAATGTTCCATTGTATGCATTAACATATGTTTTGACACCTAAATACTATCATCCATCATGGCTTTCAACCCCAGCACCTGGGGGGAGCAAGAGAAAACCACGCCTATATACAAAGGTTCTAGAAAAATATATAATTGCATTGGATAAATTAGTCCCTGATGAGGAGGAGGCTACCATGGTACAAAAACAATTGAGCAACTATACGCTTAGCACTGGTTCATTTGGGAGCATGCATGCAATTATAGATTGAGAGAGTTTTTCTTCTCTTGAGTGGTGGAACATGCATGGAGGTACTACTCCACTTCTACAAACTTTAGCATTGCGGGTGCTATCACAGGTGGTAAACACTGCTTCTGCAGAGAGGTGTTGGATCTCTTATTCTTTCATCCACAGTGTTAAAAAGAACAGGTTGAGTTTAGACCAAGCAGAGAGCTTCGTTTATGTTCATTACAACTTGCAATTGTTGTCCCATTACTATGATGATGCAAAGACTAATAAAAATCGTAAGGTTTGGGACAAGAATCCAAAGGAGCCCAATTTGGAGGATGGAGTGTTGCGATTAGAGCAATTAGAAGATGCTCTTATCCAGGTATGTCCATTGTGGTATGAATTTCAAAATTCAGTCAATAAGTGGTATGTCCATTGAATTCAAATGTGTCAATTTTGCTTATAAAGCATTTCTCTAATTCCTGTTTTTAATTTTTTTTGTTAACTAGAGATTTTTTTTTGGTATGAATTTTTTGAGCGATTCTAGGATGATGATGGTCGAGTTGAGATGCCACCCCCATCTAGTCCCTTGGTTCCTAGGTTCCATGGTTCAACACCAACAGCAGGGGCTTCGTCTTCATCAGTTTCAATGCCACAACTTCCACAGGCACCATCTTCTTCATTGCCACCACGTGGAGGCCCACCGCCACGTACACTTCGTTGAGGAAGAAAGAGAGATTAGTAGATATATTCACAATTTACTACTTTTGTCATATATTAATCATTAGACTTGTAGGCTTGTTGTGAAGTTGAACCTTTTTGTCTTGGTGGTGACCTAGTGGCCTATTTTGTAAACATTATTATTTGAATTTTGGACATGACTAATGTTGACAGTTGCTCACTTGCTAGATAATATGTTTTTTGTTTTATGTTTTATATTATGCTTAAATGTTGTCCATGGGATCTTGGATAGGTGGTGATCGGGTGCTTTGTTAAGGCACTCCTTGATGTGAAGTCACGGGTTCAATTCTCTACCCGAATCGGGGTGATATATTAGACATGATGAAGATGTAGCCCTACCAAACTTACAAATATATATATATATATATATATGCTTAAACATTTTATGTTTTATAATATGCTTAAAATTTGATGTATGTAACTTCGTTGAAGAAGAAGGAGAGATTAGTAGATATATTCACAATTTACTACTTTTGTCATATATTAATCATTAGACTTGTAGGCTTGTTGTGAAGTTGAACCTTTTTGTCTTGGTGGTGGCCTAGTGGCCTATTTTGTAAACATTATTATTTGAATTTTGGACATGACTAATGTTGACAGTTGGTCACTTGCTAGATAATATGTTTTATGTTTTATGTTTTATAATATGCTTAAATGTTGTCCATGGGATCTTGGATAGATGGTGATCGGGTGCTTTGTTAAGGCACTCCTTGATGTGAAGTCACAGGTTCAATTCCCTACCCGAATCGGGGTGATATATTGGACATGATGAAGATGTAGTCCTGCCAAACTTACAAAATATATATATATATGCTTAAATGTTTTATGTTTTATATTATGCTTAAAAATTTGATGTATGTTTGTAATTGCTAGAATATAGATGGTTGATGCTCGAATAATTAATCATTGATGTACAATGGAATCATGGATGCCATATCTATATTGATTTATGTAAAAGTATGCATGTTTTCATGTTTTCTACAACTAATTTGGTATTTGGGATGTTTGTAATTGCTAGAATATAGATGGTTGATGCTCGAATAATTAATCATTGATGTACAATGGAATCATGGATGCCATATCTATATTGATTTATGTAAAAGTATGCATGTTTTCATGTTTTCTACAACTAATTTGGTATTTGGGATGTTTGTTTTGAATATAAATGCAAATGAGAATATATATATATATAGTAGACGCTTCCGAGACCCTTCGCTTCCTAGATTTTTAGAAAATGACACTTCCACATCTCCACTTCCAAAAAAACGTCCCCGCTTCGTGCAATGTTGCTCTATACAATACAAATTAAAATGGAATATAATTTATACAAAATAAAATGAAGGGGCAATTATAAATAAAATAAATTAACATTTTAAACAAAAAATATGTATATTATGTATGTTATACAATGAAATCAAGTATATTATACAAAATTAAAGTGTATTAGGTAAAGCAAACAAAAAATGGGAATATAATGTGTTATATATCTTATAACCAACCCAAATAATGAAGGTACACTACAACATTAATATTTATGGAGGGCTGCTAATATTATACGCTCAAGTTCAAAAATGAGATGGTAAACCCGTCATCTCAAGATGGACCACCACCTCTAATCATAAATACCTTATCCTCCTGACGAGGCCAGCACAAAAGATGAGCAGACATGCAACTGATTGGGAAGGGAGAAGAGCCCTCAAGGGGGGGAATATAAGGGGAACAAAGACGAAGTAATGGGGAGGAGTTTCAAGAGAAATGACGCTTCCACTTCTCCGCTTCCAAAAAACACCCCCGCTTCGTGCAATGTTGCTCTATACTATACAAATTAAAATGGAATATAATTTATACAAAATAAAATGAAAGGGCAATTATAAATAAAAGAAATTAACATCTTAAACAAACAAAAACAAAAACAAAAAATTATTATGTATGGTATACAATGAAATCAAGTATGTTATACAAAATTAAAGTGTATTAGGTAAAGCAAACAAAAAAGGGAATATAATGTGTTATATCTTATCTAACCCAACCAAATAATGAAGGTACACTACAACATTAATATTTACAGAGGGCAGTTGATATTATACACTCAGGTTCCAAAAATGAGATGGTAAACCTATCATCTTAAGATGGACCACCACCTCCAATCATAAATATGTTTTGACGAGGCCAACACGAAAGATGAGCGGACATGCAACCCACTGGGAGGGGAAAAGAGCCCTCGAGGGGGAGAAATACAAGGGGAACAGAGACAATGTAATTGGAAGGAGAATTTTCAAGAGAAGCAAGGAAGAATTTTTCCAACAAAGAGTTACAGACAGAGTGAGGAATAAGCCTTGATTGTTTTTTAAGCTTTTGGGCATTGGCGCCAGAGTGCTACAATTTTGAAGTATCCTAGAGCTGGGTGCCGAAGTTGTGCCCCGTTTGGCAAGGAGGATTTGATCATTTTGGTAACAGGAGCAATTTGGAGCTACTACAACTCAGGATCAAATTCAAACACAAAAACCAGGTAGGTGTCCATGCATTAAATTGATAAATTTCTGCTTAAATTTGTAGCTGTTAGAATTTGGGGATTTTATTTGGTAAGGTTACTACACTCCATACTTCTGCATGTTGGCAAAGTAAAATCCTGGTTGTGGGTTATTTGGTAAGGTTACTACACTCCATACTTCTGCATGTTGGCAAAGTAAAATCCTGGTTGTGGGGTTTCTGGCGCCAAGGTAGTGAGCGTGAGAATTTGATAAAAACAGTTCTCATTTTATCCATGTGGCGCTGAACTCTTTTTTCTCTCTTCGATAAGGTTATTACTAGATGAACTTTTGGGGAGCCTGGCCTATAGACAAATGGGTGATATGGATACAGTTTGAGAGAACAATGTGCAGTGTACATTTATCATTTACATTGTTTTGGTTTCAAAAATCTATGCACGTCAAGGAATCTTGGGTTTGATCAATGGTGTATCTGGCCGCAGTTTGCATGCCATATTTAGAATGAATATACCAATCTCTCTTCTTTCAGTATTGTGCTTCAGGTAATGCTGCAGTTCAGGGTGGATGGATCATATCAATATGTGGAAAATAAATTTCAATGTATAGAATTGTAAAAGGGTTTATTTGGTGAATGTAAATTCATAGGTTTGGTGTCCTTCCTTAACCCTGCAGCCTCTGACTTGTACTTTTTAATAAGCCTGAAAGCATGACCACAGCATCATAGAGCTCAATACATTCTTAACTATTGTATAGGGTTATGTCCTTGAGTGTTCCTCCTGATCTATATTGTAAGGTTTTTTGCTGAATTATGTCTTCTACTCTTCAGAACTAACTGCTGAAATGACAAAGCCTACTGTTTGGGTCAGGCACCTCTTGCATGATGCTCCTAGCTATTGTACTTCTGTAGCATCCACCAGGATGCGAAGTTTGCTAATATAATACAAATCCACAGTTGCAAAAAATAATATCATTATATAGGGAACTTACTATTTTGCTGCTTGTGGATGATCATTCTAATTTTGCTCGCTTGTTCACAGATTTTAGCCTATGTTGATATGGAGTTCTCTCAAAATTGTGTGTCCATGGGAGTAGCAGAGTTGAAAACGATACTCAGCAATATATTATAGACCGCTTTGAGATCAAGCAAGAACATAATATCTACAAACATGAATCTTGATAAACTGCTTAGTTTTTTGGATTTTAATTTAATTTTTATTTATCCTGAAAAAGTAAAAGGCTAAGCTAAAGTATGAGTCAAAGTTACCAGGGTCAACTCAGTTTGGGACCCATTTTGGCCCAGGAGTCAACACGGGAAAGACTCAACTCAACAAAGACTCCACATATAGAAATTTAAAAAAAAAAATTATAGATTTTCCTGAAAAATAATTTTGTTTTCCATTGAATATAGATTAGACATAAGATAGAGCATAATAATGAATATAATGCAAAATAACATATCGAGGTATATTGAAAGCCCCAAGGGATAGCTCAATCGGTCGAGTTCTTGTTGCTAAGTGCCTCGCCTATCAGGAGGTCACAGGGTCAAATCTCATCGACGCCCTTGGGGTTAGCCCTTGCTAGTTTGAACGGCAGGTAGATCCCTTCCAGTTGATCTACCTGGATTTTCTCATGGATGTAGCGGCCCAGCGGGTAGATCCCTTCAGGTTGATCTACCTGGACTTTCTCGTGGATGTAGCGACCTGGCTGGTAGATCCCTTCGAGTTGATCTACCTAGATTTTCTCGTGGATGTAGCGGCCAGGGGAGTAGATTCCTTCTTGTTGATCTATCTGGATTTTCTCATGGATGTAGCAGCCACTCAGTGTCCATGAACCACCTTAAAAAAGCATAGAGGTATATCATATGTTCTTATCAACTTACATTAAAATTGGCCTAGAGCATGAATTTAGTTATGAGACAAAATGGACAATATTAAATCTGTACCAAGTCGAGAGTCAAGTTTGAGATCATAGGATACTACATAATAAATATAACCTAGGAATGAGTGCCAACAGAGTGCCCTCCTCCCCCTTCCCTGACTTAGAAGTTTGCTACAACCACATTAATTCATCCTCTGGAAATGATGGTTCTTGGACCTCCTAGTACAAAGTGCCATCAAAACTCTCAAGTGCCACTAAAAGGGGCTATTCTAATCATTTTCTTTCTTGTGGTTATGCTTGTGGTGGAATTGAGTATATACCAATTACAGTCATAAGTTCAAAAATGGAGATCCACATTGTACTCATACTGGTTGTATCCCTCAGTCCCGTTAACCTATTTAGGGATATTCATTGGACATTAATAAAATTATCTTATCTTATTATAGTTCTAAAATGCATGCATTCAAACCCCACTTATACCAGCGATCAACCAAACAGAGGGCTATATGGTAGAGAGAAAGGCAACAGACATGCAAACTCTAGCCCTCGGAAAATTTCAGAATGTAACTACTTACAGAGAAAACACTATTATTGCACTCTTCAAGCATGGAAGAGAAGTACCTTTAGTGCTGCTCTTCGAAGACTTGATGCACGTAGATATGCCCGCACAAGACGATAGATTAGAATGTCCAAAGGAACCTTGAGATTATGAGAATTTTTAATCCAGGGATGGGCTGTAGAATGTCAAACAGATTCAGTACTAAATTACAATATATTTAGAGACAAACTCAACATAATGGGAGCTTATTGAAAAATGCACTACTTACTGAGAGCCTGCGAAGCAGTCATTCTTTTACGCATATCCTTGTTAAGCAAACGTTTGACAAAGTCTTTCGCTTCAGCAGACACAGCAGGCCAAGGAGCTTCCTCAAAACTTGGATCGGCCTTCAAAACAGCTCGAAATATACCAGACTCAGTTCGAGCCCAGAAAGGTCGGCTACCACAAATAAGGATGTATACAATAACACCGATGCTCCACACATCTGCTTCTGTGCCATAAGACCTGTGGAGAACTTCTGGTGCAACATAGTATGCACTACCTACAATATCATTTAGTCTTTCATCTGCAAATATCCCCAATGTCAAAGGTAAGTACTAGTGTAGATTCATTGACAAATAATTCTGTATCATTGCTAAATTAAGAAAGTTTTCAAATTAGCTACCAATATGCCATATGATGAAATACACCTGGCTTAACAAAGTCTGACAAGCCAAAATCTATAGCCTTCAACTCAGCATGTTCATCCTTGCTAGTGAATAGGAAATTCTGTTACAGCACAACATATTTATTTATAAATTAGTATGTACTATGAATACATTCATGAAAGTAATTTTTAAATGAAAACTATCAAGCAGTTGAAGATAAACTAAGGCCATAATCTTTCCACTAGGAAATGTTGAAACTGACCAAACTAATAATATTCATCAGGCAACATCAACACTATTTCACGTATCATGAATCTCTTTTTTCCCTATTATGCAGATGGTCATTATCAAGGAATCAATCTGCTGTCTTAAATCAAATAAAAGAAAAATATAGGCGGAAGTAGATAAGAGCCTACAGATGCACAACTGTAATTCATCTCCATCCCAGGCCTCTTATAACAAGAATAAGCAGTTAGGAAGCCTCATTACCACTAATTTAGATAAATATGGTGAAAAAGAATAGGTATGGTATATCTTAGGCTTGAGGTCTTACTCACCATTTATAGTTTCTTGGAAATGTTTAAGCTAACTACAAGAAATACAACATTACACACGGAATATCAACACTTTGTAATTCACACATTGTAATTACATTGTACACACTAACATTTATACATACATGAAGTAATTCATCTTCATAAAAGGCCTCTAATAACAATAACTGGCAATTAAGAAAAGTCTCCTTACAAGTAATGTAAATAGATATGGCCATAAATATTGGGTGTGGGATACTATCAGCTTCAGGTCTTGTAGTTATCTAACTCAGAAATGTTGAAACATACTACAAAAACATAATATTATTATATTCTTCACACTATCGACACTACATTACATAATATAAATCCTATATTTCATAATGTGTTAGTGAGCATTATCATAGGATCAATCTGTTGCTTCGTAGAAAATAAAAATTAAATAGAGATGGAGGTACATCAGGCTAATTACAGATGCATGATGCAATTTATCTTTATCCACGTCCTCCTATAACAAGAATCGGCAATTAAAACAATCTTACTACCAGTAACTTAAATAAATATGGAGATTAGGATTAGGTGTGGGATCACTCTGGCTTGAGGTCCCATATCATAGTTTGAAATAAAGACAAAAAAAATATATTAGTAAGACAATACCTCTGGCTTGAGATCTCGATGAACCACACCCTGAAGATGACAAAAAGCTACAACATTTAAAATTTGAACAACAACAGCTTTTGCATCATCTTCTGAATACTTTCCTCCTCTGCAAAATCAAAGCAGGAAGCAACATTATTCATTCAGTTAAATAAAAATATAAAAATGAATCATCCAAGCTTTATCATCACCCCAGGGCCCATACTACTTCCGACTGCTCTTAAACTGAATTAAAAATGGAAACAAAAAAATCTGCAGAAAAAGAGTAGAGAAAGGGAACCCTAACCCAAAGAAAAACATGCAATAACACATGCCTCGAAAATTAAAATGTAACTCAGAATTCACATACCTCGAGAGAATCCGTTCTAGCAGCTCACCGCCCTCACATAACCTGAAGCATACAGTAAAGGGTTGTCACTTACAAACCTTGAATCTCGTTCACAGCCAAAGTAAAGCAAGTAAACAGTGTAATTAGAATAGAAACATCACAAGGAACCAGCCTGGATTACACTCTGGATCAGTGTTAAAAGAACAAGGCTCTGAAAATAATTATGTTCTGAGATGAGAATTTGGGTAATATATGGTGGTACCATGGGAATCGAAATAGTAACTGACTCACAGCAGAAAAAAACTGCAACTGAGATACCAGATTTATACTATTTTCATAAAAATATATCTACTAAACTAAAGCCAGTTTCAACTTTCAAGTTCTTGCTGATGTAAATGTGTCATGCACAGATGGTATATGCAACAGCCAAGTCAAAACAAAACAGTCATCTTCCTGTACTATTGGGTAAGGTTTGCAAGAACTTGTTGTTAAATCTATTACTAGTGATTTTAGTGTTTTAAAAATCATTCCATATGCGCTCAGACTTGGCCAAGTTGACCCTGGACCACTTATCAACTCAACTCTCTGCTTGGTTTGGGGGTCAGCTTGGTACTGAACCACCTGAGCCAAAGCACGGCTCAACCAGTTTGGTACCAAATTGGTCGAACTCGGCCAAGTCCAAACCTAATCGGCTAAGTTGGTCAGGACCCCACCTCAGCACACTGATCAATTTGAATAAAACAAAGCAAATATCGAAAACCTAATTAGTAGCAACCTAAACCATATCCAAAAACTAGAAAGAGAAACGCACCCCCCCCCCTCACGCTCCCAGCAAGGCATGGGACATGTAAGCACTAACCGTGCGGCTCGTGCTTCTGCTAATACTATGCAGTTGCAGATGTCCCTGAGGAGCCTGAATACTGAACCATAGGGTGATTTGTAGCTCCTGCTGAGGTTCCCATTTCTAGCAGCAGTGATGAGTTTGATGATTGATCACATTGATCAACGATTTGTCCTGTGTAGTAGGCCAGTAGCTTGTAGCATGTTTTTGAACTCTAAAGACTATTTAAAGTTGGTCAGGACCCACCTCAGCACACTGATCAATTTGAATAAAACAAAGCAAATACCTAAAACCTAATTAGTAGCAACCTAAACCATATCCAAAAACTAGAAAGAGAAACCCCCCCCCTCACGCTCCCAGCAAGGCATGGGACATGTAAGCACTAACCGTGCAGCTCGTGCTTCTGCTAATACTATGCAGTTGCAGATGTCCCTGAGGAGTCTGAATACTGAACCATAGGGTGATTTGTAGCTCCTGCTGAGGTTCCCATTTCTAGCAGCAGTGATGAGTTTGATGATTGATCACATTGATCAACGATTTGTCCTGTGTAGTAGGCCAGTAGCTTGTAGCATGTTTTTGAACTCTAAAGACTATTTAAAGCGTCATTGATTATGTATTTTATTGTTGCTATGTACTGCACTTGGTGTCATTTCCGTGTATTCACACTTACAATATACAATATACATGACCAGACTCCACATGTTTTGTATCTAATGGTTGGAATCATGCTTTGAAATCTTTAAAATAGTTATTTTTCATTGAAAATTAAATATTTTATGTATTTTTTAGTAAACTAAGTAATTACAGATTGGTCTGAGTCATGGCTAAGTCCAAATTGACCTTTGACCGATTCCGAGTCCAAGTTTTAAAACATTAGATTTAACAATGTTCAAACGATAAACTTGAGCTATTTCTTACAAGACATATTTTTGGTTGGCAATGCTTCTGTTTTTTTTAATTTCCTGCTCAGTAATCTTTATCACTAAGTACTCTACAGTTTACTTGTAAATAATATAACAACTAAACAGCAACCTACAGTGCATAGAAAAGCTGTATGAAGCTTGATTCAAAATGCCAACACTACAGAAATGGCATCAATACTTGCTCATGGAGTCAATTTTTCCATTGTGGATGGATTTGTTATTTGACTAATTCATGACCTCATTGAGAAGTTGGGAACTTAGGAGACTTTCCAACAGTTCCTATGAATAAATGAAATATTAGATTTTTTATCGTAAGTGGCTGAGCTAAGGACAAAGGCATCCTTGTATGTTCAAATTGGGCCTATAAAGGAAGGACAAAGCCATAAGGAATAATAATTGTTTTGTGCACAAGGTCATGAAACAAAGCAGCGCACAAGTTTGTGAGAAAAGTCTTGATTGTGGAGAGCACAGAGAACTTGTTTCATAAGAAATTGGAGGAACAAGTGCGCAAGTATCTAGGAGCTGGTTGAGCGCAGAAAAGAGGAGCTGGGGTCCTAAGAAATATGAGCTGAAGTGCGCAAGAAAATAGGAGATCAGCACAAGGAATAAGGCTTCCAAGTGCGCAAGGAAGGAGGAGCAGAATTGAAGCAAGACAGCAGGGTTAGCAGAGCAAGTCAAAAAGGCGGCAGAGGATTGGTTGCGGGCTAGAGGGCCGAGATCAAGCAGTGATCTAGGCCAGCTGAAATTTGAGAGAGAAGCAGAACGCTTTCTCAATAGAGACAGATTGCTTTCTAATAGATTCATTGCTCCAAGACAATCACTAAAATACCAAATCAAGCAAGCAGGTTTTCTCTGTTGGGTTTCCTAAGAATACAAGTTTGTCAATATTTGTGCGATGTGTTTTTATCTCTGCGTTTTTATTCCACTGCTTATAAGTTGTTAGGAGGCTCTGTATCTTGGTGAAAGTTAACTAGGTTTCAGTTTTCAGTTATTCATCTAAGCAGTTGCAGAGTTTCATGGGAATTTAACATGGTATCAGAGCAAAGATCAGTATAAAGACCAGCACCAGATTGACAATTAGTAGACAGCCCAAATCAAGCAGAAAGCTTGTGCTAGAGTTTGAAGAGCAGAGCATTTCTTTGGATAGCAGATGGTGTTCCAAGGACTAAGGTCAGATCACAGTTTAGAGGGAGCCTTTAACTTCTGTGCATGAAAGGAGCGGATATCAGTGGTGTTGGAAGATAGTGGCATGCTATTGTTTGTGAAGCAACAAATAGTGCCACTGACAGATGCCCAACAATTGGCCCAGCATAACAAGAATGACACCAAAGTGAGGAGGATCATTCTTGAGGGGATTAGAGGCCATATTATCCCTCACCTCCATGAGAAGAAGACAGCATATAAGATGTTTAAAACCATCTTAGATTTGTATCAAGGTTCCAGTGATGCCACGAAGTTTTCTCTCAAGGAGAAGCTAAGAAGTATCCGAATGAGCAAAGGAGAGCCCATCACATATCTTTCAAAGTGCACTCAGGTTCAAGATGAGCTAGGTGGTGTGGGAGAGATGGCAGCAGAAAAAGACCTTGTGAGTCTTGCACTTTTGGGACTCCATAAGTGTTGGTATAGTTTCTAGCATGCATAAGTGGCAAAGAGAATATTCCCAGATGGGAAAGGTTGTGGAATGATTGTTTTCAAGAAGAAACCCGATGAGGAACGAGAGCTGGTAGAGAAGCTCCTGCATAGGATGAGTAGAACTTTGCCTTGGCAAGCAAAGGTAGCAGAGCCAAGGGCAAGAAGGGCCAAGGAGAGGTCGAGTCCATTCAGAAGTGTTAAATTTGGACAACTAGGTCCAAACTCCATGTTCTGATGCTCAGATTAAGAGGCTAATATTTTTGTTGGATTCCTCTTTCTGAGAGGTGTAAAATCCATATAAAAATAGTCTTAATCCGATGAGCAGAACTTATATTTTGAATTTATTATTCTTAATAAATTATATGTGCAAAGGTCAGCCAGTTTTGTAATGTAAGCTCACATGCCCAACAGATGTGTCACATACCCTCATTGATGGATATATATATACAGGAAAAGTTGGAGAGAATTTGATCACAACACAACTCACATCTTCCTCTCTCATCCTAAAAACTACGAGCTACCTGGAGGACGAATTTCAGCCACACGTGGGAAGGACGAAGAGGATTTTTCTGCTGCTAGGGTTTCGCAGAAGTTTGACCAGCGTTGACTTTGGTCAACGCTTGGTCCAAACAAGCTGAAAACTTGTGGGAGGTTCGATTTTTGAAGGCCATACTACCTGGCACAAAAATCGAGGTCAAAGGGTTGACCATTTTGCTGCTGCGTTGACTTTTAGCTTGCTGCCCCTGCGTTGACTTTTCAGGACAGCGTTGAACTGACTTGGGTTGACTCATCTACTGGTTGGAGGGTTGTGACACATGCTGGGCTGGCTGACCAAAGGAGACTTTGCTGGTTGAAGCATCCTGTTGACCGCCGAAACAAACACATACATTTTTCTTGTTTCTGATTTGTCTTCTGTAAGATCTGCTTATATGTTCTATCTGCATTTTGCTTATCTACTTGTATGATTGCTGTGAGAAAAGTGAAATTGCTCTTAGCATAGAACATCTACAAAACTTTACATGGTATCAGAGCTGAGGTGCTGAGGTGAAGACAAACTCTATCTATAGCAATCATCATCGAAGGAAATGGATTCTTCTAAGCTTGAATTCAGGGAGAATGACAAGCTGACTGGAAGTGATGACTTCCATGCCTGGAAGATGTTATTAGATCTCAAATTAGAAGATCATGATCTCCTAGATCATGTGACAGGGAAGATTCAAGAACCTCCATCAAATGCCTCTGCTGTTGTTAAACACAAGTATAAGAAGGGAGAAATCAGAGCAAAACTGCTGATCAGGGAATCCATAAATAAGAGTCTGGTTGCCTACATATCTGAACTAGGCACATCCAAGGAGATGTATGACAAACTGATACTTATGTTCCGAGTAAACAATGTGAACCAAGTGCTATTCCTCAAGAACAAGTTGAAGAATATGAAGAAGGGCCGAGACGAGTCTATTCAAACTTTCTTTATGAAGTTGACCGAAACCAGGAACAATCTGCTAGCTATTGGGGAGACAATAGCTGATCGTGAGATGGTTCTCACCGCACTTGGAGGACTTCCATATGAATGGCAAGTATTCACAACTACCATTCTCAACAATAATACCATCCCTAACTTTGATGAGCTTCTGTCTAGATGTATGCAAGAAGAAACAAGGATGAAGGAATTTGATAATGAAAGAAATGTTGCCTATGTTGCTCATTCCCGAAAGAAGAACTCTGGTGGTTCCAAGGACAAAGGAAGGACTAAGACTCAAAAGAAGAAGGGTAAATGTTTCACCTGCCATAGGACTGGACACT
Source organism: Pinus tabuliformis (assembly GCA_031772625.1). Lineage (NCBI taxonomy): Eukaryota > Viridiplantae > Streptophyta > Pinopsida > Pinales > Pinaceae > Pinus > Pinus tabuliformis. Next base: position 1,191,039,700 of record CM062816.1, on the reverse strand, counting down.
ATGCTAGAGAATGCCCCTTCCAGAAGAATTCTCCCGATAGTGACGACAACAACAACAACCGAAGGAATGGGAATCAAAGAAATGACAAATCCAAAGGAAAGAGGAAGGCTCACTTTGAAGGAAACCATCCACCTTCTAAAAGGACCAGAAATACCAGGTATGAGGAGTCTAATGTTGTTGATAAAAGAAATGAGTATATTCTAATAGCTGCTCTCTCAGCTGCATCTCCGCCCGACACTATGGATGTCTGGCTAATCGATAGTGATGCCTCAAGACACATCACCGGATTCAAGGAAGCACTTTCTGACATGGTTGAAAGGGATACTAATCTAGAAATTACCCTTGGGGATAATGCCACTTATCCTGTGAAAGGGACCGGGACTGTGACCCTCCACTTGTCTCAAGGACAAGTCCTCCATCTACAAGATGTACTCTATGTACCCAAATTGAAGAAAAACCTTGTGTCTGTATCTGCCATGGAAGACAAAGGATTCAATGTAACTTTCTCTGATGGAAAGGTACTCATGTGGAAGAAGAGCTTCAAGGAAGCTATCTCAATTGGTTTTAGAGTTGGTACACTCTACCAGGTTGGAGGGAGTCCGTTGGGAGCTATGACTTGTGATACTATCCGTCAAACCGAACTATGGCACCGAAGATTTGGACACCTTCATTACAAGGCTCTTCCCGAAGCAAGGAAGGTGGTGACAGGGATGCCTGATTTTGGAAATAATCATAAAGGTGTATGTAAGGGCTGTGCTGAAGGAAAACATACAAGGGGACCTTTCCCCTCAAGTGTCACAAAGACATCTGAGATATTGCAACTGGTCCATTCTGATCTTTCCGGTATGTTGCCTGTAACATCCCTGGGGGGATGTTCTTACTATATGACATTTACTGATGACTTCTCTCGCAAAACCTGGATATACTTCTTGAAGAAGAAGGATGAGGCTTTCATGTGGTTCCGTACCTTCAAAGCCTTGGTGGAAAATATGACCGGAAAGAAGATCAAGATTTTGAGGACTGACAATGGCACTGAATATGAGTCAAATGAGTTCAAAGACTTTTGCAGAGAAGCTGGCATTAAGAGGGAGACTACCACTGCATATACTCCTGAGCAGAATGGTGTTGCTGAACGCAAGAATAGGACTATTGTGGAAGCTGCCCGTGCCATGCTATGTGACCAGGGTCTTCCAAAGTTTCTGTGGGGAGAAGCTGCAAATACTGCTGTGTACATTCAAAACCGATGCCCTCATTCCGCTTTGGACTCCAAAACTCCCGAAGAGGTTTTCTCTGGTAAGAAACCTGATGTCTCACATTTTAGAATTTTTGGATGTCCTGTCTATTTTCATGTGCCGAAAGAAAAGAGAAGTAAGCTGGATGCTACTGGGAAGAAAGGAATGTTTGTGGGCTACAGTGAGACTTCTAAGGCATATAGAGTCTATGTACCTGGTCAAAGGGAAGTAGAGATAAGCCATGATGTCACTTTTGACGAAGATGCTTCCCTGAAGAAAGTAGTAGATCTTCCTAGAAGAAAACCATGAAGAAAGACCTGGAAATCTGGAAGAACCCCAGGATGAGACTATGCCTGATGTTGAAGAGCCAATGGACCCTATTGATCCTTCCCCTTCTCTAGGAAAGAGGCCATCATGGCTCAGGGACACCCTCGAAGATGCTGAGGGTCATGCTGTCCCAAGGGGAACATTCCGAGAAAGCAAGAAGCCGTGTAGATACCAAGGGTATCTAGCTGCCATGAGTACTATTATACAATCTGAACCTGGATCTTTTGAAGAAGCCATCAAGCATCAAGTCTGGAAGGATGCTATGCATGAAGAATATGAGGCTATTATGAAGAATGATGTCTGGGATGTGGTCCCGAGACCGAAGGACAAATCTGTTGTCACCGCTAAATGGCTCTACAAGATTAAACATGGATCTGATGGGAGTGCTGAAAAGTTTAAGGCAAGATTTGTTGCCCGTGGCTTCTCTCAAAAGGAAGGAATTGACTATGACGATATATTTGCACCTGTGGCTCGATATACCACCATCCGATCCATCATAGCCCTTGCTGCTACGCAAGGATGGAGTCTTCATCAGATGGATGTCAAGACTGCTTTTCTGCATGGTGCAATAAAGGAAGAGGTGTATGTAGAACAACCTCTGGGATTTGAAGTTCAAGATCGAGACACTTATCTCTGCAGGTTGAAGAAAGCCCTCTATGGGTTAAAGCAAGCACCCAGAGCTTGGTATGAGAGGATGGATAGTTACTTGATGAAGCTGGGCTTCACTCGAAGCCTATGTTGCACGAAACTTCAAAGAACCCGACGTTTCGGGTCGTACCCGTACCCGAAACTCCGAAACTTGGCGGAAACTCGGCGGAAACTCGACCATCATGTAATCATATATTAGAGTTAATATAGACTTCTTTTTCCTTTTAAATTGTCATATATGGGTCTTATTCCCTTTTTTCTGGCAAGATAATGTGTTATTCACTTATTTCTTTATATATATATTTTTAGATATACATATATGACGTTTCCGCTGACGTTTCGGCCCACGTTTCCATTTTTGGGAGGTGACGTTTCTAAACGTACCCGTTTCGGAAACTTCGAAACGTTTCGGCGTTTCGTGCAACTTAGCTCGAAGCAATGCTGATCCAAACCTTTACTTTAAGGTTGAAGAAGGAAAGCCTCTCATTCTAGTGCTGTATGTGGACGACCTCTTCCTGACAGGTGATGACCCTCTCATTCATCAATGTAAGAGGGAGCTTGCTGCTGAGTTCGAGATGAAAGACCTAGGACTGATGCACTATTTCCTAGGCCTGGAGGTCTGGCAGAGACCTGGAGAGATTTTCCTTTCTCAAGGAAAGTATATTGTGAAGCTTCTGGAAAGATTTGGGATGGTGGACTGTAAGTCCGTGTCGACACCAATGGAACTCAACTTTAAGAAGTTGAGTGGCAGCGCTGCAGGGCCTATCTTGGCCAATCCTACTGAGTATCGTCAACTCATAGGAGCTTTGATGTTCTTAGTGAACACCCGTCCGGACATATGTTTTGCAGTGAATACTTTGAGTCAACAGATGGTTGAGCCTCATCATTTTCACTGGGTTGGTGCCAAGAATCTTTTGAGATATCTTCGGGGCACGATAAACCATGGGCTGAGATACACTGCCGGGAGTGTGATACTCCGGGGATATACTGATGCCGATTGGGCTGGCAGTGTGGTGGATCGTAAGAGCACATCTGGATGCTGTTTCAATCTTGGTTCTGCTTCGATCTCATGGATGAGCAGGAAGCAGAAGTCGGTGGCTTTGAGCACCGCGGAGGCCGAATACATTGCTGCTAGTATGGCCTGTTGTGAAGCAGTTTGGTTGAGGAAGCTCTTTAGTGAGCTGTTCCAACATGTGCTAGATACCACTGTAATACTCTGTGATAATCAGAGTGGGATTCGTATGACTGAGAATCCTGTGTTCCACGACCGATCCAAGCATATTGATATCAGGTACCACTTTATCCGGGATATGGTACAGCGAGGCGCCGTAAGGCTCGATCATATAGGAACTGATGAGCAGGTCGCGGATATTCTCACTAATCCCCTGGGGAAGGTCAAGTTCCTAACCTTCCGTGAGAGTCTTGGTGTCGTGGAAAGACCCTATGATGTGGGTCCTGTTGGACGATGAGCTCTGGGAGCTCTGGGGGGCTTTGGGGATAGCTTCTCGGAGCTATAAGCACTCATAATGCTTCTGCCCCACCCTTGTGATTATTGAGCTGGTTCGCCACTCATTTAATCTGTGCCCCGTATGCATCCTACCCATTGAGTTCAGGGCTCATGGGAAGTACCTCTCATTTAGCCAATGAGGTGTGGAAAAGCTAGAGACTATTAGCAAAGACTGATGGACGCATCAGAGATTGCCGTACTCTCTATCTAGGATGGCATGGTCCAACCACTTGATCTGGGATCAAGATTTGTGAGGTCTGGGACCTCTGGACTGATTATGTCAGTCGGGGAATGATGTCTTTGTGACTGACCCACTTCTGTTCTGAAATAAAGAAGCCAGCAAAGCAAGTTTCGGCGGGATGACTCACGATGTTAATTGCACTAATAGATGGAGTTCTCCCTAGTTGAGAGGGAGTGTTAAATTTGGACAACTAGGTCCAAACTCCATGTTCTGATGCTCAGATTAAGAGGCTAATATTTTTGTTGGATTCCTCTTTCTGAGAGGTGTAAAATCCATATAAAAATAGTCTTAATCCGATGAGCAGAACTTATATTTTGAATTTATTATTCTTAATAAATTATATGTGCAAAGGTCAGCCAGTTTTGTAATGTAGGCTCACATGCCCAACAGATGTGTCACATACCCTCATTGATGGATATATATATACAGGAAAAGTTGGAGAGAATTTGATCACAACACAACTCACATCTTCCTCTCTCATCCTAAAAAGTACGAGCTACCTGGAGGACGAATTTCAGCCACACGTGGGAAGGACGAAGAGGATTTTTCTGCTGCTAGGGTTTCGCAGAAGTTTGACCAGCGTTGACTTTGGTCAACGCTTGGTCCAAACAAGCTGAAAACTTGTGGGAGGTTCGATTTTTGAAGGCCATACTACCTGGCACAAAAATCGAGGTCAAAGGGTTGACCGTTTTGCTGCTGCGTTGACTTTTAGCTTGCTGCCCCTGCGTTGACTTTTCAGGACAGCGTTGAACTGACTTGGGTTGACTCATCTACTGGTTGGAGGGTTGTTGTGACACATGCTGGGCTGGCTGACCAAAGGAGACTTTGCTGGTTGAAGCATCCTGTTGACCGCCGAAACAAACACATACATTTTTCTTGTTTCTGATTTGTCTTCTGTAAGATCTGCTTATATGTTCTATCTGCATTTTGCTTATCTACTTGTATGATTGCTATGAGAAAAGTGAAATTGCTCTTAGCATAGAACATCTACAAAACTTTACAAGAAGAGCAAGAAGAAGAAGGTGAGTAAGATCAAGTGCTTCCATTGCCTTGAGTTTGGGCACTATGGCACTAAGTGCCCTAATTAGAAGGAGTCCAGTAAGGATCATGTGGCTGCATCAGGATAGGTAGATGTATTTTCTGCCCAGTTCGAGAAAGATTTTTCATTGATAGCTTGCATGACAAGCTCAGCAGACAGCAGTGCACGGTATATTGATTCAGGAGCATCCTTCCACGTGACTAGGAACAAGAAGTATTTTAGCTACATGAAGGAGAAGGACATGCAATTTCAGATTGAGCTAGAAGATGATGGCAAGTACATGACTAGGGGAGTTGGTACTGTCAATTTTCAGAGGGAGTCACGTACTCCTCTCCATCTCAGAGATGTCCTCTATGTTCCAGGCATGAAGCAGAATCTTTGTTTCAGTAGCTAACCTTGAGGACAAGGGTTATGATGTCGTCTTCAGCTGAGGTAAGGCTTACCTCCAACACTTAACTTTTGGATGTAAGAAGCAAAGAGTTGTGAGGATGAAGAATCTCTACAAGTTCCAGGTAGAGACATGTGCAGCCTTGAACAACAAGCCAGGAAGTTCTCGTAGTAGAGAAGTGATGGTTGAGGAAAGCAGGGCTTTGAGAAAGTCCTTAGAGCAAGAGCAAGTTAGAGTAACAGAGAAGAAGCTACTCAAGATGGAGCCTCGACCAGTATCTCGATTTGAGTCTCAGCTAGTTGGCAATTGGGCCAACCAGCAAGATGATGAGGAGAAAAGCCCAGGGAAAGTGGATGCAGCCACTCAGTCAGTGACTCCCAATATAGGGAGAGTTCGAGCCAAGTGGGAAGACAAATTGTTTAGGGAGGATGAGAAGAGCGTTGGACCTCCCAGTACCACCTTCAGGTAGACTAAGCAACCATTGAGATACACAGGGTACATGGCACTTATGACTAAGGTGACAGACTCACACAGCATAATTGGAAAGAACAGGGCTTAAGATCAGATTCCGTAGCAGAAAGCAGGGAAGTCTTCTAGTTCAAAGGGAGCAGTTGCAACAACGAATAATGTGGTGGTGTTGAAGACAAATTCAGGCGGACGAGGTTCTTCCAAAAGTACCTTCTTCGCTAAGAGGTAGTATTAAAAATGTAGTGAGCAAGGTCTTCTAGCTTTGTACCTTAGCCTGTGATGGCCTTGAAGTGCCCTTCCATCAGCATGAGTGCAAGCTCGTGAGTTAAACTTCAGTTATGATTAGTTATTTCCAGTTTACTAGAATAATCATCAAAATTACATGCATAGAGTTGGAGCTTTAGTTAAGTGGAATCTTCATCAGTTTGACTACAAGATGAGGTGGTAATTACAGGTTGAGTTAGAACAAGTGAGTCTCCAATGTTGATCGGAGAGAGAACGTGTTAACAACTCCACTCTCAGTTAACTCACAATCAGAACTCAGGTTCTAAATTTTGAACTGTGCCTCCTTGCATGTTCAAATTGGACTTATAAAGGAAGGATGAAGGCACAAGGAATAATCATTGTTTTGTGCACAAGGTTGTGAGACAAAGCAGCTCACAAGTTTCTGAGAAGGGTCTTGATTGTGGAGAGCACATAGAACTTGTTTCCTAATAAATAGGAGGAACAAGTGCACAAGTATTTAGGAGTTGGTTGAGTGCAGGAAAGAGGAGTTGGGGGCCTAAGAAATAGGGGCTCAAGTGCGATAGAAAATAGGGCATGAAGTGCGCTCGGAAATAGGAGATCAGCACAAGTAATAAAGCTGCCAAGTGTAAAGGGAAAGAGGAGCATAATTGAAGCAAGACAGCAGGGCTTACTGAGCAAGTCAAGAAGGCAACAGAGGATTGGTTGAGAGCTAGAGGGTCGAGATCAAGCAGTGATCTAGGCCAGCCAAGATTAACCATGTCAGCTGAGATTTGAGAGAGAAGCAGAACACTTTCTCAATAGAGACAGATTGCTTTGTAATAGATTCAATTGCTCCAAGACAACCAATAAAATACCACATCAAGCAAGCAGGTTTTCCCTGTTGGGTTTCCTGACAATATATGTGTGTCAATATTTGTGTGATGTGTTTTTATCTGTGTTTTTATTCCGCTGCTTATAAGTTGTTAAGAGGCTCTGTATCTTGGTGAAAGTTAACTAGGTTTCAGTTTTCAGTTATTAATCTAAGTAGTTTCAGAGTTTCATGTAAATTTAACAGTAAACTCTTGGAAAAGAAGACATCTATGAAATTCAAGGATAAATGAACCAATATGCTCTGGGATATCAAACACAGAAACTAAGCAAGTGCCCAAGTAAAATTTCATGAATTGTCATTGCAACAGAAAGCATGACATTTCTGAAATCACGAGCCTGTATCATAATATCAGACATCGAGGAGAATAAGGATATAATAAGGTTTTGGATAAAGGTTGTCACATAAATAATAAATACTTGAGAATCGAGATGAATTTGGTCTTGAGCATTAACATATCTCGATATATGAGATAAAATTTAGGACACTTTCCAAACAGAGAAAGGGGCAAAAAATGGTTAAAAAGCATTCTATTTCGTTGGAGGAAAGAAAGATCAGATAGAAACACCTAAACATTTGTCGTGATCATATAGAAGTTTATACAAAACCATTACACATTTAGGAAAACGAACAATTTAAGATAATATCTCAATATTTTTGTGATTTAAGATGTAGTAGTGTTTATCATCAGACTGGAAGCCTATAAAATTATTCGCTCAATGCACATTGACCAAAGAGTCAAGGCCCAGAAACAAGGAATGTTCTTTGCAAAGGGAGGTGAAAAATGACGGATATGTTACTTTTTCCTTGTTTTTTCCGCGGCCTTATATAACAAAGCAACCTCAATTGTTTCGTTTTGTCTTAACTTGGTTATTCCAATTTCATAGCTTCTGTGTTCTGATACAGCACTCTCAGTGATATTCTAAGCTAGGGGAATACCTGAGTCTTAAAAAGTCAATTACATTAAGCCTGATTTCTCCGAGTATATTTGGGAATGTCATTTTTTCTCAATAATAAACATAGCTACCTAAATTTCTCAGCTTCAAATATTTTCTTGCAAAAATCCTATCAGAAATATACTAGGGTAAGGAAAATTTGGGATTCCAAAGTGTACCACACAGAACTGAAGCTTCTGAAGCCAGATTAACCAATGACTTTAGGGACTATATTGTGTGTGCAAACAATGTGTGATCCCCCACCCCAGGAGTTGAACTCAAGACCACCACCCTCTATTGGCAGCAATTACCATAAAGTCATGGACTTAACATGCTTTATTAATTTTGGGTTCCTTCAGGCATATTTCTGAACGGGTTCTTGCCTGAATTTATTTACATAATTTTCTCAGCTTCAAAATTTCCAATGCAGCTGGCATCATAAATGTACTGGGGTAATAAAAAATCAGTCTTGACAATTGCATCAAGCTTGGGCTCTCCAAGCCACATTTCCAGTGACAATAGGCACTCCGTTGTCTGTATAAATGATATGACATCATGAGGGTTGAAACTCAGAAACACAATTGGTAATCAATCACCACCCACAAAACACAAGCATTATCCATATTTTATCATTGGCCTTGCTTTGGTTAAAGAGGAGATTTTGCAGCTGATTCCATTCACACCAATTAGCAGTTTATTTAAAATGCTACATCTTTTAATGTCATTTTAATAATCAATCCTTTTAAATCATCGCAGTCTTCTCATCATGTCAATGCCAAACCTTTTACATGTAAGAGAGATTCAAAATAACAATTAATAAGATTGAAAACATAAATCAAAAAAGCATAAACTGTGTGCATCCATCAATAAGGATCGCAACATTCCCTGCATGTTTAAAATACTGCTCTCAACTTAGGTAGGAGGAAAACTTCTTTACATACTATGGCATAGCAAGAAAACATATAAAGAGGAAATTGCACTTCGAACTTACTCCATTACTATATATACATTTGAATTGTCTTCATATGCTTCATGAAATTTCACCAAGTTATGGTGTCCTGTCAATGCTCTGAGAATTTTTACCTCCCGCCTAACATCCTCAATGGCAATGGCTGTGGTCATCTGTTCAACAAAATTGCATATGCAGATGAGAGAAACACTTAGCTTGTTATTTTTGGTATTGATCTATTAATGCTCTTTGAAGAAACTTGAACGCCTAAACTGTCTGCGCACTACTATAGTTGACAGAAAAACAAAATGCAAAGATCACAAACTAGTACTCCAACACTCACGTCTTACATTAAGTTGCAAAGATCAAATATGACAAAAAGCACAAGAAGTGTATTCTCATGGAAACAAAAGATTCATTAAAGATTAAAAAATGCCAATGTAAAAGAAGAAAAGGATCAACTGTGAATTATGTTTTGATCTGGTATTCACAATGTCACAAAATACAAACTACAGCCTTCTTTAATTAACAACTGATTAGGATATCATTGATAGATGTTGTATTCTGAAGAGAACAAGCTAAGCATGTAAGATCATTCACTTGAGATGAAACAATACAGATTTCAGAGATAATAAAATTGAGCACAATCATTGATTGGATACATCATATAACCATCGAACTTAAAACTCATGAAAGAACATGTCATCCAATCTATAATTTCTAGGGGAAAATAAAAGATAATTTGAAAATTTTCAGCTAAATATATGCTTCAAATTTAGTCTTCCTTGCACCTCCACTAAACCAAAACGAAGGTATGTAGCATTATTTCGGTACAGTTTTGTTACTTGTACATGGGTTCAATATTGGATCTCTTGTTAAGAAGCTCCAGGGACTGCATTCCAAAGAGTACCAGAGAGTAATGTCCATGTTACTGTGTTCTTTCAGTGGCTAGGTTGTCCTATGCTAATTTGACTGTGGCTTAAGAATGTGGTGAATATTTAACAAATGGATAAGAAAAAAATAATAATAAAAAATTATGTTAACATCAAGATGCAAGTCGAGAATTTTCTATGTTACAACCAGCCCTCATAAGAAGAAATGTAGCTTTAGAGAAAAGGGTAGAGATTCAATTGACAACGTATTACATATATGTAACTTCGAAATCAATGTCTAATCACTGGGACCAGTTTAACGTCTTCCAATGGTTTGTTCCAACTTCCATATAGTCATTAATGAAATTAAAGGCCTTCTTAAAATCACATTTCAGAATAAAACTAAGAAATGCATTTGGTTTTTAAATATAATTGTCAAACATCTCACTAGGAGATGATAATATATTTGTCGTGCATACAGAAACAATGAAACAACAAGAGAAATATGCCCATCGTGTCTTTTTTGCACTAAAAATGCTCATTGAGGTTAACTCAATCTATTCTCAAAGAAGTAATAATATTACTTTAAAATCCTGCAAGTCCTGGATCAAGGAAATCACATTCTCAACAAATAAAATTGCACCAAGAGAAGTGAGATCACTACAGCCCAGTGTGGGAGAGATCTTCGTTAACATATGTACATATTTGGGTACCACTAATAAAATAAAATATAGAAAATTGGCATGACATCTAATGTCGAAAAGAAAAGAATGACCCAGCTAAAAAACTATCATAGATACATCCTAATCCCGGATCTTTTAAGTGCTGATAGGTTTGCACCTAGGTCCTTTATCCCTCTCAGTGCTTAATAGATCCAGTGTTAAGATGGATCTATGTTAGTGAAGATAAGAACATATACTACAAAAGATGTGGACCAGTCAAGTAGACGCACATAGTAGTTGAGTAGTCCATTTAGCTCCATGAATCCATCCACCAGTTAAAACTCCAGGCAAGAATACAGCACATTCACATCCTGTAAAAGGTGATGTTCCACTTTCCTCCCATTACATTCCCTTCCCAAAAGAAATGTTGATCAACTCAAAAGACACCTCTACTCAAATAAAGAAAATCCACTTCTTGAACCAAGAAGGTGCAAAACACCAAAACGAACAAAAAAAAACCAAACCAACAAATAAAAAAAAAAAAAACGGAGATGAATGTTGGCTAAGAAAAATGACATGAACATGTGAACATTTCTTCTTTCTTTTCTTTTCCTTTTTAATAGTCTTGTATCAACTTTCCGAATAAAGGCTAACCAATATCTTGTATGTAACATGTATTTTAAAATATATGTGTAACTGTTTCTAATTTTCTTATATCCATCTTCATAGTAAGGGCAAGCCAATATCTTTGGGTGGCATATATTTTAGAAAATCAGTTATTGCAGATTGAGTAAGTTATTGAGTAAGTTTCAAAGTTCAACAAATATCTCAAAGTAAGTACTTTAATAAGAGGCAAGAACCATTTCATGTTATTCAAGCCCGGTATGTCTTATAAGAGAGTTTAAGACACTGCAATGAACAATCTTAGTTTAAAAGACAGAATGCTAGTTCAAAAGAATTGTGAAATTATAAAATTATACATATGCTGGTCCATATACCTATTAGATACACACACACTCTGATCCAAAGACAAAGGGATCTCGTGTCAATTTGGCATCCCACTAGGCTGCAAGCTTAAATTCAATTATTATTATTATTATTATTATTATACATTGGAATCCACCTAAAGGTAACTGGATCAAATTAAATATTGATGGAGTAACTAGTGGTAAACCTGGACCTCCAGGTGCTAGAGGAGTACTTAGAGATAATGATGAAAAACTCCTAAGCATGTACTACAGATTCCTTGCTGTGGCTACCAATAATAAAGCAAAGATTCAGGCATTGATGGAAGGTATTAAACTATGCCTCAATCATGGAATCCAAAACATTGAGGTGGAGGGAAATCCAAAAATTAGGTGTTGATTTTTTATTTATTACTACACAAAGCCAACAAAACCTATTGGTCCCACCCCCCTGAAAGAAAAACAAACTCCCATCTAACCATGCCCCCAAATTTATCCTCCCCCCTCTCTACCCAAATCAACATTATGAGTTGATGGTCGTGTCCACATTTATTAACAGATCTATTACATATCTATGATAAGAATGCTGGTGTTCTCGAGACACTGTTTAACCCTGCCATCCCACAAATCCAAGATTTTCACCCCTGACAGTCCTCTTCAATCAATTTCACTCCACCATGCCCCATCCTCGGTATGAACGGAAACAACGGGCAAAGGAAATAAGAGGCACATAAGGGAACAGGAGGCAGACCCTGCCAGCGACCAAACATGTGGGGGTACATCAGTCCCAGACTGCAAGCTGTTTAATCGCTGACGGGGTAAAAGAAGGGCGCTTTTGATGATGGCCTGGAACTGAGGTGGGAAGAGATACACCAAGTGATGTTTGTTCAACAGAATTTATGAAAATTTCTGGACTCTGAAAAAACGATCAAGCAGATTTCTGAAATGGAAACTAAGGTGAAGAATGAAAACATGCACATTAATCGCAGGCTTGATGAAATCGCAACCAACCAAGACATTAATGGCTCTAATCTCAGGCAAATTAATGGAGACCTTGTATACTTGAAGGTAATGTTTTCAAATGATTGTAAGTCGACACTTGCAAACCCTTGTCAAATGCACTTCTGCTTTTTGCTCGGAAATGAGCTTGGGGAAAGCACAGACACTCTTTAGCTGCTTCCAGATAAGCCTGAATCCCAGAATGTTATGGGTTCTTTTAGTTTTTATGGTTATGCCTGTCCTAGAACTCAAGGATTGTCAACCAGTAAGGAAGGTTAAAACAATGAAAAAATTATCTGGCTTATGATCGTAATGATGTCATGTTCACTTTCTAAAATAGAATGTTATTTAAGGCTTACCAGCCTCATTTCTGTTTTGTGGACAGATATCTATGAAGGGGATAATCTGAAAATCCACGGTTCTGGACAGTAGTCAATATTACCCTTCCAGGTGGCCATATAAACAGTTTTCTAACTATATATACACATGCAGATAGATCCTGAACAAAATTTCAGGCTTTTCTCGTTCTCTCATTTTCACGGAAACAGTCTACTTGGGACTGAAACCCCCTGATAAGCCCAAGACGACTGGATGCCTACAAAAGGGAGTTGCTTGAGAATTAAAGTCATAGAATTTAGAAAATGCATTAAGCATTTGAGACACGGAAAAATATATATAGATAATTGAAAACGAAGAGTAGTAACCTTGGCCTTGGATATGATCTTGACGGCGACAGACTGGCCCTTCAGCTCTCCTTTCCGGGACTTTGCAAAGCAAGTGTGCCCAAAATGTCCACGCCCAACCTCGTAGCCGAGATCGTACTTCGACGAGAAATTCTTGCTGAAGCCAAAACTTTTGTCCAGAACGACTTCTTCGCTCTCGCTCCCTTCAGGAATCGTAACTTCGTTGGGCTTTACAGCCCCTTGCCGTCTCGCAAGAGCAGCCTTGATATGTTTTGCAGGGGACGGAGGAGGGAACGGCCGCTTGAAAAAACGCCGAGGAGTCGAATTTGCCGGCGAATTGCGGAAATTACTGTTTGCGGGGCTAGGGCTATAGAATGGAAACGGAGAGGGTTTGCTGATTCCGTCAACAGAAGGGGATTCACCGATCCTACATTTGTCATCCTCATTAGAAGCGCCTCCATTGTTTTCCTGTTCTTGTGGTTGCGGTATAGGAACTTCCGGTACCGCCACTTTCCCATAACAGATTCCCATGACAGGCAGACGGGAAAATCAACAAGAAATAAGGCCAAGAATTTCAAGCAAATGCTATTATCACCAATGGCTTGAATCAATCAATAATATTTGAACAAAGCCAAACAGAACCGAAAGATATGCATGGTCTTAACGAAGATGCACATCTCAATCCTCAAAGCTTTCCCAAAAATGCCACTGCAATTCTCCCAGTTTCCGGAAAATACCAAAAGGAACCACAAATCCTCAATCTTTTTCGGAAACAGATCTTTGAATATCGAAATATGGGGTTCAAAAGACGCCACCGTGAAATCCTCTCTTCTTCGCCCAAAAAATGGCACTGTGAATATTGGGCAAAAGGCTTGCCGTTTTCCTACTAAATTAACGAAGGCGCAGATCTATTGAGCCAACAATTCAACTCCCAGAAAAAGTGACGTGCGATACCCTTCTTCTCCTGCAAGTATTCCTCCTCGTCCTGCAAATTCCCTTTCTACTTTCACTGTTGTCTTCCTTCCTTGAGGGGTTCGCTGCCTTGGATTATTGTGGTTGTTAAACAGTGCCCTACTTTCCAGTCCAACGGAACCCTAACGCCGTGGGATGAGGATGAGAGATGACGAAGGTGACTTTCAATTAATGTAATGATATATAATCGTCGATAGGCGGACCCAGCCTGGCCAGAATTTGAGCCCACTTTATTTAAAATCATTAATTACGACACCAAATTTGGATTTGTATGAGATTTGGGGAATAACGACGGGTGGTAACTTTGAATTCTCTTAAACTTTCTTGGGGTTTGTCTAATTTGACCCAATTTGAACAGCTACGCTTCAAATTAAGTTAAGAAAAATCATTTCCTCTGTGGCCATCATGGCTGGCTGATGCCTTTTCATTGAATTTAAAGGATCTAGGTAAATGCCGCGTAATCTAGTGTGGGGAAGCTGTGCCCTAGCTGTCTGTATCCGTATTAGCTCTGTAGCTGGAGCATTCAAAAAAAGGCGTGCCGTGTTTCTTTTGGCACGGCATAACTTTATGGAGGTTTAAGGTTTGAATCAATGATATTTATACCGTAGGGCTGCTGGTTTATTCCGGGCTTCCATCCTCATAATTCTCAATTCTTCATGGACTCGTCCAGATTTCTGAGGATCTCTCAGGTGTTTAATGAGCGCCATGAGCGAATCTGAAACTTTCTTGTACCTTACTATGAAAGTAAAGAGGCTTGATGTTGCCCGATTACCAGATGGGATTGCTTGCGCTGTAAGCAAATAATATGAGCATTTCGATGCTGAAAAATTCGATTGCAGAGCTCATTACTCGTCTAGTCACCTCACCTAACGAATATTTATTTTTAAATGTAAAGCGAAAGATTCCATTCCGTCAGTAAAGGAAAAATAAATAAGTTGAACGATTCAACTCAACTTTTGTTTTTTTCCAACGATTCTCTTTACCATGCATTAACAAACATATATTTATTCTATTTTCCAATTTATTTTAATTTAGTATATATTTTTTTGGTGAAAAAGATATGGATAGACCTTCATTTAAAATAAATAAAAGTTTATTTTTAATTTAATTCGACGATTGTGGCAACAACAAGAGTACACCAACTTTGAGAATTTCATTGGTTGCTAATTTTCGTTTTTTGTTTTAACGGTGGTAAACTTAAGACAAAAATTGGATTTCGTGAAATTTATTTTTGAAGGATACCTACTTTATTCTATTTTTTAAGAAGTTATTTTTTATTAAATGATGGAGAAGCAATTCTATTTTTTACAACGTTATAGTTTTAAATGATACAGAGTTAATTCTATTTTTTAAATGAAAGAGAGAGTTCATTCTATTTTTACAACGTTATAGTTTTAAATGATACAGAGTTAATTCTATTTTTTTAATGAGCTGATTCAATTTTTTTTACGAGAGAGTTATTTCTATATTTTGCATAGTTTTTTTTTTTTTCCGAAGGTGGTAAAACCTATCAACTCAGGTGTCAAACCAACAGTGAGGACAGCCATCTCTCGCTGCTATCCGCGAATGCTGGGTTGACTCATCACTGTTAAATAGGAAAACCACGCCACCTGGCATAACCCTGCTGGTGGTCCGTAATCGGGAGCAGGCTCTCACTCCTGCCAGATGCCTCTGGGTCTTGGGCCGTTAACCTGTTTCCTTACGTCCGAGGAAGACGAGCTCTTAGCCAACCATAGTTATTTTTTTAATTAAATATGAATGAAAAGAAATTTGGATTTTTTAAAATAGATTAATATTAATTTTATATTATTTTAATTTTTGTTATTTTATATTTATATGTTATATCTTGACTTTTTTTATCATAATTTTAATTATATCTATATTTTATAAAATTGTTTCGATTGCATTTTAATGGTTTAAGCCAGAATCAATATCATCAACTACTTTTTTGCCCTCTATTATTAAGGTTATGTGGCTTTCACTCAAAGTAATTCTAAAAGGATTTACCATTCATGTTAATTCATGTTAATTATTGTGTGTAGATTAGGTACTCAAGTATAACCTTACTCTTAATTGGTGGAAGTTCCATTTTTAAGAGAAAGATTGGATTAGGTCTATTATTTTTAATGTTGGGTTCATTAACTAATAAATACTTCTAAAATTTACTTAATTTTCCTCAAGTTTTTCTAATATATATTGCAATTCCACATACATGTTAAAAAGAGTTTTTTTCTTTTCCAAAAAGTCAAAAATATGTGATTTTGGAATTATTCTCAAAAGCAAAATAGAGTTGTCATTCTCCAATAATCCTTTAATGAACACAACACTTTTATTTGAGTTTGCAATAAAGGTCAACTCTAAGACAACTCTAAGACACTTGTACATATTAACTTCCTCTAAGTTGTTATGGTCATGCAAAAATTAGAGTAACTAGTGCTCTTTGATTTCATAGTCTTGGCCTTCATCTTATCATTCTTCATTTACATACCAAAGCTAAAACAAATATATTTTAGATTCTTAGTTGTTTGTCAAGATTAATAAGACACCTTGCAAAGAGAATAATATTGTTAGCATAAAGAAGGATGATTAAGTAAACACTACTCATCAATTCTTTTCTTTATCATTATGTACTCAATATTACATGACAAAAAAGTTCCCTTCCACCTAGACATGATACTTCTCCCAACACAATAAATCTCAATCCTTTAACATGCAACGAAGTGATGGCGTATAACTTTCAAATAAATAATATGGCCAGAGAAGACCTTTTTTTGACATAAAAGCTTCCTTTTGATGTGACATAATGGTTGGGGTGTTATCATATTAATAATCAAAGTTCTCACTGTGATAGGCGTAGATCCTTTGAGTGTGCGAGAGGGAAGGTATTTGACCTCTCAAAATTGGTTTTCCAGCATCATCAAAGGCGTTTAACACATGTTCAATAAAACAACTTGACTTAAGTGAATGTTTTCTAAACTAACATTAGAAAAAAGTTATATTGGTAAAAAGGTTGTAACGAAGGATCGTTGTAGAGATGCAAAAGTTTGGGCTTCTTGCCCCAAAAATACAGCAATCCATGACAAAATATGGCTCACAAAAATTAATATTCTTTCCCAAAATAGATCAATTTTATATGTCCTAGATACATATATCTCGTAGAACTTTTAGTGTATGGCAAGCCTTATAACACATTCAAGAAGTCAAAAGAAATAGAGAATGGGTTACTCATTTGGAGCTCACTCATTTGTAGAGTCAATAGGTGTTGCCTATCCATTCTGTGATTATATGGTTGAGTAGGGAGGTTCTTAAAGTTGGATTATGGTTTCTCTAGGAGCAAATACCATGTTTTCCTTACAAGCAATAAGTGTAACACTGTAAGATGAGAAGTTGAATTTCCTTTTCCAACATTAAAATTCATTGTTTGAATAACCAAGGAACTCATGAAAACTTTGTTTTCCATGAGTTCCAATTGAAGAGAACTAATTTATCGATCTCTAGCTTGTAAATTGTCATTTTGGTCTTTAGTTGACTTTCCTAATCCTTGATTCTACCCTCATGGCTTTCCAACATTTGCTTGGTGCAACAAAGATCGTTATAGTCCATGTTAGAATGTTGTTGAATTCCTTCATGTTTGGTGACCTGTGTTGGATTCCAACTAGAGGGAAAGATTGCATCGCCAATTGGAGCACTCATATAGACAAATAAAATGCTATAACTTAGGGATGTAGCTTCTCCAAAGGGCCAAAAGATAGAAGGAAGTTGGACCCCGTTTAGTGCAAAGCTCTTAGGAAAATGCAAATATTCACTCAATTGAGCCAAATTTTCCCAAAAAATAGAGATTAAAGGGGAGAAATTTTTGAGGTTTGGTGTAATCTGAGTAAACTTGCTGAAAAATCTTGCCCAAACAACCACCGTAAAACTTGAAGGGCCCAAGTCTATCAACATTGTTAGAGTTAAAGGCCTATTTGAAGTGAGGAGGTGAACACCAAGAAGAATACTATTGAGCCAAAGAAGCTTTGTCTCCATGCCAGATTTGATCGTGTCCTCGAGATGGGGTGTATAATGAACCACTCTATTTCCCATGGTTAAAATCCCAATTGTGCCGTGACTAGATATGGTTGAGGAATTATGATATGGAGTAGAGGAATTGTTCTTTGTGCGAAGGTGGTGGGAAGGTTTTGTTGACCATCTCCTAATTATGATACGAGTAGCCTCCATGTCATGGTCCTTACTCGCCTCATGTTTTCACTACAAGAGAACTTTGTTGGGAATTTATGGTATTGTTGAACATAAGATTTGGAATCTATAATAAGGACCTTGATTTTTCTTTTATTGTCAAATTTGATATTATGGAGAAGAAGCCTAGTAATAATAGATGAGTGTCTTAGTACTATTAACCTAATTACTTTGATGTTATTTGCTAATTTAAGACCTTGTAACAATGTATATGCTTATGTTGTATTATTTGTGGCCTGTCAAAGGCTCCATGCATATAATTACACTTTTGTCCCTTTGGAGTTAAAGATAAACCAACCACCCCTTCACTCTAGATTTGTTAAATACTAAGGGAAAAAAACAAAAATATCAAACCCCTCTATGCTTAAAAAATCAATTCTTAGATAGATTTATGTTAGGCATTTATTATTTTATTTTATTATTGTATTTGATTTATTATTATTATTTTAAATTAAAAGGAATTTTTATTTTTTTAACTTTTACATTAAGAAACTTATCTTTTCTCTTATTTTAAATTATTATCATTACATTGTATTTATGCATCTTATCTACACTAAGCTTTAAAGCGCACCTAATTTCTCTAGACACGTTTAAAAAGAAAACAAATCATACATACAACCACCCTAACTAATTCAAAATTGAATTTAAACTCAAAACTTAGTTGACTTACAACAAAACACCCTTTAAATATAAAACTCACCGAGCAAATATTGTGAACATAAAGCATTGTACCGGAGCATACACAAAATATCAAATTGTAATTTGCACCAATTTTACATCCAATAAAAACTGAGTGTAATGATTTGGAAGTGGCCCCATCGAGCCCATCTACTTTTCACTATCAAGCCCACCTACCCACCTACGATTCATTACCTTCGAGGCTTGGCTACACTAAAAATACCCCAAATAAATATCAAAACTTATCACTTCATGCCAAATGAGAAAGTTAATCTAACCTTCCACTCTACTTCCATAATATTATTATTATTATTAAGGAAAAAAAGTAATCTGATCTTCCACTCCACTCCACCTTAACGAAGTTACCTTTGAAAATAGGGAAGTGTAAGTATTGGTTACATGAGAAGCTTTAGTCCACGCAAATGTGGAATAAAGCTTTAAAAACGTTTCTTAAAGTTTGAAATCACCCCTAAGAAACATTCATAATGTGAATTCAAAACTTTACAATTCTTAATTTGACAATTGGGAGAAGATTTGTACTTTTAAAGAATTTTTTATTTATTTATTTATGTGGATGAAAATTGAGATGAACGTAACCTAAACTTGTAATGGGAATTCATGAAAATGAGTGATAACTTATTTGATTGGATTTTTGTTCACTTGTACTTGTACTTGCATTGTGACGGAGAAAAGAAGACAGTTTTATCTTTCCAAAGAATTTAAGAAACATTTAATGTCGTCACTAAAAGTTAAATGCTAACCGACCAATCAAAATGGACAAAATGTAACTACCATTCGCACATTAATCTAAGTGGTTTAAGAGGCATCCCATCAAACATGTTGAAATGAGCTTTTCAAGATTCAATTAAATTTGATTTTCTTTATTAGATATATGCATAGATAAAGCTTCAATAATACTTTAGATTAAAGTTTCGAACTTAAGCACATGAACCCTTATGGTCCGAGGGAGGAACCAGGATTCCAAGTACCATGACATACATAGAGCATCTAAAAGACATCATGAAACATGTATGGGAAAATGGGAAAATGCCCTAGGGGATGTGAAGGGCATGTCAATTTCATATTGTTTTATTTTATTACCCCATATACCCAACTTGGGGGCACAGAGACCTTCCAAACCATGAAGTCATCACTTGAAGAGAGACATGCTAGCAAGAGCCCAAGTGGTTGTGATAAACTCAATTTTGGTAAATTATGTATTAAGGTAATTGTGTAAGCATGGAATTTATGAACCCTTATACTTATATTTATGGAAGCCATTTCACTTTAACTACTTGCCCATTTGCACAATGAATGTCTTAGAATAATAACCGTTTAATTTTCAAATTTCACAAACACTATCAAAATTTCCAAATTTTGTAGAGATTGATTTCAATAAATAATAGAGATGAAAAACCAACGTCTCAATTTAATAATTTATATAAATATAAAGTTATTGTGTTAAAAAAAAATTATGATGATAATAAATATTTATTAAAATGTATTGTTTTTTAGCATTTTATTTGATTGAGTTTGCAAAGTTAAAATGTTGGAAAAGTCTTACTTTATAGTTTATATAGTTGAATCACAAGTTGGAAAAGATAGAATAAGGGAGATCAACCTCATTATATGTTTTCAAGCATGGTGGAATCACGAATTTTTTATCTATATCTATGAGTTTTGCTTATTTTTACTAGCTTCTATCATGTTAGATCTAAGGCTTTTGTGATCCATAATGTAGATAGATGTCTTTCCCATTAATCACATTATTAGGATTTGGTCTACGTTTCAAACCAACTAATGTGGTCCATCCTCATGACAAGGTGAAGAATCAATCAATCTTAAGGAATAAATAGCATGGATGCATCATTGTCCAAAATTAGTTGTTGAAAATTAGCCGTTGGTAAATTAGTTAATAAAGTAAGTAAAATATTATTTAAAAATTAAAGGTAAGGAGTTATCTATTAAAATATTATATATTTCGGAGTAAATAAAATATTTTATCTAATGTTTTAATAACTAATTATGTAGCGAGAGATGATAGATATTATCAATTTATAAAATATTATTAGGGGTTAACTTATTCCAAACAAATAAAATATACATATGTTTAATGTTATAGAACTAGAGTTATAGGTTAAGAAATGGTTATAGAAATAGTCATCATAATATATAAAATGAAAAAAGAGGTTATTTATTATTATTTAAACCTAAAGAGGTTATACATATATCGGTTATATTCACTGACTTAATAATAATAATATTGCGAAAAATAAATAGAAAAGAAAGATTCAACTTTTATGTATATTCAGAAAGATGAAGGTCAAGAGGGGAACAAAATAATAACTAATATCTAGAGGGTTACAAAAATATGTATAATATAAAAATGAGGCACCAAGAAAAATAATTACTAAGTAAAACAAATGGAGTTAAAGAAGAAAATAATAGTAAAAATATAAAAACCTAAAAATAAGCTAGAAATAAAAAGTAGAAGGAGAAGAAAAGGAGGTAGAATCAAGAAGCGAGAGCCGAAGTCCAGCTCTTACTTAATTTCCAACCATCATCTCTATTAAGATTTATGACATGCTTCTCAATCTCAATCGCTTCCCTAAGCTTCCTATGGTGGAATTGATTAACCTTAGCAATGACTTTGGATTCTTCAATGTAGACATGATGTTTCCTTTTCTTTGCATGCTCGACTAGGGCTGATGAGCGAGATTGATTGTCTAATATCTGAAGCATGCTCATGGATTCTCTGTTTAATAGTCCTACTTGTTTCTCCAATATAGGGAATACCATAGGAGCAGGGAACAAGGTAGACACCCTTCATGTCCTTATGGTCAATAGGGTCTTTGACAAATCCAAGAGAGTTCCTATCATGTTTACTTATATGGAGTTTATGTTTAACAAAAGAAATTTCACATATAATCCTAGTAAAAATGTTACAATCAATATGTCGCTATTTCGCTATTGGTGGTTATAATTAAGTAAAATAGGCGCTAAGTACATGCCATGGTATGAGATAAGAGACATATTCTTAAATCTCTCTATTTCAATATATATCCAAAATCCTTGAGCCTAAACAAGCTTGTAACACCATTTGTTTGTCTATAATTATTGTATGTAAAGAGAAACAACTTAAAAATTTAAAAAGGATTGTTCATTGCTTGCCTTAAGACATTTAGAAACTTTATCAAGCCAATTTCATGCAAATGAAGTTAAAAAAAAAGGGATGTTTAATATGTGATAATCCTTGAATCATGGTGGCTTGGATTGCATAGCATTGCTTAGAGGTGTTAGCTCTGCTACATGTTGTTGATTTTCAAAGAGTGGAAGTAAGCTCAGTCTTTGGTTTCTTGCTCAGAAATGGTCCACACTGGTTATCCTCGCCTTCTCCTTCACCCCGCTTACTTCCTTTCAACCCGCTGCCTCCTTTCTTTCCCCCAAAACCCGGCGTAAATCCCTGTTCCTAAAGGCCTAAGCGCTAAGTTTTAAACCCCATAAGACCGCTTCCACATGACCCTGCGCTTCCGCAACCCATCGCCGTCCTTTGCGCGCAGCCGTTGATCGTTCTAATCCAATGGTCCCCGCCGCAAATAACCTGCCCGCCTGTCTCCCACCGTCCGATCATCTTCGCCGCGATCGGACGGCGATCGCTTCCCCCGCTGCCATAACTTAACCACGCGTTAACTCGCGATCAACGCGGTTTTTGCCACGTGTCACGCGTTGAATGGTATCGCGCGCCTGCGTACGATTACCGCCATCCTCTGAAAGCGGTGCGAGGAATACTGCCCGCCACCATAACCGCCTTCCCCGCGCGTTAACCCCCCACGCATCTTTCCCGCCCAATGACCGTCAGATCCGCCGCGTCTGGATCCAATGGCTCACGACCACCCACTCCCGCTTACCGCCCAAACTGTTTTCCCGCTCGTTATCCCTTATGTACCTTCGACTCTCAATAGCCGTTGGATCTGCGTGCTAGAGATCCGGCGGCCTGTGTCCATCCCGATCTCATATCTCCCGATTCCTCCTGCAAAACAATCTCCACCGTCGATCTGCGCGATCCGACGGCCGATCCTGCTCCGCTGACCAAATCTTCCATCCGCCATGCAGTATGCCACCTTTGATTGTTCTGTGCTCCCAAAGGACAAAGGCAATCACCTACCAGTACCCAGAGCATTCCATCTTCAACCACTGCATTCAAGGAACAGAGTAGCCGAGAAGAAAAGGACCAGTCTCGAGCAGTTAAATGCATTCAATGGTTATGGAGTTTCATTCATATTACACGCCACCTACTCAGAGAAGGACCGTCGAACAGCAGAAAATGTCAATTTTGTTCATTAAAGCATGCAGATTGTAGCAGAGACTCTTTGAGAGAGTTAAGGTGGTTGGTGGTCCATTATGACACCTCCACGCATAGAATAGCAGAGCATTTTTGTAAGAAACTCTATACATATCCAGAAAACAGATGTAATCAGGGTTGATGGTTGTTGTTTTGATGTAAGGTTCAACTTCTGGAGACTGTAACTACTTTGATACTTGCAGCGTCTGGTCTTCATTTTCAGCTAATACAAGGTTCTTTTGCTGTTAATTGCTCACTTTCCGTTTCTACTCTGTTCTAGGATGTGCCTATTATGCATTTGTTCATGTGCTCTTGATATTTAGCATTAGAGGGGTTGTCATCCCACCTCTGTGTTGAAGTCTAGTATGTATCATTGAATGTGTTATGCAGGTTTCTATTTACTTAATGCCAGAGAGCTGTCATCCTGTATGTGCATTAGGAAATAGATTTGCATACCTCTTTACTGGTTGCAGCCAGCCATCACACGGCCTTGTGCATCTGCTGGTGTGGTCAGTATTCTCCATGTTCACCTAATCCTCAAACTGTGAGTAATTGGTGGTCTAAGGCCTTGTAGTCTGGGGGTGTCCACCCATGTCTGGAGTTAAGCATAGTAGAAGTGGTTACTAGATTGGACAAGCATCATTCCTTCCATTCATCCATCTCCAACATTTTGTTGAGTTTGTAATGTTCCCAAGCATCTCCGAGATACAATCTAGGAGAGTTTCTTGGGGTGTTAACAAGAGGTATCATTGTTAATTCACCCCCTTGACATGAATTGCATTCAGCTTCCTAAAGTCTTCCATTAAACTGTCACAATATTCCATTAAATTGACATGAGACCCTTGATGATCCTCAAGAGCATACCATATATTGCATGAAAAAAGAATGAATATCATGCTTTGGAAGCATGAAAGCCACAATACTTAATATTTTCGGAAATGAAAATAAATATGACTTCATTGAATTTATAATGAGCATCCAATATAAAGAATATCATGATAGAATGGTGAAATAATAGACAACACATAACAATAAGATGAAGCAATACACTTGTTTTTGTGATTCTAAAACCCTTATATATAGGTTAGTGCTTAGCGAACTCCCTTCACCTTTAATGGGTAGCAAATACTCATTAAAATAAATGACAAAATCAAAGTCAGTTTCCTCCAAAATTGATAGCAATTTCAGTGACTAATTAATAATATTGTTTATTTATTATATTGGGTAAATGCTTTTTATGATTACTTACAACTTGGCACATTCATTTCAAAATATGTTGATACTTGAGCTTAACCAAATTGAGATTTTTTTTTTTTTTTTTGGGAAAATAAACCTAATTGAGATTTAAGTTATTCTAAAACCCAACCACAAAGTCAACTATTAACTTTTTTGGGTGAGTCCTCAAATAAATCAAAGTTAACCGAGTCTTCAAATAAATCAAATCTACAATAGGATTAGAGAATTATTTATGTTAATGATAATGATTAAATAATAGCTGATGGTTGTAAACAAAAAATAAGCTTAGGTATAACGGTAAACAATAACAACTAAGAGAGTATGTGAAATGATCTAAATATGTGGACATATTTTCCATCAATTTTACATGAATTTTTATATGAAAGTGTTGAAATAACATATTTAAGTTGTTGAGTCTATACAATTCCAATGTCCTAAAAATGTCATAAGGTGTTAATTATTTGTGTATTAATGCATTTTAAATAAGAAAAACTTATAACAAAAAAATTATTATTAAATTTTAATTAAAAAGAAATAAAAAAAGTAAAATATTTAAATTTTGCATATGAAACACAACAATGAGAATAAAACATAAAATTAAAATAATATTGGAAAAACCTACCACTGTAAATTGTCAATATATATAATTTTTACAATTAATCACCTTTTAATTCAATTATATTTAGGCCGATAGGCCTTCCCTTTGAAAGAGACTTTCGTCGTCCCTTTCATTCTGAGGATGACACTTGGTATTTAGGTCGATAGCAGCATTTTTCGTTTTCGTCTACCCTTTTGCCTGTATCTTGACACCTGTCACTTCATATGGTCGTCCGATGAGACAAATCTACAGCATGCAAAGGTTTTGAACTTTGTTCCACTTGTGTTATGTCATGGTTTTCAGTTGCGGGCGAAATTACCTCTGTTCCACTTGTGTTGCGTCATGGTTTTCAGTTACACAGTTACACGCAGAATGGTAGGCATTTCAGTTACCGAGCTGAACTCGGACTTGAGGAAGCTTGCACTGAACATGATTGTCTTCATTTTTTCATGATGGGTTTCACTCCCTAGCCTCTCGAGGTTGCTGACTGTTCCAGAGCTCACGCAGCAGATGCAGGACTCTAAGAACATGACTTGAGGAAGCTTGCACTGAACATGATTGTCTTCATTTTTTCATGATGGGTTTCACTCCCTAGCCTCTCCAGGTTGCTGACTGTTCCAGAGCTCACGCAGCAGATGCGGGACTCTAAGAACATGATATGCAAGGAAACCATGCCATGAGCTTTGTTCGTCGAGTGCAGTAGAAAGGAGAAGAGCGTAAGGTGATTGAGGTATGTGTTTTGTCTTGCCTGAGGTAGGATGGAATTTGAGAGGGAAAAATAAGGTCCTAGGAGGGGCCTATACCTCCAGGCTGTTCTGGTTCTGAAAGGGACGTCACTTTCTTGGTTTGTTTAGTTCATTTTATTTCCACCTATACAGTCGGGCAAGCAGGCGTGGGTATAGCCAGCAAGACCCTATATTCTTCAGCCGGGCGAGTAGAGACTGGATTATATATTTCAACAAGCTAGCTGGACTTGGATTGTATAGAGCAAGTTAGGTGAGATCAGGTAGGTTATTCACTTTCATCAACATTTACTACCACCTACACCGATCATTCATTAAAATTTAAAACATATGGGAGCGTTGCAGATCATCAGCATGGAAGGTACCTCACGGCATCCACTGAACCAACAGTAAGAACGGAATGCTGGGCTTTTATCATTTGTCTGTGAAATTGTAAGAAATAAGTATTTTTCAAGAAAAACAAGAGCAAAAAATCGATAAAGATACACTCTGTTTTAATGGCCTCATATCGATTATAACCATGGAAGTACATAATTATTCAATTAGCTTTTATTTACTATTTTTATTTTTATTTTTCTTCTTTGAAAAAGAATAATTTATTTAATAGTGAATGCTTCTTTCATATGGATAATTTCTATGAGCGGTTTATTTTTATTTTTCTTCTCTGAGAAAAGAATAATTTATTTAATAGTGAATGCTTCTTTCATATGGATAATTTCTATGAGCGGTGAGTATTATGCTTTTGCAAAAGAAGTAATTTTTCTCTTCTACGATGCGAAAGTAGCCAGAAGCTTGCCCTGATGCAATTATTATTATTATTATTTTGAATTAAATGATTCATTTAATAAGAAATAACTAAAAGGAATTTAATGTCTCCTCAGATCTTTGTTATAAATCTTTGTTATAATTATTATTTAAGGAAATGTGATATTTGCATTGTACAAATCAGGACTGGTCATTCTCTTTCTAAATGCAAAGTAAATGTTTCACTTATTTCTTAAGAAATCACATTGCAATATCACTTGTTTCTCTTTGCCCGGGCTACATTCCTAAATTTTTGCCTAGGGAACTTCCTTTAGATTGAGAGCACCACAAATGCATCTACATATGTCAAAATATATTGTTATTTCGGAACCTAGAAACCATGTAATTACAGCTCAGGGTCACGCTCAATTTCGATTGATTCTAAATTAATACAGATTGATTTGATTTTCCTGTTGCTTTGAGCTAGACTCTGTAAAGTATTTTTGCGAAGATTACTTGAATTAAATTTGATTCAGTTTCTGAGTAATTTCAAAGATCTTACAGGTTGTTACTTTGATTTACGTATCAAAATGTATTCCACGTATGGAGGCATAAGTTTTGCAAACCAGCTCAAAGTTGTGCATCTGGTTCCTGTCATTTCATTTTTTGTTTGACGAATGACTTAAAATGGGCTGCTATTTGTATCCAGTGCGTGACAGGATGTTCTTTCCATCACTATTGAATGAGATGGTTGTTGTGGATTGTTGCTTCAATACGCGTGCAAAACAGTTATTAGAATTGCACTTTGCCACTGGATTTGGGAAGTATCTTGCATCGCTGACAAGTACAAGTAAAAGGACCGGTGATCACTTTGCAACGATCAAAGAGGGTGATCACTTTGCAACAATCAAAGAGGGGGGAAATTTAGTAAAACATATTTCCATAAAGGCTCTCGCAATGCGCAAGATACTGAAAACGTATGGCAAGGTCGATCTATATGGACATTAATAACAAGAATTGGTTAATTTTTTTATGTATAATTTTCAATACTAATGATTAATCTCAAGGCAAAATACTCTGATACAGGAGTTCATGTTCTCCTTCCTCCATCTCTACTTTATACTTTATCGTACAGGGTTAGCTTTTTTGTTTTGTTATTTGTAGTTTTACTAGATGAGATTTTTATTTTATGTATTTTTTTTTTTCATTTTGAGAGATGCTTCAGGTATCTCCTAGGTATGAGGTTAAACTTCAACTGGGATTATGTCTGGACTCAAGTAGGGGCTACATGACTAGGTCTACATCTACATGCTACTCGTAAGCACATGATTCCACTGTAATAATTTAGGTGATGATATACAAAGGATATTGGTTTATGTGCAGATACTATCTATGTTGAAACTGCCTTTTTGAACTACCTTTTTGGTCCTTTTGTAAGGCCGTAAATTGTTTTTGATCGGAAAAAAACGAATGCAGTGCCCACCTGTACTAAGTCTGTGCAAAACCAAACACCTTTGGTAAATGAAGCTCCACAAAAGCCAAAGGCAGTTTCTTCTAAATCCAGAAAATGGAAGTGAGGAAAATACACAGTATTCATGAGCCACATTACCTCTGAAATTCAAGAGAACTGACAAGTGGGCACTTCCTCCAAAACCTTCTTTTGTGGCTGCAGTATAGAGTCTGAAAATTTGGTGGTTAAAGCTTGTAACCTTTCTCACTTGGATCAAGTCATTGGCATGGCTCCCTACTCCATATTAGATACTTTTGAAATGTCGTTGAAACTATGTTGGCCAACCCCAGATTGTCTAACCTTATTGAATGCCATAACTCTTGCAGAATCCAAACCATGATCCTCAACCAAATATTGATGTTTCTGCAAACTAGGTTTGTCACATCAATATGTCTGAGCACAGTAATGGGGAAAACAAGGATTAAAAACGTTTTTCCTAAATTTGTATGCCTATACTTGTGAAATCCGTGATCTACTAATAGCTAGGTAGCATTTGCAAGCAAATTGAGAGATACACCTATATCATTATTCTCCTGGCTTGCAGTGTTTCGAATTCCTGAACCAAGATTGGATCTACTTAAATTTGATCGACTTCTACTTTTGTTATCATATATATATGAATACTTCTATCATAAAACTGAGTGTTTGCAAGAGGTTGCATAGATTTCAGGGAGCCCATCTATTAAAATAAGAGTAGAATGGGTACGCAGTAAAGAGATAATTTTGATAAACAACATTTCACACATTGAAGGTCGAGATAGAAAGAGAGATTAGCGTTTACCTCAAAGGAATGTAAAGATATAATGAATTCATTTCTGCCCTTGAATTATTTGTAGGGAACAAGTGTTACAGGCCGCCTAAATTGGCCTGTAAAAGATTTGGGACCTTGGTTGAAGAATCGATTTGTGGAGAAGAATGAGCATTACTGACTTATAATCAAGTTGGGGAAACATCCATTTTTGAAATTTGATAAACTAGAATACTACTTAGTCCATTTCCTTACTTGAAGTCTAATGTGGGTGTCAAGCATATTTGGAAATGAAGCATAGTTCTTGCTGTCTATACCTTATGACATCCCTAGAGGCCTTGATATCGTCTTATCGAACTCACAAATTTCTGTAAATGATGAATTGGGCTGCAAGCAAAGTATTCATGTCTAGAAACTTGTCTAGAAACGTCAGAATTGGGCTGATCTTCGGACTGACCGAAATGTCAAGTTCAGGTAACCATTATTGTTATAGAAGTTGTAGACTTAGAACAAGAATGACATGTGGAAAAGTAGGAATATGAAAAGAAACAATAAGACCCCTCATGTCTACCTATGCAAGGTCTCAAACACCATGCCCATCTTTGTAAGTATTTCTACCATGCCCATCTTTGTAAGTATTTCTTTGACTTTAAATTCGTGTTGTAGCTAAGGAAGTTTAATCTATGCTTGTGCTTTCAATAGTCCTAGAAAATAAAGGGAGAAGTGGGCTTCCACCTTTAAAATAATTATTTTTAAAGAAACAATGCCCTCATGTTGTGGATCTATGAACTTTGCTAAAAATGGATAAGGACTAGGCATGGAAGTTATATGTTCCAGGGTACATGTAGGACTTAGCATGGTTGTTACATCTGCCAGGGTATTGTTCTTGTAGCCAAATGAATTGTGAGCACTATGTGGTATTGTTCTTGTAGCCAAATGAATTGTGAGCACTATGTGTAATAGATTGAATTCCAATAGCTGATATGTATGGTGTGAAGAACGAAGATGTGCTATATATATTTCATTGATGGAAGACTTTAAGTGTTGTTTCTGTCCTTTTGAAATTTCCAGGAAATATATTAAAAGAAAAACAAAAAAATAATACAATGTACACATTTTACTATGCCTTTTCATTTCTTTATTTATAAATTTTTCCTAACATACTCGTGGGAATTCTATTTAAAGTATTACTCGTGGGAATTCTATTTAAAGTATTTCACAATGATGGGAAACAATTAATTTATTAAATAGAATTCTAAGAAAGGGTTGAGATGGAATATACTAGATGACGCTTGCAAAGTTTTCAAACAAATGCCAGAACGAGATGTTTGTTCTTGGACTACCATGATTGCAACTTATGCAAGGCATGGACTTGCTGAGGAGGCATTGAGATTGTTTCAATTAGTGAAATACAAAATACAACTACCTACACTTTAAGCAGCGGTTGTGAACTCAAATGCCCAAATAACTGCTTTGTAAATGTCCAAAATTGAACAGTGATCACAAATTACAATTATCAGTTTCTTAAGTAGCCATGGTCTTAAATACCCAAATAGCTGCTCTTAATTGTTCAAAAGTGCAGAGTGTTTGCAGTGTCGCTATCAATGAAGGAAGAAGGTGATGAGATATTTATCCCCAAAGCATGTAACCAAGCTCTTCGAATCTTCCATACGTCTAAGAGGGAAAATTAGGTGTTTTCATCACCATTACGGGATGTATTGTGGAGTGGGGATAGATTCCCATCTTTTGCTACTGTTACCAACTATGTGTTGAAATTTCAGTATGTATTTCATGTGGTTTTCTAGATTTAAGCAATATTTGAAATGTCCGTTAAATTTGCCTCTTCTGGTTGATTTTTAATGGAAGATTGAACGTTTATGTAACTCCTCTGGTTGATTTTTAATGGAAGATTGAATGTTTATGAAACTCTAATTTTCTTGTTGCTTAGGACCTCCACCTGGAAATTGAAAACGTTGTTGGTCACATGAGTACAGCGATGAGTAATTGTTTTCTTTCCAACTGATTCTACAAATTAGTGTTCAGAGTCCAACAAGTTGAGCACATTTAAATCAGAGCCTAATGAGCACATTAAATCATGAATGGTTTCAAGGTTACCAGATTCTTACTCCAGAGTTGCAAGCTTTCTCCCACTTAAGGACCTTTACAGTCTCCCAAGTGAAATTAGGATCATCCCAACCCAAATGGCCATATGCAGCTATTTTTTGGAACCTCATATTGCCTCCCCGTCTTAGGTCAAGATTGATAGAAATCATGCTAGGGCAGAAGTCAAAATTTTCCTTGATCAACTGCAGGATTTCAGTATATAGAATCTATCCAATTCCATATGTGTCAACAAATACAGAGAGTGGCTCAGGCACACCAATGGAATATGAAACCTGCACAAGGCAGCAGCGTTCTAGCCCGGCAGCAACAACACTCTTGGCAACTTGTCTAACAATGTAGCCACCACTACAATCCACCTTGGTGGGACCCCTTCCAGAAAAGGCTCCTCCATCATGAGCACCCCAACCACCATATGTATCAATAATAATTTTCCTCCCAGTGAGTCCAACATCCCCATGGAGTCCTCCAATTACAAAACGCCTAGATGGGTTGAAATGGAATATTGTATTTTCATCTAGATATTGAGAAAGAACAATCGGCTTAATGACATACTCCTTGAGATCAACTACAATCTGATCATTGATAACAGTTCCATCATGTTGAGTAGAGATGTGAACAGTGTGAACTCTTAACAGGACCATTTCCCCTCCCTCATTTTTATACTCAACAATAATTTGGGTCTTTCCATCTGGTATCAACCAGGGGCAGGTTCCATTATTTCTTACTTCAGTCAACTGTGCTCCCAGCTTTGTTGCCAGCACATGATTGAGAAGCATCAACACCGGGGTCTCAAATTGTAGCATACCCAAACATGTGGCCCTTATCTCCTGCACAAATATCTTTAGGATTCTTAGTAAGATGGCCATGGACACCCTGTGCAATGTCGGGGCTTTTTTGTTCAATGTTCACCAGGACCTTGCAATTATCTGCACGCAAGCCAACATCGATTGACATGAATTGAATTCCTCTATAGGTGTTCCCCTCACTATCTTCTTATAGTCTATATTAGCTTTAGTTGTGATTTCTCCAAATATCATAACCATATTTGTCTTTGTGCAAATCTCACATGCAACCTTGCCTTCAGGATCTTGCTCCAAGCAAGAATCCAAGATGGCTTCAGAAACCTGATCACAAAGCTTGTTAGGGTGTCCCTCATTGACAGAATCTGATGTGAAGAGAAAGGTGTCCATCTAAAAAATACAGGCACATAAAAAGATCAGTAGGCAAGAGAAAATATGACCAAACACTTGACTTAACATGCAAGAATCACCATTTAATATAAACTGTTAAACAACACATAGTTAGCCAGAAAACTGAAAATTGACTGTGGAGTGAGAACAACTAGTATTACACAAGTGCAGAAGTGTATATGCAAAATATTTTATGCAATATGTTGATTGCATGGATATCTTTCTTATCACTAGAAAATATTACTAGAGACAAACATTCCTATGGAGAAGTTGTTGCAGACCAAATGGTTGGAGGATACTGTGATTTACTACAATTCTAAATGAAACTTATTGAAAAACATGTTGATTCTTTGGGTAAATTTTTGGCCAAAGCCCAACCAGTCCAGCACCATTTCAATGCATTTTGATTCTTCAGATATTGTCTTTGATAAGGATGCAAGAACAAAAGATGCGCTAATAAAAGGGGTTTTGAATTGGATCCATTTCCTAGGAGATATGAAACTAGGTTTAAACAGGGTTGTAAAGGAATTAAAGGGCTTCAAGAACTTGTACATAGCAGGCAAGGTGAAAGTAGTTAATTGGCATAGATATATGCTGCTAAGCATGTCAGTACCCCTCAAAAGTGTTTATAGTAGAGTCATCTAGCTTATAAGATGCTTCCTTTGCAAAAAGGAGGCAAAGGAGGATGGATATAAAGGACCCCTCGGCATAAGTAAGGAAAGTATGTCAGCAATGTTTTTTCCAAATGTGAGAATACAAATACAGAGTATTTTATTTTATTTACAGAAATCACCCCATTTCTGGTCCAGCAAGTTGTATACTCCAGAGACATGTTGGTTCAGGGATTCTCAAAGTCCATACAACAATGCGCTGAGAATGTATTTGTGGTAAACTCCGACATATTTACAGATTTAGATCTAATTAATGTAGAAAAAATAAGATCCAGCGTGCTAACCTTTCGAATAAATAGAAACAACCAAGGAAACCTAAAGAAAAACCTAGCCTCAACAGAAGCAGCTTGAGGGATTTAAAAAAAGACAATCAGGGAAAAGTGCAAAAAAATAATTATTTGTGATGTATTGGACAGAGAAGAATTTGTTTCAGCAGGTTGGCAACGGTTGAAACTTCATATAAACATGATGTCCCTAAAAACCTTCCCCAAAATGAGCTTAAATGTTCAAAAATATTAAGTATTCATCTGATTAGTTCGTGTCCCGAAAAGGGAAAAAGACAAACAAACAAAAGGTTCATTAAAAAGAGATCTTTTAAGTATTCATCTGATTAGTTCGTGTCCCGAAAAGGGAAAAAAAACAAACAAACAAAAGGTTCATTAAAAAGAGATCTTCGCTGAAATGGTACCTTAGCTTAAGACGTAGATGAATGGTATCCCCTCTTTTCTCCTCCTGTGCATAAGGGCCAACAGATGAACAAGAGAGTGCACTGATAGAAGTAGAGGATCACTTTCTGCTTTTATCGTCATCACTTGTAGCATGAGTTCAATGAATCTGGATGGAATCTGTTGCTACGGGAAACAAGGAAAGGGTCCCTCTGGTAGCGGAGTGGGTTTTCCTCCAATATTGCCACTCCTCCAACCATTTTTTGCACCTCATTCAGAATCGAACTCGCTCCACTCCTCCAACCATTCTTTGCACCTCATTCAGAATCAAACTCGCTCTAGGGATTTTAGGGATTTTAGGCATACACATAGAAGAGAAATAATACACAGAAGAAAAAATAACTGAATGGGAAACTGAAACAAATACATAGCAAGAACACAACAATAGTGTTGAATGCTAGAGTGTTTTTCTTATTCAGTCTTGACAGAGAAAAATCTAAAAACAAAATTACACAACAATAGGACTTGAATTCTGTCGGAGATCGACAGAAAATCTCTGCCTCAATTTCCATGCTTAAACAACTTTAGAGATCAACCCTAATTTCTCTGCATAAAAGTGCCAAAAATCACTTTGAATCTCTTGCAACATTATGTTGTTAATAACAACAATCTGCACTTGAAAGAGGCCAGAATTGGCAAATAGCTATTTTTTTTTTTCACGGAAGAGGTCTGCCACATTTTTTCTCACACATGGAAAG
The DNA here is from genome assembly GCA_031772625.1 of Pinus tabuliformis. Taxonomy (NCBI): domain Eukaryota; kingdom Viridiplantae; phylum Streptophyta; class Pinopsida; order Pinales; family Pinaceae; genus Pinus; species Pinus tabuliformis. The sequence goes on along the minus strand of CM062816.1, from coordinate 1,191,005,456 downwards.
ATTTATAAGACATATAGTTGGGTACCTGGTTGTCTTGGAGAACTATAAAATGTCTTTAAAGTTTTTTGATAACAGAGAAACCATTTGGATGCTTACGAGGTTCATTGTACGATCCCCTTAAAAGTCATTCAAAAATAAAGTTAGTCAAGCTTGATGGCTTAAAACTTAAACGCTGACAGCATTTAGAAATTTCACTTTTCATTAAGAACTACAACACCTGGATTACTGGTTAAAGATTGGCTCAATCACACTTGTTTTACATCAAGTAAAACAAGAGAATTCATCTGAACTATTGTTGTAAACTTCTTCTATGGCAGTGAGTCATTAAGAGAATTCATTGAGTATTGGTAAGGAACACAGGCTTATTTTTGACATCTGAATTCTCTTAGCAATGAATATAAAACATTATTTTGTTCTTTCTTGTGGCAGATTTTATACAAACTTGTCTAAAGATGACTTCATCATTGTGTATTTTTACATGAACATTTAATGGTATGCTAAGACAAGATTTTGGAATTTTTTGATAGAGATATGAAAAAGGAAATTTTTTCGAAATTGTTTACTGAGGAAATGGGAAAGGGAATTTTTTTCCAATTTAACAATCTTATCGGCCTCTCTTTGCACCTTTTGGGGCAATTGCTAGTTTATATGGATTGATCACTATTAATCTCTTTGACTTCATTTAGTAGTGTGTCTATCTTGGTATGCAGTTTGGGAATTGAGTTATGCTTTTATTTTCAAAAAAGATATTTCTTTTGGTTTAATATTATTTGGGTCAATTTTCCCAAATTTTGTTAAGGATTCTTAAGAATCATTAGTGTAAGTTGTTTAATCAATAAATTTAGAGTGCCTCATCAGTTTTTCAAGGTGTTGAATCTATTTATTCATTAAAAATGCATTTTAAACATCAAGCAATCACAATCTCCTTTAAAATTGTATTATCAATTTCGACCAAAAAATCATTTCATCTATTAGTTAAACAAAACCTTATTTTATATTCATTAAAAAAAAACAACAACAAAAACAAAAAACAAAAAAAACACAATGTTTTTTTTTTTTTGACAAAAACGGGTATGGGGTATTTATATTCCTCTTGGGCTGAATGCCAATAATCTGATTACATAGAGGTCTTCTTTATTCTGATGTGGGTCACTTTTGTGAGTGAATATGCATCTTATTCTTACAAAGATCTTCCTTGATCTGGTGTCCATGCTTTTAATTATTTCCCCCCACTTGGAGATACAAACAAATTGCTTTAAAAGAAGAGAGTAAACCATTTGATCCTGTATCTTAAGGTATGGGATCCCATGTTTCTTCTTTGTCTTTCTGCTTGGTTCCTGTTGAGAGTAGAGTGGCTTTGTTGGCCTCTTTGTCTGCCTCTTTGTTAAAGGCTCTCAGCACATGAAAGTAGCTTAATCTCTGGAAGCGTTTTCCAAGCCCCTTGATTCTGGATATCAGTCTAGTGAGCTTGAGATCTGTCACAGTGGTGCTGGAAGCCATTGCATCTATTATAATTTGAGAATCCCCGATTACATTGGCTGTTTCAACATTTGTGTCTTGGAGGATCTTGAGTCCTTGATATAAAGCTAGAGCTTCAGCTTGCACGCTGGTTGTATGTCCAAGCCCCCATGCGAAGGAGTGAATTATTTCCCCATTTTGGTTTACTATGACCCCTCCTGCACCAGCTTTGCCCGGATTTCCCTTTGCTGCCCCATCAAAGAAAAGTGTATGTCTTGAACGCGCATTGAGCCATTCTTTAAAGTCGTCTTCAAATTTTCTTATGTGCCAATTTTTGTGAGAAGGGACAGCTCTGTTTGCTGGATGGAATTGCAAGCCAATGAGTGTACCCCAGGAGATGTCTTATTGACTGAGGTTTGAATCGTCTTTAATGTCAGCTAGGCATTCCTTGAGTTGGCTTTTAACTTTGCTCTCTAAAACCTTGTTGTTCTGTTTTATGTCTCTAAAAATTCTTCTATTACGTTCAAGCCAAATTTGCCAGCATATTATCTTTGGAAGAATGTCCCAGGCTGTTTTTACTACCTGATTTTTTGAAGGCTATCCTGGATATCTGGCTGTCCATTTTGAGAACAGCTCCATAATGGAACTTGGCAATAAGGGGTTGGGATTGAAATTTTGAACAAAGAAGTCCCAGATTCATTTGGAGAACGAACATTCCAACATTATATGCATTGTTGTCTCTGATTTTTCTTTGCACAATGGGCATATAGAAGGCCCCTGGATTCCTTTCCTCTGCAGTATATCGTGGGTGAGAATTTTTTCATGACAGAGCTGCCAGGCGAAGTAATCTGTCTTCGGCCATGAGGGGGTGCGCCATACTCCATGCCACGATGCTGGATCGGGAGGAATGTGCGGTTTCTCAATTAATTTTTTGTAGCCCATGGCCACGGTGTATCCTCTGCTTTGCGTTCCCCATCCCTTGCGATCCTGATTTCTCCTCTGCGTGGGGGCCAGACCGTGTAGTTGCTCTGTCAGCATGGTCCAATCCCTGCGCAGGTGATCCGACACTTCCACAGCTTTCCAGCCCGTCCAGGTTTCGTCATGCCACAACGAAATATCCCATAGTGTGCGCAAGCCATTATTGTTCATCCACGTGTGTAGGTCCCTGGTGGCGATTCAATTTTCAAGAGGCTCCCTGTTCATAATGCGATCAGACCAGATATTTATCCTCCTGCCATTCCCGGGGATCCAATAGGAATGATCTCTGATTAGGGGGCCTGCTTTGGTGTAGAGTTTTAGGAATGATGAATTCTGCTTAATGAGAGGCGAATTCTGAGCCTGAAATTCGTTCTCTAAGCATCTTAATCGGGATCCCCTGAGATACTTTTTCCATAAGGCAAGTTGAGCCCATCCAGGTTTGGGCGCAATGATCCTCCAGATGGTCTTTGCTGCCATGGCCACGTTCTGATGACCTATATTTTTGAATTTTAGGCCACCTTCCATCAACGGCTTGCCAATGGTTTCCCAACTGATAAGGGGGATTTTCCTTTCATTTTGCTTTCCTCCCTTCCAAAAAAATCTACACATAAACTCATCCATCTTGTTGAGGATGGTTGAAGGAGCAAGGAGACCTGCAAAATGGAAAATTGGGAGACTGGAAAGCACGGATTTTACAAGAACTGACTTGCCAGCAGCGTTGAGCCAGCAAAAACCCCAGGACTGAATTCTAGATTTGAACTTTTCAAGCTGAGGTTGCCAGTCTTTGACTGAGAGTCTTTTGAGACAGATAGGGAGGCCGAGGTATTTAAAAGTGGTCCAGGAGGATGAAGCAGCAAATTCCAGGCATCTAGAGATAGCAGATAGAGTTCTTGGCGAGGTATTCCAGCTGTAAATATGGCATTTATTCTTGTTAAGGGCGCTGCCAGAAGCCTTGATAGAAACATCTAAGGCAGCTTTGAACTTGGAAGCTGAGGAGAGGGTGGCACTGCCTAACAGCAAGGTATCATCCGCAAATAAGGCGTGGTTTAAGCTTTTGACCCCTCTGGCTATACAAAGACCATTGATCTCTTGGTCTTGCAATTTTTTATCTAACAGAAAACTGAAGACAGAGGCTTGAATGACAAAAAGCAGAGGGGAAAGAGGACATCCCTGCCTGAGGCCTCTCGAGGCTTTGAAAAAATCTGTGGCTCTTCCGTTTACTAGGGGAGCAATCCAAGGCTCTGAGATGCAAGCCCGGACCCACTTTATAAAATTTGCTCCAAATCCGAACTTACACATTACTTTTAACAGAAATCTATGATTAACTTGATCAAAAGCGTTTGCTAAGTCTAGTTTGATCACCATACCTTGTTCCTTTCTGTGGAGACTTTAGTGTATTGCCTCTTGAACGAGAGTGTAGTTATCCACGATTTACCTTCCCTGTATGAAGCCTCCTTGATTTTCCGGAATTATTTTTGGTAGGATGGGCTTCAGCCTGTTTGCAATGACCTTGGTAATTAATTTGTACCCAGTGTTACATAGCGAGATCGGGCGAAATCTGCTGAAGTTGCTGGCTCCTTTTTCCTTTGGAATGAGAGCTAAGAAAGCAGAGTTTGTGCTGCCTCCTATTTTCTGAGAATTTTGAGATTTTTGTACCATTTTAAGAAGATCCTTTTCCACAATCGGCCAGCAAACTTGAAAGAATCTGGCAGAGAAGCCATTTGGTCCCGGGGCCTTGTCGGGCTCCATGTCAAAGAGGGCTTTTTTAATTTCCTCTTTTGTGATTTTGGCCTCTAGGATCCTGTTCATACGGGGAGAGATTGCTTGAGGAATAATGTCTAGCAGCTCTTGATGCAGGAGTGTCTTCTGATCTTCAGTGAATAGATTTTGGAAATGCGTATAGGCTGCTTTCTTGATGTCTGCAAATTCCTTGTGTGTAACATTATTTTCCTTGATCTCAGAAATAGTATTGAAACTTTTCCTAGCCTGGGCTTGCTTGTGGAAGAAGCTCGTATTCCTATCTCCTGCTTTCAGCCAGAGATTTCTCGATTTTAATCTCCAGTATTCTTCTTCTGCCAAGCAGGCCTTATGATAGTCTTGCTGTAGATGGGTTTCCTGGTCTATCATCTCCTCTGTGATTATGGCGCTCTCCATGCAAGTTTGATGAGAGGCAAGGGAGGATTTGATGACTTTCCTTTCAGTTGCTGGATTTGGGAGATTTTTTGCCCAGCGTTTCAAAACTCTTTTTGCCCTTCTGAGTTTTTCCTCCCAAATGTAAAAAGGTGAGCCTTTGACAGGTTGGCTCCAGCAATCTTTGATTGTTTGCATGAATAGGGGTTCCTTTACCCAGAGTGGACTGAAGCGGAAAGGAATGGGGCCCAGATCTAGGTGGGCAAGCAGCTCTAGCTTTATCGGCTTATGGTCCGAGATGCTGCATGGGAGAATATGCATTCTAGATTCTAGTCCAAGAAGCAGGAAAGAACTTTGGATGAAAAATCTATCTAGCCTGGCAGCTATATGCCCAGGACCTATTCTTTTGTTAGACCATGAAAACTTACCTGATGAGGGTTTGATGTCTATCAAGTCCCATTCTTGCAGAAGATCCTCTGCCCATTCTCTTGCCGGATCTCGGACTATGCTTCCTCCCCTCTTCTCAGATGAGTGGAGAGTGAGATTGAGATCTCCAGCAATGATTACATTTTCCAGAGTTGTCAGATCTACCTGTTGTTTTATGGTATCCCAGCACTCCTTTTTCTCTCTTATGTTGACTGGAGAGTATACATTGAAGATAGTGATGGTTTCCTTTGTGTCAAGGTTCTGCATCTTTAACATCAACCAATGAGTGTTGGTTGCTTCAGAGGTGAGTGCATATTTGTTGGAGTTCCATAGAGTACCGATTCCTCCTGAGGCACCCCTGGCTGAGTTAGCTCTTGCTTCGCTTTTGGGCCACAAATTTTTGCTTATTTGCAGGAAGAGTTTTTCTTCCATTTTGGTCTCCTGGATGAGAAGTATATCTGGGGCTTATGTTCTTATTAGGTTTCTTATGCCTTCTTCCTTAACTTTGCTCCCCATACCTCTACAGTTCCAGGAGATAGCTTTCATTATTTATGCTTCTGCTGGGCTCCCTTGGAGCCTTGGGGCTGATTTTTCCCCATTTTGGGCTTTGAGGCAAGAAGCTTTTCCAGTGTTGGTTGGCTGCCATGTAGCTTATCTTTGTAGGTCTGCTGCTCTCTTTTCTCTTTGTCTGTTTTGCGACCCGTTGCAGATCTTCTCACCGAAGTTTGGGATTCGCCTATTTCTCCTTCTTCTTCTGACTCCTCAGTTTCTTGTTCTTCTTCTTCCTCTTCTTGGAACGTGTCTTTAGGATTCTCAGCTTCTTTGGGGGAAGCTGGAGGTGTGCTTTTCCTTGAGGATTCTGGCTTTTGGATCTCTGCTTCTGGAACGTCTTCTGTCGGTTGACTTAGAAGGACAAATTTATTTTCTTGCGTCTTTTTTGTAGGGGTTTCTGAGCGTTGATCTGAGGGTTGCCTTTGCCCTATTGTCCACCCTGTTTTTGTCCCTTTTGATTGGCTCTGGTTCGTCTTACTTGATTCCAGCCCTCTTCATTTCCTTTCTCTGGCTCTGGGTTGGTCGGACAGTTTCTAGCGAAGTGTCCATACACGTGGCATTTCCTGCATTTGAAAGGCAGCTGTTCATAATCCAAGATCTGCACATGGGACCAGCTGCCGACTTTGATTTTGATTGCTTCTGGTAAGCCTTCTTCTAAGTCTACCTCAACACAAATCCTGGCACAATCGTACTGGTCCTTGTTGCTAGCCCGATCTATGAATTTCCCTAGGGAGTTGCCGATGTGTTTCAAGGAGTCCCAGTTCCAGCAGTGAACCGGCAGATTTGGGAGACGAACCCATACTGGAACAGCCTTGGGAACATCTACCGTCGGGTCGAAATCCAGTGTCCATTTATTTAGATAGAGGCCCTGAGGACCCATGAAGTATGGTCCGTTTCTAAAGATCAGGTCTTTGTCTTCTCTGGAGGTGAATTCGAAGAGAAAAAAACCTCGCCCTAGAAAGTATGAGGTAACACTTTGGCTGATCAGAGGTGCCTAGTTCCTGTTGACCCATTGCTCTGTAGTTTTCGGGGATGGCCAAAGTCCTGTGGATTGGCCAATGAGTCCCCGATCCGCCAGCGACAAAGCTACCTGCATGGGAGTCTCCGGAGGCAAACAGATCTCTGGAATTTCATCTAGTTTCTTGACAAATTTAGAGGCTTCATTTCTTTTTTTTGGAGGCAAGCCTGCCAGGAGTTGATGGAATGCCTCTGCGGCAGGATCAGAGGGAGGATCATGACCCTGAGTCTCCATCAGGCTTAATGTCGGCTGCCACCGAGGCAACACAGCAGAGATCTCTCCCTAGCCAGAAGGGCGACTAGCTGTCTAGATCCGATTAGATCTGGATTCAAAGTGCAGTCAGCGAATCGGTGTGTAGATCCGATCAGATCTGAGTTCGTGAGGCAGAGGTTGCTAGTCGGTGAGAAGCACAGGGCTTAGAGCCCGTGAGGGCAGGTCGAGGAGAGCCGAGGCCTGGTCGCACTCGAACCCCCGCAGCGCAGCTCGCATTCGATCCTTGAATCTTATTGATATATTCGTTTTGCCGTTATCTTCTTCCAAAAAAAACACAATGTTGTTATTATAAGTACTTATTTTTAATTATAAATATTTAATAGGTAAAATTTAAATGATTAATTATATTTAATTTTTTATATTAATAGTAAAAATTAATATGATTGGGCACTTATAAATGATAAAATTTAATTAAATAAATTTATCTTAAATATATATTTAAAACTAAAATATATTAAGCTCCTTTAATGATAAAGTAAACTAACTACACACAAAATTTTCTATTCATCAAAATTTAAATATAGTATTGGTATAACAACACTTTATCGGAATCATTAAGTAATTTTATCATTTTTATTATATATATTATAAGATGAGAATAATGATGTATTTGGTTTGATTTTATCATTTTTATTTATTTGATTGTATTTGGTTTGTTGATTAGTTTATATTTATTTTAATTTTGAATTTATTAAGTATGAAGAGAGATCATATCTCTCAAGTTGTAAATTTCTTTTTTAAGTGCAAAATTTGAGAAAAGGTTCGCACCTTCATAAGTTTGATCCTTTTTGGTACTTAATAGATCCGAAGTTAAGATGGATCTAGGCTCATTTAATTATTGTAGATTTTTACTTGTAGATTCAAACTACTTCTGTAATATGTTAGAACAAAAGACTTGAATCTACTCTACTCATGAGCACAAACCAAAATTGATCATTGAAAACACTAAGCAAAAAAGGAAGAATTTCAATCGAACCTAACACAATATTTGGGGAAGGCAACTACTCAAAACCCTGACTATCTATATTGCATTAACTAGAAGACCTGAGAAGAAAATGCAATGCTTGTTCAACCCGAACAATTTCAGCACAAGTACAATCTATCTCTCTGCTTCACAAACCAGCTCAAGCCAACACTTAGCCAAATATGTTGTCTTCCAAGCCCCTACTTCCTTGCGCAATTACTGAGAGAATTAACCCATATTTTGGGAAATTCTCTCTCCATAACTGCACAATCCATCCATAGGGCCTCAACTGCTTGCATGCACCATTTGTACAACTCGGAAAATTATACAATTGATAGTACAATGTCCCTAAACTCTAATCTCAACTGGGTCTTCCTTTGAACTGACATGCATGAGTTATTTATGAGTGAATCTTCAATTAACTAGTCAAGCAGTGAAGCTGCATTGGTGCTTGTCCCCACTACTATACCTCCTACTAGTTCCTCTAACTATTTGGACTAGTTTAATTGACTTTAACTCAGTTAGACTGAGTTAATTAATGACAGCTCAAAAGAACTCAACCTGGACCCCTAAAATTTATGAATCACTCTACATGACTCTAGATAGACTTCCAACTCGAATTTACTGAGCCAACTAAGTCAAATTAGCTTAGTTAAATATTACAAGTTGTTATGAGAATAGAATTTCGATTAATTCATAATTTAATTCAAGGAAAATTTAAATTAAGATTTCTTGTTGCTATTTTTAACATTTCCTCTCAACAAGAGAGGGGTTATTTGCTACCCAGATCTTGCCTCTATGGAACTTGAATTTGCATCTTGACAAGGCCTTTGTCAAAACATCTTGTTCCTCTATGGGAATGTACTCCAACAACATAATTCTCCTTTGCACACAATCTCAAAGATGATGATACTGAATATCAATATGCTTGGATCAATCATGAAAAAGTGGATTCTCAGAGAGTTTGATACAATTCTGATTGTCACAGTAAATCACTGTTGGACCCATTTGTTGACCAAACAAACCAACCAGAATCTTCCTCATCCAGATAACCTCACAAGTTGCTTGACTAGCAACCATGTACTCTGCTTCTGCTGAACTAAGTGCAATTGATCTTTGTTTCCTGTTGTACCAAGAAACAACTGTTGACCTAATATTGAAGATCCCACCTGATGTGCTCTTCCTGTCGGATGGACTCCCTGCCCAATCTGCATCAGTGAAGCCTTGAAGATTCACTCCCTTTGTCCGTCTGTACCAAAGACCATACTGAGTAGTGCCTCTAAGGTATCTCAACACATGTTTGGCTTCCTTCCAATACAACTTGGTCGGCTTAACCATTGCTTGACTAAGATGGTTAATAGCATAACACATGCCTGGTCGTATGTTCACTAAATAGATGACTGAACCCACAAGCTGCCTATAAATAGTAGCCTCCACTACTTCAATGAAAGTAGCATCCTCCTTCCTCCAGTTACCAGCTAAAGGAGTCTCCATGGGTTTATAGCTCTCCATGTGGAACTTCTTAAGTATCTCGTTGGCATACTTGCCTTGATAGATAAACAGTTCCTCATGACCTTGCCATACTTCCATCCCCAGAAAGTAGTGCATGAGCCCCAAGTCCTTCATTTCTAACTCTCTTGCAAGATTCTCTCTACAAGACTTGATCAACTTATCATCACCTGTCATAATCAAATCATCGAAATATAAAACAATAATCAACAATATACTTTCAACCACAATATGGTAAAGGTTCGCATCTGCTTCACTTTTGGTGAAGCCCAACCCAGTGAAATAGCTATCGATCTTGGTGTACCAAGAACAAGGTGATTTTTTTAGTCCATACAACACTCACTTGAGTCGGCACACATGTGAGTCTGTGTTGAAGGTCTCAAATCCTTCAGGATCCTCAATATACACCTCTTCCTCAATCATGTCGTTGAGGAATGTTGCCTTTACATCCATCTGATGTATTTTCCATCCCATCTGCACCGAGAATGCTAGAATGGACCTGATTGATGAGTACCTTGCAATGGGAGGAAAAGTCTCGTCGTAATCAATCCCCTCCACCTGAGAAAACCCTCTGGCCACAAACTCGACCTTGTGTTTCTCCACACTACCATCGTTGCTTAACTTTACCTTGTAAATCCATCTGGAACTCACCATTGACTTGTCTGTCAGTCTTGGGACCACATCCCAAACATTGTTCTCGATAATGGAGTCATACTCCTCAACCATGGCATCAACCCGAACTAGTTACTACACTACTTCCTCAAAAGAGGATGGCTCAATCTCTGCACATCTGCTCATCAGAGCCATGTAGCCAGAGTACCTCTCCGGTGACCTCCTCTGCTTGTGTTGTGATGTGGGTGCTCCCACATTCTCTCTAGCATCATGCAATGACCTGTCAACCTCTCTAGTGCACTTTTTCCCCTCTCTTGGAGACTCTACATGAGTGGGTGTCTCCACTCCCTGCTCCTCTGCATGTGGCTGCTCCACATCATCCTGAGGTTCCTCCTTAGGAGCTAAAAGCTCCTCAATCGCATGTAGCTAAAGCTCCCTCTCAAGGGAACATCTCATGGCCTTCTCTTCATCGAATTTTACATCTATGCGAACCATTGTCATCCTATTGGTTAACAGGTACACCTGATAGTTGTGAGGTGTATCAGTGTACCCCACAAATATGCCCAACTCTGTTATTGGCTCTATATTTTTTTTGTGCATATTTGGTAACATGGCAGTAGATTGATGAACCAAAGATCTTGAAGTGTGCAACATCTGGTTTCTTCCCTGGAAAAGCCTCTTCCGGCGTACTCATCTCGAGAATTCGATGAGGGCTTCTGTTATGCAAATAAACAACTGTGTTGCATGCTTCAGCCCACAAGTGTAATGGTAGGCCCTAATCATGCAACATTGCCCGTGTCGCTCCCACAATACTCTTGTTCTTCCTTTTAGCCACCCCATTCTGTTGTGGGTTATGAGGTGTTATCAACTCCCGTCGAATGCCTTATGATGCATATAAGTTTTTGAACTCATTCAACACATACTCTCCACCGTTATCACTCTTGAGAGCTCTAACTTTCCCGCCAGTATCTTTCTCGAAAAGTGCTTTAAATTCACAAACCTTAGAAAAAGTATGATCTTTCTTCTGCATGAAGAAGATCCAAAACTTATGAGAAAAATGATCAACAAATATCACATAATACATGTTCTTGGTCATGGATGCTTTCAAGAATGGTCCACACACATCTAAGTGAACTCGATCAAGGATCTCTTGTGCTCGATTGTCTTTGTCATGAAAGGAAGCTTTGGTGTACTTCCCCAATGTACACCATTTGCATGTGTCTACTTGCTCTAGTGTACCCTTGGGAAGACTGGTAGAAATTTGTTGCATGATCTTCAAAGCGCCATGGTGTAAGTGACCCAACCTCATGTGCCACAACTCACCAATATCTCGGCTCTGCACCTTCTCTACTTTAGTGCTCAAGGAAGCACAATCTTCTACCTCTAACTTGTAGAGGTTCTTCACTTGAACCCCTATCCTCTTCACATGTACTATGGCTATGTGATGAAGGAACGCCTTTCCCTTACTAAATATCACATCATAGCCTCTATCCTCCATCACGACAACATAAACCAAGTTCTTCTTCAAACCAGGAACATACATAACATCTTGCAAAGTGAGGGGAGAACCAAACTCCCTCTGAAAGGTAACTGTATCGATCCCAGTTGCGCTATACCTCCCATCTGTTGAATTTCCACGATTTTGGGTCTAGGTTAGAGTCTTAGAATAATTAACGCTACCAAACCAAGAATATCAACCATAAACTACTTTACAGAGCCGAAATATAAAGAATTAAATCACATATGCACAATTTACACAATTTTAAACAAAATTGTACAATATGTACAATCCCAATCTTTGTTATATTAAACCAAATCTAAATAATACAATAGTCTATGGTATACAATATACAATGACAAACTTTTTTGCGCAACTTCGATGTCGTATCTTGTCCTGTCGATCCTTTGCTTCCATACTGTTCCTTAGTAGTAACTTAGTCCATCAAGGCCACTACACATCGAGACTCCAAGAGGGTTGCCACCTATCACTACTACAAGTCATGTCTGCTACGATGAACACTGGCTCATCAACTGCTCTCTGGGTAGGCCTAATTCCTGAGCTCCAATATGCCAGGCTAGAAACAACTTTCATCCATCAAAGTGATGCACTTAGGCACCAAAAATTTACCCAATAGCGCACCAACAAAGTCCTTCTTGACTGCTGCTCTAGGGCTACTTTGGGTAGCCAACTCGCTGCCCTCCAACCAACTCTATGACACCCAATAAACTCACTATCAATTCTTCTCTTGGGATGACACTTCACCACCACGGAATGTCATCCACATGGCACCAACGGGCTGCTCAACAACTTATCCAAACTGGTCACTTCTTGACCCAACGTTCCTCCACAAAACATTGTTGTCCTTTATGTTTGCATACTTTTGTTTGAGACAATGTTGGTTAGGGCACTTGTTACAACCCTTAACTCCTTTGAAAGTCCCCAAACAACCCTTCAGTCAACTGCGACATACCCTTGAAGGACTCCTCCTTGCTGCACGGTTATCTAGGGCATACACCAGCCCCTTAACATGCCCTATGTAAGCCCCTGTTGTGGTGCTATGGCCTAAAACCTAACACACAACAGTCTTGTAGTGAACAACCCTTCAAACAATGCCCAAACAACTCCTAAACAACAACGTAATTTCATCTTCTCCTCAGCCTAGCATCTCGACCCTAGAACAACTGCCTTTTTAGCCCTTAAAAAACCCTTATAAGGTCCATAACTTTTCCCAGAACTCGGCCTCCAAACAGACCTCTCCCACGTTGTTCCTTGACCTTCAATTCAAACTTATTCTCACGTTGTCCCTTGACCCTTTTCTTACTGCAACTAGGGCATTCGAATTTCATAGCTATCTTGGATGAATGTTGCACAATATGGATGATCCAAATGACTCCATATCACTTCATATGAAGGATCACGTCACATTTGAAGAGACACATCCATTGGCTCTCAAGGCGACCTACTTGACAACCAATAATTACCTAGTCAAATTCAAAAATTCATATCTCTCTAATGACAACTCAGATTCAGACGATTTTCATTGCGTTGGAATCGTATTTCCAAACACTATCATCCTCATCCATCACATGTTGTAAATCCATCAATGTTTTGTCCCAAATATCGATGGGTTCCAAAACCCCATACTTGGGTTCCAAGGCCACAAGATGCCCTTGTGGTGCTTTACTCTCCAAACCTTGAACCTTAGGGTTTGGAGGACCTCCCAAGCTACACAAATCAACGCCATCATCACCCATCTCGATGTGCATCTGGAGATCTTTCTCCTCCAAGTTACTGAAGAGATCTTTGTTACCGGTCATGTGGAAAGAAGCTCCACTATCTAGGTACCACACACTACCCATCATCAGTGACACCATACAAGAGATGAGGGTAAAATCTAGTTTGAACTATAAAGTAAGAGCGTCATGTGCCGCTCTCCCTGAGGGCTTCTTCTCGGCCTTCTTATGCAGACACTTTGTGGAAAAATGTCCCAGATCGTGATGGTGAAAACACTTGATTTTCGACATGTCCTTCTTCTTGCTGCCCTGACAAGAATTTGATTTGGAATGGGATGACTTCCCCTTCCCTTTCTTTGCCTTACCCGCTAAGGCACAATTCTCCTCATCATCATGCTTTGATGAGGATCCATCTCCAGTGTTCCACTGAATCTATTCCTGTACCAAGTCAGACCACAATCGCTCCTACTCTGGTAGCTTCGCCCTCCCATTAACTGAGTCTTGGTAACTGTGCTAGCTCTCGGGAAGTCCTAGAAGTGTTAGTCTCACTAGATCATCTTTAGCAATAGTAATCCCGACACTTCCAAGCTCATCCCGACATTGGGAGAACTTGGTCAAGTACTTTAGACTAGAGTCGCCCTTCTCCATCTTGATATTTCTGAGTTTGTCCTTCAGTGCTAGCTTCCTGTGGTCACTTACTATTTTGAAATATGCCTGTCAATGCCTTCCACATTGCAAATGGAGTTTCCTTATTGTGGATATTCGAGACAATATGATCTCAAAATCCTTCTAGGATAATCCTTCTCGATTTTGCCACACACTTTCTCCATTCATCCAAATCTTTAGCATCAGATGTTGGAGGCTTTAAGATATCATGATCTATGAATTCCTTTATCTTGTTGTCTTCCAGCATTGCCTCCATCCTGTCCTTCCAAGCTATGTAATTCGAGCTTCCCTCCAAGGCATACTTAAGTCTCAAACTGTAGAATGACAAACTGCTGACTCTGAAGTATGAACCTACAAATTCGATTTCACCTGCACAATAAACTTGAATTATCCTCTTCTATAATGTCTTCAACTTTGATACCATTTACATTTTTACTTGTATATTCAAATTGCTTATGTAATATGTTAGAACAAAAGACTTGAATCTACTTTACTCATTCGCTGAAACCAAAATTGATCGATGAAAACACTAGGCAGAAAAGGAAGAATTTCAATCGCACATAACACAATATTTTCTTGGGGAAAGCAACTACTCAAAACCCTGACTATCTATATTGCATTAACCAGAATATCTGAGGAGAAAATACAATGCTTGTTCAACCCGAACAATTCCTGCATAAGTACAATCTATCTCTCTGCTTCACAAACCAACTCAAGCGAACACTTAGTAAAATCTGCTGCCTGCCAAGCCCCTACTTCCTTGCGCAATTCCTGAGAGAATTTAGCCATATTTTTGAGAAATTTTCTCTCCATAATTGCGCAATCCATTGATAGGCCCTCAATTGATTGCATTCACCATTTGTACAACTCATAAAATTATACAATCGATGGTACACTGTCCCTGAACTCTAATCTCAACTGGGTCTTCCTTTGAACTGTCATGCATGAGTTATTTATGAGTGAATCTCAGTTAGTTGGTGGAGCAGTGAAGCTACACTGGTGCTTGTCCCCACTACTAGACCTCCTACTAGTTCCTCCAACTGTTTGAACTAGTTTAACTGACTTTAACTCAGTTAGATTGAGCTAATTAATTACAACTCAAAATAGCTCAAACTGGACCCCTAAAATTTAGGAATCACTCTAGATAGACTTTCAACTTGAATTTACTGAGCCAACTAAGTCAAATTAACATAGTTAACTATTATAAGTTGCTATGAGAATATAATTTTGATTTAATTCAAGGACAAATTAAATTAGGATTTCTTGTTGCTATTTTTAACAATTATTAATTCTAATTATAACTAGCCTAAATTCATCTTAACTCTGGATCTACCAAGCGAGGGATCAAATCTCTTTTCACTCTAAAGAGGTTTGCACCTCAAGAAATTTGATCCTTCTCGACCCTTGGTAGATCCAGAGTTGAGATGGATCTACGTTGGTTTAATTATTAATAATTGATAATTGATAATTATAATTATTATTATAATTTTTTATTTTTATTTTTTTATTTGACTTAGTCAAAATGTTTTAATTATAACATAACATCACATCACATAACATAAACCTTACAACATCTCTTCCATACTAGAGAGCACCTCTCGCTTTTATTTTAATTTTATGTAATTTGACCAAGTCATATATATATATATATATAACTTTTCCATAATCCATTGGAGAGCCCCTCTTGTCACAATAACATGTACAAGCCTAGATCCATCTTAACTCGAGATCTAAACATGGAGAGGGATCAAATCTCTCTAGGTGCAAAACCTTTTTTTGAGAACAAAACTTGAGGAAAAGTTTGCACCTAGAGAGAATTTATCCCTCTCAATGTTTGATAGGTTCAGAGTCAAGATAGATCCAAGCTAGTTTGCTTATTAATAATTAATAATAATTTATTATTATTATTATTATTATTTAGTTAATTTGACTTGCTCAAAATGTTTACATTACACAACATAACATTACAACATCTTTTTCATCATTTCTATTTATCTGTATTCTTCATTATTTCATATAAGTACTATAATGATTGAATTCATAGTTAATTTATATTAATTCAAATGTAATTTTTTAATATTTACACTAAGTTACAAGGTTCAAATTCAAGTTAAAGTTTAGCAATATTTATAAATGAAGATCTCATTCCAGAAGATCAAGCAGAATTGAGAAAGGAGGTTCAAAAGGTAAAGGAAGTTAGGAAGGAAGGAAAATGGGCAATAATCAGAAATAGAAGAACCGTTATTCGAGATAGAAACTAAAAAGATAATAATCAATAGCAATTCAATATGCTCCAGATTCTTTCTTGGAACTATCGGGGCTTTCCATGGAACAAAGGCCCTAAGCTAAGTTGGATCTCAAATGATGTTGATATTATTTTGCTTGTTGAAACTTGGGAATAAGCGATCCTTTCGTAGAGGCATTGGGGGTATAGCTTGTTACATTAAGAAGAACATCTCTCCCCATGCTAGGATTTATAAAAACGACCCTTACAACCAATATAGTTGGATAGAAATTGCTGACATTTATGATAAAAAGACCTACATAGAAATTTGTTATTTCCCCCATCAATTCTAACTTCTATAAGAAAAAGAATCTAGATAAAAATAATCTTTACAATGGTTTAAAGAATGATATTTCTAGCTTAAGGAATGAAGGCAATATCCTTTTAATGGGTGACTTTAATGCTCGAACTTCAAGCAACTATATATTCTTCTAAGCAATCATTCCAACCCTAATCCTCTTTGGTTAGATGAAGACCTTCCTATGGCTAGCTGGTACAAAAGGAGCTCTGAAGACCTCGGGGAGAATTTGTTTGGGTCAGAGCTAGTCAAGATCTGTAGTGCTTAGGATCTCATAATTTGCAACAGTCTAAAGAAGTGGCCTAATTCTAGCCAGATGACCTGCATCCATGGGCTTGGTAGCAACGTGGTAGACTATGTTATCTCCGATCTCCCTCTATACAACGAAATAACAAATTTTGACATCTTAAACGACCACGAGCCTGACTCTGATCATAGGCCTTTACTTATAACTCTCAATTTTGTCATGCATAGAGATCCCATAGAAGATAATCCTTATAGCCAAAAGAAGTTAATCTTTGATAGAATAAAAAAAATCTCTTTCTAAATGAATTAAAAACTAATTTGCTTCCTTTATCTAGTATAGACAACATAGAAGATCTCTATCATAATTTTACTACAACCCTCTCATATTCTATTAACAAGTTCTCAATTGAAGTTTCAAATAATAAAAGAAATAGCAAAACCAACCCATGGTATGAGAAAGATTGTAAAAGTGCGAGGAGAGAAATTAAGGAAGTTGTTAATGAATCTCTTAAAATTGGCAAGATAAAAATATACAAAGCCCTAAAAGACAAGAAATCTCTTACACCTCTCTAAGGTAGCTCCTAAGAAATTGTTGAGGCAGATTCTAACTAGGAAAACTAAAGATAATAATAAAATTGCTTTACACGACTGGAATTCCTATCTTAAAAAGCTTTATGAATCTCCAAATGTCATGGATAACTTTGAAACCCTGCTCACAATGAAAGAAATTTTCTCATTAGAAGACATTGATTTTGGGGTTAATTGCTTGGCTAATGGGAAAGCTAAGGACATTGAAGGTTACTAGGTGGAAATCTTAAGAATTGGAGGTCCTGTCCTCATCCCCCACATTCACAAGCTTTTCAATCAAGCGGTCAAGCAAGGGTTCCCTAAACCATGGACTTAAAGCCTCATTATCCCTATTTTTAAAAGTGGGGATACAAATAACCCCTCTA
The DNA here is from genome assembly GCA_031772625.1 of Pinus tabuliformis. Lineage (NCBI taxonomy): Eukaryota > Viridiplantae > Streptophyta > Pinopsida > Pinales > Pinaceae > Pinus > Pinus tabuliformis. The sequence goes on along the minus strand of CM062816.1, from coordinate 1,190,987,855 downwards.
ATTATCAGACAACTATGATCAACCCTCTCCTAGCCAAGTTATATGGTATTATTTTGGAAAGGAAGTTGAGCATATGGCTTGAAAGTGAAGGTAAGTGGGCTAAAGGCCAAGCGGGTTTTAGAAAGCAGCGCTCAACAACAGACCACCTCGTTATGCTTAGGATCATTGTGGAGGAATGTCGTAATGATAAATCCAATCTCTTTTGTTGCTTTGTGGACTTTATAAAGGCTTTCGATACGGTTCCTAGAAACATCCTTTGGAACAGATTAGAAAAGCTAAGGGTTCCTTTTGAGCCGCTATAAGGTTATACGAGAATGTAATTACCAAGTTAAAGAGCAATGAAGGGTGGTTGAAAGATATTAAGTGTAATATTGGAGTTAAACAAGGTTGCCCCCTCTCCCCTACCCTATTTGGAATTTACATCGACAAGCTAGAAGGTTGTTTAGAGGAAGCAAGATGTGCTGGCATGATCTTAGCTGGGATAGTCATCATCCTTCTTCTCTACGCTGACGATATTGTTCTTCTCACAAGGTGCCCATCTGATCTTGATAAGCAACTTATACTTCTTAAGGATTTCTTCTCTACCATGGGTATGATTGTTAACACTGACAAAACAAAAGTTATGATTATCAAATCCAAGAAGGACACTTACGCTAATTTTATGTATGACAATAGTAACTTGGAGGAAGTGTCTTCCTACAAGTACCTGGGAATTGATATTCATCACAAGCTCAATTGGAACTATAGCATTGAGAAAAGGATTAATGGGGGATGGAAAGCTTATTTTGGTCTTGAAAATAATTGTAAAATGGAAAACCTTGTAATGTGGGATAGAAAGAAGTTCCTCTTTGAAACTTTAGTCACTCTGGTTATCTTATATGGATGTGAGGTTTGGGGTTGTAGCATCTCTAGAGAATCCTGGAGAAAAATGGAGCAAATCCAGAAGCGTTTTATAACATATAACCTCAAAATTAAAAGCAACATACCCTATCCTATTCTCCTTATAGAAGTGGGTCTTTCCCCTATCGAGAGCCTAGATATGACTAGGCTTCTGTTGTACAAGCACAAACTCAATAACATAGGAGACCATAGACTTCCTAATCTAGCTTTAAACTCCAGCCAAAACCACCTAAGGCTCAAACGGGGTTGGTATAAAGACACCAGGGCCTGGTTAAACCATTGGGAGATCGACGAGAATGTTGCATTGCAAAACATTAATAACATTAAAAATATTGTTACTTCTAAGTTCAAAGAAAAAATGTGGTGTGAGAAAGATTTAGCAGCTAAAAGAAAATTAAGATATTATAAGGAGGTAATCAACCCCACCCTAGAAGATCAAAAGTATCTCTCTATTTTAACTAGCTCAAAGAAGAAAATTAATATAGCCAAGATTAGAACGAACTCTAATGAGCTCCATGGTGAAATGGGTCGTTGGGCAGTTCCTAAAACACCATGGATGGAAAGGTTCTGCCATCTCTGTGAGAATACGAACATCGAGGATGAAAATCACTTCCTCTTAGAGTGCCTCACGTACAACCATATTAGATCTCAGTTTCAAAATATTTGTTGCAATACTGACCTTCCTAGCCTTTTACGTTGTCAAAATTACAGTGAGCTCGGGAGGCTTCTCTCCAAACTTTTTGAACATAGGAATAAAATCTTAAATCAAACTAAATAATTTGTTTCTATAGGTCCAATAGACCAAAGTTTGGTCTCAGTGGATGTTAACCATCATCATCATCATCATCAATGATTATAATTTTTTGATGAGGTTCATATATATATATATATATTCATCTATATATTATATATATATATATATATATATATATATATTTTGAATTTAAATTGAAATATAAGATAAAATAGTAAGAAATCAACATAATAAATATAAAAAAAATGTTATCACCTCAATTTTTTTAGGTTAGCCAAAATTCAAACCTCAAGGTTGAAATTGAAGAACCTTGTAACATAGTATTTACATATTATTTATAAATTTATTTTATTTATTATCAATTTACAAATTTTATTATTAAAAATCATAATGAAATTTTACAAAATAAAATAATGAAAATACATTGAATTATCTTTTTGTATTGTTAGGGTTATCCATAAAACCATTACAACAATAATTATTAATGTATTATAAATTATTAAATCAAGTAAATTTTAATAAGACGATAATTATTTTGTCTACCTACCCAACTTTAAAATTAAATTATTATTAACTTTTTTATTTAATAATAAATTTATTAAATCAATAATTTAAAATATAAAGATATTCCACCCAAAAAAAATGAATAATAATTTATATATATATGTCATTATAATTATATGAAGTGGAGAGTTATAAAAACTAATATTATTAAAAAATAATTTAAGATGTTTTTCACTGAGATAATAAATATATTTTAAAAACTTACTCAAAAAACATTCATATATAATTAGAATATAAAGATATTATTAAAAAACGAAATTGGAGTTTTGGATAGTTATATATTGGTGCCGGTACTTCTAAATTTTAAGTCATCGATTCAATTTCCGTGTTAAGTCACCAATTTAATTCACTATTCTTGAACATGATCCTAATTTAACCTTTGCCAGATACATAAGTTAAAAAAACAAAACAAAACAAAAAACTCAACTCTTTATAAACATTTTGAAAATTATTTTTAATAATCATATTTTATTTATACACCATTATAATTATACAAAATTTGGAAATTTATATTAAAAAAATTAAAATGTTTTTCAATAACACAATAAATATATTTTAAAAATTTACCCAAAAAAAACTTTCATATATATAATGAAAATACAAAACTAACTATCTATCTATCCATATATAATTTTTAATTAAATAAAATAAATGATAAAAAAACAAACTATTCTAATGGTTAAACATTTAATTTATAAACTTATGAAAAATTCCTCAAATCAATTAACAATAATACATTTAAAAAAAAAAACTAGTAAATTTTATAAGTTGTTAATTCCATACTCTATTGGAGATCCCATTTTGCCACAATAAGATGTACTAGATCCCCTCTTGTCACAATAACATGTACCAGCCTAGATCCATCTTATCTTGAGATCTAAGGGTGGAGAGGGATAAAATCTCTCTAGGTGCAAAACTCTTTTTTGAATACACAACTTGAGGAAAAGTTTGCACCTAGAGATATTTATCCCTCTCAATGTTTGATAGATGCTGAGTCAAGATAGATCCAAGTTGGTTTAATTATTATTAATTATTAATTATAGTTATTAATTTTTATTTTATTTTTATGTAATTTGACTTGCTCAAAGTGTTTACGTTACATAACATAACAACATTTTACAACATCTCTTCCATATTCCATTGGAGAGCCCCTCTTGTCACAATAACATTTATGAGCCTACATCTATCTTAACTCAAGATCTAAGAGTGGAGAGGGATCAAATCTCTCTAGGTGCAAATTTTTCTTTTGAGTGCAAAACTTGAGGAAAAATTTGCACCTAGAGAGATTTTATCCCTCTCAATGTTTGATAGTTTGGAGTTAAGATGGATCCAAGGTTTGATTATTAATTATTAATAATTATAATTAGTAATTTTTATTTTATTTTTATGTAATTTGACTAACTCAAAATATTTACATTACATAACACAACATAACATTACAACATCTTTTTCATCATTTCTATTTATCTGTATTCCTCATTATTTCATATAAGTACAAAAAAGGTTGAATTCATAGTTTATTTATATTAATTCAAATGCAATGTTTTAATATTAACACTAAGTTACATTGTTCAAATTCAAGTTAAGGTCTGGCAATGATTAGGTTCAGTTGGAGTTCAATTTTTTGATGAGGTTTGAATGAGATTCACCATTAGGTTAGTCCATATACATTTTCTATATATATACATATATTGAATTTAAACTGAAATATAAGATAAAATAATAAGAAATCAACATCAATAAACATAAAAATGCCATCACCTCAGCCGGAATTCGGTTACAATTCAAAAAACTTTGTGACATAATATTTACATATTATTTATAATTTAATACATAATTATAATTTTTTATTTAGATAATATAAACTATTTTATTTATTATCAATTTTCAAATTTTATCATTAAAAATCATAATAAAATTTTACAAAATAACATATATTTAAATATTTATATTAAAACTTATTAATTTGCTTTAAAAATAATGAAAATACATTAAAATACATTGAATTATCTTTTTGTATGGTTGCGAGATTATCCATAAAACTATTACAACCATAATTATTAACGTATTATAAATTATTAAATCAAATAGATTTTAGGAAGACAAGAATCATTGCGTCAAACTACCCCATTTTAAAAATAAATTATTATTAATTTTTTTAAATTAATAATAAATTTATTAAATTAATAATTTTAAATATAAAGATATTCAACAATTTATTTTTTAAATATATTTCTTTATAAACTCTTTGAAAATTATTTTAAATAATCATTTTTATATATATGCCAATATAATTATGTAAAGTGGAGAGTTTTAGAAACTAATATTATTAAAAAAGAATTAAGATGTTTTTCACTAAAATAATAAATATATTTTAAAAACTTACTTAAAAAAATATTCATATATAATTAAAATATAAAGATATTTAAAAAAAAATGAAATTGGGGTTTTGGATAATCATTTATTGGTGATTTGTTAAGGCACTCCTAGATTTTAAGTCATTTGTGTGACACTCTTAGATGTTAAGTCACCAATTTAATTCCCCGTCTTATTCAAATGTTATTCTTGGACATGACCCTAATTTAACCTCACTAAATACAAAATTAAAAAAAAAAAAACAAAACAAAAAAACTAAACTCTTTATAAACTTTTGAAAATTATTTTAAATAATCATATTTTATTTATACACCATTATAATTATACAAAATTGGAAACTTATATTAAAAAATTAAAATGCTTTTCAAATAAACCATAAATATATTTTAAAAACTTAACCAAAAAAAATTCATATATATAAATGAAAATACGATTTTTTTTGGAAAAATTATATATATATATATATATATATATATATATATGATGATGATGATGATGATGGTGGTTAATGTCCACTTAGACCAAACTTTGTTCTATTCGACCTAAAGAAACATACATACATACATACATACATACATACATATATATATAGATGATGACGATGATGATGGTTAACGTCCACTTAGACCAAACTTTGGTCTATCCGACCTAAAGAAACGAATTATTTAGTTTGATTTAAGATTTTATTCCTATTCTCAAAAAGCTTGGATAGAAGCCTCTCGAGCTCACTATAATTTTGACATTGTAAAAGGCTAGGAAGGTCAGTGTTGCAACAAAGATGATGAAACTGAGATCTAATGTGGTTGTACCCGGGGCACTCTAAGAGGAAGTGATTTTCATCCTCGATGCTCATATTCTCACAGATCCTTTCCATCCATGGTGCTTTAATAACTGCCCAACTACCCGTTTCACTATGGAGCTCATGAGAGTTCGTTGACTATATTAATTTTCTTCTTTGAGCTAGTTAAAACAAAAAGATACTTTTGATCTTCTAGGATGGGGTTGATGACCTCCTTATAATATCTTAATTTTCTTTTAGTTGTTAAATCTTTCTCACACCACATTTTTTCTTTGAACTTAGAAGTAACAATATTTTTAATGTTATTAATGTTTTGCAATGAAACAATCTGGTTGATCTTCCAATGGTTTAACTAGGCCCTAGTGTCTTTATACCAACCTCATTTGAGCCTTACGTGGTTTTGGCTGGAATTTAAAGCTAGCTTAGGAAATCTATGGTCTCCTATGTTATTGAGTTTGTGCTTGTACAACAAAAGCCTAATCATAAGGAAAAGACTCACATCTATAAAGAAGATAAGATAAGATATATATATATATATATATAATAAAAAGCAAACAAACAATTTTAATAGTTAAATATTTGATTTATAAAATTATGAAAAATTCTTATCAGTTAACAATACTACATTTAAAAAAAACCATTAATTTTAATAAAAGGTTAATTTAACTTAACTTTAATTAAAAAAAATTACATAATTTTTTTAATAAAATGTATCATTATGTAAATATTTATATTAAAACTTACCAAATTGCTTTAAAAATAATAAAATGTCTTTTTGTATTGTTATTGGATTATTCAAACCCATTATAACAATAATTATTAAAATATTAAAATTTATCAAATTCTTTAAAAATAATGAAAATATATTGAATTATATTTTTGTATTGTTATGGAGTTATTCATAAAACAGTTACAACAATAATTCTTAATGTATTATAAATTATTAAATCAAGTAAATTTTAAGAAGACCATTATACACCATTATAATTATACAAAATCTGGAAACTTATATTAAAAATTTAAAATGTTTTTCAATAAAACAATAAATATATTTTAAAAACTTACTCAAAAAGAGCTTTCATATATATAATGAAAATACATATATATAAATAAATATATATATATATATAAATAAATAAATAAATAAATAAATATATATATATATATATAATTTTTAATTAAATTAAATAAATGATAAAAAAAACAATTTTAATGGTTAAACATTTGATTTATAAAATTATAAAAAATTCCTCAAATCAATTAACAATAATACATTTAAAAAAAATAAAAAATTAATAAATTTTATAAGTTGTTAATTCCATATTCCGTTGGAGATCCCCTCTTGTCACAATAATATGTACGAGATCCCCTCTTGTCACAATAACATGTACTAGCCTAATTCATCTTAACTCGAGATCTAAGAGTGGAGAGGGATAAAATCTCTCTAGGTGCAAAACTTTTTTTTGAATACAAAATTTGAGGAAAAGTTTGCACCTAGAGAGATTTTATCCCTCTCAATGTTTGATAGATGGAGAGTTAAGATGGATCCAAGCTGGTTTAATTATTATTATTATTTATTATTTCATTTTTATGTAATTTGACTCACTCAAAGTGTTTACATTACATAACACAATATAACATAACAACATTTTACAACATCTCTTTCATACTCCATTGGAGAGCCCCTCTTGCCACAATAACATGTACGAGTCTAGATCCATCTTAACTTGAGATCTAAGAGTGGAGAGGGATCAAATCTCTCTAGGTGCAAAACGTTTATTTTGAGTACAAACTTGAGGAAAAGTTTGCAACCAGAGAGATTTTATCCCCCTCAATGTTTGATAGGTCCGGAGTTTATATTAAAAATTTAAAATGTTTTTCAATAAAACAATAAATATATTTTTAAAACTTACTCAAAAAAGCTTTCATATATATAATGAAAATTCATTTTTATTTATTTATTGTATATACATAATTTTTAATTAAATTAAATAAATGATAAAAAAAGGGCAAACAATTTTAATGGTTAAACATTTGATTTATAAAATTATGAAAAATCTCTCAAATCAATTAACAATAATACATTTAAAAAATAGGATTCTCATCAGAGAGCTCCGAAGATGAACCCTAATCGCTTTGCCGTCGCCTCCCTTCCTTCAGCCGCCGTCTGGCCTTTGCTCGGCCCTGCAAATGCTGGAGATGTGCGCTTCAGACATGGAATGCCAGCTTCTTCCTTCGATGCTAAGCTGCATGTATTCCATTCCCTTCTAGGAGCTCCCCTCCCTCTAATCTGCTCCGCTCTGGACAACGGTGTAGCAAGATCTCGGCCCTCTGCTGCTGCATATCGTAACAGCCGCCCCCTTCAGATAGCAGATGCAAAGGTTAAGGACGGAAATGCAGAATATAATCCTGCTTCTCCTCAGGCTGCGGCTCTTGGGAAGAAATATTACGCTCTAGAAGGCTGCTCATCCCCATTAGTACCTCCTCTGTCTCCCCAGAATAGTCGATACTCTGTATTTCATATTCAGAATTCTTTCAGCTTCCTGGATCTGCCTGGATGGAGCATCTGGGAGCTCTTTTGGGTGGAAAGCAATGACAAACTCAATGACCATTGGACTCTCTCCTCATCTTCTCACAAGCCCCTGTGGCAAGTTCAGGAAAAGGTGGCCCTCCAAAGCACCAGCTTCCTCTCGTCTCAGATCTGCAGAGGAAAGCAAAACTCTGATCTCTCTACCTCGTTCCAGATCCATATCGTGCTCATTTCTGGCAAAACTCTGCTACAATGGGTGAGCTCTTCGGATCTAGTGCAGTACCTCAAGCAAATTCTGGAATTCAAGTTGGGGATTCCATTTGCATCTCAACGACTCCTCCACGAAGGTAAACCACTTGAGGATCTTTATCCCCTTTCTTTTTACAGCATTAAGAGAAATGCCTCCATTATTTTAACCCTTCGTTTGAGAGGGGGAGCTGTTGGACAGTCATCTTCAGCTGCGGCTTTTTCATACAAAGATGCTGTCCATGCTCAGATGCCCAAGAAAATAGCTCCACCAGTTCAGGCTCCCAAACCTTTTTTGGTGGACAAACTGGAGGAAACCCCCTCCATTGAAATAATGCATCCAACGTTGGATGAGCAAATCCAAAAGTATGCAGAGCATGCCATTATTTGCAGGTTCAATGGGCTATGGCCTCACACAGCAGACCTCTACCAATGGATTCACTCTATCTGGACCAACAATTGCAAGGTTCTTCTATGCTCAAAGGGTTTCTTCATTGTAGTGTTTGCTCTCGGTGAGGACTACCAAAAAGCTTTAACTGAAGGCCCATGGTTTTGGGGCTCAGCAGGTTTATTCCTCACCCCTTGGTTCCCAGATTTCGATCCCTCTACAGCAATCATCACCAAGCTCCCCATCTGGGTCAGACTTCCTAATCTCCCAGCGCATCTATGGCACTTTGCTGTATTCCAAGGGATCGGCAATACTCTAGGCCGCTTTCTAGCCACAGACACCTCTAGAGGGGAAAAGGGCTTATACACCTTCGCCAGAATCTGTGCAGAAATAGACATGAGCAAAGGTCTCCCTGATCAGATTAATCTCAAAATTGGAGACTTCCATTGGACTCAGACCTTGGATTACGAGAACACAGCCTTTCGCTGCCGAAATTGCCATCACACAGGGCACCTTCAGAGCTCTTGTCCCACAATGCCTGCCCAAAAGAAGAAAGCCAATCCTAAGCAGAAATCCAAAAGCTGGAAGCCTCATGATCCTCCCCCCATGGACGATTTTGATTTCAGCTCAGATGAAGAGGAAGAGGATGAGGAAGGAATGGAAGCAAAGCTGGCACAAGATCTGCCCTCGACTGGTCCTGAGGATTCATCTGTCCCACCAATCTCACAGAAGAGAACTCATGAGTCCTCTCCCTCGAATTCAGACAAGGAGACCTCTCCGTCAGCCCAGCTCAGTTTGCAAATCATGCCAGCTTAGCAGAGTCATCTTGGTTGGGTCAAAGTTGGTGAAAAGAAAGGAAAAAAATGCCAAATAGTTGATTCTACCCATGATGGGTAGAATCCTTTGTTCTGCTCTTGTTCCTCTGTTCTTCTTGTTTCTTCTTGCTTAGCACTGCTCTCTTCACATTCTCTCTTAGGGGCCGAGGTGGATAGTCTATCCTTTCCGGCTGCCTGTCTTCTTGCTTCTCTTGGTTGTAACTTCTTATTGTACCATACGTCCTCTTAATAGAATTAGTTTTTACCGAGAAAAAAAAAATACATTTAAAAAAATAAAAAATTAATAAATTTTATAAGTTGTTAATTCCATATTCTGTTGGAGATCCCCTCTTGTCACAATAACATGACAACATTTTACAACATCTTTTCCATACTCCATTGGAGAGCCCCTCTTGCCACAATAACATGTACGAGCTTAGATCCATGTTAACTTGAGATCTAAGAGTGGAGAGGGATCGAATCTCTCTAGGTGCAAAACGTTTATTTTGAGTACAAAACTTGAGGAAAAATTTGCACCCAGAGAGATTTTATCCCTCTCAATGTTTGATAGGTCTCAGTTAAGATGGATCCAAGCTGGTTTAATTATTAATTTTTATTTTATTTTTATGTAATTTGACTAACTCAAAACGTTTACATTACATAACACAGTTTAACATTACAATATTTTTTTCATATTTCTATTTATCTGTATTCGTCATTATTTCATATAGGTACTATAATGATTGAATCATAGTTAATTTATATTAATTCAAATGTAATGTTTTAATGTTAACACTAAGTTACAATGTTAAAATTCAAGTTAAGGTTTGGTAATTATTAGGTTCGGTTGGAGTTTGAATTTTTTGATGAGGTTTGGATGAGGTTCACCATTAGGTTAGTCCATATACATTTTCTATATATATACATATATTGAATTTTAACTGAAATATAGGATAAAATAGTAAGAAATCAACATTAATAAACATAAAAATGCCATCACCTCATTTTTTTTAGATTAGCCAAAACTCTATTAAAATTCAAAAAACTTTGTGACATAGTATTTATATATTATTTATATTTTTTTTATATAACTATAATTTTTTATTCAAATAATATAAATTATTTTATTTATTATCAATTTTCAAATTTTATCATTAAAATTCGTAATAAAATTTTACAACATAACATATATCGAGATATTTATATTAAAACTTTTCAAATTGCTTTCAAAATAATGAAAATACATTAAATTATCTTTTTGTATTGTTGTGGGGTTATCTCTAAAACCATTACAACAATAATTATTAATGTATTATAAATTATTAAATCAAGTAGATTTTAGGAAGACTACAATCATTCTATCTAAGTACCCAACTTTAAAAATAAATTATTATTATTTTTTTTAATTAATAATAAATTTATTAAATTAATAATTTAAAATATAAAGATATTCAATCAAAAAAATTTAAATATATCTCCTTATATATTCTTGGAACATTATTTTAAATAATCATTCTCTCTCTCTCTCTATATATATATATGCGCAACTATAATATTATAAAGTGGAGAGTTATAGAAACTAATATTATTAAAAAATAATTAAGATGTTTTTCACTAAAACAATAAATATATTCTAAAAACTTATTCAGAAAAAATTCATATATAATTAAAATATAAAAATATTCTTAAAAAATGAAATGGGTTTTGGATAATCATTTATTGGTTATTTATTAAGGCACTTTTAGATTTTAAGTCATCAATTCAATTCCCTAGGGCTCTTAGATGTTAAGTCACCAATTTAATTCCCCGTCTTATTCAAATGTTATTCTTAGACATCTCACTAAATACAAAACTTAAAAAACAAAACAAAAAACTCAAATCTTTATAGATTTTTTGAAAATTATTTTAATTAATCATATTTTATTTATACACCATTATAATTATACAAAATTGAAACTTATATTAAAAAAATTAAAATATTTTTTAAATAAACAATAAATATATTTTAAAAACTTACCAAAAAAATTCATATATATATATAAATAAAATAAATAATAATAAAAACAAACAATTTTAGTGGTTAAACTTACATTTTTTTTAATAAAATGTATCATTAGGTAAATATTTATATTAAAACTTATCAAATTGTTTTAAAAAATAATTTTTTTTAATAAAATGTATCATTATGTAAATATTTATATTAAAATTTATCAAATTGCTTTAAAAATAATTATTGTTATTGGATTAGTCATGAAGCCATAGTAATTATTAAAATATTAAAATTTAGTAAATTGCTTTAAAAATAAAAATTTAGTAAATTGTTTTAAAAATAATGAAAATACATTGAATCATATTTTTGTATTGTTGTGGAAATATTCATAAAATTATTGCAACAATAATTATTAATATATTATAAACTAAAAATCAAATAAACTTTAAGAAGACGATAATCATTCTATCTCACTACCCAATTTTAAAATTAAATTATTATTAATTTTTTTAATTAATAGTAAATTTATCAAACCAATAATTTAAAATATAAAGATATTCAACAAAAGAAATTAAATGTATCTCTTTATAAATACTTTGAAAATTATTTTAAATAATCATTTGTATATATACTATTATAATTATATAAAGTGGAGAGTTATATAAACTAATATTATTAAAAAAAAATTAAGATGTTTTTCACTAAAACAATAAATATATTTTAAAAACTTACTTCAAAAAAACATTCATATATAATTAAAATATAAAGATATTCTTAAAAAATGGGGTCTTGGACAGTTATTTGTTGGTGTCTTATTAAGGCACTCCCCGCTCTTAGACGTCAAAGTCCATTTTATTTCAGTGTTATTCTTGGACATGACCATAATTTAACCTCACGAAATACATAACTTAAAAAAACAAAACAAAGCAAAAAAACTCAACTCTTTATAAACCTTTTAAAAATTATTTTAAATAATCATATTTTATTTATACACCATTATAATTATACAAAATCTTTGAAAGTTGTATTAAAAAAAATATGTTTTTCAATAAATCAATAAATATATTTTTAAATACTTACCAATTTTTTTTTTTCATATATATATATATATAATTTTTAATTAAATAAAATAAATGATAGAAAAAAGCAAACAATTTTAATGGTTAAACATTTGATTTATAAAATTATGAAAAATTTCTCAAATCAATTAACAACAAGTGCTATGTAGTAGCTCGTACCTTCCGCTAGCTAATTGGAGTATGAACTGCTCACTCGGTGTGAGATGATCAATTAAAGTCTTCATAAAAAAATAGAAATGAAAGTGACAATGTTGTGCTAAAATATTGTTTTTTGGTGAGTGCCCTACCTCATTGGTTGTAATGAAGCTTTATAACTTTATTTTTTTGGCAGTGTTTGGTTCAAATGGATATGGAGAAACTTAATTTCAATTCAACAAGATGTCAATTCCAAGAAACTTGTTTTGCACAACCAATTGTCTCCTACAAAGTTCATGGGAATTGAACAGATTGATATAGAGTTGAGTTCAATTGTATTGTCTCCTACAAAGTTCATGGGAATTGAACATGATTGATATAGAGTTAAATTCAATTGTGTTTGTGGCAGTGAAGGCATGAGAATATGAAACAAAACTTTTATTGTTACCACTCAAATGACTTCTCTTTATTTTGCAGAGCAAAATTGAGTTGAGATGATCTATAATTTGTGATTTAGTATTAAATTAATTTTTAAATTAAATTGTAAAGACATGTTTTTTTTTTTTTTTTTCACATGTGGTTCACGGATAATGGTCAATGGGCATACGTGAAATAACTTACTATACTGACCTAAAGCTTTCGGGATTTGATGTGACCTATTAAATTTAAATTGTAAAGACATGTTAATTAATATTTATCAATAATTTGTAATAACAATTGTTTTACTATTAATTTAACAACTAAATTATTACTAGCACAATTATATAAATTAGATCACTAGTAATTATAGATGGATATCAAAACACTTAGTTTCTAATCAAAATATTTAGTTCCTAAAACATAATTTTTTATTTTAAAAATTTAATATTAAAATGAATAAAATATATCATTAGCCCTTTTTAGTTTTTTTTTTTTTCCTAAATATTATAGGTTTGTCTATAGTTTAGTACTAAATTTATTGAATTTGGCAGTTACTTCGAATAAAACTAAGAATAAAATTGCAGTAGATTAAACCGCTTTAGCAAAATTCACACATTAACTTTTTGCATGGCAATTAAGACCAATCTTCTGTGTTTGATTTGAGGAAAGAAGATAAAACAACTTTAACAAACCAATTGAAACAGATGAGAAATTGAAGACTAACCTCCTAATAAATGTTGAACAATCTTCAGAGACTTGAAATAGAATATGGAACTTCAAAGCGAGATCCCGAAAATATCCCAACTGGAGTTTCGAATCCTTTGATCTACTAAAACAATAGACATTAATCATAGACACACAAAAACAATTAAAAAAAAAACAAACTTGAATTCAAGAAGATTAATTTATTTAATTTTAGAATTCAATTTCTTGTTACAAGATCAATTTCTTGAATTTTTGATATACTTAGAGCCAGAAATTATAAAAACTATGCTTAAATAAAACAAATTCAATGAAGTTAGGAAGCAGATCCTAAAAATTAGTAACTACACATCAATAAGACTTAAAACTTTTTTAATAAAACTAAGAAAAAAATGCTCACAAGATTCTAAAAACTAATAAGTAATTATCATAATAGTTATTAATTATAAAAGCTATATGTAAACAATAATTTTATTTTATGATTAATGTAATTGGAATTGAAATAGAGATAAAGAATAGAAAAAGAAAACAAAAAAAATATAAGTGAAATTAAAAAGTATGAAAACTTTTATATATATATATGGGACATATTTTTTAATTATTTTTCCCTCTTTAAAATTTATCATCTTAAAAAAAACAACCATAGAAAAAGACATAAAAAATATAGTAATAAAACTAAAAAAAAATTAGTAGAAAAAGTTATATATATATATATATATATATATATATATATATATTCTTTATTTAAAATCTGTCATCTTAAATTGAAAAAAAAATAAAAAAATATGATTCATAAAAATGGAAATAATATAAAAATGAAAAAAAAAACAAAAAGTTAAACATAAAGAAAATAAAACTAAAAACAAAAAATTAGTAATTAATAGAAATGGAAATTACTAAACAACTCATAATAAGACCTCAACCAATCACCTTACAAACAAATAAATTTAAATAATAATAAAAAATAACAAAAATTGAATTCCCAATGTTAAACTATGGATAAGTCGTATAAATTTCTGGTAAAAAATAAACTAATAAACAATCAAAGGCAAAGGCGAATGTGTAATACCACTATGTGGGAGATATAATATACATTAATAAAAACCATTAAATTTAATAAATTTTATAAGTTGTTAATTCAATTTAATATATGTTAATTTTAATTAAAAAAATTACATTATATTTTTTTATAAAATGTATCATTGTGTAAATATTTATATTAAAACTTATCAATTTGCTTTAAAAATAATATAATATCTTTTTATATTTATATTGTCATTGGATTAAGAAGTCATTATAACAATAATTATTAAAATATTATAAATTATAAAATTAAAGAGATTTGAATCCAAGTAAGAAAGATAATAAGGGCTACATGCTAGTAACGCCGCTTAGCTTAAATATAGCTTAATTAAAAAAAAAACAAAGACAAAGGTTTCATCAAAAAAATACAACTAATAAAATATTGTATTATTGAATGCCATCACCAAAAATTAAGAAATGTGATTAACTAATATTGTTTATATGAACATACATATATCTATATCTATATGTGTGTTTTATTTTTATTAATATATACAATTGTTTATAATTAAATTTATTAAAATATATTTTTAATATAATAATAAGTCAACTTAAATTGAAAATATTGTGAAAAAATTAGTAAATACAAAAAAATAAAAAGGAAATAAAACAAAAAACAAAAAATTAGTAACTAATAGAAATGGAAATTACTCAAGAACCCATAATAAGCCCTGAACCAATCACCTTACAAATAAATTAATTTAAATAAGAAGAAGAAAAATAAAAAAATTCCTATGTTAAACTATGAATAAGTATCATAAATTTTTGGTCAAAGACAAGCTAATCCCCAATCAAAAGAACCTAATCCCCAATCAAAAGAACCATGCTAGCTGGTATAATAATAATTGTGTTTAATCACCTAACCTTAAAATTAAAATATTATTAATTTATTTTAAATTAATAATAAATTTATCAAACCAATAATTTAAAATATGAAATTAAAAAAAGAGAAAGAGAAAGAAAAAGGAAAAAATAAAAAATAAAAACAAAATTTAATTCATTATAAACCATTTAAAAATTATTTTAAATAATCATATTTCATCTATACACCATTATATATAATTATACAAAGACTACATACTTATATTAAAAAGGAGAAGAGGTTTTTCAAAAAATAAAAAAACAATAAATATATTTGAAAATACAAAACTTAAAAAAAAAATTGGAGTATAATTTTGTTCTATATGTATATATAATTTAATTTAATTTAATTAAATGATAAAAATGCAAACAAATTTAATGGTTAAACATTTAATTTATAAAATTAGGAAAAACTCGTCAAATAAGTTAAGGATAATGTATTATAAATTTTATATGTTGTTATATATTTAAATGAGTTTTTTGAGAAATCAACTTAAGATATGTTAAGTTTAACTATTTCTTCTTCTTCTTTTTTTCTAATTTCTAATTTTAATTTTTTTTTTTTTTTCTTCGTGGGGCAGATTAGAAGTCAATTGGTTTATTGTGTGATTTTAACTCAACAAAGTATTTGTTGGTGGTATTCAAAAATATGGAATTGGTCAATTCCTCTAAAGTTGAAGTGCTTTATATGGTTGGGTCTTAGAAATCGAATCCAAACCGGGGATATCTTTATTAGGAAAGGTTTATATGGCCCCAGCATATGCTCTATGTGATTAAAAGATTCTGAGTCTGCCCCTCACCTTTTCTTCAGATGTACTTACTCTGGATCCCTTTGGAATGAAGTTCTTGGTGCTTTAAATATCAGAGCTCCTGACCTAAATGAGCCATTGGATCTATGCCTCCATTGGTGGGATCAAAATATGGGATCACTTAAAACTCTTTCGGTCTTCATAACTTGGGGAGTTTGGAAAACGAGGAACAAACACATCTTTGAAGGAAGACCCAAAGAAATTGCAGGTATTCTTGGCTAGGTTTTAGGTTTCTTGTATGATTATGCTAAGCCTTGCAGGTCTTTTGGAAAACGTCCTTTCTGATTTCCCCTTGGCACCATTTTTGCATATGTTGGCTTCTTTGATGGTGCTTATTAAGCAACAATTTGCGGAGGCGGTGCAACCATCCTCATGTCAGATAACACTTCCTTCTACATCTATGTAAACACTAGATCTGGCTCAAATACTAAGGTTGAGGTGACAGTTGTCTCAAACCTTCTTTTTGTGGCGGCATCCCTGAAAATCTCGTCAATCAGCGTTTATGGGGATTCGAAATGTGTGGTGGATTGGCTATCAAGAAAGGGTCCCCTAACGGTCCTCTCCTTAAGCTACTAGCTAAACCATCATGGAAAATTTTAGGGGCTAATATTCACAGGTGGGCTAATTTTCCATGCTTTTTTCAAAAATAAGATTCACCAATTTCCATTTTTTCTAAACTGATTCACCCAAATTTTATAGTACACCTTTATTTTACCTTAAAATTTGCTAAAATATTATATCGACTAAAATAATTTCATTGGAAATCAAAATATTTCTACAAAAATATCACCAAATTTTTTACAATTTGCATATTATGGACTAGTAAGATTCGCCAAGGTTTTTAAACTTTAGGATAAACTTCCATCCTTAAAATTTCCCCTGTAAATCATATACTCCATATAAATGGCCTCTTTCAATCTCTGACTTTCCATCACATACTCAAAGAATGGAACAGTCAAGCTGATCTGCTATCCAAAAAAACCCTTCAGGAGGAGGAAGTGAAAATCTTCTTTGATGACCAAAAGGGACTTCAGTTGATTAGGAAAGGGTCCTTCGTAATTCCAAGCGACATGCAACTGATTCAGATGGACAATAAGTTCAAAAACTTCTTATAACTAGTTTATGTGATTGCAAGCTGGCTGGTAAACATCCTTCCAAAAAATTTGTTGCAGGTGATGCTTGAATGGATAGGCTGATAAGCAAATCAATAGTTTCATCATTTTTTTATTTTTTATTTTTCTAGTTGATTATGTATTTCATTATTCTAGATTTGTGGCATTCAGCCTGATCAATGTGTATTTTCTTGAGTTACTTTGGTGATAGGATCTTGTATGTTCTCTGTTCATATCCACAACTTATTGTATTTTGTCAATTTGTACTCCTTTAATAGAATGGATGATGTCTCCAATTTGGAAAATGTATCATTTCGTAAATACAAAGGTTATTAGCACAAAGGAGATAGTGTGAATGATGTGATCATTATATAATAAATTCAATTGTATAATTTTTTTAATTTTTAATTTTTACTTTTAATAGCGGGTTGGATAAAATTTGTCTTTTATTAAGGCATTTATAAAAAATGTTTGAATAATGTAACAAGAGTTGCATGTAGCAGATGCCCTTGGGGTTTGCGTCATGAATAAATAGAAAATAAAAATTAAGTATTAATCTTGCATTTTTGGAATAGTAAGTTTACAAGAAGATTTTTTCATAATTATTGTGAAGGTTAGATTAATTGTTCTTGTGAACTATGAACACAAGTTTAATGAAACTAAGTATATGTGCAAGTTATTTTTTGTCGTATTTAAAAAACGGTTTCCAAGAATTTAACATAGTTGTGGCAGTTGCCCTTTGTTCGGTTCTTAGTTTAGAGGCCCCACCTCTTACTTTAGCTGACAAATATTCATAATAGTTATTGCATCTTACATCTAATCTCTTGTCTACTTTCTTGTCTAGCTATGTCCAATTATTTGAAAGCAGTCATATCCATTGTAATCAATTTGAATTGACAATAGAAAAGAATCATGGGTTGGCTAATCAGATATTGCATATTGTTGAAGCCAATCCATCATTTAAAGTTTAATTTACATTATTAGAAGATAGTTTTATGTATATTCGTTGACAAAACACACACTATAAGACATCATAAAGAACGAGTTCCAAGAGTACAAAATGTTGGTCAGAAAAATTGAGGTTAAACCTCTATCTTAAGGGAATGAATTTATTCATAATAATAAGTTATGTAAATTTTTTAATTCAAACATCTTAAGCTAGTCAATTAAAATCATTCATACGAAAGGATCATAAATATAACATGAAATTCAAGGGAGAATGCTTAGTTATTCATGATATACATGTTTTTGATGTATATCATGAATTAATGTCCATAGTTATTTATTAATCATTTAATTTATATAAGTATATTAATTTTATTTTTTATTAATAATTAAAAATGATTAATTTTTTTTTTTTAAATATAGTTTAATACCATCTAATTGTTTTATATTTTATTTATTCATTAAAATATAATCTTTAAATATATAAATAAATTTAGATTACAAACTTAAATGTTTAATTTAAAGTAAAATTGAAATCAACAAAATGGTACTATGGTTTTGGGCAATGAGACATTTCAAATTTCCATTAACAAGATAAAAGTGTATGTAACAAGATATCAATAACACAACTATTACTACATTACCTTCTTCAATTTTGATCGATATATGGTTTCTTCTAGCAAATTACTGTGAGAGCTTCATTTATGTCAACTCTTCTAAAATGTACGAGTGAATTCCTTAATTTGCTCGTCCAAACTGTCTTTTTCACCATTTGTCTCTGCCTGTTTGAGATTTTTATTGG
Organism: Pinus tabuliformis; assembly: GCA_031772625.1. Taxonomy (NCBI): domain Eukaryota; kingdom Viridiplantae; phylum Streptophyta; class Pinopsida; order Pinales; family Pinaceae; genus Pinus; species Pinus tabuliformis. The sequence continues at coordinate 1,190,968,545 of CM062816.1, read as the reverse complement.
CTTGGGGGACATGGGTTTTTTATTTTTTCATGCATGATTAGGGTTTCAAATTCATATGACAAATCTTGACGAAGAATTACATGGATTTCACTTATTAAGTTATTGATCATCGATAAACCAGTTCAAGTTTATGGGCTCATGGTGCTGAAATTCCTATCATGGACTAGGGATTTCTTATATTGGATATCTAGAACAAACCCATTGGATTCTCTAATATTGAATTTCCAGTCGAAGAACCTAAATTTAGTTTCCTTTGTCCTAGACAAGTCAGCATGGACTATGTGACTTTCGTGTTCTGGTTTGGATGAGGTCTCCCTTCACTTTGCAAGGTGTTGATAATCATGTTTATAGGTGTTGATAATGATGATATGAAAGCTTGGGAAAATCCATTAAGACCTGCTGGATTGAGATCGCTGCGCGTCGGGAAGCCTGAGCTGCTGCGCTTGGCTCTGTTCCGCGTGGTCCGCTCCTGCGGATCCGCCCTGCCTCGTCGCTTCCTTGGTGGCTGTGCATGGGTGTCCTCTTGCCTGCGTTTGCCCGCCCTTCTCTCTCCTTTTCCAGCTGCGGTTAGGGCTGGCTCCTCATGGAAGATCCAGACCCTCCTCCGGGATCTTCCTCCTCCCCTCCCCCATCCTCTGCAGCTGAGGCCTTCAGATCCTTGTTGGCCTCGCTCCCCAAGAAGAAAGCAGTGGAAGCCGCTAAGTTCGTCAAAAGGCTCGATGACATCCCTGAGATCGCCCTTCCTCCCGAAGGTCCAATCCAGGTAGCCCTTTCGTTGTCGAAACGTGCCCTAGTGGGTCAGTTTACAGGTCTCTGGTCCTCTCCTAAATCAACAGAGAGCTGGGTCTCCAGAAACTGGGCTCCGTTGATCCAGGGCCAGGTTACATCTTATTTTCTTGGAAGAGGATACTTTCTTTTTGAATTCTCAGATAAAGAAGACAAAGATCTCATATTCAGAAATGGACCATATTTCATGGGACCTCAAGGGCTATACCTGAACAAATGGACGCCAGATTTCGATCCGGCAATGGACGTGCCTTCAGTAGTCCCAGTATGGGTAAGACTCCCCAATCTTCCGGTCCATTGCTGGAACTGGGATTCCCTGAAGCACATCAGGAACACCCTTGGGAAATTCATTGATAGGGTCAACAATAGAGACCAGTATGACTGCGCCAGAATTTGCGTGGAGGTGGATCTGGAGGTTGGTCTTCCTGAAGCTGTCAAAATAAGGGTGGGCCCGTGGACACATATTCAGAAACTAGACTACGAGAAGCTGCCGTTCAAATGTCGGAAGTGCCAAGTCTATGGACATTTCGCCAGAGACTGCCTGTCCAAAGGGGTTGAAGATAAAGGGAAAGAGGAAGGATGGAATCAGGCGAAGAGATCCAGAACTACCTCCAGGAAGGCCACTAATGCTAACACCAGAACACCCCAAACAGTGCCTACTCAGAAGCAGCCCATGGAAAGTCAAGGAAACAGATATGAGATCCTGGGATCAGAAACCATAGTTTCCCAGGATACTGAAACCCCGAAAGAAGTCTCCCCGACTAAATCTAAAAGTGAACCAGAGATTCCCAAAGAAAAGACATCTGAAGACGAGGAGGAAACCCAGGAATCCGACGAGTCGGAGGAAGAAGGGGAAATAGGGGAATCACAATCCACCCCCAGAAGATCTACAAGAGGCCGAATGTCAACAAAAGAAAAAAGGGAACAAGAAACATACAAAGACAAGCTCCAGGGCAGCCAGCCTACGCTAGAGAAACTCCTATCAAAAACGCCGAAGACGAAGAAGGCCCCAATCCAGAGCTCCAAAGGAGCTCTCCACAACAAAAATAAGTAATGAAGATTGTCTCCTGGAACTGTAGGGGTATGGGATCCAAAGCCAAGGAAGAGGCGATGAGAAGTCTGATAAGGCAGGAATCCCCGGACATCCTCCTCATCCAGGAGACTAAGATGGAGGAATCATCCTTCCTCCAAGCAAGTAGAAAGTTTTGGAAAAAAGATGGCGCGCATGCAACTTCGGCTCGGGGAGCTTCAGGAGGACTTGGGTCGCTCTGGAATCCACATAAGTTCTCCCTCATCTCTAAAACCCTAAATACTCATTGGATATTGTTAAAGTTGCAACATTTAGAATCTAATACAATTATGAGTCTAGTCAATGTATATGCTCCAAATAATGCAGGTGAAAAGAAATTATGTTGGGACTCCATAAAAAATTTGGCAGACCGGGAAGACTTGGAGAACATCATCATTGCAGGAGATTTCAATCTCACCCTCCTGCCTTCAGAAAAGAGAGGAGGCAGTATTGTCAGAGATCCAGCAAGAGAAACAGTAGAGGATCTCATGCAAGGCTGGGATCTGATCGATATCAAGCCAACCATTGGCAAGTTCACATGGTCAAACAAAAGGGCTGGGCCAGGACACATAGCGGCAAGATTGGACCGCTTCTTGGTTCAAAGCTCCTTCCTACTCATTGGGCTGGAAGCTAGATCGCGCATCCTGCACAGCAGTACATCAGACCACAAACCTATCAGCCTGGAGTTGCTGACTTCTCCGGATCTGGGGCCTATTCCATTCAGATTCTGCTCTCTCTGGATCAAGGAGGCAGACTTCATGGATAAGGTCAGAGACTGCTGGAAAACCCCAGTCAAGGGCTCTGCCTTCTTTGTATGGGAAGAAAAACTCAGAAGAGTGAAAGCCATGCTAAAAAAATGGGCCAGGACCTTGCCCAACCCAGCTGAGGAAAGGAAAAAAACTCATTCAGATCTGGAACGGCATCACCTCCATTTAGAAACAGCTGATATTTCAAATGAAGACCTGGAAAATGAGGCCAAGCTTCAACAAAACTTCCACAAAGCATGCCTGGCCGAAGAAGAGTACTGGAGACTCAAATCTAGAAGTCTTTGGTTTAAATCCGGAGACAGGAATACCTCTTTTTTTCACAAGCAAGCTCAAGCTAGGAAAGGCCGGAACTCTATCAAAGAAATAAAAGAAGAAAGCAGTGTTTTAAGGGACTTTGCTAGCATAAAAAAAGCAACCTCTGAACATTTTGAGAATCTGTACAGAGAAGATATCAGAGCAGACCACAATCTCAGCCTCTTAGATGCTGTTCCTAAGATCATCTCACCCAAAATCAATCAGGCTCTGGAAAGCATAATCACGCCCAAAGAAGTCAAGGAGGCTCTATTCGCCATGGAACCGGATAAAGCCCCGGGCCCGGACGGTTTCACCCCAAGATTCTTACAAACATGTTGGCAGATTATTGAGAAGGAATTCATCAAAATGATCTAGAAATCACAGAACTGTCAGAAGATTGGAGGCTGCACTAATTCGGCATTCCTAGCCCTCATCCCTAAGGAAAAAGGGGCAAACACCTTCAGCAGATTCCACCCAATTTCACTATGCAACATCGGGTATAAAGTGATCACCAAAGTGATAGAAAACAGGCTGAAAAGATTCCTCCCCAAAATCATTCCGGACAATCAAGGGGGATTCATCAAAGGCAGACAGCTAGTGGACAACTTCGTGCTGGTCCAGGAGGCAATTCATTCCAGTCAACGTCGTAAGGAAAGAGGTATGGTCATCAAACTCGACCTATCAAATGCATTTGATCGTGTTAATCATAAATTTCTGTTTGATGTAATGCTTAAAATGGGATTCGGGCAAAGCTTTATAAAGTGGATAAAAGCCTGTATTGCGGAGCCCTGGATTGCTCCTCTAGTGAATGGAAGGGCCGCTGAATTTTTCAAAGCCACTAGAGGACTGAGGCAGGGGTGCCCTCTTTCACCCCTCCTCTTCGTCATTCAAGCCTTTGTTCTTAGTTTTTATCTGAACAAAAAGCAGCAAGATCATGCTATCAACGGGCTATGCATTGCAAGAGGAGTGAAGCGTATCAATCATGCACTTTTCGCTGACGATACTCTTCTCCTGGGAACTGCAACTCTTCAATCAGCCATCAACTTCAAAGCAGTTTTGGATGACTTCTGCAAAATCTCAGGCAGTGAGCTAAACAAGGGGAAATGCCAGATCTTTTGTTGGAATACTCCTGCTTCCACTGCTTCCTCCATAGCTAGATGTTTGGGATTCTCTACCTCCATTAGTTGGTCCTCTTTCAAGTATCTTGGGCTGCCAGTCTTCAACAAGAAAGTGGCAAGCAAAGACTGGAATTCCCTCATAGATAAATTCAAATCGAAGATGAATTCCTGGGGTTCCTCTTGGCTTAACATCGCTGGCAAAGCTGTGTTCGTCAAAGCATTCCTCAACAGCCTACCGATCTTCAGATTTGCGGTCCATCTGGCACCAGTGGGAACTATAAAAAAAATGGATGAATTAATCAGGGGATTTTTTTGGAGAGGAGGCAAGCACAATGATAAGAAATTCTCTCTAATCAGTTGGGATATAGTCACAAAACCTTATCTCGAAGGAGGATTAAATCTCAAAGATCAGTATGCCAAAAACCTTGCTATGGGAGCCAAACTTGCATGGAAAATTATTGCCCTGAATCCTAGTTGGGCTCAGATTGCGCTATGAAAAAAGTACTTTAGAGGCCCAATGCTCCGGTGTTTAGACCACCCTAAAGAATCGACCAGATCGCACCTCAACATTCTCCTTAGAAAAATCGCGCCGATGATAAACAGTTGTGCCCATTGGGTTCCCGGTAATGGTAAGAAAACGCAGGTTTGGAAGGACAAAATAATGAATCGCCCCCCTTTGGTAGACACAGGCAATTTTACAACGCTCAGAAATTGGATGGAGGCAGCACACATACACACGCTGTGGGATCTGTCGGATTGGACAGAGAATTACTGGACGGGCTGGAAGCGGTTGCCAGTGCCCAGTGATCAGGAAAATGAATGGACGAAATTCAAAGCCCATCTCCATGGATTGGCTCCCCTCCACGCCAACAGAAAGGACGCAAGAGGCTGGGAAAACAGTCGCTCTGGTTACACAGTCAAACAGGGTTACTTCAAGTTCTTAGAGCGTCCAAACGTCCCTCCCAACCCAGCTCCCTGGGCTGGGATATGGAACTTTCCGTCCATTCCAAAAATCGACCATTTTTTTTGGATTCTTAGCCACCAAAAAATTCTTACCGAGGACAGACTTCAAATCAGAGGATTTAAGGGACCATCTAGATGTGTTCTTTGCAAGTCAAATTCTGAAATTGCTCTCCATATAATGATCGATTGTAATTTCACTAAATCTGTTTGGCAGGATCTGCTGGACAATTGGCATTTTGATTTCAATTTCCCCACTTCAGTTCAAGAGCTGTTTGCAGGTTGGATGGCCAGATACCCAGGCGCTCAACCAAAGAACAAAAAGATCAGAGCAGCATGGAGTGCTTTGCCAAAATTCACTAGTTGGCAGATCTGGTTAGAAAGGAACAGGAGGATTTTTCGAGACAAAGCTCAGGATCACAGAATAGTAGCTAATACAGTGAAGTGCCAATTAAGTGAGTGGTTGGAAGGCATAGATGACGACTCAAACCTCAGTCAACATGACAGAGAGCTGGGAACGGCCTTCAAGATTAACTTCCATAAACCAAGAAGCCCGTCTCCAGGTCTTGAAGTTTGGCAAATCAGGAAAAATGAGATCGAATTTCAGGAATGGTTGTTCAAACAATTAATTCCATCTCTTTTTTTTGATGGAGCAGCTAAAGGGAATCCAGGGAAAGCTGGGGCAGGTGGTCACATTATCATGCCAGGGAATATTTCTTCTCATAACTTTGCTTGGGGGCTTGGTCATACATCAAGCATGCAAGCCGAGGCTCTCGCTCTCTTGCAAGGGGTAATCTTCCTCAAGGAGCTGGGAATTCGGGAAGCAAACATTCTCGGAGATTCCCAAGTTATTATAAGAGCTGTGGCGACCAACTCCAACCCTTCTGATCTGCATCTAGCCAGGCTTCTCTCCAGAATCAAAAGCATCTCAAAATCACTTCGCTTGACATATTTTCATGTCCTAAGAGCAAATAACAAAGCAGCAGATGCCCAAGCAAATATTGCTGTCCATCTAGAAGCTGGAACCGTTCTCAGAAACAAGGATTCTCTGTGGTCTCCTATTCCATGAAAAATATGTTTTATTGTTTATTATTAAATCAGTTTGTCTGCACTTTCCATCTAGGACAATTAGCATTCAAAGTTTATTTTGAAAATTGTAAAAAGAGAAAAAGGATAAGAGAAAATTCCAATCCCCTCCTGGCAGAACAGCATGTTGGAAAGTGCTCCTCACGCTGTAATTGAATTTGTGGCCATTGGCCAAGCAGATAATGAAACACCATAACCGTTCTTGTTAAAAAAAAAATGATGATATGAAAGCTTGACGTATACGACCAATGTACTTGCAAGCCCCGTGTACCCATTTTTTTTCTTTTTTTTTTGTCGGTCAAAGAACTTCTATTAATTCATCAAAAAAGTAGTATATCATGCAGTCCATATCATCCCCGCTCTCCTGGCTTTACTTCGACAAGATTTGTTAGCTAGGAGAGCGGTATAAAAACATAAAAGATATTGACAATATCTACATGAATTCATAGACAAAAAATCCTTACAACAAAAAACAAAAGCAAAACTAGAAAACAACCAACAAAGAGAATTTACAATGGAGGATTTGGTACCTTGGCAGCACCTTGGCCCACAGGGTGGCTCGACCCTTCATGAACATGAAAGTCGATGTGAGCCAGTCATGCTTCAATTTCATCAAGCCTTTCACTGGTCTGACACTGACTCTGATGCATAGAGGCAAGACGATCTAGGACTTCCCCTTGCCTAAACTGAATGTCATTAATTTAGGCATTGGCCTCATTGCAGTCTTTGTACCATTGTTCACGTAGGTAATCCAACCTAGCCGTAATGTCCCTTAGCTGCTCAACAATCGTGGCAAGCGAGGGTAGTTGCGAACTAGTGCAAATTCGACATGAAGCACACAGGGGAACTATAGATCCAAAGCTCGCATTAGAAACAAATTGGATGAGACTCCATGGTTGGTTAGAGACTGCACGCTCCTCCTTTGAACCTTTTGCTATGTATTTCCCCTTCCCCCGGTTAGAACTATGGATCATGAGATAGAGCCAACCAGTGAACCTTTGGGATATGAACTATATGGATTCCTAATGTTGTGGAGGTAAATCCCCTCTGTGGACAGAGGCGATCCCTACTAGCCCAGATGTGGTCTAGCAACAATCAAACAACGCTACATTGCAGGTTCCTAATTGCAAACTAATAGACCAATAATAAAGGCCTACCTGGATCCCAACGCTAGTGCTTGTAGAAGAGGTAGTGCTCCCGTTCCTTTGTTCCGACAGATCACAATCCTCACGATCTCCGTGAATAGACACCTACACATGCAAAGAACAACACAAACACAAGCATAAAATCCAGCATATGCAACTATATGTCAGTTAGAAAGGACATAACTCATCATCATCACAAATAATAACAAGAGTGGAACCATAACCAATAGTCGTCTATTATTGATAAACAAAGAAGAATACAACCATAGTTTTGACGTCAAATCCTCCTTTGGCTGGGTGATCAGCAGCACATGCCTTGCAAAGCTTGTTGGGAATGGGGAACAAGCCTCTCTCTCCTTGGTTACTTGGACAAGAATCTCCTCACTTTAGATTTAGCTTCATGGGAATGAATAAGGCTCCTTGTAGCATGAGCTTAGCAATTCTTAGACTTTGGGACTTAGAATTTGGGAACTTGGAGACTAACTTGTCAAAGGCAAATGGACAAGCTTTTATAGATAGAGGAGAAGGAGTTAGGGTCATCCACAAGATTCATGGGATTGGCTTTATCACTAAGAAGCTTCCATGAGAGGTGGAGAACTACTTCCCTTCTATGGAGATTCGAAGCCCAACTGAACTAACTCAAGATGGAATTAGTTCATGAATAGGTTAGGAAGAACCTTCGTAAGTTTGTTTGTGAAAAACTTTACCCAACTGGGCTGGCGCGAGTGCAACTCTGAGACAGAGCGCCAGCTGGTGCGCCCTCTTTGGAGGATTTCCCCCATTGGTGGGAGTGATACACAGTGGAACCACGCCAATGGAAAAAGGGCTATTTTTATGGGTATTATGTAGAAGGTGTCTTCAGGGCATATGAAGTACATACTCAAGGGGATACAATGCAAGTGTTTTCAGGATATGTCACTTCTCACAAGTCCCCCAATAAGTCCTCCAATGTGCGGGAGAAGGGGTAACATGGACAGTGACAAATTACTGTGTAACAGATGCCCCCTAAAGTATGAGGCCCGAGAGAGAGAGGGGTGAAATGCTTTACAAGAACATGGCCAACTGAAAACACTGCCGCCAGAGAACCTGCATGAAGAAGTACAACTGATATCTCAAGTACATGATATATGTGGTATGGGCGTAGCCATCCATAGCAGAGTACATAAAAATCCAGATCCAAGGTATGGATGCAGCCATCCAGTGAGGATCGATAAACAGACTCAAGCATGGTCGCAGCCATCCAGTGAATGAGTCATGTAATAATCATAATAATCCACAAAATCGCAGCCTAGACTCTAACAGAAAAAATCCAGGGTCTTGCGCTCCATCTCGATCCGAACAAAGTACAAGTTCAAGCATGCGAATATAGGAGTCGAAGTCGAACATGCAGGAACATCGTCTGATTACCAGCCAATGGTGAAAATTGTTAACAGACGCGAGAGGTACCACCAATAATGACAATGGCCCTCAAGGTACTATAGGTACAATTTACAGCGTGCGAATCAGTGAGCTGGCGTCGAACACTCGTAGAATCATCCGATCGGAGGCCAATGATGAAAACCTCACGTCGAACGCGAAGAACCTGCCATTGAGGCATGCAGGCTCCAAGGCACCTGAAGGGAGTCTCTAGGTCAACTTCCTGGATAATGAGTTGAAGTCGACAGGAAGTGACCTTGATCGAAGGTGGGCCATAATGTTTCCCACATCATCGACACGAGACAGAGAACGATAAGATGTTTTGTGTGAGGTATTAGAGGGAGGTTGAGTATTCTGTAGAGGTCAACTTCTCTTGAACATATTGGCGGCACAACAGTGGACTTGGCAGTATTTGACATCAAATGATCAAGGGTCATGGTGACGAGGTAATGAGCATATGAGAGGTCAAACAGGATAACCCAAACCCACGGAGGAAAGTGTAAAAACAAGATGAGATGTCCCCACCCAGACACGAATGCAAACAAGTGCCATGTTGAAGAGCGACATACTGCCGACACGACAATGATTGTGGTTCCATTTTCCCCACCATTTCTGGCGAGTACCCCAGTTATTTTTATCAACAAGCTTGACGGGGATAGCATATGCTTGTGAGCGTCATTTCAACAGAATCCAATGTCATCAAGTTTTAATGAGCCTGACAGAGGAAGAACTTGGCGTCTTTTCATGTTTAGAGAGTTTGAAAAGACAGCGGAAACGGAAACTCCAGGGGTGTCCTTTTTCGTAAAGTTGTGTCTCTCGAGTCCGAAAAAGTATAAAACAATGCTAGAAAGAACCGCCCGATCATTACGATCGAGGAGTACTTTTCATAAGTAGTGATTTCGATTTGAAAAAGTAAAAAAGCCATCGAAACCACGTCGCTTCGTAACCGTTAACGAACCTAAAATGACAAGGGTCCGACAATATTTTCGTTTTTTACACGGTCGGAAAAGGGTTTAAAGACGACTGCCTCTTATTTACGTTTAACGAGTCAAGAGGAATAACTCGGCAATCTTTTCACATTTAGACGGTCAGAAAAGAGCTAAAAGAAGACCTCCATTTTTATTCTCTTTAACAAGTCAAAAAGGGAAAAAAATACTCGGCAATATTTTCATATTTTACGAGTCAGAAAAGAGCTTAAAGGTGACTCGTCCTGGAGGAACGAGTGGTATAAAGGGTAGCAACTGGTTCTGGCAATGGTGGAACTTCTCAAAACATGTAATGGTCAAGAGGCTGGCTAACAAAACCACTTGTAACTGCGGTCCCTCAGGAAAGGAAAACAAGCAAGTGAAAGCATATGATCGGCCAAAGAGATGTTGGCAATGGGATGAACCATGGAGAACTTTGCTTGGATTCAGTTTCATGTTTACACAAGCTTGAAACGAAAAACTATGCTTGTTATGAGTTCGCATGCCCCCAGCATAATGACACAAAATGAGGTACATGCCCCCCAAGCTTCATTACATTCAACAAAGTGGATGGAATGAAGGTTCACTTTCGAGATCTTGGAAAGACTCGACTGGTATTTTACGAGATCTTAATCAAAAGACTCGATTGGGAAAGGGAGTTGTTTCATTTTTTAATGAGGTTGACATAGTAAAAGAACTATCCTCATAACCCTTGTTTCATTTTTTTAACGAGCTTGACACAAGATCAGGAACTATGCTCGACAACTCCTTGTTTCATTTTTTAATGAGGTTGACACAAGATCAAAACTATCCTCGTGACCCCTTGTTTCATTTTTTAACGAGCTTGACACAAGACAAGGAACTATGCTCGGGACCTTGTTTTGTTTTTTAATGAGGTCGACACAAGATCAGAACTATCCTCGACCAGACCCAGTTTCATTTTTTAAGGAGCTTGACGTAGGAAAGGAACTATGCTCCGACCAGACCTAGTTTCATTTTTTAAGGAGCTTGACGTATGAAAGCGAACTATGCTCCGAACGAACTTCATCATAATGAACAGGAAGTCGTTGCTTCCAAGGGTGTCACTCCCGGTGGAAGGACAACATCTTGGAAGTCAAGGCCCAATGCCCCCAGGACATCATGCACGACGGCATCATCACTAGATACATGCACGGGATAAGTAGCCACGTAGTTGACCTGCGGTGGGGCAGACACAACTAGTGGATAAAAACCGGGAGGGGATGGTAGCTGCGCAGGAGGCACCGGGGGACTAAAGAACGATAGTTGATCTATAGTCACGATTCTTCCGTCGTGTGGAAAACAAAACACACGGAAAAGCGAAGAGACAAGGGCCCCCATGGCATAAACATAGTCACGACCATGGAGAAGACTGAAATCTAAAGCACCTTGGGTAACCAGTACGTCTATATAGACGGTTTTGCCTCCCAAAGTAATAGGGAACTTCGGAAGGATCCCTAATGGTTGACTGGTTCCTCTGTCAAATGCTAACAGATTCTGTGCGACCGGCACAAGCTGTGGGGAACCCAAAGCTTGCCAAGTAGTGGACGGCATAAGACTGACAGACGCACCTTCATCCAGAACAGTGCCAGGTACTGCCATAGCACAGGCATGTACTGTAATCTGGAAAGGCACATTGGATGGAAGGCGGAAAGCAGTCAGGTGACTCCAGTCGAAGGAGACGGCCAAACTACTTGGTGGGGGAATTGTATGATTGCCCCCATGCTCTAAAGGAGCCGAAGGAGGACCCCCTTGATCAGCAAGGATAGGAGGGTCGTTCTCGGACTCAGGAGAATCTGACGAGACAAGAAGAACACGAGCAGTAGAATAATGATGCTCCTCCGGAACAGAGTAATCAATAGGTGGTGAACCCAAGTTGACACTCTCTCCGACCAATGGTTGGTCTGGAGCAGGCTCGGCATAGCCAGGTTCGGGAAGAGGAGCCTGGACAAGAGAAGAATCTAAATCAATCTCTTTGTCAACAGGGAGACGATCTGCAGCTGCAGAGAGACGTTGATAACCAACGGGAAGTTGGGGTGATGAAGCTGTAAGACTTTCCAAAACAGCGGAAGCTTTATCCATGAGCGGACAAAGGTGAAGGGGATGGTTTCCTTCACATAGTCTACAGGGGATTCGAATCTTCCCTTTCTCTTTAATTTTGTGAGTCGAGAAGGTAGCATCGCCATGAGCTTCAGAGGACGATGAGGGGCGGGCCGGATCGCGAGACCATACTTCTAAGATCCTGGGAATGCCAGGACAATCACGAAGAAGGTGGTCATCCTTGCACAATCTACAAGGAAATTTGACCTTCCGCGGAGGAGCAGAAGGTGGCTCGACTTGAGTTGTACTTTTAACCTCTCGCTTAGGAGACTTCTTCTTCTTCGTCTTCTTCTTCTTCTTCTTAGCCACCTGGTTACTTGAATCCAGACTTTCACCAGGTGAAGTAGAAGATGAGGACGCAGAAACAGGCGAAGAAGGGGAGAGGTCCACCTTAGAATCAACATGATGTTTTTCGGGTGGAGGAACTGATTGATTAGCAGTTGAGACGGTAGGGGCCAGAGAGGTTGAGAACAACCAAACAGGCAACCCAACAATTAACCCAGGAAGGGACAACGTTGCCATGTAAGTAGCACCAACATTTCCAAAAGGAGGGAAATGACCAGGATTCCCATCAGAGGGGATGCCTAGGTTGGTAAACTCTGGAAAATTTGCCATCACAAACGAGAAAGAACCCTACTCAAACTAACACAAACAAGATCTAACCGGGTAAATGTGAATCGTGGCCGAATAAATTTTAAGACACAAGGACATAACTTGACCTTTTCATCTTTAAAGAGTCGAGAAAAGGACAAAAAGATGACTCTAGTCGCCTTCGAATGTTTAATGAGCCTGAAGTGACAAGTGCTCAGATGGACCTTTTCTTTTAGGGAGTCCGAAAAGGAACGAAAGTGATTACTCTGGAGAAACTAGGCAAAAGGTTTACCAGACAACCCGTAAAACTGCATATACACCTTGGCAATCATATGAAAACCAAGGACTTTCCGTACGGTAGTCAATATTCCCGAATGCTGTGTTCGGTGCGTTACCGCTTGTAAGGCAGCAGACACGACTTCCTATGGATAAAGGATGATAACCTAGTGGGGTCTCCCCATATACTCGACGGTACGTGGGAGCTCAAATCTGTACTAGACCACTATTGCGTCACAAAAGGAGGAATCATCCAACCTTGAGTGAAACAAAAGTGACTAGGTTTAACAATGTCGGAGCACGTCTCTAGCCTAGACCTCTAAATGTGTGCATTATGTTCCAATGCGTTGTTAGATTCATTCAGTTCATTTTAAAGTTGATCTTGGATTATGTTTCAGTTTTCAGGCCCTACCGTATGTAATTTCTCAAAATTCCCTAAATGCAAACTATATGCCAAAATATGTCATTTCATTTGATGAATGCTAGTTACGAGAGGGTTTGAGAGCTTTCACACAAACGAAATGATCACAAAACAACAAAGAACTTCCCTAATGCAGCTAATGGAAATTAACAAACTTTTCTTTAAGATCACTAATCACTAATCAAAATGAAAAGTTCTAATTCTCATTAACCAATACAAAGCAAAAGAGATTTTTTTCTTTTGTTGATGGCAAAATGCACTAAAAAAACTTTGAGAAACGACAACAAAAGAGTAAAAACACAAATTTCACTCAATGCAAACACATTCAGTTCCCTAAATCACAAATCAAAACTCCAAAGAACAAGAAAGATCCCAAAGACACTAATGAGCCGTGTAATCTAGGCTCAAAGTGAGACGAAGCGGAATTCAAGTGAAGACAAAGCAAGTCACCCAAACAACGCAACAAAACAATTTACAACCACCAAACAAGTGCAAGGGAGTAATCAAAGAATCGAATAGACCACTAGAAGATCAAAACACTTGAGGAAGGCTCGACACATAAATCCACTAGATGCCCTAGGGCTAGAAATGTGAAATCGATAGAAAAAGCAAACACCCAAAGGGTAAAGATCAAAACCAGTCAAATCACACTCCAACACACTCAAGTGGTCTAAGAAAAGGTACCTAGAACAAAAACCAAGCTCAGAGGGCTCAAAGACAAGCAAACTTCAAAAGTTCCCAGTCCTGGCGCGACTGTCAGGCTGAAACTAGCGCCTTTCAGGTATTGGCGTGGGTTGTCAATGTGCAACTAGCGCCAATTGGCGCGACTGTAATGCTATAAAAGAGCACCAGCCGAGTTTTCTATGGAAAAATAAAAAACAAACGAGCCAAAGCTAAGTCAACAGTACCCAGGTACACCAAGGGGCAAGAAGCAACACAGGGACTCAACCCAGAAAGCTAATCAAGCAGGAGAAACCAAGAAACAACCAAGAAACAAGGCAAGTTCCAAGCCGTTCAGCTCGTAAACCAAACTGGAGATGGACTGAAGTGGCGTTGATCTACTTTGCTAATGCAGAGCAATAGCGTTTCGAAGGCTATCTGGCTGTACTTCAGGCTCCGTCTAAAGTTTACAAATCAAACAACAAGACAAAACGAAGAACAAGACAAAAAGCCAACTCCCCAGTGGAGTCGCCAAATTATTGTGGAGGTAAATCCCATCTGTGGACAGAGGCGATCCCTACTAGCCCAGATGGGGTCTAGCAACAATCAAACAATGCTACAGCGCAAGTTCCTAATTGCAAACTAATAGACCAGTGATGAAGGCCTACCTGGATTCCAATGCTAGTGCTTGTAGAAGAGGTAGTGCTCCCGTTCCTTTGCTCCGGCAGATCACAATCCTCATGATCTCCGTGAATAGACACCTGCACATGCAAAGAACGACACAAACATAAGCATAAAATCCAGCATATGCAACTATATGTCAGTCAGAAAGGACATAACTCATCATCACCACAAATAATAACAAGAGTGGAACCATAACCAATAGTCGTCTATTATTGATAAACAAAGAAGAATACAACCATAGTTCTGACGTCAAATCCTCCTTTGGCTGGGTGATCAGCAGCACATGCCTTGTAAAGCTTGTTGGGAATGGGGAACAAGCCTCTCTCTCCTTGGTTACTTGGACAAGAATCTCTTCACTTTAGATTTAGCTTCATGGGAATGAATAAGGCTCCTTGTAGCATGAGCTTAGCAATTCTCAGACTTTGGGACTTAGAATTTGGGAACTTGGAGACTAACTTGTCAAAGGAAAAAGGACAAGCTTTTATAGATAGAGGAGAAGGAGTTAGGGTCATCCACAAGATTCATGGGATTGGCTTTATCACTAAGAAGCTTCCATGAGAGGTGGAGAACTACTTCCCTTCTATGGAGATTCGAAGCCGAACTTAACTAACTCAAGATGGAATCAGTTCATGAATAGGTTAGGAAGAACCTTCGTAAGTTTGTTTGTGAAAAAATTTACCCAACTGGGCTGGCGCAAGTGCGACTTTGAGACAGAGCGCCAGCTGGAGCGCCCTCTTAGGAGGATTTCCCCCATTGGCGCGAGTGATACACAGTGGAACCACGCCAATGGAAAAAGGGCTATTTTTATGGGTATTTTGCAGAAGGTGTCTTCAGGGCATATGAAGTATATACTCAAGGGGATACAATGCAAGTGTTTTCAGGATATGTCACTTCTCACAGGTCCCGGAATAAGTCCTCCAATGTGCGGGAGAAGGAGTAACAGGGACGGTGACAAATTACTGTGTAACACCTAATCCTAGGTGGAAAATTACAACGTGGGAAAATTAGTGATTGGGTTTTAATGGATTGTGACCCATGTGGGTAAGTTGAACTAATGTCAGGCAAGGGTCAAATGCATAAAATGGATGGGATGACATTGAATCCAACCAGTGATACCATAAAATATGCACCATAGGTGTTTTATGATTAATTCAATCATATTCCTTATTTATTTATTTACAAAAACATTTAATAAATCCATGTTGGCGCTGCACCATGAATAAACTCTATTTAGTAATGTTGAAGTTTATCCCACCAAGGTAATAATTTCCAATGTTATAACATTATGACATAATAATAAAAATGTCATAAAATCTCATTTGAATGATTAGCTAACATTTTGTAGCAGTGCGTATATCACAAGGGAACAATTTGAAGACTTGACAAACTATTTCAACGGAAATCGTATTCTTGCTTACCTACCCAAAGCAATATAGAATTAGGTAAATTATAAAGAATAAATGTAAATAGAAATGCTAAATATTAGATACATCTTAGGAGAGAGAGATACAAAGATACAAAGAGAGACATGACCTGAAATGCATGCAAGGAAGGAAAGTAGTTGTATGGCAGAGCTTGCGTTCATTTCATGTGTCTGTTGAGTGCTCCATTAGTTACCACACTTGGATCATCCACCTTTCTTACTGATACAACCTTTCCTTCCTAGCGTGAATGAACCCATGTTGTATGTCAATGATCCTAAACAGGTGCATCGTAAGTAATGGCTCGTCGTAATGTCATCCATTCTAGGTGTTGTCGCTTTTAATGGCACTCGTAGCACAAGTGCTTCGGGAGACATAGAAAGCTTCCTAGAGACAACCTCTGGTTTGATTGTAGACCACTACCTAAGACATCTTAAAGAGAAGAGTGCATGGAAGAATATCTGTGAGGGGGTTTCTGCAGCACTCCAATTGTCACGTAATTAAAACAACAATAAAGGGGGCTTGGTTCAATAGTCTGTCATCCAGGTAAACTCAAGCAGTTACAAGGATCCAAATGCTCAGGGGATAAATCGGGCCAACCTCAAAGATAAATGTCTAGTACTGGTGGCCGACACACAACAATAGGCAGCTTTATATTGAAATTGTAAGAAAAGTGAAGAGGAGGAAAGAAAGGAGGGAATTCGATGCATAGGGCTTAAACCAGACATAATCCTAAGCAGCAATGTTCCAATAGAATGATGGAATTCGATGCATAGGGCTGTAAACAACACAAAATCCTAAGCAATGATTTTTCGATAGAAATATGGAAGAGGGAGGAGATGAAAGAGCAGAAATAGTGGAGCGTAGATTAAGGTTTCAGACCATATTACTCATGGTCACATTTGTATCCAAAAATATCAAGCAAAACACATGTACTGTTGCTACTTGGTAACGAATATACAATCATGAACAAGGGAGAAACCAACAACTTCATCACACTATTTTAAAGGAAGAAAAACATATATGGAATGAGATTACAGAGGTGAAAACATATTGTGCATTGATCTGCTTGGAATCACCAAGGAGTTTCATTAATACTTGAAGGGTCCAAATACCATTCCATTACATTCAACATGCATTGCTTTGATCCCTCATGAACAGGCCATTTAGAACCAAGAATGGAATCTCAGAATTCAGTCCCCCGCGGGTGCGAAATTCCAGAACCTATATTAAGTGTTTCTACCCTTTCTTTATAAAGAGAAGGGGGGGATTTGAATCAATACTTTACAAAAAATATCTTCGCTTGAGGTCCAACTGTCTCGGCGTGCAAGGCTTTGCTGCCAAAAATGATTACAATCGGGATTTGATCCCTTTTTGGAAATAATTAGAAATTACAGAATAATCAGAAATGAAGAAAACTGAAAGACGATGGGAGGAAGTATCCCCCTGCTGTTTCTATGAAAACCCCTGGTCAAGCTATGTCTCTGTCATCGTGCGTCCCTCTAGCTGCTCAGCTCGTCCCTGTCACTTTCACCTTAACTGCCTGAATAGCTCGTCCTCCGAGTTGGGAGTGGGTTGATTATGAGTGCCTGTCGCAGAGTAGAAATGGAGCATGTTCGATAGTCCTTCATTGTGTATCGAGGTGGAGCCCCATGCCTCCATTCACTATCTGAATTAGTGCGGTGAAGTAGTCGAATTCATTTCAATGACCTGTGTAGTCCTTGGTTTCTTGTTGCAAGGGCTCCTACAGTATTAGCCCATATCGCTCTGCCACTACCCCATACTTCTATTCAAATTCTCAGCTGTCGACCCATTCGCCTTTAAAGCTTTGTACCATGCTATCGGGGCATCACTCCATCGAGACCTTTACGCTAAGAGGCATCACAGAACAACGAGTCCCGATCTCCTTTGGCCCCCCTTGGTTTAGCCCCTTTCAATGTTTCTGTATCATAGGACTGAGGGCTGTGACCTGTGGCTTAATCTTCAGGTGCTAGGGTCTTTGGACTCCCTTCTAGGGGATTTTTCCTTTGTTGCATAGAACCCCGCAGGATTGGGCCCACCCGGGATATCGCAATCAGAGTATAGGAGAGGGACTTACTACCATATTACATAGAGCCTGCCGATTGCCCAGATGCGAGACTTCAAGAAAGAAGGATGCATAAACTATTGCATCTGAGAGGGTTCTCGCCTATCGCAATCACAAGTCAGAGGGAACTTCGGCGGAGGAGGACCTTTGACATGTGCGATCGTTGATGTGCGAGATTGGGCCCTTTTGAGCTTAGCCCTTCGTCCTTCGACCCCCATGTGATCGCGAGCCAACCCCCTTATAGGAGCCCCTATATCGGCGGTTTCCAATTGACGAATTCCTTATGATGCCCAATGTGCTGATACCTATGATCGCCAATTTGTAGGATTGATGACGTCATTAGTGACACATGTCACTTTATGAGTGGTGACACGTTTCACCCTATTTTGGCCCCTTTTGACCCCTTAAAATGCCGAATCTACATGCCACGTGTCCTTATCGGATCAAATTGTGCTCTGCCATGTGGCCCCCTGAGGAGAGAGAAAAGGGCCCTCATGCCCTTGGTTTTTTGCTACAATCCTTTGTTAAATGGTCTTCGGTCCCTCCCAACACTTTAACACTATAGGCTCGAATTTTAGCTATTTAGCGCTATCAGCATATTTCTCCTGCAATTCCTTTAAGGGTGATTTGTTGTAAACGCCGATTGCTGATTATGATATGTGTGGGCTCTGCTGATCGCCGATTTGACTGTCCTTTGCACTATATGTTGACCCTTGACCGTTGATTTGCGATATCGCTCTCGGACCTCCGTTATGCGGGAAGTACAATATGTGGGACCTTCAATCGCTGATAAGACGATATGTCATGCCTTGGACCCGCTGATAGATGATTTGTGATATCAACGATTGGCTGATCACAGATTTCACTGTCTTCCCCTAATACTGCTTTAGAAATGCCCTGATTGCAATTACCCTGACCCTTAGTCATTTTCTCTTTTATTTTTGGTTTTCAAAGGCTACCTTCAATCTGCTCTAACTTCTGATCTAGGAGTCCATTTTTGGACTTCCATATACCGTTGGAAAGCTTGTCCCGAGCACTATGAAATGAAGAGGGTCTGACTAAGCTTAGAGAGATGTTTTGGCTTGGAAGGTGACTTCAAAATTCACTACTCTTTTTCATTTTGGACAATTGAAAACTCATAATGCATTGAGTGACAACATTGGTTCCAACTGGGGACAGTGCCTTACTGGCAAGGTGCTGAGAACCTGCAAACTATTAGCCTTCACCATTGGGCATGGAGTCAGAAATATAATGAATCTATACAACCAGAAAATCTCCATGGGACTTTATTTGCTGGGAGTACTTTCCTCATCAAACTAAAATGTGGAAATAAAAATTCTAACAACTGTAAAGTAAATGCTCAGCTAGTGAGCTTATTTATATACACTCCTACTTATATACAAGGCTCAATTCACCTAAGTGATTTCAACCCTCCAATGGAGCTATGCTAGCATTTGGGTGCTGGACCTAATGCCTTCATGCTGCTAAAATTAAAAAAATAAAACAAGTATGCACCATGAAAAATATTCAACCAAAAAGCCTAATACATGCTCAAGGAACAACCTCTGTTGCTGACTAAAGAATGTCGTCATGTAGTCAGCTACAGGGTCGCAGAACTGACAAGAAAGATTTGCAGTTGCCCTTTTTCATGTAAATTCTGCTGACCAATATTTTCTTGGTCAGGGAAGTTGCAAATACAGTTCGACTCCTCAGCTTCAGATTTTTTGAGCAAAACTGGTTGCTGGAAGCGTCTTCCCCTCTTGCTGGTAAATAGATCCATTTGAAAATCCTCAACCATCTCATCCTCCTCTGAATGATATGAATCATAAATCAGGGGAGGTTCTTGATCCTGTTCTCTGGGTGAAGGATGTGCATTGTAAATTGGAGCCTCTTTGCTGACCTTCTGGTGGGCCTCCTCTTCTTGTGCAGCTTCCCATGACTGGGAGATTTGTGTCTCTGCATCACTTGAATCTCCAACAGAGTCATATTCATCATAGGAAGGAGAAACATCAAATTCGGCTGAATAAGATCTCTGAGGGTTTATCTGCAGCTCGATGATGTTTCCTTCTTTGCTTTCTTGATCATTGGGCATTGCTTCTTGATGTGAGTGGATATCTTCTTGGAATGGAGTCTCACAAACATCTCCAACATGATCATTAACCTTAGGAATATTTTCAACATTAAACTATGCACAACAATCTTCAAACAGAGCATTCGGTGGATATAATCTTTTGCAATAATGATTGAATGTTATATGAAAACTCTTTAACGAAGATATGCTACCATGAGGTATGGTTTTGTACCAAACTATACCATCCTCATCTAAAGAATACATGAACAATTTCATTTGTACATGTTCAAGAAAAATACCCTTTTGTTCCATGCATTCATGAAAATATTTAAGGTGCTGGCCAGGCCTTCTATCTGTATTCCCACTGAATCTAGGAAAATAGGTATTCCATTCATGAAATGAAGGGAAATGATTGGGATAACCAATGATAGAAGAAAAATCTAGTGGGGAAAATTTGTTGGCTAGGAATTCGGGAATGTCCATTTAGGAAACCTCCCTAGATGAGTGATCTCAGTTTCATAGGTAGGGAAAGTTTTTGGCTATTTTAGCATCAGAGTGAGTATGAGGCTACTTGAAAGCTAGGACGATCAAATAGATATATGGACAGTGGAGTCACCAGGATGTTTACCATAAGATTGAAACATTGGAGTCGCGAAGGTGAGATATCTTCAACCCACACTTCCCTTGCCCACCTAACAGAGGGAATGCAAAATTTTTTCGTACCCATGGAAAAATATTCTAATCCATTCCCCGGCAATGGCGACAGAAATATGTTGTCGCTTTTAACGACTCTCGTAACACAAGTGCTTTGAGAGACATAGAAATCTTCCTAGAGACAACCTTTGTGGTGATTGTAGACCAATTCCCAGGATATATTAAAGAGAAGAGTGCATGGAAGATTATCTATGAGGGGGTTTCTGCAACACTCCAATTGTCACGTAATTAAAAAAAGAATAAAGGGGGATTGGTTCAATAGTCTATCATCTAGGTAAACTCAAGCTGATACATGGATCCAAATTCTTAGGGGTTAAATCGGGCCAAACTCAAAGAGAAATGTCTGGTTCTGGTGGCCAACACACAACAATAGGCAACTTTATATTGAAATTGTAGTAAAATGAAGAGGAGGAATGGAAGGAGGGAATTCGATGCATAGGGATGTAAACCAGACAGAATCCTAAGCAGCAATGTTCGGCATAAGGATGGAATTCGATGCACAAGGATGTAAACAACACAGAATCCTAAGCAACGATTTTTTGATAGAAATATGGAAGAGGGAGGAGATGAAAGAGTGGAAATAGTGGAGCGCAAATTAAGGTTTCAAGCCATATTACTCATGGGCACATTTGTATCCAAAAATATCAAGCAAATATGTGCACATTACAGGTACTTAAGTAAATATGTAGCTAACATAAGTACTGTTGCTACTTGGTAACAAATATACAATCATGAACAAGGGAGAAACCGACAACTTCATCACACTATTTTAGAGGAATAAAAACATATATGGAATGATATTATAGAGGGGAAAACATACTGCACATTGATCTGCTTGGAATCACTAGGGAGTTTCATTAATACTTGAAGGGTCCAAATACTAGTCCATTACATTCAGCATGCGTCGCTCTGATCCCTCATGAACATGCCATTTAGAACCAAGAATGGCATCTCATAATTCATACCCCCATGGGTGTGAAGTTCCAGAACCTCTATTAAGTGTTTCTCCACCTTCTTTATACAGATCAGGGGGGTGCTTTGAATAAAAAATTTACAAAAAATATCTTCGACTGAGCTCCAACTGTCTCACAAACTAGCTGTCTTGGCGTGCAAGGCTCTGTTGCCCAAAATGATTACAATCAAGATTTGATCCCTTTATGGAAATAAACAAAAATTATGGAATAATCAGAAATAAATAAAACCGAAAGATGATGGGAGGAAGTATCTCTCTGCTGTTTCTGTGAAAATCCCCACTCAAGCTATGTCTCTGTCATCGTGCGTCCCTCTAGTTGCTCAGCTGGTCCCTGTCACTTTCACCTTAATTTCCTGAATAACTCATTCTCTGGAGTTGGGAGTGGGTTGACTGTGAGTGCTTGTTACAGAGTAGAAATGGAGCATGTCCCGATAGTCCTTCGCTGTGTATCGGGGTGGAGCCCCATGCCTCCATTTACTATCTGAAGTCATGCAGTGAGTTAGTCGAATTCATTTCAGTAGCTCATGTAGTCCTTGGTTTCTTGTTGCAGGGGCTTCTATAGGATTAGACCATATCGCTCTACCACTACCTCGTACTTCTATTCAAAGTCTTTGCTGCCAACCCATTCACCTTTAAAGGTTTGTACCATGCTAACGGGCCATCGTTGCATCAGGACCTTTATACTAAGAGGCATCACAGAACAACAAGTCCCGATATCCTTTGGCCCCCCTTGATTTAGCCTCTTTCAGTGTTTCTATATCATAGGATAGAGGGATGTGACCTGTGGCTTAGTCCTCGGGTGCTACGGTCTTTGGAATCCATTCTGGGGGCATTTTCCTTTGTTGCATAGAATCCCGCATATTGGTGGTTTCTAGCAGTCACCTTTGGTATATCCCCTTGACACCTGCGATTGCCGATCTGCAGGATTGGGCCTACCCAGGATATCGCAATCTGAGTATAGGAGAGGGCCTTCCTACCATATTACATAGAGCCTACCAATTGTCCGGCTGTGAGACTTCAAGAAATCAGGATGCATAAACTATCGCATCCAGGAGGGTTCACACCTATTGCAATCGCGAGTTGGAAGGGACTTCAACAGAGGAGGAACTTTGACCTATGCGATCATCGATGTGCAGGATTGGCCCCTTTTGTGCTTAGCCCTTGTTCCTTCGACCCCCCATGTGATTGCGGGCCAACCCCCTTATCAGAGCCCCTTTATCGATATTTTCCAATCGATGAATTCCTTATGATGCCCAATGTGTTGATACCTCCGATTACCGATTTGTGGGATTGATGATGTCATCAATGCCACGTGTCACCCTATTTTGGCCCCTTTCGACCCCTTTAAAAGATGAATCTGCATGCTACGTGTCCTTATTAGATCCATTGGTGCTCTGCCATGTGGCCCCCTGAGGAGAGAGAAAAGGGCCCACCTGCCCTTAGTTTTTCACTGCAATCCTTTGTTAAATGGTCTTTAGCCTCTCCCGATACTATAACATTGTAGGCTCGAATTTCGGCTATTTACCGCTATCGACATATTTCTCCCGCAATTCCTTTAAGGGTGATCCATTGTAAACGCCGACTTCTGATTGCGATATGCATGGGCTCCGCCGATTGCTGATTTGACTTTCCTTTGCACTGTACGTTGACCCTTGACTGTCAATTTGCGATGTCACTTCCAGACCTCCGTTACGCGAGAAGTCCAATATGCGGGACCTTCGATCGTCGATAAACTGATATGCAGTGTCGTAGACCCGTCGATAACCGATTTGCGATATCGACGTTCGAATGATCGGCAATTTTGCTGTATTCCCCTGATGTTGCTTCAGAAAAGCCCCGATTGCGATTTCCGATGAGCCTGACCCTTAGTCATCTTCTCTTTGTTTTCTGGCTTTCAAAGGGTCCCTTCAATCTGCTCTAACTTTTGATCTAGGAGTCCATTTTTGGACTTCCATATACTGTTGGAAATCTTGTTTCGAGAACTATGCAATGGAGAGGGTATGATTAAGCTTAGAGAGTTTATATGGCTTGGAAGGTGGCTTTAAACTTCATTTCTCTTTTGCACTTTGGAAAAATGAAAACTCATAATGTAGTGAGTGACAACACAAGGTACGAGTGTTCTTCAATCATTCCATTAATTTTATTGTAGAAATGAGAAGTGGTTTGAGTGATTCATTAGTTACCACACTTGGGTTAATGTGGCAGGCTAATAAATTTTTGATGCAGGTTGTATTATTTATGTTGCAAAGCTAGTTTAAGAACCTCCAGTCACAGAGCTTATTCATGTTCTAGATGCAAATTCAGTTAACCGAAAGGGTCCTTCACGATTGGTATTTGCTAGCTCCATCTACATATGTATCAAGCAATGTTTAAAAACTCCAAGAAAAAAGCTACAGTAAAAAAACTAATGTTTACCAATCTGGCTAGATTACCACAAATAGAGTATGCAAGATGGGCCTTGGAAGATCAAGAATGGGAAGAGTGGATAAATGAGATGAAGATCATCCTTGATTATACAACCAGATGGCTCAGAACAGATATCCAAAAAGCCATTTTTTTTCCATGGTTTATGTTATAAGCTATTTTATCTCATCTGATCAATCAACCTGCTAATGGGATCATTCACATCCTATTCCTCCTTTACATCATCATTGCACAAATCCCTATGGATGACTCTCTCATTCCCCACAATTTCTTCCCTGAACTGCATCATCTGAGCCAGCTTTAGGACCAACACACCCTCGCCTCTTGTAGGACATCTTTCACCTACAGGTTGCTCCACTGTGGCATGCGTTGATCACTTACAGGTTGCTCCCCTTTGCACCTGCATTGGTTATAGGAATTTAGGAAAAAGAGCGAGGGTATCGAAGTCTCCATTTCCAGAAGCTTCCAATATCTGTTGTAACCATTTACCTTAGAAAAAACTTTCGAATCCTATCCTATCTTACCTTGGAGTTTCCATCCCTTATCCTTAAATATCATCCTCCCATCAAGAGTGGATCTCAATCCCAAGATTGGTAAAAGGATAAGAACTCCCAACTTACGTCACTCCTCTATATATTTACAACCTTCCAAATGCAAGGGGTTGGCTTTTTGAGAGTGATTCTACCCTTATGCTGATGTTGTGATAGATATCCTTTCATGCATTTAGGGTGATTGGAGGTACACTTTGTGACAAAGGAAGGACAAGTCAACAACTTTGAGGAGCTCTTCTACAAGATCGACACCTATTTATGGTTGTAACTCACTCTATTTATATCAATACAAAGAGTTCTTTGTTTTCCTATATGTGATGTCATTATTTCATGTATTTCAATACCATGTTGATATGTTGAATAAAGTAGATAGATGATGCTACATAGATCTCGTAGTTTCTTGGCTTGTGTTGTCTGGTTGTGCAGGTTCTAATTTTGGCAACTGGAGTTAGGATTAGAGCATTCAAGCCAAAGAAGGAGTAAAAAATACGACAGATTCCAAGTAGGTTTCTTCCCCTCATCTACTTACTTTAAGGAAAACATTGGGTCATTTGTCATTATGTTGTTCTAGGTTAGCCACCAAATCTAGGGGAGATATTTCTGTTCGCAGTCATAAATCCCGTATAACAAATTGGTGACTCCACTGGGGAACAATGTATTCCATTGGTGGTTTATTTTTCCATAGTGTTTGATTTACCTCTTTCATAGAACTTTTCTGCTTTAATCAGCCAAGAACATACCTAGGAAGTGATTGCATTAAGTCTTGTTTGTAAATTTTGTGTCGGAATTCTCTTTCCCAGGACCAACACACCCTCTAGTCTACTGACAGAGCATTACACCCGACCTGGGCCCTCTTTGTGCCTGCATTGCAAAGCACTGGTGCCTCTTCTACACCTACATTGATCCCTATTTTTTCACAAAATTTTCCTTGTTTACTCAATGTTTCTTTGATCGGCCTACTTCTAGTTGACCTTCACTGAGTCTTGAGTGTCTTGTGGTCTCTCTGAAGCGTCCATTTAGTTTGCATTTCTGTTTGATTTTATTTGGTAAGAATTGGTTTCGATTTTTCTTTGTTCTTATCATTAGGTCGCTTGCAAACTTGTTTTGTTTGATCATTTATCGCTTTGATGAGTTATTGTTCTAGTCCTTGTTTTGAAAAGTGCATTTGAATCAGTGATTAGACTTTACATCTTAGTTTTCCTCATTTTCAAAAATTAAGTGTGGTGAAAAGAAAAAATCTTGCATTGGCATTTAGGGTTTTGCATCTAAATTGATTTAAGAACAGTGGCATGAAAATGGAATTGCATTGGGCATCTTGTTTGCTTCATTTTCTATGTTGCATATTGTTTGTCTCTTCCCTTCCTTAGCTAGATTTTCATTGAAGAGAAATATTCCATTTCCTCATGTTAGATTTTCATTTTAGGGAATTTAGGTGAATTTGTGGTGAGCCATAAAAATTAAACTTAATTCAAGATCAACTTAAAATTTATTGAATCAACTTAAGGACCATTTGTAACATTAACACAAACACATAGAGGTCTAGGCTAGAGACATAATCTGGTGTCGTTAAATGTAGGAGATGTTGTTGTTTGCCAGCGTTGCATCCTGGGGGTGAAATCTCGTTCCACGTATGTGAGTGTATATGATTGTACTCCATGTACCTTCGGGTATATTGGTGGTGTTCCATGCATGTAAAATATATGGGAATGCTCTCATTGAATGATTATGTGTTAGAAAACACTACTACGAACTGCACTCCCATGTACCATTGCGTATATTTTGGGAGTCCCTAATAGGTTGCTATCCATCCATAGGTAACTGAATCTACCGCCTTGTATACCGTGATACACCGAACACAACATTTGGGGAGATGGTTGCTGTACGTTAAGTCCTTGGTTCACCAAGGTGTATATTGCAGTTCGCGGTTCCTTCGTAATCCTTTATGCCTAGATTACCCTCTTTTTGTGTTAATAAATTTTAGTATCCAACGTGGAACAACAAGATCCCCCACTCCATCATTTGCATAAAATACAAAATAAGTCTCCTCTTCCACTAGAGGCTACTCCTAGTCATTGTTAGAATCACAAAAGAACGCAAATTACTGAATTGGGAAACTCAAGAACTACTTCTGGTCCTCCCCCTGAATCTGATCAACCAGAATCATCTGTCCCCTTGAGTACTGAACCTGAGGTTACATCTACTCTTGTCGGTGAAACTAACACAACCGATACTGAATTACCTGAAACTTTGTTGCCTAAGGTTATACAATTAGACCTTCTTGAGTAAAAACCTTTATTTCTTGAGGTCATTGAACCTGAGGAGCCTCAATCATCTTTACCTGTTACTTTACGTATTTCATCCTCTCTTTCATTGTCTCAGACAGATCCGCCTACTATATATCTCGGCCTCAACGGTGAACTGGTGAGTATCGAGGAGATCCCACAAGAAGAGATTCGTCCTTCTACTCATTTGGAGGGACTTTTCCTTTATCCAAGCCATCCTCTTCTTCCTCCTCCACCTCTTGTACAAACTCCTTTCCCTGATTCTATTGACTTACCCGCAAATTTCACGCAACAATCCATATTGGGATTATTGACCATGACTGGAACGAATATGCTTCCCAACCTACATCTACCACTATGGTTGAAACATCAAATGTCGCTTCCACATCTATGTTTTTGACATCACCAGAGGCACATCTGTATGGTGGTCCATCCATCCCACCAAGTTATTAGTCCTTATATGGTACCTTCTCTGGTGCATCTTCCAGTTTATGGACATCCCCCATGTCTTCCACTTCAGGAATTTCATTTGGCACTGATCTTATGAATGCTTCTCAACCTGCTACTTCTCCTCCTCTTACATCGACAGTTGAACATCAGACTGGCCCCTATGTTAGTGGGCAAGGTCCTCTTCAATAAATTAACTATCCTTATGTTGGGTACCCTTCGCATGGGGGGCAGTTGCCTCCATCATCCCCTTCCCCTTTGGTAGGGAGGAAACCTATTTTTGGTATACCTCAAATTGGTAACCAACCTTATTATAGTCATCCTTATCTTGGGATGGCTGCTAGAGTTTGGAAACCTACTTTTCCCATTCAACCTAGTTTCATGTTGGGATCATTGTTTGTTTCCGAACCTGTGCCATTATCTCAAGTTCATATTCCTCAATCTATACCTCAACAAGCTCAAATTCATGTGACTCAACCTGTACAGGCTATGATCACATCTCAACCCATTCCTTTAGTATCTGGTACCTCTCAGGTCCCACTTACTCAACCTTTACAAGTTCCTTTACACTTGAAATCACTTGCACAAGGTATTCCTCAAATTCTAGTAGGACAGAGTGTGTAAGGCATGACACAACATCAATAGACCCCCTTTTATCATGGGACAATGCAAACTCCCATCCGGTAACAATATATACGTTATCAGGGTATTCCTTAGGTGCCTTTTCAAGGCCATCAAATTCATGGTTACCCTGGGGCTGGTCAACAAGGTCACTGTTGGCATTATGATTCAAGTGTTGTCCTTGATGGCAACTCACTCAGAGGTTGGTACAGATGCTCAGAAGTTGGTACAGGAGATGGCAACTTAATCAGAAGACAGATCCTAGTACAGCTTGCCAAGGAAGTTCATACACGCAGGTTTTTTAAGACCAAGTCGCGTGTACACGCAGGTTGGCTTCAGAAAAAGCGCGTGTATGTGGAAAAGTACCTTTGGTCCATGGCGGTTAGTCCTTGGAAGTTGTGCCTATGGTTTCGGACCATTATGTCTCGACGGACGTGTTGATCCCTAGTTTCGAGGTTGATGGTATTGTGTTTCTATGGTTTTGGCTCTTGGTATTGAACAAGGCCTAAGGCTATATAAGGAGAAGATCACTAGGCAAAGGAGTATGGATTGTGGGTGTCTGACGCAGTGAGAAGATCTGGTATTGCTGGTTATCTGTTCGGGACGCTTGGCAAGGGTCGGATCTGACAGCAAAGGCAGAAGTAATCATTTCTAGATCTGCACGCGGGTTGCCTTTGGAGAAAGCGCGTATACACGCGGTTTTGGTACAGTGAAGTAGCGTATGCATGATAAGTGTTAATATTTCAGGTTGCTGCTGATTCTGGTGGTTGTTGCAGAGTTCTAGATTCTGGTTTGGGTTCTGTGTTCTTGATGACAGGGTTTCAGTGATTCAGTATTGGGTTGTTTAATGAATTATGATGCAAGTATAAGTTGATGATTGTATTGCGGTAATGTTTGCTTTGTACTCTTGGATCCAGTATGAAAATGTATGAAACGTGGTCCCTGAAGGTTGTAGGGTCAGCACCTACGTACTAGTAAATGGATAAGCTAGTACAAGAGCTGAGGGGGTTGTAGCTCCCTTCCAAAAGTAGTTGGAAAACGAGAGAGGGTTGTAGCCCTCTGCAGGTTGTAGCCTGCGTGCTGGTAAAGGACTGCACTAGTACATAGTAAAAGAAGTTTCTCATTAAAGAAGAAAGAGACAAATTGCAGCAGGTGGTTTTCACCCACATTGGGTTTCCACCTTATATCATGGTGTTCATGTGTGTGGCTTTTGTGTGATGATCTATTCTGTTATACTGCATCTGTTTACTGTTAATATCCTTAATAATATCCTGATGCATTTACTGAAGATAAGATTAACTGAATCATAAGATCTCTGCATATACGCTAGTTGCTTTAGACACAGTCGCGTGTACACGCGGGTTCACTTAACTGAAGTCGCGTATATGTTTCTGAGTATGAAATTGAAAAGTTTTATCTGATCTGATAATACTGATTCACCCCCCCCTCTCAGTATTATTTCCAACAATTGGTATCAGAGCAGGTCCTTCAAAGAAAGCTTGATCGCTTGAAGGAAAAGATCCATCAAATGGCTAATCCAGAAAGAGAGGCACACATCAGGCCACCAGTCTTTGACGGGAACAATTTTACTCACTGGAAGATAAGAACCACTGCATACCTACAGTCGCTTGGAGCAGAAGTTTGGGGAATCGTAGAAGGAGGATACAAATTCCCATCAGCAACTCCTACAGATCCAGCAGAGAAAAAGCAATATGAGCTCAATGCCAAAGTAGTTACTGTCCTATTGAGTACTTTGACTCAATCAGAATTTATGAAGATCATGCATCTCAAATCAGCTAAGGAAATATGGGACAAAATCGTTACAAGCTACGAAGGAGATGATCAGGTAAAAATAGCAAAGCTTCAAACTCTCAGAATCCGATATGAAACTCTTAAGATGCGAAGTAATGAAAGCGTAGCTAATTATTTCCTGCGTATGGATGAGATTGTGAATTGTATGAGGGATCTGGGTGAAGAATTTGAGGAATTTGTCTTAGTTCAAAAGGTTTTGAGATCTCTGTCTACTAAATTTGATTCTAAAGTATCTGCCATAGAAGAAAAGGAGAATGTGTGGAAAATTACCATGTCACAGCTTCACGGGATCTTAACTGCTTTTGAAATGCGACAAGAGGTACCACCAGAGGCCGCATTCGAAGTGTCAGAGGAAGAAGATGAGGTAAATTTTGTCAAGAATCTTGAACGGGGATCTGGACGGTTCAAAGATAAGCTACCTTTCAAATGTTTTCTATGTGGTAGAGTTGGTCACTATGCTGCTAGATGTCCTCATAACAAAGAAAAGATATATGAAGAAGATGGTAGAAGCTATTATACCCATATTAAAAGTTCATTAAATGATAGTGAGGATATTAGAAGTCTCATGGCACATAAGAAGAAGAATGCTTCATCCAATAATAGCGAGGATATTAAAAGTCTCATGGCACATGAAGAGACGAATGCAGAAACTGAAGAAGTTGCCAAACTAAAAGAACTATTGGAGACAGAAACCAGGGTAAGGGAGAAATTGCAGGATATAGCAAAAGATCAGAGCACAACTATTCAGAGACTTGAATCAAAGATCCTCTCTCTAAAAGAAGATCTTGAAGATCAAGAACATGAAGTGATCAAACTAAAGCGACAAGTGGAAGAAGGGAGAAAAGTTGAAGAAGACCTAAGGAAGAAGTATCTGAAAAAGGAAGAACAACATCAAGTTGAGGTAAATATCTTGAAAGGTAAACTAGAAGAAAAGGATAAGCTTTTACGATTTCAAGATAGTTCTAAAGTCTTGGATGATATTCTTAATAGTCAAAGATCTCCTGCTATCAAGACTGGTCTTGGTTTTCATGAATATGTTGAAGGTGAATCTAGTTCACAAGGTGAGACAAGAAACTCTAATGAGAAATCTGAAATGCTCAAGGAACAACCAAGGAAAGAAATTCCTCAAGGAAGATCCTTTACTCCTAACTATGGACGTGATAGACGATTATTTCCTCCGCTGAATAATGTTGAATGTTATGTATGTCATAATCTTGGACATGTTGCAGCCAGATGCAGAAGTAGAATGGTTCAAGAAAGATCATCGCATCCCAGGTACTTCAGAGGGTATTGCTTTGCCTGCAATGCATATGGACACAAAGCAATTGATTGTGATAGAAGGAACATGAAAAATATAAGGTGCTATACATGCAACAACTATGGGCATAAAGCAAGGGAATGCAGGAGCAGATTTCAAAATTCAAGACAAAAGGACCATACATCATCACAGTTGCAGGAATTGAAGAAGACAGAGACAGAAAGGTGTGGGATAACTCAGTCAGCTGACATAACAGACACAGGGGAATCTGAAAGTGAAATTCAGTATTCCATCCTGCATACGCTTATATAATGAAGACAAGTCGCGTATATACGCGAGTTACAGGCTGCAAAGTCGCGTATATGGAGAAAGGGCAGCAGAACAGACCCAGGTTCAGTCATGGTTGGCTCAGGCTCAGGGGGAGCAGAACAGACTCAGGAAATGGTTCAGACATGGTTGGCTTACACTCAGGGGGAGAATATTCTTCAAATAATGCATTGTTGGCATTATGGTTAGAAGGTGTTGATAAAGTCTATGAAGCTAAATGATACATCTTACTGTTTAGGAATGGTATTGCAGGCTGATGCTTATGGTACAGATCATGATGCTGTTGGTGGCTTTCATAAGTCTTGGTCTAGATATTTCATCACTATGTCATGTATCTCTTTTATGATGTCAAGGTCATGTAACGGCCTATGTTGGTTTCCCCACTATGCCTGGGATGAATGATGAAATGTTCATGTATTATCATGTATCTTCACATGGTTAGGTGGATGAGTCAATATTGGTATATCCCCACTAGGTTGGGTGATGAATGTATGTTGAGTCTTTTGGTGATAGGAAGGTCTTCTATGATGTATAAGTCTTTGTTCTTCTTGAAGAACATCTTTTGCAGATCTTGCCTACAGTCAAGGGGAGCATGAACAGCACAATTCAGCAAGAGCAGGATGGATAGATTGGTACACTTTGGCATACACAAAGGGGGAGCACATTTGGAGATTTCAGCATGTACTCAGGGGGAGTATGGACAACAGTATGGACAGGAGAGGGTATACCAAAGAAGAGAATATCTTGGTCCACCCTTTGCCCTTGATGTCAAAGGGGGAGAGTGACTTGGTGTGGTGGTTGCCATCAAGTCCAAAGGGGGAGATTGTTGGCATTATGATTCAAGTGTTGTCCTTGATGGCAACTCACTCAGAGGTTGGTACAGATGCTCAGAAGTTGGTACAGGAGATGGCAACTTAATCAGAAGACAGATCCTAGTACAGCTTGCCAAGGAAGTTCATACACGCAGGTTTGTTAAGACCAAGTCGCGTGTACACGCAGGTTGGCTTCAGAAAAAGCGCGTGTATGTGGAAAAGTACCTTTGGTCCATGGCGGTTAGTCCTTGGAAGTTGTGCCTATGGTTTCGGACCATTATGTCTCGACGGACGTGTTGATCCCTAGTTTCGAGGTTGATGGTATTGTGTTTCTATGGTTTTGGCTCTTGGTATTGAACAAGGCCTAAGGCTATATAAGGAGAAGATCACTAGGCAAAGGAGTATGGATTGTGGGTGTCTGACGCAGTGAGAAGATCTGGTATTGCTGGTTATCTGTTCGGGACGCTTGGCAAGGGTCGGATCTGACAGCAAAGGCAGAAGTAATCATTTCTAGATCTGCACGCGGGTTGCCTTTGGAGAAAGCGCGTATACACGCGGTTTTGGTACAGTGAAGTAGCGTACATGATAAGTGTTAATATTTCAGGTTGCTGCTGATTCTGGTGGTTGTTGCAGAGTTCTAGATTCTGGTTTGGGTTCTGTGTTCTTGATGACAGGGTTTCAGTGATTCAGTATTGGGTTGTTTAATGAATTATGATGCAAGTATAAGTTGATGATTGTATTGCGGTAATGTTTGCTTTGTACTCTTGGATCCAGTATGAAAATGTATGAAACGTGGTCCCTGAAGGTTGTAGGGTCAGCACCTACGTACTAGTAAATGGATCAGCTAGTACAAGAGCTGAGGGGGTTGTAGCTCCCTTCCAAAAGTAGTTGGAAAACGAGAGAGGGTTGTAGCCCTCTGCAGGTTGTAGCCTGCGTGCTGGTAAAGGACTGCACCAGTACATAGTAAAAGAAGTTTCTCATTAAAGAAGAAAGAGACAAATTGCAGCAGGTGGTTTTCACCCACATTGGGTTTCCACCTTATATCATGGTGTTCATGTGTGTGGCTTTTGTGTGATGATCTATTCTGTTATACTGCATCTGTTTACTGTTAATATCCTTAATAATATCCTGATGCATTTACTGAAGATAAGATTAACTGAATCATAAGATCTCTGCATATACGCTAGTTGCTTTAGACACAGTCGCGTGTACACGCGGGTTCACTTAACTGAAGTCGCGTATATGTTTCTGAGTATGAAATTGAAAAGTTTTATCTGATCTGATAATACTGATTCACCCCCCCCTCTCAGTATTATTTCCAACAGTCACTTGTATTCGGGCTATCAAAATCCTCCTTATTCTGGTAACCAGGTTCCTTATTACCAGAACCCTCCTTATTCAGGAATGAAAGTGCCTGTTGCCTAGGCTATTCCTTCCATGATCTCATTCCAAGATTTCATCACCTTAGCCACAACCTTCCTCACGCATTTCCAGTTTCCCATCAAGTACAAAATTAGAATGAAACTCTTAACTAACTTCAAACAATTTGATTCCACTCACAGTTTGGATCACATTCATGAGTGGAGGCGTCATCGCCGGTTGGTCAAAATGTATGTTCCCAACCAATTGCTCGCAGAATGGTTCACCAAATCTCTGTTGGCACCCATAACAAAATATGTGGCCAAAGGTGGAGTTGTGACTGAAGAGCAAGTAATTTCTCGTGCACAATATTTGGATTTGGTTTATACCCAATCCGACACACTCTATGATAAGATACCAAATTCTTCGAGACCTTCGAATATTGTTCCTCCTCCGCCTGGTAAAGAACACCATGCTGTTGATGGCATTATTGGTTCTACTAGCTTGCAGACAATGAGTAAGCCATCTGGTGTTTCTCCACCCGCATCTACTCAAAACCCTCAATCCCATCCTCCTACAACTTTTACTTCTGAGATAAACGTCATTTCATATGTAAAGGAAAGTCTCAACAATAAATTGGAAGTAAGAAGAAAGGGAAAGGTAAGAAAAAGCATGACCCCTCTCCGAAGGATAAACAAACAAATCAGTCTTATGATGAGAAACGAAAGCCTTGGTATCCTTGCTTGATTTGCAACGAGGAACACTTTACATGTAGTTGAAGACTTGGCTCAGTCCCCATTGACTATGTTGACTCTTGAGGTGTTTCATAACTGGCCTACCCAAAAAAAGGCTTTAATTTTATCCATCGGATGTGTGGATCCATCGAATTCCAACCTTCTTGTTTTCTCTCATGAAAACTATGCCCCTTCGCTTCTAGCTCATTTAGATTTTATAATCCAAGTCATTATCCATGGTAAGAATATTCATTGTTCTATCATGGATTAGGGAGCTTCAACTTGCATTATGTCCATGTTTTTCTCGAAGGTGATTGGTTCTCTTCAACTGAGTTAGGTTCTCTTCAACTGAGTCAGTCACCTACTACATTGAAAGATTTTGACAGGAGAACATACAAACCTTGTGGGATTTTGAACTCCCTACAAGTTGAATTAGTAGGAAAAACTATGTCCATAGAAGTCGAAGTTATTGACAGAACTCTTGATTACAGTCTTCTATTATGACGTACATGGGTTTATGCCATGGATGTTGTTGTCTTGACTTACTTTGTATGATCACCTTTCCTCATAACGACGAGATTGTAGCCATAAACCAAATCACCTTTTTTGCCTCCGATTCACATGTTACTAGAAGTGTTCCTCTTGTAGGGGAAACCCTACAGTCATATTAGTATGTCAGAGTTGGATTGTTGAAGGATTCTTTGCTTATGGGGACCTTTTCACTCCCTCCTCCTCTCCTTCCTGACAACTCATCTTCAGTAGCCTATATCAACATGACATCATCTTCTACTATCCTTGCCAATCCATGGATTGTACTAGACGAAATTGAAATCCAAAGTTTTGGAGACCAAATGCCACTAAGCCCCATTGAGCTAGATTACGAGGCCATTTATTCGGCTTGTGAATTTTCTTCTTTTGAATTTCTTAATTGGGTAGATAGATCGATGGACTATGGTACGTCTTCCGATCCTTTCTCGCGTGTATTCCCCACCAATGAAAGCAACATGGAAATCATGATGTTGGATGACAAGCCGTGGGAGTGTTGTAGGGAAAAGTATCCGATTCGGATGACCCTATCCCACTCTAAGGGTGATAGTACCTCAGCAACAACTGTAAATAAAACTACTTAAGATTTACTTCTTTATGAAAGCAAGAGAGAATGAAGAAATGCACTAACCGTTGTCTTGCGCTTAATATTTGCTCCAATCTCTTCTCTTTGCTACTTGCTCCTAGCTCTTTGCTCTTTTGCTGGCCCAACTACAATGAGATCCTGCAAAATAACAAAGAAGGAAACTACAAGAAGCATGCATTCATAACTGATTCAAGGATTAGCATAAATCAAATATACAATCATCACAATACATCATTGAAACAAATGCATATAGAAGAACCTCAATAGCTTTTATTAATGGAAGAAGTAAAGTTCTGAGAAGGTTACAACCATTGAAGGCCCCAATCTAGCAACACCTCCCAGCAGAAAGAATTTCTCCTCTTCACCTCCTTCAAGCAATCACCCAATAGTTCTATAATGAAACCAACAACATATCATTACTTTGCACAAAATTCCAGCCTCCTGAGCTCATAGGAGAGAGCTCAATATATAGATGAATTGAGAAAGGATGAGTCAGCTTGCAACTGATGTGTAACTGCCTTGTGTCCTCTCTCTCTTCAGTTGATCTTCAGTTCTTGAGTCCACTTGGAGAACCTTGCTTCCACTTGGAGAAACAGAGCCTCTGACTCATCACAAGGCGAAATCCTTGATCCAAGTGTCATTTTTGGAAGATTCCAGAGCAATGACTCAGTGTGCCACTTGTCTCATCTCGCTCAGCATAGGTGGCCTTTGTTCTACCTGCTTTGCAACGCAGGTACACCATGGAGGAGTTGAGTTTCAGCGCAGAAGCCTAGTGGAGCACTTGCTTTGATTTCAGGATTGCTTGTTTTTGAGTGTTTTCAGGTGGAGAACTGATCTGAGAGCTGTTGGTTTGCTGACCTTGTTCCTCTAGGGGTAGGAACATCATGTTTAGGGACTTTGGATCCCTTGGATTATTGACAATTCATGCCTGATGCTGCCAGGCACAAAATTGTCTATAACAGGGAGTAATATCACTATTGTTCCTCCTTACCTTATCCCATTGAGGATAGTCTCATTGATGTATACTCACCCAATTTTGTCAATCCTTTTATGAATTCTTTATCTATTCATGAGGTCGATTCGGAAAAGAACCTTTCAAATATCGAAAAGATGATATCTCTTGATATTTCCATTAAGGCTTGTGTTGTCGATATCTCATTTGATTGATTTCCATTAAGGCTTAGTGTTGTCGAAAATCTGACACATCCATGGTATTAAGGCATCTTTAGTTCTCCTATCATGAAGAAGTAGGGTACCATTCAAGTGTGCTTTGATTATCGGGATGTGAATCGCCTATGTCCAAAGTAAAATTAACCCACCCCATTTATTGACTAGATTTTTGATGACTGCGCTGACTGTAAAATTTATTCATTTATGGATGGATTTTCAGGCTATAATCAAATCAACATTTTCCCGGTGGACCAACCTAAAACTGTTTTTATTTGTCTCTCGAGCACTTTCACCTATAGGGAACTCCTGTTCGGTTTAAAGAATGTTGGGGCCACATTTCAAAACATCGGGTTGATCATTCGATGCATCTTCGGGTTATTTTCCTTCATTGTAGACATTATAATATTCGACTTAACCCACACAAATGTGTGTTTTGTGTCAGTTATGGTAGAATCCTAGGTTTTTTCATATATAAACAAGGAATTCGTATCGATCCATTGAAAGTAATGCAATTGTTGATTTTCCCGCGCCTTCTTCACTTGTTCAGCTTCAACGAATTTAAGGGAAAGCTAACTTCCTACAAATATTCATCCCTAATTACGCCGAGTTGACCAAAGGATTCACTCGCTTGCTGAAAAAGGGGATTCCCTTCCATTGGGATGACGTAACTCAGAAAGTGTTCGATGCTTTGAAAGATGTACGAGTTCGGGCATCTATTATATATCCCCTTGACTATCATTGCGATTACTTCCTGTATCTTGGTGCTGCCATTTATACTATAGAAATGGTATTGGCCCAAGAAGATGATTTAGGGATTGAGCATCCCATTTACTATCTGAGTTAGAATCTTAACAATACCTGTGGTGAAGTAAAATTATGAGAGCGGACACAAACAATTCCTCTAGCCTAATAATGGGTCTAGCCACAACTGATACATTCTATGGAAGATTTCCTTAGGTTAGAACCAATTAAGAGGGATTACCTCTTAGTACGCTTATCCTGTTTGGTGATGACCTTGATTTCTCACTTCAGCTATTTCCCATTTACTTCTTCGAACACCTGAAACAAGTAAACAACAACAAACAACAATTGTGATAATAGACAAATTGTAATTCAACCTACTTAACAAGTCAAGAAACATTAAGCCATAAATATGTGAGATGACACATTATGTAGGAAATCAATCGATAGTTGCATATATATTGAATCAAGAAGAGATTACAACCATTGCCTTGACGTTGTTGTTCTCCTTTGAGAAAACCAGGTTCCCACACACTTCCATTAGCATTCCATGATGGCCTCAACAATGATGGTTTTAAGGCTTTTCCCTTTAGGCTTCACACTAAACCAAATTCACGCTTCTCCCTCACACACAACTAGAGAGCTACAACTATGAATATCTTGTTGTTACTCCAAACTTAAATAGCACTAGCACACCAACATTAACACTAGCTTGTGCTTGGCAAAAATGGAGGTTTATATAGCATGAATGAATGGGAGATGGTTCCTCTTCTCATGGGAGAAGGTCTTATCTCTTGAGATAGTTCCATCTTTATAGAGTAAAGGAGCCCAAACTGACATCCTCGATTCCATCCGGCTCAACTATTTACCAGACTTTCGTTACAAAGCTTCTAGAGCTGGAAGCTTCGGCTCCTTATTTAAATTTTTTTCCAAAAGAGGATCGATGCGACTGAAATAAAGATCAGTCGCTCTGGTCGGCACTAGGGACAATGTTAATCCCTGCATATCGATGTGAGGAGGACAAGGGTCATTAGCGCTGGTCTTGTAAACTGGGAAAAACAGAAGATTTTGGGGAAATGGTGCAAAAGGGAATTGTTTTGCTCATGAAGAGGGACATAATGGGAGTTTCTTCATGAAGGGAAAACATGTAGGGTTCACTGTAGATGTCCTCCAGGATCAAGGAACGGGGAGTACAGGGACAATGACAAAATGCTGTGTAATAAATGCCCCCTAAAGCGTGAAGGCCAAACTAGAGTGAGGGATGAAATGCTTTATGAATCAATGCGGGGAACCAGAGTCTGTCGTTGGAAAACCTGCAAGAAAGTACATATACATATACATAACTGAAAAATTTGTCAAATGATACATGAATCATGGCATGGACACAACCATCTAGAGAATGATCATGTAAATGGATCCAAGCATGGCCGCAACCTTCCGATAAAGAGGATCATGTCGAAACCAAGGTATGGTCGCAACCATCCAATAATGAGAAGGATCACATATGATAACTCATGGTATGGTTGCAACCATCCATATGAGAGAGACATGCATATCAACATAATCATGTCACATCGCCTTGCAACCTAGACTTTTGTAATCTGAACCCAGGCTCTTGCGCTCCAACACGACCTGATCAAAGTAAAAATTCTAACATGTGAATAGATGCATTGACGTTGAACATGCTAGAAAATCGCTTGATTACCAGCCAATGATGTGAATCGTTAACAAGCACGAGAGAAACCACCAATAATGACAATGGTCCTAAAGGTACTAGCAGCACAATCCACGGAATGTGAATAGAGGAACTGAAGTCGAACACCCGTGAAATCACTCGATCGAAAGCCAATGATGTGAACTTGTCGTTGAGTGCAAAGAACTTTCCATTAGGGCATGCAAGCTCTAAGGTACTGGAAGGGAGTCTCTCGGTCAACTTTCCAGATAATATGCTGAAGTCGACAGGAAGAGACCGTGTCGAAGGAGGGCCATAATGTATCCCACATAATCGACACAAGACAAAGGGATGCAAAATGATTTTAGATGATACAGAGAATTAGGGGTAAGTGTAACTACAGAAGGATAACTCTTGAACATATCGGCGACACGACTGGAAGTTTGGCAGCTTTTGGATCCATAGGATCGGTGGTCATGATGACGTGGTAGAGATCAAATGGAAGGAAAAAATAAATGGCCCAACCCAAGAAGGTCAACGATACAAAGGAGGATATCCCAACCCGACACGAAGTAGAAAGTGTCATGTTCAAGAGTGAGCTGCCGACACAACTAATTGAATTTCCAAATTTCCCCCCACCATTCCTGGCAGGTACCCCAATTATTTTTTAATCACAAGCTTGAAGGGGATAGCATATGCTTGCACTGTAAGTTCATCCTTCAGATGAATCCGATCTAGTAAGTTTAATGAGCCCCAGGAAGGAGAAGCTCATGTTTGTCATGATGACGAATCCGATGTCATTTAATATTTTAACGAGTCCAACAAAGGTGCAACTCAGTATATTTTTCATGTTTAGAGAGTTTGAAAAAGACATGGAAAAGAAAACTCCACATGGTCCCTTTTTGTACATTTGTGTCTCTTGAGCCCGAAAAGGTAGAAAATGATACTTGAGAGAACCGCTTGACCATTTCAGTCAAGGAGTACCTTTTTCGTAAATAGTGCATCCTAGCTCGAAAAAGGGGTAAACGTATACTGGGCGCATGACGCTTCGCATCCGTTAATGAGTTCGAAACGACAAGGGCTTGACTATCTTTTCGTGTTTAAAGGGTCGGAAAAGAGCTTGAAAGCGGACCCCCCATTTTATTCTCTTTTACGAGTCAAAAGGGAAAAATACTCGGCAATATTTTCATTTGAGTTTTACAAGTTGAGAAAAGAGCTGAAACGT
Source organism: Pinus tabuliformis (assembly GCA_031772625.1). Classification (NCBI taxonomy): domain Eukaryota; kingdom Viridiplantae; phylum Streptophyta; class Pinopsida; order Pinales; family Pinaceae; genus Pinus; species Pinus tabuliformis. Next base: position 1,190,928,357 of record CM062816.1, on the reverse strand, counting down.
GACTCAACATCATTGTCGAACATCCATCACTTGTTGGTGCGCAAAAAGGGTAAAGTGTATTATCCAGTTATTGAGGCAAAATAGGTCAAAATATTTACAAAACCTAATATTTCATGAAAAACTGAATAAAATGGGGGAAAAGTAAATATTATTTTACCATTTACCATTTTACCTTGCTGTGAACAACTTCTCACCCACCTTTTCCCGAGCCACCAGTTGCAGGTAAGAGTCAAGGCCCTAAGATCCACTCCATACTATTTATTTATGCTTTCATCCATATTTTGGATTTTGGAGGGAGGTTTTGGCAAAAAAAATTCGCCCTCAGTCAGTGCGAGTTCCTGGCACGGAATCGTGCTAGCCGAGGGTGATTAGAACACCCTATCATGCTGTCGACGCAACTGTTTTTAAAACAGGCGCGTCGACATCATGAACAAGGAAAAAAATCATTTTCCTCACAAAACCACCACTGGAATTCAAATTTTATTGGCCAAAAATGATTGTTGACTTGAATACATGGTTTTTGCAGGAAAGAATCGTTGAAAATGGTAGGCTGCAAAGAACGTGAGCACAAATATGTGGACACTCAGGCACTGAATGATCCAAATTTCTTGAACACTTTGAGGAACTATGGGCTCCTCAAGTTCTTTCTTACACCAGGGATGCGGGCCCAACCTGAGCTGCTTCGATACCTGATTAGTCTCTGGGACATAAATCGAGAAATATTCATCATTGGTGACCAAGAGCTAGAGTTAGAAACTTCAGACATATATTTCATCACAGGACTGTCCTAGAGAGGGGAACCAGTCAACCTATATGGGTCATGACCGATTGGGGCAAGCATATCCATGCTGCTTGCCGAACATTGCCCTGAAGCCCTCAAATCCAAGAGCGACAAGATTGAGATTGCCACCATGCGAGATCTGACACTGAGAGTGCTACTGTTGACTATCAACAGAGTGGCGGGGTCCCAAGCAGTGCATGAGACTAACAAGTCGAAATTTATATATGCCATCGACTGTACAACACCGACGATCTTCAATTGGGCAGAAGCCATGAAGATCAACATAAAACGCCAGCTGACAAAAGCTAAGGCGGGGAATTTGAAGCAATTTTGCTTCGGATCCATACTAGTGACCTTTTTCTTGGAATGAGTGTCGTTGTTCCAGTACCAGTTGACTGAGGTAGATCCTCCGATGCCACGAGACCCAGGAATGGCCCGTTGGAGTCATTTACTGCCTAGGATCACTAGGGGACATCATATGTATTACAGGCCCGCCTTCTTTTCATGGCTACGATGACAACTGATCGTCGTGGAGGATTGGCCATATAGTGGTATTGACTTCCGTGGAGATTCGGACATGCCATTGCTAGACGGGGAGGATTTCGATGACAAAGGTAAAAATTTAATTTTTAATTTTGTGATTTTTTTAATTGTTTTCGGTATATATGTGTTTATAACATTTCGTTTTGTCAATGTAGATGTTGGATCGGAGCGTCTTGCCGAGATGTCCTCGATAGCTAGGTGCGTCGCCCGCTAGTTTGATGTTGCTCCTTATCAAGAGGGAAGTGACAACGAGGAAGAGATCACGAGGAACCTTGAGGGGTTGACTCGTGGTATCCTAGAGTATGCTCGGGTGGGATACATTCCTCATCACCAGTACCAGAGACACACAGTGGGAGTATCGGACCAGATTCGCTGATCGTTGACTCGTGTTGTGTGAGCCGTTTCATGCTACGATGATCACCATGCTGATTAGTTCCTAGGTCCAATATTTTACATTTTTTAGGCCTGCGTGCCACATATATATGAGGCTTGCGAGCCACCGATATTATTTGAAGACACATATTATTTTTGGGGTTTTGATGTATCAAACATTATCACCATATATATATATATATGTTGTATTTCCTTGCTTACTATGGTACAAATGATTTGTTTTGGATTTTCACATGTTTCGTAAATGTCTATCCAACACATAATTAGCTAATGCATCTGTCAATGTATTCATGTGTCTAGGAATATGATGATATGTAATGTAATCAAAATGCCTTTCCAGTAGACGAATACGGAGATACATTCTCAATATCTGAGGGTTTCTGACGGAATATTTCCCGTTGAGTTGAAGGACAACAAGTTGTGAATCCAGGTTGACAACCAACTCTTGAATGTCAAGAGCAATGGCTTCTGACAACAGTTCAATGACTGCACTGTATTCAACAATGTTATTAGTTGTGCGACCTAAACAAATACCTTGAAGATCAATCAACTCACCATGAGGGTCATAAATAGCCCATGCCGTGGAGGATAGATTCCGGGTACTACGCAAGCACCATCAGCAAAACCGATGTGAGGAGTCACAGACATCTGCAAAGTAGGGAAAACATAGTAAATAGGAAAGATGTTTGAAAACTAACACACCAAACCATGCTGCACAAAAATGAATGAGACACTAATGTACACAAGTAGCCATGCAATATGACCTAAGCATAGTACTTCCTGAGATAAAGCCCGTTTCAGGGCTTGTCTAAAGGATTTCCTTCATAATCAATAAACTCGTAGGTCCCTTTTTGCAAAACACGTTTTACAATGTAGGGCCCATGTCACATGGGCTCGAACTTTCTTGCCCCCAGCTTATCATTAGCTTGATTGTATAGTAAAACCAAATCACCCTCAAAGAACGTGTGTGGGGAGACTGACCAATCAAAATGGGACTTGACTCGCTTCGTTTGTGCTTCGATGACCAAAGCAGCAAGACGACGAGTCTCATCCAGTCGTTCTAGATATAAGAGGCGCTCTTCCTGCGGTGATATTTCAGGGAGAAGTTCGACAGTTAGCTTGAGTGAAGGAATTTCACATTCAATCGGTAACGCTGCTTCCAGACAGCAGACAAGCTGGAATGGTGTGAAACTAGTTGCATCCTTGGTCTTGGTGTGAAAAGAGCATGAGATGCCAATTTGACTTGTGCATCCCAATAGTATGTTGAAGCATTGTAACCAAAACTTTGTTCACAACTTCAACTTGACAGTTGTCTTGAGGGTAATACGAGGTTGAGCCATCATGGCGCAAACCCAATGTAGAGGTCAGCTCAGCCATCATGTAATCTCAGAAATGGGAGCCGTGGTCTATGACAATGGCTTGAGGTAACCAAACCTGGAAATAACGTGATTGAAAAGAAATTGAGCCGTCGTTTTACCGTCTGCAGAGTATGTAGGCTTCGCTTCGACCCATTTGGTGAAATAATCCACAACAATGATAATATAACCATGCCCCTCGGTCGAATGAGGGTTACATGTCATATAGTCAATGCCCCCTTTTGCAAAAGGACCAACGGTAATGACGGGGTGTAGGTGAACGGGTGGGGTGCGCATCTTGCGTTGGTAAATTTGGCATTCATGGCACTTGCGAATAACAAGGATGCAGTCCTTGAAAATGGACGGCAAGAAATAACCATTGCGAAGGATTTTTTGAGCGGTAGCATAGCCAAACATATGACCGCCACATGCCCCATAATGGCATTCATTGAGAACTCTCTTAACCTCCTCAAGAGTAAGGCATTGGCAAAGAAATGAATCGACACCGACACGGTATAAAGTATCGCCAATAATACGACAGGGTTGGGAGTGATGCCGAATCTGTCGGCGATCATACTTAATCAACGTGGACCAGAACATGGACGTCTGGAGATACACGATGATATAACTGTACCACGGGTCAAGGGCACTGTTTAGGAAAAGAGTCTCGTCCGAGAGTTGTTCATCTGCACTAGTGGGGAGAGACGTAGAAGGAAGGGAACAAATCAACTCGGTGAAAACTAGTGACTTCTTAGATTTGGCAGTAGTAAACACCAAATCGAATTCTTGCAGGATGAAAATCCATTTAGAATACTTGCCCTTCAGCAAATGACAAGTCAGGATGTAGGTCATGGGGTTGCACTCAGAAATCACAGTAGTAGTGCATAAGAGAATGTAGTGCCGAAAGCGCTGAACAACTTGTATGGCAGCCGAAGCTAGCTTCTCGACATGGACATAACGCGTTTCGGTGTTGACGAGATTACGAATAAGGTAGTAGATAACATGTTCGTTTCCTTCATCGTCGTCTTGGACCAATACCATAGCAATGGTGGTAGGGGCTGCAGCTAGGTAAATGAAGTAATCTTGATGATAATCTGGGGGATGCAACAAATGAGCATTTACGAGGACAGATTGGAGGGCATCAAAAGAATTTTAGGTAACCTCATCCCAGACAAAGGGCATTCCTTGCTTAAGAAACAGGGTAAATCCTAAAGCTAGCTTAGCATAATTAGGTATGAAATGAGGGAGGAAATTTTCCTTTCCTTGCAGGCTCCGGAGTTAGTGAAATGAAGATGGTGGGGGTAAATTTATGATGGCCTCGACTTTAAGCGGATCAAGGTGAATACCATATTTGGAAATGATAAAGTCGAGGAGTCGTCCAGATTCTACGTAGAAAACACATTTATGCGGGTTTAACCGAATGTTGTAGTGTCTACAGCAAAGAAAAATCTGCTGAAGATGGTCAGGGTGATCACGGTGTTTACGAGAATGAGTGGGAAGGTCATCTAAGTAAGGCTGAATGATGTTGCGAATATTGTGAAACACATAGGACATCACCCATTGAAATGTAGCCCCAACATTTTTGAGGCCGAAAGGGAGCTTTTTGTATGTGAAAGTACCCCACAGACAGATAAAAGCTGCCTTTTCTTGATCAACTGACGTAATGTTAATCTGGTTGTAACCAGAAAAACTGTCCATAAAGGAAAAAAATTCCCTCCCAACACATTCGTCAATGATATGATCAATGAAGGGAGTAGGGTAGTTATCCTTAGGAGATGTGGGATTGAGATCACGGTAATCAACACAAACGCGGATCGTGCCCTGTTTCTTTGTCACCAGGATAATATTTGACACCTAATTTGTAAGAGGTATCGGATAGATCAATCCAGCTTTGAGAAGTTTTTTAACTTCACCCTTGATAGCGATGACTTTCATAGGGTGCACTGGGCAGAGCCGTTGGCGAATGGGCTTCGCGTGAGGATAAGTTGGTATTTCGTGTACAATGATGCTAGGATCAATGCCAGACATTTCTTCATACGACCACGCAAACACATCACAAAATTATTGAAACAGACGAGTATAGGTCTTGATCTCATCCAAAGAACAAGTTACCTCGATATGGACATGTTCAACGATACCAAGCTTAATAGAAATATCAATTGGCATCATTTGGTGATATTACCCAAATTTCCTTCTTACCATACTTCATGAGTTAGGATTGGTGCCAGAAGCGGGAGGGAAGGAAACTGAGAAGAGAACTCTTCGAGACTGGTAGACAGGACTGCCTGGCGAGGCAGGAACAAGGAACAATGATGAGTATCGTTCCAAGTTGGTTCCTCTAGATACATTACTTCGATGATACTTTCGTTAGCAAGAAAAGTCTTGGCTAAGGGATCAGGAGATTCCAAAGCACGAAGCCATGGGGATTGAGAATACGTATCGAGAGAAGTCCTCAAAATAGGTGAATTAGAGGATACAAAACTTGAGGCCGAAACAATCTCTATGTAATTGATTTCGGCATGGCTAATTGGCATAGCCTCGCCCTAGGTATCAACAAGATCTAGTGAAGGCATGACCCAAGGATAAGATTTGACCGAGATCATGTTGACAGAGGCAACATGAGGAGGTGGGAGCAGAAAATTTCCCATCAAGGCAAAATATTTAAAAAGACCTGCCCCCACACTCTCATAAGGAGCATGAGTGTGCTTGACGTACGAAACATTTACATCCGAGGAGGAAGAGGCAAAGAAGGATAGCTGGTCGACAGTGATGATTTTCCCTTGATGGGGAAAACAAATCATGCGAAATAGGGAGGAGGCTACAACATGCATGGCATGGGTCCAGCTTCGTCCGAGTAGAAGATTATAATTGAGATTAGCGTCAACAATCTCTACCTCGACTTGTATTGTCTTGCCCTCCGAAGTAATGGCAAGGTTAGGTAAGACAACGAAGGGTCGCAAATCACGCCCGTCGAAAGCTTCCAAAGTGTTTGGGGATTGGTTCAAAGTCGGAGAACCAATTTCCTTCCAGCAGGCGTTTGACATGATGCAGGTAGAAGCATCTTCACCGATGACAATCCTGTGAATGGTTTTCTCATTGATGATTACCTAAATGAGAAAGGCGATCTGATGAGGCAGGCACGGAACATGGTTCTCTAGATTAAAACATATCAAATTGGAATTGGTAGGATCAATACCCCCAATAGCTGATAACAAGGATTTCCACTGAGACAAACAACTTTGGAGCACCTCGAGAGCCGACATAGTTGATGGTGCCTGGGCCAAATCCTTAACAATATTATAGTGTTGGGAGACACAAGCGTTGGGATTGTACAAGGATTTCCTTAGCACACCTCGAGAGGGTGGCCGAATAGCGAAATCCAGGTTAGGGTGCTCAATATGAAGAAAGCCAGAACTTGGGGCAGAAGAAGAAGGGGTGGCCTCTTTCTCTTTCCCTGCTGTCGAAGCAGGAGTTTGGTAATATTTTGATCTAGTAGCCACATTAATAGGTGCACTCATCATGAACACTTGAGATCCTAAGGAAGAAGATGATTGAGGTTGGTCTACCATTTGAGTCTGCTGAGATAGAAAAGGCTCTTTTAGGATAGCTCAGATCCCTTTGAGCAAATGATTAACTTCGGACCGTCGGGGATGATCCTTGGTATAGTGATCCTCCTTGCAAATGAGGCATGGATACTTGGGCTTCCGTTGTGAAGAATCACCAATAGACGACTTAGGAGGACCCTATTTTGGGGCATCGACTTTACCCTTGCCTTTGCCTATCTTCTTACCTTTCGAGGATTTGTTGGCTGTAGTAGTCTAGACAGCATGGACCTCTGAGGTTTTACTAGGGCTAGGTGGATTCTGGGAGGAAATATTGGAAGCAGTGTTTGAGACCGACTTCTATTTGGAAGAAGATTTAGCAGGGGTCTGGGACGCTAAACCAATTACTTCATCAACAGGAGGTGTAGCCTGTAACTTCGATGCCATGGGATCAAATGATGGCAGTGGAGCACTGGGTAATAACTCATACAAAGTGCCAAACTAAGAGTAAACAAGATCTAAGTACTGGGCACAAGCAATGGCTTGTTCTTCGGTAATGCATCCACCCATAGCTATGTCGCGAGCAATTGGAGCGACGAATGACTTGGTAAACCATTTGATGAGCAACTGATCAACAATCTCGAATTTGATTAGGCGACGTCTACGTCTCCATTCATGGATGTGATCGAAGATGTGTGTCGCAGTGTCTTGCTTAAGAGATGTGAGCAAATAGGTGCCAGTTTCATAACAAACTGACAACTGGAAATGCGTGAGGAAAGCCATGGATAAAGAGTTCAAGTCATGGTAAGTACTTCGAGGAAGCTCTATGTACCACTTGGCTGCAGCACCTGTGAGGGTTCGTTGGAAAAGACGGAGACGAATAGAATCCTCAATGTAAGAATTCAAAGAGCACCAGAGGTGATATGTCATCACATGGGTTTGAGGATCTTATTTTTCTTTCCCATCGAACTTAGGACAATCGCTCGGGATCTTGGACGAAACCAGAGGCCAGTATGGCGAATGAAGAATTGGATAATTCTTAAGGTGATACACATCTGGCAACTCTAGTGTGGCCAAGAACAAAAATTGAGTATTAAAAGGCATTGGAGGTCGATAAGCGGGTCCAACCAGAGGAGTCCATCCCTGCTGGTAAGGATTTTGGCCATACAACATTAGATGCTGCCCCCATTGTGGGTTACCTTGGCCATAGGAAGGATTTTGACCTTGAACACCTTGAAACTGTCCGGTCATAGGTTGCTGATAGGAAGAATACGGGTTGAGAGGCTATTGAGCTTGTTGACCTTGGACATATGGATATTGTACCTATTGTCCATGAACATACGGGTTTTTAACCTGTTGCCCCTAAACAAGAGGATTTTTGACCTACTGTCCTTGGACATAAGGATTATATACTTGATGCCCTTGGACATAGGGATTCTGGACCTGCTGCTCTTGGACAAAAGGATTATGTGCCTGTTGACCTAGGACATTAGGATTTTAGGCCTGCTGCTGCAGGACTTGACCTTGGCCTTGTCCTTGCAAGGGTTGACCTTGTTGATATGTATATAAGGGTTGCTGCTGCTCGTGTTGGCTCTGCTGTTGCAAGGATTGACCTTGCGGCTGCAACAACTGTCCTTGGGGCTGTAGAGGTTGGCCCTGCGAAGATATAGGATGGGAGGTTTGTAGAGCATACTGCATCTGATGCTGCATGGTTTATTGCAATGGTTGCGAGGGTTGCCCCTGTGGTTGTTGCAGTTGTCCTTTCTGCGGTATCATCTACCCTTGCTGCAACAAAGGTTGCCCTTGTTGTTGCAAGGGTACTTGAACAGTGCCCGGAAAAGTTCCGAACTGAATCTGGCCATAGCCACCCTGAAAAGTGGATGAGCCAGGCTGAACGTACTGCCCTTATTGAAGGACGTAAGGTAGATTGACCATTCCTTGAGAACCATATGGAATATAAGGAGTTTGGTACTGAACCTGAGCCTCATAAGGTTGCTGATACTCGAAATTGCTTGACCCGGACAGACCAACGAGATTTTGAACCTGTTGGTACTGGACATTGCTTGATCCAGTAAAACCAGCAGGGTTTTGGATAACACTAGAAGAAGGCTGGTTCTTGCCAACCATGTGAGCCTGTGAGCTACTCACATTAGTGGTGCTTGAAACCATAGAAACACTCAGATTCTGCCCCCCAGTCGGTGGCACAACTTGGTCATTTATTGGAGGGATCAAAGAAATGACAGTAACATTCTTCAAGACCGCCGGTTGAACCGGACGGGTGACTGGGACGGATGATACAAGAGGGTTCAAAAGGGTGGGTTGCACCGGGACTGAGGTAATGACGTGTTGGGAGCTGTGTTCACAATGGATGGACCTATAGTAGGGATATCACCAGATTCCCAACCAAGGTTATGGTAAAGTGATGAGGCACTAGGTGTACCTGAGACCAATTATGCCAAAGTCACATAATTAGGTGACAATTCCCAATACACACTGATGGGAATGCTCCTTGTATAGGGGAAAACTTCAGGAGGAAATTGATGTTCTTCCTCCTCGACAGTGTGTGGAGTAGAAACTTTTGACTCATCTGGAGAGGTAACTAGAGCATCGCCTTCGGGTTCCATAGCTGGGAACAAACGATGGTGAACGACCAAAGAGGTACGAGGGGAAAATTCCAAAGGAACAACCGATTGATCATACAGACTATATGGATGCTGCGGTGATATCACAACAAGGTCGAACAAAGGGTTCAGAGGATATATAACCAGTCTAAGCTGACCGTCAGTAGTCGGTGAACACTCAGGAGTTTGGACGGGATTGTTGGGAGATTGTGGGCCAATATCAGCAGGTGACCCAGTATCTAAAGTATGCGGAGGATGAGATGACAAAGGTTGAATACTCAGAATGATACTGAGTTCAACACCATGGTCCTCGAGTGACTCTGGTAATCCAGGAAAAGGCTCCTCAGACAATCTTTTAGACGGAGGAGAGGAAAAGGAACTAGGTGAACTAGATGGTTCAACCACTATGACCTTGTCTTAGTTAACAGGAAAATAGAGATAAACTTCAAGGCTTTAAAATGTTCTTTTAGGGAAAACTCACGATTTGGTCTAGAAAAGACTAACAGGATGTTATAAGATCGTGGGTAATCAATTTTTTAAGACACATAAATAAATTGGTGCTCTTTCATGTTTTGAGAGTCGAGAAAGAAGCAAAGAAGACTCTATCACTTTCGATTGGAAATGAGCTCGAAAGGGCAAGCACTTGAATGATATTTTAAGTTTAATGAGTCAAAAAGATCAAATGACTACTCTAGATGATCTAGGTAGAAAGGATTACTAGGCAACTGTGAACTCCAGAATACCTCTCGACGAACCGATAAGTACATGCAGGCAATCTCCCCGAATGCTGTGTTCAGTGTATCACGTTTGCAAGGCAACCGACTCGGCTTCCTATGAATAAAGGATTGCAGCCTAGAGGGGTCTCCCATTATATACTCGACAGTATGGGGAGCACAAATCCGTACTAGCGCTGTCTAGTGCTGAAGCTAACGACAACTGCTAGGTTTAAAGATGTCGGAACATGTCTCTAGCCTAGACCTTCTAGATGTGATCATTAGGTTTCAAATGCGCCTTAGATTAATTGAGTTCATTTTAAATTTTTTCTTAAGTTATGTCTCAGTTTTCAGGCCTTAGCGATGTGACTTGAAAAACTCTAAAGGCAACTAAATGAGACAAGACCCTTTCAATTCGATGAATTGTCTACACTAGAGAGGGTAGAAAACACAATCAAGTGCAAACAACCAAGCAATTGAAAGAAAAATGATTTTTCACTACTTCACTTTTCAAGAAAATAAACTAATGAAAAATACATTCCAATTCCTAATTTCTTAACAAGTACACCCTAACAATCCTTTCAAAAGCAAAGAGAATTCTTTTTCTTTTAAAATTCCAATGCAATCCTAGCCTCCAATGATGCTAACTACCGTAACATATTGATGCAACAAACTAGAGTTTTGTACTTTTCATGAAATGACAAAATGAATTTCTCATAAAATACTTCAATGAAAAAGTTTTCAAGACAATCAATTATCAAGCAAATAAAACACGTAAAGAGAATCTCTTTCAAACTAATGAAACAACGACTTCACCAAAAATAAGACAAGCAATGTGATCTATGTCGGAAAAGAAATGTTTAGAGATGCAAATGAAAACTTTTCAAACTTGTGTAATGGAGGTCAAAGCTATAGAAGGACCATAAACGAAATGCAAGGAGTAAATGCACCAACAATTTGACTCACTGATTCACAATCAACTAAATGATGACAATCTAGATGCCCTAATGCCACTAACCATCCAATGACCCAATAAATCAAGCGAAAATATGACAAATCAAGAAGAAAACAAATCAAATGAAAAGCAACTTTCTAGTTAGGGAGAAGACGGTCTACAAAGCTTACATGGTTGAAATCATGAGAGAAAAACACACTGGCCAAGATTTGGGGCAAACCCTAAAATTCACTTATAGGCATCGGCGTAGCTGCCTAACTAAAAACAAGTGCCAGAAGGGGGTCGGCGCAACTGTTTCTCAGCATATCACACTGATCGACGCGACTGTCAGCGAATTAAGCGCGCTGAGCGAGGATGTTAACAAAAAAATATTTTTTTTTAAAAGTTGGGACCAGACTTGTTACTATGAATTTCAAACCTAGAGCAGTACGCAAAGTAAAACGAATAAAACTAAAGGGAAATGGCGAAACTATAAAAGTTCACACAAAACCATGAAATTCCAAGCAAACAAATAGAAGGATTGGTTCCCCAGTGGAGTCGCCAGTTTGTGGTGAACTAAAATTATCAGTGCGGACACAAACAATTCCTCTAGCTCGATAATGGGTCTAGCCACAACCGATACATTATATGGAATATTTACTTAGGTTAGAACCAATTAAGAGGGCCTACCTCTTAGTAAGCTTATCCCGTTTGGTGATGACCTTGCTTGCTCGCTCCAACTATTTCCCGTTTCCTTCTTCAAACACCTGAAACAAGTAAACAACATCAAACAACAATCGTGATAATAGACAAATTGTAATTCAACCTACTTAACAAGTCAAGAAACATTAAGCCATAAATATGTGATATGACACATTATGTAGGAAATCAATCGATAGTTGCATTTATATTGAATCAATAGGAGATTACAACCATTGTCTTGATGTTGTTGTTCTCCTCTGACAAAATCAGGTTCCCACACACTTCCGTTAGAATTCCATGATGGCATCAACAATTATAGTTTTAAGGCTCTTCCGTTTAGGCTTCACACTAAACCAAATTCATGCTTCTCCCTCACACACTACTAGAGAGCTACAACTATGAATAGCTTGCTGTTTACTCCAAACTTAATTAGCACTAGCACACCAACATTAACACTAGCTTGTGCTTGGGAAAAATGGAGGTTTATATAGCATGAATGGATGGGAGATGGTTCCTCTTCTCATGGGAGAAGGTATTATCTCTTGAGGTAGTTCCATCCTTATAGGGGAAAGAAGCCCAAACTGACATCCTCGACTCCATCCATCTCAACCATTTACTAGAATTCCATTACGAAGCTTCTAGAGCTGGAATCTTCAACTCCTTATTTAAAAAACTTTCCAAAAGAGGATCGGTGCAACTAAAATAAAGCTCAGTCGCTTCGGTCGACGCTAGGGACAGTGTTAATCCCTGCATATCGGCGTGAGGAGGACAAGGGTCATTAGCACCAGTCTTGCAAACTGGGAAAAACAAAAGATTTTGGGGAAATGGTGCAAAAGGGAATTGTTCTGCTCATGAAGAGGGACAAAATGGGAGTTTCTTCATGAAGGGAAAGCATGTAGGGTTCATTGTAGAGGTCCTCTAGGATCAAGGAATGGGGAGTATAGGGACAGTGACAAAATGCTATGTAACAATACCAAAATTTGATATTCCCACATAGAAAAGTTAGCTTTGGCGGTCGTTCAATCCATCCAAATATTTCACCATTACATCTTGCTTCAAAAAACTATGATCGTTTCTGATTGCAACCCTATGACATACATTTTGTCACTTCAATTGCTGGGGGAAAGTACTCGAAATGGATTGTCATCTTACAAGAATTTGACCTAGAGTTCATTAAATCAAAGTAAAAAAAATCCTTAGTTTTCACGGAACTAATGTGTGATCTCCCTTCCCCTGATTTAGAATCTACATTTGAAGATTCTATTCTCGACAAGTTGCTATTTCTAATCTTGTCATCTGACCCTTGGTATGGATATTTCCTAATTTATCTCTAGACCTAGAATTTCTGGTCTAATACCTCTCACTCGGAGCAACAACGTATTCATTACCAAGCCCAAAATTACATCATTATCGGCAACATGCTTTACCATCGTGGTATTGATACGATTTTACGAAGGTGCCTCACACTTGAGGAGGTTGAGAAAGTCCTAAATGAATGCCACTCAGGGGCATGTGGCAGACATTTATCTGGTTATGCTACCACCCAAAATTTTTTACGTGTTGGTTACTTTTGGCCTACAATCTTTTTCAACTGCATCCTCGATGTCTAGAAGTGTCATGTGTGCCAGATATATGATCGTAAGACCCATTCTCTGCTCGCTTTGTTGCATCTCGTTATCGTTGTTCGTCCCTTTGTGAAATGGGGTATCGACTTCATGACATGTAAACCTCACTCAGCCAGGGGGAATGGTTATATTATTGTTGCTGTTGACTACTTTACTAAATGGGCCGACGAGATGCCTACATTTAACAACACTGGTGAAATGACTGAATACTTCTTTTTCAACCACGTCATCACATGGTTTGGTGTTCCATAAGAAATAGTTATGGATCATGGAAAACATTTATGGAATCATATGATGATTGAACTAATTGCTAAGCTGGGAATTTCCCATGAAAGTTCCACTCCCCACTATCATCAAGCTAAAGGATAGGTTGAGTCCATTAACACAGTTGTTAAGACAATGCTTCAACGCATGGTAGGGGTCCACAAATCAGACTGACATTTGCTCATTCACGATTATTTGTGGGCATACCGAACCTCAATTAGCACAACTACTAGATTTACACCCCTTCAGTTGGTATATGGTTTGGAAGTTATCCTCCTAATTGAATGCAAAATTCTATCGTTGAAATTGGCTATCGAACTTCTTCCAACCACTTCTGTAGAGGAGGAATTTCTTTACATATGACTCATTTAGATGAAACTCGACTTGATGCTTCTATAGCTAATGAAGCTCATAAAAGATGCATCAACCCACAATATGACAAAAGTGTGAAGCCTCGTGTCTTCTCAGAAGGATAACTTGTCCTGCTATATCACCAGGAGTTTGATGAATTAGGTTCAGGGAAGTTTCAACTCATGTGGTTAGGTCCATACATTGTTAAGCGAGTCCTTGCAAAAGGGGCCTACGAGTTAGTAGATTTTGATGGAGTTCCCCTGGCGTAGCCTAGACAAAGGTTGTACCTCAAAAAATACTATGCTTGATCTCAAGTGTAGTTTTCATTGTGTACATACTGTCTATAGGTGTGTAGAGTGCATTTGCAATGTGTATTTTCAGAGTTTCACACGGTTTCTGGTGATTCCATTTTACGTTTGGTTTGCAGATGTTGATATCTCTTGAAACTTTTATCAGTTATGTTGATGGTTCTAGTCATAGTACTCAGAACTTATCTTCTGCAACATGGGCTATATTTTCTCCAAATGGTGAGTTAGTGAGTCTGCAAGGGATTTGTATTGGTCGCTCCACCAACAACATCGCTAAGTATAGCGTAGTGGTTGAGCTACTGTCTGATGCTATTGCACATGGTATCCACCGTTTAGTCATTAGACTTGACTCACAACTCGTAGTACTACAACTTGCTAGTGTCTATTCACTTAGAAGTCCCACCATATCACACATGGATTTAAGAGTACGCCTTCTAGAAAGACATTTTGATTTCATACAATATGAACACATTTATAGAAATCTAAACACATTGACAAATGCCCTAGCTAATCATGTTTTAAATAGACATTTGCAACGAATGTAATTAATTTTCAATTCACATCACATCATATTGAAAATATAATAGAAACCCAAAAACACTGAAAAATATATATATAAGTTTGGTTTTACAAAAAATTGTGCCTGAGACACATATGGCATACATCGCCCATATAAAAAACTACATGCAAATATCTAAGTAGACAAATCAAAGGTGCTCATGATAGAATGACATTGCACGAGCCATCTTGCGCAGTAGTCAACCGATACAACTAGGAACTCCTATGGTGTATCGTTGAAGTCGCAGTGGAAGTTGGTTGACCGTGGTATCATCAATTCCATGTGTCAACCCTTCCATGTGGCACTCTACCTCTGATAGGACCTCTGCTACATCTGGATCCCGTAGCATATCCCATCCCACCGCAGCGACCCGTGCTGGCTCTGATGCTTCCTCCTATTGTCATTCTTCTGCAAAAGAGGGATATGAAGCACCGATAGCTCAAACTAGTCCCACATCTACATGAAATATACATAGTTTAGTCTCGGAAACATAAAAAACACAAAAAATTATAAAGATTTCAAAACTTAAAAGGTTGAAATTACTTACTTACCTACAACACCCCATTCCTCACCCTCAAGAGGCATAAGCTCAAGGTCATTGGGGAAATCCACGCATGTGTAAGGATAGTCGTTGATCATGATAAACTATCTTCGCAACGATTTGAAGAAGGCTGGTGAAAAGTTGATCACCAACGGCCCTGCATGTCGGGACATGTGATCTATCCACCTCTTCATCTGTGGCACCCTCACATCGATAGGCTCGAGTATAATATGTTGAGGCTGAAGTAATGGAATGCACTCTAATGCAAAGGAAACTAAGATTGAACCATATCCAAAGTTCTTTAGTTTTCCCTCTTTTGCTTTAGTCAGTTGTTCTTTCATATTGACCAGAACTCCCTCGCTCCAGTTGAAGAGTGTTGGCTCCAGACACTCCAATCCATATTTCATATATGATCTGCTTGCCACATGAAATGTGGAGCTACCTGCCAATCTTGCGATAATGAATAGGATCATTCTCAAAGGTAACTGGGTCACATATTTTATACTGATCTTTCCATCCTTTGTTGGCTGGGCTTGAGGTCTACAATAGGTGGCGATATAATCTTTCACTGTCTCCCCACCACTTCTCCCACCTAGGAGAGATATGGGGGCACCCCTCATGGACAGTCCTGTCAGAAAGTAGATATCCTCTACCTTTATCTCGAGTAGATGTTCCCCAAACCTGAATGCTTGTGCCTAAACATCCCATGAACGAACAAGGTATTTCAACAACTCCATCTGTTGCCTCATACCAAGAAGCCAGAAGAATTTTAGTAATCCACAGTTCTTTAATGACTGGATGGTAGCAGGATCATTTGATACATTTAAATATTGTTCCTCATGTTCTCTTTCTCTCCATACAAAAGCCATTTTTGTGCTGATGAACCCCTGAAACATCAACAAGAGATTCATTAGGATCCTTTTCATGCAAAAAAATTGACAAATTTTGAGGAAAAATTGTTGAAAAACTTTAGATTTGCGGCCAACACACCATAGAAGAGAAAACCAGAGTGTTGCACCCCTGCCTATAGTACATGATTGCTTAGGTGAAACACACTTTTTGACCCTCTAGGCCTGCGTTGGTCCTAGGGTGAAATTTTGTAACCCAAGGGCCCTAAAAAATTCAGAAATTTTGCTTGAAATCATAAAATGGAACCACTGAAATAAAGAGAAGGGTTTTAGCTCCTGCCTGGTAGCGACAGTACTCGAAATCGTCCATTGGATTGGCCGCAATCAGCTATAGAAGATCGAGGGAAAAAGTACTCAGAACTCTCACTATTGAAGGTAAATTGTGAAATGGTAAAAATGAACAGTCATTTTTCAGTATATATGGTCATATTATTCATTATTTTATTCATATCTAATTCTTTGACCTATTCATGATTCATTTTTACCATGAAATAGGTATGTTTAATCCTTTATGTGTTGTTTTGAGCAAGTCAACAACTCTTAACAGATTTTCTTGTGCTTTAAACATGTTATTTTGACCGAAGAGTACACTTTTATCTCTTTTTTGGACTCTTTAAACCTATGAAAAAGGAACCCCTTGAAGTCCTCTTTCAACTCTTTTCAAACTCCCAAAACATGAAAAGATTGTTAAGCACTTGTATTTTCGAACTTGTAAAAGTAAATGAAAAGACGTCTACTCAGTATAAGTTTAACCCTTTTCTGGACTGAGATAGACTAACTACAAAAAAGGAATACCTTAGTCAAACATGGCTAAGAGGTTCCCTTGGGTATTGTTTTCTACCTTTTCGGACCTAAGGGACTGCCTATGAAAAGGGACATTAGGAGTTTTCTTTTTCACCTCTTTTTAAAACTCTCCAAACATGAAAAATAAGTCGAGTTTTCACATTCGTTGGACTCATCGTTCATGACAGGGCTGAACCACTCCTTCTCAGGGTTCTTTAAATATACTTGGAGGGATTCATCCGAAGGATAGACTTACATATCAAGCATATGTTATCCTCCTCAAGCTTGTGAAAACATAAAGAGGTACTGATTAGTATGGTTGGGGAATTTGGGAAACTAGGGTACTCTATTTGATAATGGCAGCGAGTCACTCTTGAACACAACACTCTTCCACTTTATCTCCATGGATATTGGGTTGGGTAATTTGCTTGTCTTTCGGTTCATCATACCTTCATTAAACCTCGATTTTAGTATTGGGTCAATGCTGCCAACTCCATTCAGTGTCACTGCTGTGTTCAAGAGAAGTCATTTAGTTGATATTTGTTGCAATACTCTTAAGTCTTCATTCCATGTTTTCCCTTTCTGATATAGTTCCATATCAGCATCATTCAGATCATTTTGTCTCAATCATCATACCCATTTCATGTCGTTGACGGGGGATACATCAAGGCCCTCTTGCGATGGGTCACTTCCTGTTGACATCAGCGCATTATCCAGGAAGTTGACTTAGAAACACCCATTGGTACCTTGGTCTTACATACATCAATGGCAAGTGTCCTCGCTCTCGGGGACAAGTTTACATCATTGGCCTTCGACCAAAAGATTCTATGTGTTGTTCAACATCAACTCATTTATTCACACCATACAGATTGTACTTTAGTACTTTGAGAGCCATTAACAGCATCGGTGGTTTCTCTCGCGTCTGTTAACGACTTACATCATTGCCCGATAATCAGATAGTGTCTACCATGTTCAACTTTATCTCATTGATTCACATGGTTAGACTCGTACATTGGTTGGTTGTGTGAACAAGATAAACAACCTCGGATCTTGTTATGACCATCTGAGCTGCGATTCAAGATTATACAAAGATCACTATGTATGATGGCCATAATCATACTGAAATTCATCCAATCATAGGTCCACCATCAGTCATCTGTGGACATGTCTTTTGATCATTGTACATGTTATGTTAGCTTATGTGCTGAGTATGGGTATGCTTCCCTCAACAAAAATATATCATGATGTAAATGTATTGTAATAGAAGATGATCTCGCCGATTGTTCTTGATCCCGACTTGTCACAAGGTAAAAAACTTCAGTCATCAGTCATCATCTCTGACTTTGTGCTTTAAGGGGCACTCCGTTATAGGCTATTTTGTCTCATCTAATCAATCAACCTCTTAATGGGATCATTCACATATTATTCCCTCTTTACATCATCATTGCACAAATTCCTATGCATGAATCTCTCATTCCCCACAATTTCTACCCTGAACTGCATGATCTAAGCAAGTTTTAGGACCAACACACCCTACCCTCTTGCTAGACAACATTCACCTACAACTTTCTCCATTGTGGCCTGTGTTGATCACCTACAGGTTGCTCCCATTTGTGCCTGTGTTGGTTCTAGAAATTCGGGAAAAAGAGAGAGAATCCCGAAGCCTCCATTTCTAGAAGCTTCTAGGATATGTTGTAACCATTTACCTCGTATAAAAATTTCGAATCCTATCCTATCCTACCTTGGAGTTTCCATCCGTTTTCCTTAGATATCATCCTCCCATCAAGAGTGGATCTCAATCCAAAGATTGGTAAAAGGATAAGAAATCCCAACTTACCTCACTCCTCTATATATTTACAACCTTCCATATGCAAGGGGTTGGATTTTGGAGAGTGATTCTACCCTTATGCTGCTATTGTGAGAGTTATCCTTTCATGCATTTAGGGTGATTGGAGGTACACTTTGTGACAAAGGAAGGAAAACTCAACAACTTGGAGGAGCTCTTCTACAAGATCGACACCTATTTATGGTTGTAACTCACTCCAATTATATTAATAAAAAGACTTCTTTGTTTTCCTATATGTGATGTTGTTATTTCATGAATTTCAATACTATGTTGATCTGTTGAATAAAGTAGATAGATGATGCTACATAGATCTCGTAGTTTCTTGGCTTGTGTTGTATAGTTTTGCAGGTTCTAATTTTGGTAGCTGGAGCTAGGATTGGAGCATTCAAGCCAAAGAAGGAGCTAAAAATATGACAGATTCCAAGTAGGTTTCTTCCCCTCATCTACTTACTTTAAGGAAAACATTAGGTCTTTTGTCATTATGTTGTTCTAGGTTAGCCACCAAACCTAGGGGAGATATTTCTATCCACAGTCATAAATCTTGTATAACAATTTAGTTCTCCTGGGATGAGGAGCTTCTAAACAACATAACAATGTGATGGTGCTAAAAAATTAAGGGATAGTATATAATGTCCTTGAATGAATGTATACATGCCTTCGATTCTACATCAAGTTTCTCTTATTGCGACGACGAGAAGGACACAAGCTGAATTTTGACTGAGTGGGCTAGCAATGCAAGTTTCCAACTGGAATTTTGTGGGAATTCATGATCCTGTGAGAGGGGAAAAGGTAGGGGCATGCAGAGAATGAAACGAGTCTTTATAAAAGTATAAGCACGATATTCCTGGGAGCGGGTTAATATCCTATAGCTTGAGATCGAGATGCTAATACAGATCCAGTTATAAGAGATAACCCATAACTCAGGTGCTGTATATATTGACTGCAAGTGGTGTTCCATGGTGTTCTTTGTTGTTCCACGTGTCCATAGACCTTCACACATTAGATGGTGCAGGTAAATTGAGCAACCAAAAGAGACGAAGGGCTACAGGTCTTAGCGTTTCTGCTATATGTCCTTGAGTTTTACTAGTAACACTTGCAACATCTATTGAATTGCTCCCAGGTGAGTTTGTTGCCTTGTGTTACCTAGTTGCAACCATGTTTTCATTATGCTACACATTTTTAATTAACATATGAAATGTAACAGTGTCATGGGATCACTGTGTATTTCAAATCAGCAGGTTGCGATGGTGTGGGTGAGCAATTGGAATGTTCCTATTTTTATTTCGTTTAATTTTGCTATCATTGATTGAACAAGATGAAGGACACCTCAACTTTGGGGATAGTGGAGGTGTGAACCATTTTGTATAATACAATGATGTTCTAATAAGGGCTTTTACATCAGATGAAAAATTCAGTTCTCATTTAGCGCAACATATATGCTTTAGGTTCTCATATTGGATTAACTATTTTGACAAGCGTTATTTTTCAGGGTTCATTTTTCCATTTGTACCAGTATTTCCTATAGAATATATTCTAATAAACATCTATTTGGTGATCAATATAGGGTAATTTTAAATCCAAACACTCACAATTTTCAATATTAATTGAGATCTTCTAGCCTTTTTTCCATTTCTTTTATTTTAAATGGTGATAGTATTTTTTAGTAATATGCTTAATCTAGTGAAAAATTTGTACAATTTTCTTGGTGTGTTTGGAGTGGTGATATCTTTGTTTTATGATATGAAGCACAATTTGTTATAAGAAGCAATCTATGTTCCAAACTTGCAAGCAATACCATTCTTACGGGGCAGGCTCTATCCTTCTAGGGGACTGGAATTCAGGTAGTTCGTGGTAAAACATTTAAATGATATCCCAATCAAAATGGATACATACCTAAAAGCAATTCTTGCTCGAGGTGTTTGTTATGTTGTGTGCGCTAAGTGATTCAACATGTTCAAGGTAAGATGCTACAATGAAATTTTTTGTTGGCCCTTTGAAAGCTCTACTGATATTTTCTCATTTTGGACCTCATTGCACTCCTACAACTGTTGTTGCCCCTCTTCCTTCTTCCTCAAGGCCTTTCGCATCCATAGTCCCCTTTGAAAATATTTTTCAATGGAAGTGTTGACCACTAGAGTGGAACATGATTATTATATGAAGACTTCATGCCCAAGGATGATCCAAAGGACACTTGTACCATCAGATATCATCAGTCAATAGAGCTTTTAAAATCTACTTCTATTTCTCATCAATTTTCTTGTACCCAGATTCCACACACTACAGGGAATTGTAACAAGTGATACTATTAATGATGAGTTTTGAGTCTATAACAGGCCTAGGATACCGGGACTCGATTAGAAAATGAGTACACCTTGGAGTGTTTTTTTATCTGGTTAATTATTACTTCTTTTTTAGAGGCAGAGAATTTTCTAAGTTTTTTCACTCACTTTTTACCCCAAAGCCGGGGTGACGGTTTGAAGGTTATGACCCTAACACATCTTAGTGTCTAGAGTTTATTTATATTACCACACTATATTACACACAAATTTTTGTGGAATTTGGTTAGGTCTAGGTAGTCATTTTTTATTTTTTTAGATTTTCCGCACTGCAGAAATTGCAAATAAAATTGTATTTAAATTGTAATAAGTGTAGTATAGAGAAGTTGTATGGGGTGTGAGTAATAAAAATTACACCTCTCACCCTCAAATTTATGACACACTTTTAGGGGTTAATAATGTGTTCTGAACCCTCAAAACCCACATTTCCTAAGGTTAGTGGAAATTGTGGCATTTAATTAGGCTAGAATTAAATAAAATAAAGAGAAATAAATTATTCAATGTGACAAAATGACGAGGAAATAAATTGAAAATTATACTAAATCAAATAGTTGAGTCAAGAGACATGTGGATGATGAATGAGCACACTCCATCATTAATACACCATTATTTCATAAAATCAAATTTCCCAGAGATAAAGCAGCAATTGCACATGTGGAAAATCGAATTAATTAGAGGAGCTCATGCATTGAAAGAATATTCGATGGAATGTTTAGACTGAGGATTTCGTGGGGACTTCTCTCACTATTAACTCGAATGATTCTGCACTTAGCACTTCACTTTGGAGGACCAAGAGTTTCTCTTGGAGGAGATCATGCAGTTTCTAGGATCTACACAGAGTTACCTTGAGATCATCTGAGGTTGTCAGCACTTAGCTTGAGTTTGGATTTGGTGGACTGGAGTTGTCTCATCGCTTGGATTCACTCATGGATGTGTTTACTATGCAAAATATGGAATTAAATTTCCCTTGAGGTGCACATATGGAATTTGATTTTTCTTTGGTGTCTCTATCTTCTCCACATCGAACTTGACTTATATTTCCTTGGGGTTTGCTCCAAGTTCAGTTCTCACATGCATTATTCCTTGGGATTTTCTCCCGAATCTCTATATAATGAGGCTATGGGCTCTCATATTGTATCATGTTATGAGTCATTAAGTTTGAGGAGACTCTGCCTATTTGTACTTGCATATTTTTAATATAATCAAGACTTTGGGGATACATGGCATGTGTTCTCTTGGCACTATGAGGTGACTTCCTTTTAAGCTATTTCGTTTATGTTCATTTCCTTTTGCATATTGAATGAATATTAGATTGTATTTTGCCATTTTATTTGAATTTTTTTGTGCAAGCTATCTTGCACACCCATTGATTTAGAGTAATATTCTAGGAATATGCTTTCCAAGTCATTTTCAGAGGAATGTTTGGTTATCCTGTTTATTATATTGTTCTAATCCATGTATGAATTAATATCTCTATCAAATGTGTAGGAAATATTTTGTTTTTTTTTTTTTGTGTGCAGGAATCCATCCAGAAGGGGAAATCTTCACGAGATCAACCAACTCCTGGAGACATAACGATCCAAGACTTAGCTATCTTCCACTCCAAAGTCTTCCATCCAAAGAAGCAAGAGAGAGTTTCTTTACTCTATAGTTATTTGATCATCATTTAAATACTTACTTGATTCTAATTTTTTTAAAGTCATATTTTCTATTCAAGAGCTATCATTAAAACTAGGTATGTATGGGGGTTTACTCCCAATACTTGAGCTAGTATTTTTGTACATTAAATTTGTATTCTAGTTTGTCTGCTTTGATTTATTTTCAACTAATTCTTGGCTTTCCTTTTGCAGCCCATAAAATTGAAGCATTGGACAACAAATATATTTGGGGAGAGACATCGAGAAACTACTTACTTGTGTGCATGCATGATCCCCTCACCCATTTTCAAGGATCAATTTTTCTCAAGGGAGGCTGTGAGAATTTCGAAGGAAGCTTCAAGTTCATTTAGGTTGTGGACTTATTGCGCCTTGCAACTATCTTTTGAAGGGTTTTTTGGACCCTGTAAATTGTTGTTGTATATCTTTGAGAGAGAGTATAGCCTTGTTAAATTTCTTCACTATGTAAAGATCTCTCTCATATTGTGGGAAACACTTTAGAGGAATTTTAACCCATCTCAATCATTAATAAAATAGTTTTTCTGTTTTGAGGGAGCTCAAGATTTTTTTCCATGGCATCCCCCTTCCTCATTTAAGGAGGAAATTCTTATGCTTTGACTGATTTTTTCTTCTAGTTTTCTTAGCTTTCAAAATATTTAATTTCATATTTAAAAATTAACTCATTTCACTCCAAATGCAAACATTCAACTTTGTAACAAGTTTTGATTATTCCTTCAAGTACATGCTTCACTTTTATTTTATTTTATTTTATTTCACACTTTGGTAGCTTTGAAGCAATCTTATTGGAACTTTAAAACAATCTACTTCATTTTCTTATTTTCCATGCAATCACATATGAGTTCATTTACATGCAAAATTCTCAAAGTTTTACAAGCTATCTCATTTTCCACATATGAATCATTTGCATGTAAGTATATTTTAACTGGGGAATTAGCACAATCTGCACTCTCATCTAGGCCTCTTAGTATAGGAAAGATTCCAAGCCGCGCTAAAATTTTATCTCCAACATAAGTTGGTTGAAGTAGACATCTTAGGGACCCTCTACTCCTCTATTGACTCCTCACTGTGAGATTCATATCTTCGGGCGAGGGTGAGACTTGAAGATTGAAGAGTTCAATTGAAAATTTGGTTGTAGAGGTAAACTAATAAAATTAACCAAGAGCACCTTCCATCACATTTACTTTACTTGTCTCTTGATGTTTTGAGTTGCTATATTGAAAAGTTTATTTTCAAGAAACATTTCAAAGAAAGTATTGTGATTCTTCAAATTGGTAACAAGTTCTTTCATTTCATGCTCAAATCTAATTCCATATTGATATTTTACATTTTTTAAAAGTAAATTCGCTAATTGTTGAGTATTGGCAAGATATGTTTTGATTCATGAATTAATTTTATATCTTACAAATATCTTGTGCTAACATCTTTTGTTTTCATTTCAAGGTTATTTTGCTTTCATTATTGGAAGCATTTATCTTTACTTTGAGCAAATGCATCTTTTATTTTGTTGAGAAATTTATCTTAAGACACTGGTTTTATGTTTTTATCATGTTAACGATTTTTATTTCTCATATCATATTTTTCTCATAATTCTTCAAAGTAATCCACTTTCACTTTAACATCTCTCCTAGAACTTCACATTTATTTTAACTTAGTTTTCCATCAAGGGACCACCCCCCATAGTTAACCTAGGAGATAGCTTAAATGAAGAGAGTAGGGATTTAGTGTGACAACCCATTCTTTGAGTTCTCTGCCACCAACCACACCTTGTGGGGTTGAAGGCCTACCACCAACCCACCTTGTGGGGTTGAAGGCTTTTCTCACTGACTTGTAGGTAGGTGTAGGCGATAGTTGATAACATTTTTGGCATTTTTGTCGGGGATAAGCTTTCTTGTACTTGGGAAATTGACTAACCTTTTGGTTTTAGCATATTTGAACTTTAGATTTAGTTTCTTTATCAAGTGGCGACTCCAATGAATCTAAATTTTGAAAGAGTATCTATTAGGAGAAATTCAAGTGGTCTAGTTAGCCCCTTTCCTGATCTTGAAAGGGTTTTTAGAGAGATGTTGAATAGACTTTATCATAGTAGAGCTCTTGCTAGTCTTGGGAAAGAGGCTATTTCTGATATTAATTTTCCTTTTTAAGAACAAGTAGAGCCTAGCATCATGAATGATCTTTTTTCTCCTTATGACTTCACTAATATAAATGGTTATCCTCACAATATCCCTAACAAGGATATTGAAAAGTTGTCTTCCTTGCAAGGTAACAATTCCATTAGTGATACATCACATGTGAAAAAAATTTAATTTTTGTATCTTTAAATGGTGTAACATTGCTAACTATGAGGATGTGAAGATGAGACTTTTTGTTTTATCTTTAGAAGATGATGCTCTTGATTGGCTCACTGAGAAACCTGCTAACTCATATAACTCTTTACAAGCCCTTCTAACCCCATGTTTAGATATGTTTGGAGAGAATAAGGAAAATAAGCATTTTATCAATGCCATTAGCAACATGAAGAAAAATGAGAATGAAACCATGGAGGAGTTTAACAAGAGATTCAATGAATTAGTAAAAAACATGCCTACTATTGTTAAACCTCTTGATGAATTTATGTTATGCTCATATCTAGATGATTTTGGTGTTGACACTACCTATGAGTTGAGGAGGAAGGAGCTGGCGAATTTAGGTGTAGCTCAATCAGAAGCCTTGAAGATGGAAAAGGCTAGAAAGAAATCAGGAAAACATGAAATTCCCGGTTTCACTAGAAGGCCATCAAAATTAAATGATTCCAAAGGCAAGGCCAAGGAAGATACTACACATGATCCTATTAAGGAATTAATCCAACTCAATAAGAGTATGGAGGCAAATAACACTAGTCAAATGAATGTTATCCAAAATAGATTAGTGGCCATAGAGAGAAATCAAGGTGGGAGATTCCCAAATAGAGGAAATAATAGATGGAAAAAGAGAGGACCTCCCAATGACCATAGGCCACCTAATCCACTTGAGTCTACAAACTTAGTTGATGATTCCATGCCTTATTGTATACCTTGTGATGACATACATGATGAACTCACTTGTCCTTATGCAAGAAGGATCCTAGAAGGAGATATGGTAGGAACAAGTGATAAAATAAATGTAGTTGGAAAATAACATCATTTGTCCTTGGAGAATTGGATGGGAGTTGTGAAGAATAGTCAAAAGGTAAGTAGAAAGTCTCCATCCTCTTATAGTGGTGAATAATTTTGGAGAGTTGGATAGGATCACTTAAATTTTAGAGATACCCTAGGATAAAGAAAGGGGAAAGAATGAAGAAAGAAATCATAATAAAACTTTCACTCTGCCCACATCAAAGTTGAATATTGACTTGGGAGGATGGATTAATAATGCTAATATTTTAGTACATGTGACTGAAATCATGAATATGCCCTCCCAAATATATAAATTGTTGAAAGCCATTGATGCTCCCAATGGAAAAGAAATGTCTATTTTTTCTAAGGATATATATGAGGACGCCGCTATCAATTTTCAAAGTAGTGATATGTGTAGAGATAACAGAGACCATCAACCCTTTTTCATCACTATGTTTGTCAATGGAATTATTTTACACAATTGTATGTTTGACTCTGGGGCATCATATTTTTTCATGACTAATAAAGTCATGAATAAATTAAACTTGAGGATTTCTAGACCCTACCACAAAATTTGTGCAATGGATTCAAAGATAACTGATGTTTGTGGTTTGATAAAGGATCTTCAAGTCCACTTCGTTGTACATCTTGATATTATGATCACCATGGATATAATGGTGATTGATGTTCTGATGCTTGCAGGATGTTCGTGTCTAGAAAGTGGGGAATTAATATAGGGGGTAGTTTTCAAATGTATTTAAGTTATGCTACCATCCCTAATAGTGAGGAAATCATGGTTAGATTGGAATCCTAGGGAGTTGGAGAGAAAGCATCATGTTGATAATCCGAAGGAGCCTCATAATGAAATTGTGTATGAATCATATAACTTGGGAAACTATGCTATCCTTGCTAATTCTTTTCCTCCTTTGGAGAAGGGGTGGATTGTAAGAAAGATGGAATTTGGTACATGAATTTTGATGGTTCCCATTCTAAGTATGTTAAGGGTGCTGGAGTTGTCCTCACCTCCCCTCTCGGTCACATATTAAAGTTTTCCTATAGATTGGAATTTGAGGCAACCAATAATGTAGCATAGTATGAGGCTCTATTGTTGGGTATTGAGTTGGCAAAAGACTTGAGGATCAAGTTGCTTAGTATCAAGGGGGATTATGATCTAGTCATTCTTAAAACTAAGAATCAATTTTCATGCAAGAATGATAGATTAATGAAATATCAAAATGTTGTTTGGGACAACATGGAATATTTTGATGCATTAGATCTTCAAGTAATTCCTAGAGAAGGAAATAAACAAGCTGATGAGTTGGTTGTTGCTGCATCTACATTACAACTTGGAGAGAACTTGATTGATGATAAAATTAAGATGGGATTTATCTTTAGGCCGTCAGTTCTTGATAATATTGAGCATTTTCAAATCTTTAATGATGAAGGCCAAGTGGTTAGTTTTTTAAATAACATGGAGGAATTTTCTAAATTTAAGGCTGGCTACAAAGAGAAAGGATGTGATTACGAGGAGTGTAATGTTGTGACAAATGCCACTCCTATGGAACATGTAGTCTTGGAGAAATTTTTTGATAGACATGATGCTTCAAAGAGAAAAGATGATAACAAAATTGACCCAAAGGAATTCATTGAAGTTAATATTGGTATCCCTCATGATCCAAAGATTATTAAAATAGGGAAGGGAAACAATGAGCAAGAAAGGAAGAGTTTGATAAATTTACTTCATGAATATATATATGTTTTGGATTTCTCATATGATGAGTTGAAAGGTTATAGGGAAGATGTAATGGAACATTCTATCCCTTTTAAAGATGAAAACGCCAAACCCT
Organism: Pinus tabuliformis; assembly: GCA_031772625.1. Classification (NCBI taxonomy): domain Eukaryota; kingdom Viridiplantae; phylum Streptophyta; class Pinopsida; order Pinales; family Pinaceae; genus Pinus; species Pinus tabuliformis. The sequence goes on along the minus strand of CM062816.1, from coordinate 1,190,900,598 downwards.
TTAGGAGGAAACTTAGGGAAATCAATCCTAAGTTAGCCCCTTTGGTACAAAAAGAATTGAAAAAGATGCTTCAAGCTGGTATTATAGCTCACACTAGGCATTCCACATGGTGTTCAAACTTGGTTATTGTAATAAAGAAGAATGGATCAATTAGGCTATGTCTATATTTTCAAAATCTTAATTCAACTTGTAAGAAGGATAATTACCCTTTACCTAATATGGAAACATGATTGGAAAGGGTAATAAGATCTGGAATGATGTCTTTATTAGATGGATTTTTAGGATATAACCAAGTCTTGGTGAAGAGGGAAGATAGACATAAGACAACATTCACCACACCATGGGGTACTTCTGAATATTTGAGGATGCCTTTTGGATTAACAAATGTTGGAACAACTTTTAAAAGGGCTATGGACTATGTCTTTAAGGGTATAATTGGAAAATTTATTGAGATCTATCATTATGATTTAAATGTTTTTTCTCAAAACAGAATTTCCCATATAGGCCACCTAAAGCAAAATTTTGATAGGTGTAGAGAGTATGGAATATCCTTGAATCCTGCTAAATCTATTTTTGGAGTGACTGAAGGGAAGTTGCATGGTCACATCATTTCAAATGATGGGATCAAGATTGAACCCGAAAGAGTTGAGGCTATTCAGAAGATTCCTTTGCCTCATAATATTAAGACCCTTCAATCCTTCTTATGAAAGATCAATTTCCTTAGAAGGTTCATTCCAAATTATGCTGAGATTGTTAAACCCATCTAAGCCCTTTTAAAGAAATATGTTAAATAGGGAAATAAAGGTAGAAAAGGTTTTCAGGAAATAAATGATTCTATTGTCAAAATACTTGTTCTAGTGAGCCCTGATTATTCAAAGGAGTTCTTGATTTTCTCTTTTGCATCTGAAGAGACTATTGCGGGGGTATTGCTTCAAAAGTATAATGAAGGGCATGAGAAACCCATTTCTTTTATGAGTAGTTCCCTTCAAGGGTTTGCGTTGAAGTATAACACCACAAAGAAGCAAGATTATGCCTTAATCAAGTCTTTTAAGCAATTCAAAGTTTATGTGGGGTATTAGTGGATAATTTCATTTGTCCCCCACTCTGTTGTGAAGAATATTTTAATTCAAGCTGACTTCTTAGGAACTCAAGCTAGGTGGTTCTCAAATATTCAAGAGTATGATTTGGGTATTAGACCTACCAAGCCTGTGAAAGGCCAAGGATTGGCCAAAATATTGACTGAGGGGAATGCAGAAAGTGATAGGAATGATTTGTCCAAATTATTTGGAATTAACTTCATGAGAACTTCAAAGATTGAGTCAGCTTGAATGGTATAAAGACATTATTTATTATTTACAAAATTTGTCATGTCCTAACCATTTAGTTGTGCATAAAAGAAGAGCATTAAGGCTTAGAGCAACTAAGTATTGCATTATGAAGGATGGTTTGGGTTGGAGAAATCTGACGGGGGTGATACTTAGGTGTGTTGATGAAGTTGAAGCCAAAAAGATTCTATCTGAGTTTCATTCAGGATTTTGTGGAGGACATTATGTTGCTAAGACTACTACCCACCAAAATATTGAGAGCTGGTTATTTTTGGCCTTCTATTTTCATTGATGTGCACAAGAATGTTAGAGGTTGCCAAGCTTGTCAACTATTCACTTGGAAGCAGAAGTTAGCTTCTTTGCCTCTTTAGCCTATGGTCGTGGAAGCTCCCTTTCAACATTGGGGGCTAAATTTTACTAGGAAATTTAATGAAAATTTGAGCAATGGCTACTCATGGATTATCACAGCTACTGATTATTTTACTAAATGGGTAAAATCCATCCTTACAAAACACGCCAAAGACAAAGTAGTGATAGATTTTCTTGAAGACAATATTAGCACTCGTTTTGGTGTCCCTACCAAGATTACTACTGACAATGCCAAGGCCTTTAGCTCTGCTGAATTCTCATCATTTTGCTTTATGGCATTGTTTTATCCCATTAATAAAACTATTATCCTCAGGGTAATGGATAAGCAAAGTCTAGTAATAAGAATTTGATAACCATAGTCAAGAAGATAGTAGGGGATAACAAACGGACATGGGACAATAAAATTAAATATGCTTTGTGGGATGATAGGATTACAAAGAAGAGTTCTACTGGGACGAGTCCATTTGAGTTAGTTTATGGCTTGGATGTTACCCTTCCTGTGCATTTGAGGCTACCAACTACCAATTTCTACAAAGTTTTACATCTAATAAAGATGCTGTGCAATGTAGGATTGACCAAATTGTAGAATTGGATGAACCTAGAAGAAGAGCCTTTGAGCATTGTTGTAAAAATCGATCTAAGGTAAAAATAAATTTTGACAAATCATCTAGGAATATAAAGTTTTCTAACAATGATATGGTTTAGCTATGGGATCACAGGAATGAAAAACGAGGTAATCATGGTAAGTTTGACAGTTTGTGGCTTGGACCATACATTATCAGAGAAGCACATGGACATAATTCCTACCATTTGAGCACTTTGGATAGAGAACCACTCGAGTTACTTGTGAACAACCAACTGCTCAAATTGTTCCACAAAGAGAATATCTGATGCCATGGGGCATCTTTTTGTATTATATTTCTAACCTTATTCCTTGTCATTTTATTTCATGAATACATTGTCATTTATGCTTTTAAAATAAATTTTGATTTTTGTTTATTTATGTACTTCATGATATTTTTGAATGGATACTGCTGATATATGTCTTTTGTCAGTGGATGCAGATTCCAGGTTCTTACACAATATCATTTCACATTTAGCATGCATCCCTATATGGAGCCGAATATTGACCACTGGAGTGGAACCTGATGACTATATGAAGACTCCATGCCCAAGGATGATCTAAATGACACTTGTACCATCACATATCATCATTTAACAAAGTTTTAAAACTCTGCTTCTATTTCTCATCATTTTTCTTGTACCCAGATTCCACACCCTGCGGGGAATTGTAATAAATGATACTAGTAATGATGAGTTTTGAGTCTGTAATAGGCCTATGATGTTGGGACTCGATCAGCAAACAAGTACACCTTGGAGTTTTTTTTTATCTAGTTAATTATCCCTTCTTTTTTAAAGGCGGATAATTTTCTAGGTTGTTTCACTCACTTTTTACCCCGACGCCGGGGTGATAGTTTGAAGGTTGATCCCCTAACACATCCTAGTGTCTAGAGTCAATGTATATTACCATACTATATCACACAAAAATTTTCATGGAATTTGGTTAAGTCTAGGTAGTCACTTTTTTTTTTTTTTTTAGATTTTCCTCACAACGGAAATTGCAAATAAAATCATATTTAAATTGCAATAAGTGTAGTCTAGAGAAGATATATGGGGTATGAATAATAAAAATTACAACTCTCACTGTCAAATTTATACTAGGACACTCTTTGAGGGGTTAATAATGTGTTATGGACCCTCAAAACCCACATTTCCTAAGTTTAGTGGAAATTGTGGCATTTAATTAGACTATAATTAAATAAAATAGAGAGAAATAAATTATTCCATGTGACATAATGACGTGGAAATGACTTGGAAATTATCCTAAGTCAAAGAGTTGAGTCAAAGGACATGTGGAGGATGATTAAGCACATGGCATCATAAATACACCATTATTTCATAAAATCAAATTTCCCAGAGATATGGCAGCAGTTGCACATGTGGAAAATCGAATTAATTAGAGGAGCTCATGCATTGAAGGAATATTCGATGGAATGTTTGTACTAAGAATTTCATGGGGAATTCTCTCACTGTTAGCTCGAGTGCTTCTACACATAGCACTTCACTTTGGAGGACCACGAGTTTCTCTTAGAGGGAATCACACAATTCTTGGGTTCTACGTAGAGCTACCTTGAGACCATCTGAGGTTGTCAACACTGAGCTTGAGTTTGGATTTGGTGGAATGGAGTTGTCTCATTGCTTGGATTCAGTCATGGATGAGTTTACTATGCTATATATGGAATTCAATTTCCCTTGAGGTGCACATATGGAATTTGATTTTGCTCTAGTGTCTCTATCTTCTCCACATCATACTTGACTTATCTTTCCTTGGGATTTGCTCCAAGTTCAGTTCTCATATGCATTCTTCCTTGGTATTTTCTCCCGAATCTCTATATAATGAGGCTATGGGCTCTCATATTGTATCATGTTATAAGTTATTGGGATTGAGGATACTCTGCCTGTTTGTACTTGCATATTTTTAATATAATCAAGACTTTGGGGATACATGGCTTGTGTTCTCTTGGTGCTATGAGGTGACTCATTTTCATGTTATTTATTTTATGTTCATTTCCTTTTGCATATTGAATGAATATTATATTGTATTTTTCTATTTTATTTGGATTGGTGTGTGCAAGCTATCTTGCATACCCATTGATTTAGAGAATATTCTAGGAATAGGTTTTCCAAGTCATTTTCGGAGGAATGTTTGGTTATCATGTTTATTATATTGTTCTAATCCATGTATGAACTAATATATCTTTCAATCGTGCAGGAAATATTTTCGTTTTGTGTTCAGGAATCCATCCAAAAGTGGGGGAAATCTTCATAAGATCAACAAACTCCTAGAGCCATAACAATCCAAGACTTAGCCATCTTCCATTGCAAAGTCTTCCATCCAACGAAGTAAGAGGGAGTTTCTTTACTCTATAGTTACTTTATCATCATTTAAATACTTATTTGATTCTAGCTTTTTCAGAGTCATATTTTCTATTCAAGAGCTATCATCAAAATTAGGCAAGTATGGGGGTTTACTCCCAATACTTGAGCTAGTATTTTTGCACATTAAATTTATATTCTCGTTTGTTTGTTTTGATTTATTTTCAACTGGTTCTTGGTTTTCATTTTTCATCCCATAAACTTGAAGCATTGGACAACAAAGAAGTTTGGGGAGAGACATTGAGAAACTACTTACTTGTGTGCATGAAAGACCCCCTCACCCATGTTCAAGGATCGATTTTTCTGAGGGGAGGCCATGAGAATTTCGAGGGAAGTTGGAAGTTCATTTAGGCCATGGGTCTTATTGAGGCTTGCAAATATCTTTGAAGGGTGTTTTGAGCCTTGTAGTTTGTTGTTGTATATCCTTGAGAGAGAGTCTACCCTTGTTAAATTTCCGCACTTTGTAAAGATCTCTCTCATATTGTGGGAAACCCTTTAGAGGCATTTGAACGCATCTCAAGCACTAATAAAATAAATTCTTTGTTTTGAGGGAGCTTGGGATTTTCCCCATGGCATCCCCCTTCCTCATTTGAGGAGGGAATTCTTATGGTTTGAAAGATTTTTGCTTCTAGTTTTCTTAGCTTTAAAAACACTTAATTTCATGCTTAAAAATTAACTCATTCCAATCCACATGCAATTTTTCCTAATTTTAAATCTCTCATATGCATAAGCTTCAACTTATAAATTTTGAATAAATTTTATCTTTTGTGCAAACATTCAACATTGTGACAATTTTTTATTATTCCTTCAAGTACATGCTTAACTTTTTTTGATTTCACACATTAGTATCTTTGGAAGCAATACTATTGGAACAATCGTAACTTTAAAATAATCTACTTCATTTGCCTATTTTCCATGCAAGCACATATGAGTTAATTTACATGCTAATTTATCAAAGTTTTACAAGTTATCTCATTTTCCATTTATGAAGCATTTGCATGTAAGTATATTTTTATTGGGGAATTAACACAATCTGCACTCTCATCTAGGCATTTTAGTATAGAAAAGTTTCAGAGCCAGACTTCCAAGACGACTTCTAAGCCTCACTAAAAGTTTACCTCCAACATAAGTTGGTTGAAGTAGACATCTTAGGGACCCTCTACTTTTCACTATGAGATCCATATATTTGGGTGAGGGTGAGGCTTGAGGATTAAAGAGTTCAATTACAAATCTAGTTGTAGAGGTAACATAATAAAATTAACCAAGAGCACCTTTCATCACATTTAATTGACTTGTCTTTTGATGTTTTGAGTTGTTATATTGCAAAGTTTATTTTCAAGAAACATTTCAAAGCAATTATTGTGATTCTTAAATTTGGTAATAATGCTTTCATTTCATGCTCAAACCTAATTTCATATTGACATCTTGATTTAACATTTAGCATATCTTATTTTACCTTTTTTAAAGTAAATTCGCTAATTGTTGAGTTTTGACAAATATGTTTTGATTCATGAATTATTTGATATCTTACAAATGTATTGTACTAACATCTTTTGTTTGCATTTTAGTGTTACTTTGCTTTTATTATTGGAAGCGTTGTATCTTTACTTTGAGAAAATGTATCTTTTATTTTGTTGAGCAATTTATCTTAAGGTGTTGGTTTTATGTTTTTATCATGTTGATGATTTTTATTGCTTATATCATATTTTGCTCATAATTCTTAAAAATAATCCACTTTCACTTTAACATCTCTCCTAGAACCTCACATTTCTTTTAACTTAGTTTTCCATTTAGGGACCACCCTCCATAACTAACCTAGGAGATAGCTTAAACATAGAGAGTAGGGATTTATCGTGGCAACCCCTTCTCTGAGTTCCCCACACCAACCGCACCTTGTGGGGTTGAAGGCTTTTCTCACTGACTTGTTGGTAGGTGTAGGCCGTAGGTGATAATAGGACGCTCAAGACCCAATGAATTTGGGAGAAAGGTATGTAGCACTGCTTGAGCAGTGAAGGAAGGCCAAACAACCATGCAACATGCACACAACCATGTGACCCTCTTCTAATTCTATAGTCAGTGTTTTGTATAATAGGATACCATTTAATACTTAACTAATACTAGCATTAGTTTGTAGTTACAAAATATGAGTGAAAAATATGCACTATTGTATGAGGAATGTCATGGTTATAGCCTCTCCGCCTCGAGAAGAGCCAAATAAGATGATGAATTATCTTACTGGTCCTTAGAAATCATTACGAAAATTTGATTGGCTGCACCATGGTCAGTAAATGGGAGGGGCTAAGAACTTTAGCTTAATTCTTAGAGGAACTAATGCTAGATTTTTTTTTGATTACTATAGTCCCATTCTTGATGACAAGGACTAAAAATAAGACATTTTTCAGTAACACAATAAATATATTTTAACAACTTACTAATTTTTTTCATAAAAATATACAAATTTTGAAGTATATTTTTGTTATTTGAAATATATAATTGGTGTTATATATATATATATATATATATATATATATATATATATATATATATATATATATATATATATATATATATATATATATATATATATATATATATATATAAGTAAACAATTTTAATTGCCAAACATTTAATTTATAAAAGTATGAAAATATGTTCAAATCAATTAACAATAATGCATTTACAAAAATTACCTATCAAGTTTAATAATTTTTATAAGTTGTTATATATTTAAATTAGTTAATTTTAGTTAAGTCTCACTAGCACAATTGGTTGAGGATGGACCTCGTCAGCAAGACAAGCAAGATGATCCAGGATCAAACATCATGGGGGGTGGTTGTGCTCTATGTTAAGGAGAGGAGACATGCTAAAAAATCCAATGAGCTAAGGGTTGGTTGTTGGAAATAATACTGAGAGGGGGGGTGAATCAGTATTATCTAATTCTTTTAATAAATCTTCCTTATTTGTTCTTTGAATTAGTTTTGCATGTCAGTACCATAAAATAATGAGCATGAACAAAGAAAACAGATAGTCACACCAAAGAACACAAGATGTAAGGTGGAAACCCAATGTGGGTGAAAACCACCTGCTGCAATATGTCTCTATCTTCTTTCAAATTAGAAACTCCTTTTACAATGGTTTTGTACTGGTGCAGTCCTTTACCAGTACGCAGGCTGCAACCTGCAGAGAGCTACAACTCTCTCTCGTTTTCCAGTCTCTCCTGGAAGGGAGCTACAACCCCCTACTTCTTTTCTTACAAGGACCACTTTTCATAAATTTTCAAACTGGATCCATAAGCATCAAATGATCATCAAGTATAAGAGAATCACCCAGTCAACTGTAGTAACCAGATCAACAATAATAGAACCAAACCCAGAACACAACAATGATAAACAGAGATTTTAAGAGAAGTAAGCAGCTTCACCCATGTACTGCCTGCTTACAGTAAGCACCCTGCTCAACTGCTCGCCTGCTTACGTACGCACCCTGCTCAACTGTTCGCCTGCTTACGTACGCACCCTGCTCAACTGCTCGCCTGCTTACATACGCACTGTATCCATTGAACTGCCTGCGGACCTCCGCACCTGCAACCCTTCTGTGCCTGCGTACCGGTGCACCTGAAACGCTTCGTTCCTGCGTATGTACGCACTTTTCTTTCACTCTACCTGCGTACCTTCGGGCATAGATGATTTCAAGACTTCAGAAATAACCCAGACAGTCAGATCTACAGATCTGAACATGCGCCGAAGAGATCTCAATCCATCAGTAGATTCACCTCATTTAGATCTAGACATTACTCCCAAGAGATCATAATATTTCAGATCTAGCCCTCATAAGATATTCAACACAAAAACATGCTCAAGCCAAATGATCTCCTTTGCTTTATATAGGAAAGCTCTTCCTTAAATCATGGATCAATACCACGGGCCGACACCATAATAACACAAAACCGTCGGCTAAATACCAAAGGTTAAACATAAGAAACCCCACGTGTGCTTTTCTCTGCCTTGAAATGTGTGCACTGGGGGTACGCAACTCCTGAACGGGATAACTGCGGGTATGTACGCACTTTATGTAACACCGACCTGCGTGTACGCACCTTATGTAAGGTGTACCTGCGTACCCCTTATTTTCTTCAATATTTGATAGCTGATCATCAATCTCTGCTGCTGACTTGAAGTACTGTGATCTATCACCTGAATGGGTTGCCATCAAGGACAACACTTTAGCCATAATGCCAACAATCTCCCCCTTTGGACTTGATGGCAACCTCAAAACTTCAACTTCATTCTCCCCCTTTGACATCAAGGGCAAAGGGTTATGCTCCCCCTAAGAACATGCTCCCCCTGAATATGAACCAGATCTGCAACGAAGAACCATAATCCACCATGAAAGAGATAGAGACATATTGCAGCTACTTCCAAGATCTCCTTTTGCACATCCTCCATAATGCCAACAATGTATTATATGCTCCCCCTGAACCTGTACCATCAATCAGAAGAGGTTCAGCAATAAGATGATGCATCAACAACCCCCATCTTTTGCCTGAGGTATTCAAAAGTGTCCCTGGGCAATGGTTTGGTGAGAATATCAGCAACTTGTTCCTTAGAAGGAACATACTCCAACTTGACCTTCTGTTCAAGTACTTGTTCCCGGAGAAAATGGTACTTGATTGGTATGTGCTTGGTTTTTGAATGCATAACAGGATTCTTTGAGATGCTGATTGCACTTGTGTTATCACATAAGATGGGGATTGGTGGTGTACAAGTGATTTGAAAATCCTGCAAAGTCTGCATCATCCAAAGGATTTGGGTGCAACAAGATGCAACAGCAACATATTCCGCTTCAGCTGTAGACAAGGCAATTGAACTCTGTTTCTTGCTGAACCAAGATACCAGTCTGGAACCCATAAAGAACGCACCACCACTTGTGCTTTTCCTGTCATCCACGCTTCCGGCCCAATCTGCATCTGTATAAGCATGAAGTGTAAGATCTGTATCTCTAGGATACCATAAGCCATAATTTTGAGTCCCTTGAAGATATTTGAAAATTCTCTTCACTGCCTGAAGATGAGTCTCCTTCAGATTTGCCTGAAATCTTCCAACTATTCCAACTGCATGCATGATGTCCGGTCGGGTGTACATACTGGTTTTGCATCTTCCATACCATATTTCTTCAAAATCTGTTTGAGATACTTGGTTTGAGATAAAAAGATTCCTCCTTCTTTTTGTTGGATTTGAAAACCAAGGAAATATGTCAGTTCTCCTAGCAAGGACATTTCAAATTCTTTCTGCATGACCAAGGCAAAGCTTTGACTCATAGCTTCTTCATTGCTCCCAAAAATAATGTCATCTACATACACAACAAGTATTAGCAATTTGTCATTTTCAACTTTTATATAAAGATTGCTATCTGCTGATCCTTTTGAAAAACCTTGTTGATGAAGATATTTGTCCAAACGGTAGTACCAAGCCCTTGGAGCTTGTTTGAGACCATAGAGAGCCTTTTTCAATCTGCATATAAGATTTGGATCATTTCCAAGAATGAACCCATCTGGCTGTTCAATGTATACTTCTTCTTCCAAGTCTCCATTCAGAAAGGCTGATTTCACGTCCATTTGAAATACTTTGAAGTTTTGAAAACTTGAGAGAGCAAGGAACATTCGGATGGCCTCAAGTCTTGCAACAGGAGCAAAGGTTTCTTCAAAGTCTATTCCTTCTTGCTGCGCATACCCTTTACAAACAAGTCTGGCTTTGTTTCTAATTACTTCTCCATTTTCATTCAATTTATTTTTGAAGACCCATTTTGTTCCGATAACATTCTTATCCTTTGGTCTAGGAACCAGCTCCCAAGTGTTGTTCTTTTCGATCTGCTCAAGTTCTTCATCCATTGCTTTCACCCAACATTCATCTTTGCATGCCTCTTTCACATTTTGTGGTTCAGTAGAGGAGATTAATGCCAAATAGCTTGAAGCTTCTGCAACTGTTCTTCTTGTTTGTACACCTGCTTCTTTCTGCCCCATAATCTGAGATTCTGGATGATTCTTCTGAACATATCTGGATGGAGTCTTTTCTTCTATTCTTGTTTGCTCCTCTAGTTCTTCTTGAGGTTCTTCTTCTTCATCATTCTGTCCTTGGGGGTAGCCTTCATCTTCTTCGATGTCTTCATGATGTACTTGCCTAGGAATGTATCCCTTCTCATCAACCACTACATCAATGCTGTCAACAATTCTGCCAAGTCTTTTATTGTAGCATTTGTATGCTTTGCTATGTGGAGAGTAACCAAGAAGAATGCCTTCATCTGCTCTAGGTTCAAGTTTGCCAAGCTGCTCATCAGTATTCTTGATATAGCATTTGCTCCCAAAGATTTTGAAGTGCTTTACCGAAGGAGTCCTACCACTCCAGAGCTCATGAGGAGTTTGAGTGCTGTTCACCCGGACATTTGTTTTGTTGAGAATAACAACCGCAGCATGTGCAGCTTCACCCCAGAAAGTTGCGGGAGTTCCTGACTCATCAAGCATAGCACGAGCCATTTGTTGGACTGTTCTGTTCATTCTTTCCACAACTCCATTTTGCTGAGGGGTTCTTGCTGTAGAGAATTCTCTTCTTATCCCATGTTCTTCACAGAAATCGAAAAATTCATTTGAAGTAAATTCCCCACCTCTGTCGGATCTGAGGCACTTAATTTTGTGACCTGATTCATTTTCAACCAAGGCTTTGAAGGATTTGAATTTTTCGAATGCTTCATCTTTGTGCTTCATAAGTCCTAACCAGACAAACCTGGAGAAATCGTCAATGAATAATATCAAGTATTCTTCTCCTCGAGGTGTTCTTTTCCTGAAAGGACCGCATGTATCTGTATGTACTAGCTCAAGAGGCATGCTAGCTGAACCTTCTTTCTCTGGAAAGTTAGTTCTGGTTTGTTTTCCAAACTGACATGATTTGCATATGGTGTTGTCAGGAATTTTGATATCTGGAAGATCGCGAACTGCCTGATATTTGCATGCTTTCCTTATTTGTGAAAAGCTTAGATGTCCCAACCTCTGATGCCATAACTAGTGCTCATCATCCTTGCTCAGATAGCATTGTTGTTGTCCTTCTTCAAATATGTACAGATTATTTGGAGTTCTTTTGCCTTTGATCACTGTTTTACCTGTATCAAGATCACGAACAAGACATCCATTTGATATGAATATAACCTCGGTTCTTTGATCACACATCTGGCTGACACTTAGAAGATTATGCTTCAATCCATCAACATACAAAACATTTCCAGCCTTGACCTTTTCTTTTAACTGAGCAATGCCTTTTCCTTTTATAGTTGTAGGAGTATCATTTCCAAAAGAGACTTTCTTTCCTTTTTCTAGAGCAGAATATGACTCAAGTTTTTCTTTATCACCTGTCATATGCTTCGAACATCCACTGTCAATGTACCATAGAGTTTCCTGTCCCTCTGCATAAAATGCTATCCCACATCTTTCTGTTTGTGGTTCCTTTATTCTCCATGTTTTGGTGCTTGAGGCTTGTTCCTTTTTCTGCTGAAACCTGCTCCTGCATTCAGAGTCTTCATGACCAAAGTTATTGCAAATAGAACATTCAACTTCAATTTCAAGAACCGAAAAGTTGTTATAGGTCCTTTTTGTAATCCCGGTCATACTTCTTTGTTTTTGAGCTTCCCTAGTCATGATTGTTTTATATGCAACACATTGAACTGCTTTGTGACCAAAGTTATGGCAAGAAAAGCATTGTCCATTGAAGAAACTTCTGCGGTTATCAAATCTACCGGCCAAATGATTGTAATTTCTATTGTCATCCATTCTTGAACCAAATTGAGAAGATTTTACCTGTGGCTGGTTGTAGCTTTTGTTCACCCTTAAGATGGATTGCCCCTGATAGTTTCTGTTTGTAATTCGTCCCTGCTTTACCTGATGATCTTCATTGTGCTTTTGCTCATTTCTTCTTGCTGCATCAAGATAACTTTTTGAGGTGGATGCTTGAGAAGTTTCTCCATTATAGCCTAGACCTGTCTTGTTTAGTGGAGACCGCTGCACATTGATAATCTCATCCAAAGTTTCAGATCCTTTGACAAACTTGAGATTAATAGCTTTTGTTTTCTCAATCTCTTTTCTAAGACCAACAATTTCACCTTCTAATTTTTCAAGATGTTTTTCCTTTTCATCAATTTGAAATTTTAGAGTATCAATGATCATGTTCTTTTCTTCTATACATCTCTTGAGTCTAGTAATTTCATCATAAAGGTTATCCACATCTATAGCATCCATATAATCATCATCTTCAAATGCCATTAACAACTTATATTCATTACCTTGTTCATCTTCATCACTGTTTGATAGACCATCACTATCTTCATGAGTGTAGTAGCTTTTCTTATTTGCGTTCTGTTTCTTGTTCCATCTAGCAGGTTCCTTTCCTTTATCCTTATAAGGACATTTTGCAGCATAATGACCTACTCTTCCACAAGCAAAGCATTTAAAAGGTAACTTACCTCTGAACCTTCCAAAACCCCTTTGAAGATTTCTGACAAAATTTGATTCTTCTTCCTCTTCTTCTGGGACGTGGCTTGCTTCATAATAATCTCCTTTGCCTGATTCCTTGAAAGCAGCTTCTCTTCTGTCTGATGGACCTCCCTTTCTCATTTCATAAGCAGTTAGAATTCCATGTAGCTGAGACATAGTAAGAATTCGTAGATTTTCCTTTTTTTCTATTGCAGATACTTTAGATTCAAACTTGGGGGACAATGATCTTAGAACCTTTTCAACCACAATAGCCTCTTTTATTTCTTCACCCAAATTTTTCATACAATTAACAACCTCATCTACCCGAAGAAAATAGTTAGCCACACTTTCATCATTATACATTTTGAGAGTCTCATACTGAATTCTGAGAGTTTGAAGTTTAGCACGCTTTACCTGTTCATCTCCTTCATAGCTCGTGACAATTTTGTCCCACATCTCTTTTGCAGATTTATAGTGCATTAGCTTCATGAATTCTGATTGAGATATACATCCTAATAGAGTACTGACTGCTTTCGCATTTGTTTCATACTTCTTTTTCTCGGCTGCATCTGTAGGAGTAGCTGAAGGAAAAGCGTAGCCTGTCTCTACGATGTCCCAAACTTCTGTACCAAGAGATTGAAGATAGGCAGTAACTCTTACCTTCCAATAATTGAAGTTTGTCCCATCAAAAACTGGTGGCCTGATTGATGCTTCTCTCTCGTAGTTGCTCATGATGAACGATCTACCTTCAAGCGATCAAGCTTCTCTGAAGGACCTGCTCTGATACCAATTGTTGGAAATAATACTGAGAGGGGGGGTGAATCAGTATTATCTAATTCTTTTAATAAATCTTCCTTATTTGTTCTTTGAATTAGTTTTGCATGTCAGTACCATAAAATAATGAGCATGAACAAAGAAAACAGATAGTCACACCAAAGAACACAAGATGTAAGGTGGAAACCCAATGTGGGTGAAAACCACCTGCTGCAATATGTCTCTATCTTCTTTCAAATTAGAAACTCCTTTTACAATGGTTTTGTACTGGTGCAGTCCTTTACCAGTACGCAGGCTGCAACCTGCAGAGAGCTACAACTCTCTCTCGTTTTCCAGTCTCTCCTGGAAGGGAGCTACAACCCCCTACTTCTTTTCTTACAAGGACCACTTTTCATAAATTTTCAAACTGGATCCATAAGCATCAAATGATCATCAAGTATAAGAGAATCACCCAGTCAACTGTAGTAACCAGATCAACAATAATAGAACCAAACCCAGAACACAGCAATGATAAACAGAGATTTTAAGAGAAGTAAGCAGCTTCACCCATGTACTGCCTGCTTACAGTAAGCACCCTGCTCAACTGCTCGCCTGCTTACGTACGCACCCTGCTCAACTGTTCGCCTGCTTACGTACGCACCCTGCTCAACTGCTCGCCTGCTTACATACGCACTGTATCCATTGAACTGCCTGCGGACCTCCGCACCTGCAACCCTTCTGTGCCTGCGTACTGGCGCACCTGAAACGCTTCATTCCTGCGTATGTACGCACTTTTCTTTCACTGTACCTGCGTACCTTCGGGCATAAATGATTTCAAGACTTCAGAAATAACCCAGACAGTCAGATCTACAGATCTGAACATGCGCCGAAGAGATCTCAATCCATCAGTAGATTCGCCTTATTTAGATCTAGACATTACTCCCAAGAGATCATAATATTTTAGATCTAGCCCTCATAAGATATTCAACACAAAAACATGCTCAAGCCAAATGATCTCCTTTGCTTTATATAGGAAAGCTCTTCCTTAAATCATGGATCAATACCACGGGCCGACACCATAATAACACAAAACCGTCGGCTAAATACCAAAGGTTAAACATAAGAAACCCCACGTGTGCTTTTCTCTGCCTTGAAATGTGTGCACTGGGGTACGCACCTCCTGAACGGGATAACTGCGGGTATGTACGCACTTTATGTAACACCGACCTGCGTGTACGCACCTTATGTAAGGTGTACCTGCGTACCCCTTATTTTCTTCAATATTTGATAGCTGATCATCAATCTCTGCTGCTGACTTGAAGTACTGTGATCTATCACCTGAATGGGTTGCCATCAAGGACAACACTTTAGCCATAATGCCAACATTGGTGTGGTCTAGGCCGGGTGCGATCCCTAGGTGACTTTGACAGCTTAAATGCCCCTAGGTCGCGACTCCTCAAGCCATAGGTCAAGCCTAGAAGATTACAAACAACTTGACAAAAAAAATAGTTAATTTTAAAAAATCAACTTAATCTTGATTAAATTTAATTAAAAAAATCTATATAAATTTATTTGTAAAATATATCAGTAACTGAATATTTATATTAAAATTTATCAAATTACTTTAAAAAATAATATAAATATATTATCATTTTATATTGTTATGGGTTATCTATTAAGCTATTACAACAATAATTATTAATATATTATAAATTAAGTTATATCATTCCATGAATATTTATATTAAAATTTATCAAATTGCTTAAAAAAATATAAATATATTATCATTTTGTATTACAACAATAATTATTAAAATATTATAAATTATTCACGATTTAAATATGGTAAAGAACATAACAATTATTTTGTCTAACCAGCGAATTTATTTTTATTTTATTTTTTAAAAATAATAATAATTGTATTAAATCAATTATTTAAAATATCAAAATATTTGGGAAAAAAAATTAAATCTAACTCGTTATAAACTATTTGGAAATTAATTTTAAATAATCATATTTTATGTATGAACCAATATATTTTACAATCTCTCTGCGGTAATAATTTAGGGTGATGTATTTACCATCTTTTTGCAGTAATCATTTATGGTGATGTGTTTACGATCTCTTTGTGGTAATAATTTACGATCTCTCTATGGTAATATTTTACGATCATTGCGGCCATAAGTTACAATCTCTCTGCGGTAATAGAAAAATAATCTGGGGCACGTGTGTCTGCGGTCCGACTTGCTGATATCAGGTGCACACATTCCTTATATTTTTCTAATACATATCTGCTCATATATTTTCAAGTATGAATAATTCACCACAATTACCAAAGATTACCAAAGGTAGACCTAACACAGTTACTCTACAGAGCCTCTATGAGTATATAAAGTCTTTAGAGAAATGTAGAGAAGAAAGATAAGTCAAGCTACAAACAGAGTTAGCAGCCATGCTGGAAAATAAATTCACATCTCTTGAAGACAAGATCCAAAAACAAATAGAAAATAAAATAGAACTATTGGAGAATAAGATGGAGGCAATGGAGACTAGGTTGCAGGTTATAGAAAAACAAAACCAAGATATGAACCAAACATCCCAACAAGTAGATGCTGATACTTTAGAGAGTCTTAAAATGAAGGACATGATTAAAGAGCTAGAAAAAAAAGTTAATAGCCGCCTCACCCTAAATAGTGTGGCAGGTAAATTAGATATCAAACCAATTAAAGATGAAATGAAAAAATTGATAGAATTAGACCATGAGCATAACAAAAGGGCCTTGAACCCTATAATCTTCAGTTTGAAAGAAGAGATATACGAGGATACTTTAGCCATAGCCCAGACATAATTACATAACAGATTACAAATTGAAACAACGTGTCTCACAGAAGCAACAAGGTTGGGGAAACTAACTGAGAATAAAGGAAGGCTGATCTGAATAAAGGTGAGCTCTATTGACCATAAGTATGACATACTTAGTAAAACCTCAAGTCTAAAAGGAACAAGAATATTTATAAATGAAGATCTCATTCCAGAAGATCAAGCAGAATTGAGAAAGGAGGTTCAAAAGGTAAAGGAAGCTAGGAAGGAAGGAAAATGGGCAATAATCAGAAATAGAAAAACCGTTATTCGAGATAGAAACCAAAAAGATAATAATAAATAGCAATTCAACATGCTCCGGATTCTTTCTTGGAATTGTCGGGGCTTTCCATGGAACAAAGGCCCTAAGCTAAGTTGGATCTCGAATGATGTTGATATTATTTTGCTTGTTGAAACTTGGGAGCACGAAGAATCTAAGGTCCCTAACATAGATGGCTTTACATTATGGTCTACCTGGAATAAGTGATCCTCACGTAGAGGCATTGGGGGTATAGCTTGTTACATTAAGAAGAATATCTCTCCCCATGCTAGGATTTATAAAAACGACCCTTACAACCAATATAGTTGGATAGAAAGTACTGACATTTATGATAAAAAGACCTACATAGCAATCTGTTATTTCTCCCCATCAATTCTAACTTTTATAAGAAAAAGAATCTAGATAAAAATAGTCCTTACAGTGGTTTAGATAATGATATTTCTAGCCTAAGGAATGAAAGAAATATCCTTTTAATGGGTAACTTTAATGCTTGAACTTCAAGCAACCAAGTTATTCTTCTAAACAATCATTCCAACCCTAATCCTCTTTGGTTATACGAAGACCTTTCTCTGGCTAGCCGATACAAAAGGAGCTTTGAAGACCTCTGGGAGAATTTGTTTAGGTCGGAGCTAGTCAAGCTCTGTAGTGCTCAAGATCTCATAATTTGCAACGGTATAAAGAAGTGGCCCAATTCTAGCCAGATGAAATGCGTCCATGGGCTTGGTAGCAGCGTGGTAGACTATGTTATCTCCGATCTCCCTCTATACAACGAAATAAAAAATTTTGACATCTTAAATGACCACGAGCCTGACTCTGATCATAGGTCTTTACTTATAACTCTCAATTTTGTCATGCATAGCAATCCCATAGAAGATAATCCTTATAGCCAAAAGAAGTCAATCTTTGATAGAAATAAAAAAGATCTCTTTCTAAATGAATTAAAAACTATTTTCTTCCTTTAATTATCTAGTATAGACAACATAGAAGATCTCTATCATAATTTTACTACAACCCTCTCATATTCTATTAACAAGTTTTCAATTGAAGTTTCAAGTAATAAAAGAAATAGCAAAACCAACCCATGGTATGACAAAGATTGTAAAAGTGCGAGGAGAGCAATTAAGGAAGTTGTTGATGAATCTCTTAAAATTGGCAAGATAAAAATATACAAAGCCTAACTAAAAGGAAAGAAAGGTAGTATATTCGTAAAAGACAAGAGAATCTCTTACACCTCTCTAAGGTAGCTCCTAAGAAATTCTGGAGGCAGATTCTAACTAGGAAAACTAAAGATAATAATAAAATTGCTTTACATGACTAGAATTTCTATCTTAAAAAGCTTTATGAATCTCCAAATGTCATGGATAACTTTGAAACCCTGCTCACAACGAAAGAAGTTTTTTCATTAGAAGACATTGATTTTGGGGTTAATCGCTTGGCTAATGGGAAAGCTAAGGACATTGAAGGTTACGAGGCAGAAATCTTAAAAATTGGAGGTCCTGTCCTCATCCCCCACATTCACAAGCTTTTCAATCAAGCGGTCAATCAAGGGTTCCCTCAACCATGGACTCAAAGCCTCATCATCCCTATTTTTAAAAGTGGGGATACAAATAACCCCTCTAATTATCGGACAATTATGATCAGCCCTCTCCTAGCCAAGTTATATGGTATTATTTTGGAAAGGAAGTTGAGCATATGGCTTGAAAGTGAAGGTAAGCGGGCTAAAGGCCAAGCGGGTTTTAGAAAGCAACACTCAACAACATACCACCTCGTTACGCTTAGGATCATTGTGGAGGAATGCCACAATGATAAATCCAATCTCTTTTGCTGCTTTTTGGACTTTATAAAGGCTTTCGATACAGTTCCTAGAAACAACCTTTGGAACATATTAGAAGAGCTAAAGGTTCCTTTTGAGTTGAGAGCTGCCGCTATAAAGTTATATGAGAATGTAATTGCCAAGTTAAAGAACAATGAGGGGTGGTCGAAAGATATTAAGTGTAATATTGGAGTTAAACAAGGTTGCCCCCTCTCCCCTACCCTATTTGGCATTTACATCGATAAGCTAGAAGGTTGTTTAGAGGAAGCACGATGTGCTTGCACGATCTTAGCTGGGATAGTCATCATCCTTATTCTCTACGCTGAGATATTTTTCTTCTCACAAGGTGCCCTTCTGATCTTGATAAGCAACTTATACTTCTTAAGGATTTTTTCTCTACCATGGGTATGATTGTTAACACTGACAAAACAAAAGTTATGATTATCAAATCCAAGAAGGACACTTACGCTAATTTTATGTATCACAATAGTAACTTGGAGGAAGTGTCTTCCTACAAGTACCTAGGAATTGATATTCATCACAAGCTCAACTAGAACTATAGCATTGAGAAAAGGATTAATGGGGGATGGAAAGCTTATTTTAGTCTTGAAAATAATTGTAAAACGACAAACCTCATAATGTGTGATAGAAAGAAGTTCCTCTTTGAAACTTTAGTCACTTCGGTTATCTTATATGGATGTGAGGTTTTGGGTTGTAGCATCTCTAGAGAATCCTGGAGAAAGATTGAGCAAATCCAGAAGCGTTTTATAACGTATAACCTCAAAATTAAAAGCAACACACCCTATCCTATTCTCCTTATAGAAGTGGGTCTTTCCCCTATCGAGAGCGTAGCTATGACTAGGCTTCTATTGTACAACCAAAAATTCAATAACATAAGAGACCATAGACTTCCTAATCTAGCCTTAAATTCCAGCCAAAACCACCTAAGGCTCAAACGAGGTTGGTATAAAGACACCAAGGCCTGGTTAAACCATTGGGAGATCGACGAGAATGTTGCATTGCAAAACATTAATAACATTAAAAATATTGTTACTTATAAGTTCAAAGAAAAATGTGGTGTGAGAAAGATTTAGCAGCTAAAAGAAAATTAAGATATTATAAGGAGGTCATCAACCCCATCCTAGAAGATCAAAAGTATCTCTCTGTTTTAACTAGCTCAAAGAAGAAAATTAATATAGCCGAGATTAGAACGAACTCTCATGAGCTCCATAGTGAAACGGGTCATTGGGCAGTTCCTAAAACACCATGATGGAAAGGTTCTGCCATCTCTGTGAGAATACGAACATCGAGGATGAAAATCACTTCCTCTTAGAGTGCCCCATGTACAACAACATTAGATCTCAGTTTCAAAATCTTTGTTGCAATACTGACCTTCCTAGCCTTTTACGTTGTCAAAATTACAGTGAGCTCGGGAGGCTTCTCTCCAAGCTTTTTGAGAATAGGAAAAAAATCTTAAATCAAACTAAATAATTCGTTTCTTTAGATCCGATAGACCAAAGTTTGGTCTTAGTGGATGTTAACCACCAACAGCACCATCATCATCATCACAAAGCTCGATACTTACATTTAAAAAAATAAAGACTTTTTTCAATAAAACAATAAATATATATGAAAATACACGACTTTAAATAATAATTTTTAAAGTATAATTTTTTTATAAATTAAATGATAAAAAGAGTAAACAATTTTAATCGTTAAACCTTTAATTTATAAAATTATGAAAAATCCCTTGAATTATTTAAAATTATTGTATTAAAAAATTACCCATCAAATTTAATAAATTGTTATATTAAATTAGTTAATTTTAAAAAAGTTATATATATATTTTTTTAAAATTAATTATTATATATATATATATATATATATATATATATATATTAATTAAAAAAATAAGCCAACAATCTTAATTGTTAAACATTTAAATTATAAAATTATGAAAAATTCTTCCAATCCCATAAAAATAATGTATTTAAAAAAATTAACCATCAAATTTGATAAATCATTATATAGAAAAGGCCAATTTAACATATAATTGGTAAAAAAAAATCTACATAAATTTATTTGTAAAATGTATCATTTCATACGAAGGTTATAAGTACAAAGGAGAGAGTGAGAATAATGTCATAATTATATTATGAATTTTTTTTCAAATCACTTAAAAATAATATATTTAAAAAAATTAACCACCAGATTTAATACATTATTATAAATTTAAATTAGTTAATTTAAATAAAAGGTCAATTTAACATATAATTGGAAAAAAGAAATCTACATAAATTTATTTGTAAAATGTATCATTTCATAAATACGAAGGTTATTAGTATAAAGGAGAGAGTGTGAATAATGTGATAATTATATAATAAATTTAAGTGAGTAGATTATTAAATTTTTAATCTTAGTAGTGGGTTGGATAAAATTTGTTTCTATGACTGTGAATTAAAATTTGTTTTTATGGCTGTGAATAGTGTAGCAAGAATTATATATAATAAATGTTTTTGGGTTTGTTTGAAGAATAAATAGAAAATAAATAAAAATTAAGTATTAATTTTGTATTTTCGGAATAGTAAATTGACAAGAAGAGTTCTTTTCATAATTATTACTAAGGTTAGACTAGCAATTGCACCAAATGTTCCAAAGGAAATGTTGTAAGTGGATAGCATATAGAAGAAGAGCATAGATGAAAAAAATGTGATATGTTATGTGATCTAACTATAGCTCAATTTGAACGAAAAAAATCTTAATGTTAAATGTAATACAATCAAACAATCTACTCAAAACAAAGCATGTGCAACTTCTTTCGCAAGTGCTCAATCCAAGCTCAATACTATTTGACCTTAAACATTTGAATCGTCTTGAAGCATACCAAGCTCAACAACATCTAACTGAATGCGAAAAATGTGGAATCTGTGATGTATTGAACTGAACCTTAACCAAATTAAATGTTGTGCTGGTGACCAATGCAAAAGCATGTGTTGGAGAGAGCTATGTGGCTAATAAGAAAGCCAATATACAATAGTAAAACTTGTCAAAATCACTGTTATTATATCATTTAAAAGGTTCCCAACTCAATATCACAGAATTTAAAAATTATAATTTGCCAAGTCATTACTGACATGATTAGTCAAAGCTACAATATTAAGTTTGTCAACATCATTGATAATAGATCATTAAAATATTGCTAGCTCGTTATAATGGAATTTAGAAATTATAATTTGCCATTAATAACTTCTTAGGTAGGGCCACACATAGAAAAAAAGGCATGAACATTAAGATCATGAAGATGAGTGAGGTACTTAGTGAAATGTATGCCCATAAGAAAAGTTCATGACAAGAAAATTAATTCTATCCTTATTGATGTTTTAGAGGAACTAAGTACATTTTGTCTAAAAATGAAAATGAAACAACAACCCACTACTAGGTAAGACGACCCATAAAGATGTTTGGAAATAACAACGCCCCTCCTTTACAACACACCAATTCCCGCTGACAACAAACCGAGCCTTGTTGACAAGGCAAACAAAGTTTATGGTTATACTCTCCATTAATCATACCTTTGTGATGGAAATTAAATAATTAACTTTATCATCATGGTTTATTGTAATCATACCTTTGTGGTGGAAATTAAATATGTTTTTGTCTGGGAATGCTCAACTGTAAGGGATTGTTAGGCATGCATTTGCATTACTTAGTATTAAAAAAAAGAAGCAACATTGATCAATTGTTAATGGATAATCCTAACATTTGGTGCCTGCGCCTTTCTAAAACCTAAAATTAACATGAACTATATCGGAGCAGAAGTAGATGTCACTAGGTGACTTATTGTCAACAATATCAAC
This sequence comes from Pinus tabuliformis, assembly GCA_031772625.1. Lineage (NCBI taxonomy): Eukaryota > Viridiplantae > Streptophyta > Pinopsida > Pinales > Pinaceae > Pinus > Pinus tabuliformis. The sequence goes on along the minus strand of CM062816.1, from coordinate 1,190,877,834 downwards.
GAATCTACAATTACAATGGAGGAAAACAAGAGTTCACTATATTTCTGGTTTATCCTCAACATTCAGGTCCAATTTATTCTACACATTAATTTTGAATGTATATCAAGTTTCCATGTTTCTTTAATGCCTTGGAACTTCCCTAGCACCCATGTTACTGGGTAGGTTGCATCTAAATAGATGGGTCATAATGGGTTGTATTCCTCTTGCTAATTTATCTGTAAAAGAATTTGCTCTTGCACATGCACTTTCTATGTAGACCTAGTAAGATGGACACATTGTTTTCCAAGTAGTTGGATAATTTGTTGCGTTCACCAATATTTGCTACTTCTTGCTTATTTTAATATATACTCAACAATGACGAGTGTGATTGTGATAATTGATTTTATATACGAGTTAACAAAAATGGAAAATTTGCAAACTAAAAATGAGTTTCATGGTAAAGGAATGTTCTATATTCCATGCTCCATACGTACATTATATAAGTTCACAAATTTTGATGCCAATCACAATCATTACTGCCATGGATAGTGATTGTAAGTTACAAATTAAAATACCCCATATTGAATCAAAACAAACAAAACATACATCAAATCCTAAAAAAATGACCTTGTCGCCGTTTCCAGATGTTGCCAAGGAAACACCATGACAATGACCATACAAACCCTTGTAATACCCAATGCACTTCCTAAGGTATCTCCATAATTTGACTTTTCACTCCAAAATATGCTTTAAGATAAATATTATATAATTTTTAGTCACAATCTAATGGAATTGCACCTTATATGATTTGGGCGATGAAGAATGACACTCATGGTTTGCATGAATATTAAAATTGTTAAAGAACTCCAAAAACCATTTCCATTTTAACTTTACAAGTATTAAAATAGCTGGTGGAAATTGATGTTCTTGATTCAAAGTCCTAATCAGAGTATCGTAGCAAATAGAGCTCCCGGTTTACGGTAATGTCATGAAATTGCGGCGGTGAAGCAAAGATTGAGACAACGTTGTGCCTGCAAATAATTGTCCGCAGCTACAAAATTAAAGAGATGAAGTTGCGGGCAACGACACACTATATTCAAATAACACACACCAAATGAAAAGAGAAGCCACATATATATATATATATCTATCTGCAAACAAATGAAGAGCACGCCACAGTAAATGCGTAGAAAGGAGAAAGGGCTTGTTTAGTCGAAGCACCCATGATCTATAACTTTGCAAATTTGATCTTTGTATACAACATTTCGAAGGCCGGTTTTAAATTTTTTGAAGTCAAAGTGTGGATAAAAGCATGCGTCAAAGCGTTGTTGCTTTGGTGTGATACAGTGGTTGGTTGCAAAATCCTGGTTCATACCTTTGCAACAGTTGAAATTTATATCATAAACCCTGCATCATATGGTGGATCAACCTCTGCAAAAAAATAGACGAAGGTGCAACACAAATTGTTCGGCTTATTCCACGCAAATTGTTAGATGAAAGTGCAATACAGATTGTTCGACTCATTAGATGCAAATCCATTTTTAAGTTTTGTTTCTTTGGTCGAAAAAATGGTGGAACATGGATCCTATTGGCACATCACATATCCTGTAGAATATGGCAGTGATTAGGTGTATCAGAATAACAAGGGATTAAAAAACAAACTCCTAGACCACATCTAGCCCAAGATATGACTTCCTTTAAAGTTTCTAATATATCAAACCAATAAACAAACGAAAGGGCAAGGAAGGAAGGAATTTCTTAAGCCATAGAGAAGCAAGGGATTAAATAAGCACATCGAACTGCTGTTTCAAAGCGATATGCCCCGCTTAACGAGCTATCTTTCTTATACCCTATATACCCTACCCAAACATAAACCATAGGAAACTGCTTCACACCTTGACTAGCTGCCTAAGAACAATACCAATTACTTACAAAATCATAAACTTTACAAGTGCTTTTAGTTACTTGGATGGAAGTTTACGCCCTCAAATAAGTGATGATTTCTTTTAACAAGATCTATGTTGCCTGCCTAAGTATTTTTTTATTTTTTAATAAAGAGACGTCTGGCGAAATTGTTTTTAAAGTATTTTTGCAGATTTTTTTTTAAATGGTTTGTATTTGTCAGACTACAATGCTGAAATCGTAAAGGGAAGTAATTTTTAATTTTTTGAAATCGTAAAGAGAAGCAATTTTTAATTTTTTAATAAAGAGATGTCTGCTTATTGTTGTAATCTTCCATCATGAAAGCAGTGGTGGTATAACCATGAATTGGAAAATCTAAATAGATCTGCCAATGAAGAGAAATTGAAATTTAGAAATCCAAGTTAAGTAAATGCTGAAATCCAAGGTAAGTAAACGTTGACTCTTCTCTATCCTTTGATCCTCTGGAAGTCGAGATGCCCTCTTAAAATGATTCTTTTCTCGTGGCTAGTCTTCAACAACAGAAATTTGACTTGGGAAAATTTGAGGAAAAGGAACTGGCATGGACCGAGTAGATGTTCTATGTGCGAATCAGCGGAGGAATCCAATTATCATATGTTCTTCCAGTGCAATTCTTCTCTACAAATCTGGTATGAATTGTCTCTGCTTTATGGTTTCCCTCATGTTGTTTTTGTTTCAATCCAGGCAGCTTTTGAATGGTGGTGCACTCAAAGAGAATCATGGAGATCTCTCATTATCATTGTCCTATGGTGCGCATGGAAATGGAGGAATGCCAAAATCTTCAAAGACTCAAAGGAACCCCTAAAGTCTATCTTGCATCATATTATCTCCATCCACGATGTGGTGCCATTAAAATAGCCCAAAATGAAAAAAGGTCTCATGAAAGAGAATGAAAGCCCTCTCAACAGAGTTCCTTGTGCTTTTTTTGATGGGGCCGAGCAACATAATATTTGCGGTTGTGGTGTCCACATTATTATGGATGAGAAGCCACAATACTTTATATCATGGAACGGTGGGAAAGGCTCTAATAGTTTGGCTGAGGTGAGGGCTCTTGCAGGTCTGCTTGCTTTCTGTGTGTTTTTTGATATTCAGGATATTTCAATTTACGGCGACTCAAAAATAGTGATTGACCATGTAAAGGGTGCTTGCCACATTAGTAGTCCTCATTTGACTGGGTGGATGGACAGGATTATGTTTTTCTCGGGGCGCATGAAAGATTGCTCCATTCACCACATCTTCCGTTCCCAAAACTTCCAAGTTGACTGTCGGTCAAAGAAGGGGCTGACTTTAGATTCTGGCTCATGGTCCATGATGGTTTCTGATGGAGAGTTCTCTTGCTTCATCCAGGACTTTTCTATTCCTGGGTTATGAGTCTCTTTGGTTTTTATTTCAACGTCTTTCTCTTCATCTTTTCTGCTTCTTTTAGTATATATCAAGTTTTTCTGGCTGTCCTTATGCACTATCTCTTTTTGTAATATGTGTCTAGCCATCTGATGCTCTTTTATCTGAAGATTGTTAGCTAAGATTATGGACTGATGATGTTGGCTTCCGTATCCTTTGGGAAGTCCTATTCCTACAGTTTTTTGTCTCATATATGCTGGTCTGCTAGCTATTTTTGAGCCCTTATGTACCATCTAAACTTTTATATTGACTCAATATAATACTATGATGCTTTTTCTCTCTAAAAAAAATGTTGACTCTTCTCATTTTAGTTTATGTCCTTTTACATTCCACATTAATAATTGAATTTGTTGTTCATTCTGAAATACACGATATCTGTGATTGTTCATTCTGAAATACAGGATATAGTTACTTAATTAGTTTTTCATGGACACTAAACTTTCTGAAATACAGGGTATAGTTACTGAATTAGTTTTTCATTCTTAAATACGTTATATAAGACACTAAAATTTGTTCTTCATTTTGAAATAAAAGTTACTGAATTCGTTGTTTAGAATTTCTTGTTCATTCTAAAATACATGATATATGATAAAAATGGCAATGTTTGTATTAATGAAAATAAAACCCATTGGTCAGCTCTACGAAAGAGAGTCTGAACCAGGAGAGTCTGGCTCTGCAGAATGATCTACATTGTTCATCAACATTACACATTAAATAGAATAGATGGTTTTAGGGAAGTTAGAACAACATCATAAGAAATAGAAACTAATTCTTATCTTGAGGCTACGTGAACCAACTCTACCTATTCTATGATATTCTCCATTATCTTCAACACTCCCCCTTAATGGAGAATGGGTTCACATATATGCCTAACATCTCCCTAAACATTTGAAATTTTACTTTTCCAAGGGGCTTAGTGAAAATGTCTGCAACATTATCACATGTATTACAATATTCCAGATGAATTTCTTTAGATTGCACTTTCTCCCTTACAAAATGGAATTGAGTATCAATATGTTTCGTGTTTTTGTGAAACACCGGATTGTTGGCCAGCTTGATTGAACTTTGATTGTCGCATCTGATTGTTGTTGCGACTGTCTGTTCTTCCCCAACATCCTAGAGAAGTCTCCGCAACCAAACCGCCTCGCATGTTGCTGCACACATGGCTTGATACTCTGCTTCTGCTGAGGACAAGGAGACTGTGTTCTGTTTCTTGCTACTCCAAGTGATCACCCCGGATCCAAGACTGAATGCATAACCTGTTATAGATCTGTGATCATCTACATTTCCTGCCCAATCTCAATCTGCAAATCTTGCCAGTCTAACATCAAAAGAGTCAGTGTAAATAATTCCATAATCTACAGTACCTTATAGATACCTCAAAACATTCTTCGCTGCATTCCAATGGATTTCAAGTGGCTTAGACATAAATTGGCTTAACACGCTGATTGCATAAGCCAAATCAGGTCTAGTGGTGGTTAGGTAGATCAGACTCCCAACTAGCTGTCTATAAAGTGTTGCATCCGCCGCTTTTGAGCCATCCTCACATTGCAATTTGATGTTCTGTTGCAATGGTACTGGTGCAGACTTACACTGATCCATTCTAAACTTTTCTAACAGGCCTTTGACATACTTTTCTTGTGACAGAAATGTTTGACCTGAATCTCTCCAGATCTCGAGACCTAAACAGTATCTGAGTTCACCGAGATGCTTCATCTCAAACATCTGTGACATTTGCTGCTTGATTTCATCAATTATATATATAGCATTACCTATAATTATCAAATCATCTTTCATGGTGTAAATATTAGGGTCATCCTTACTTCTATTGTAGCAAACTTGTAGAAAAAATGAATCAATTTTCTCATACCATGACTTGGGAGCTTGTTTTAGTCCATAGAGTGATTTCTTCAACCTACAGAATAAATGTTCTTTTTCCTTCTGGACAAACCCTTCTGGTTGCTCTAAATAAACATCTTCTTTCAGTTCCCCATTTAGAAATGCAAACTTTACATCTAGTTGGTGCATTATCCAATGTTTCTTAGTAGCTAAAGTAATTAACATTCTGATGGTGTTCAATTTAGCTACAGGGGCGTAGGTTTCTTCATAATCTATCCCTTCTTTTTATGTATACCCCTTTGCAACCAACCTAGCTTTCAGTTTTTCTATAGTTCCATCTGCATTGATTTTCGGTTTATATAACCATTTGCAACCTATGACCCGTTTTCCTCTAGGAAGTTGTACCAATTCCCAAGTGTTGTTTCTGATTATTGAATCATGATAAAAATGGTAATGTTTGTATTAATGAAAGTAAAACTCACTGGTTAGCTCTACGAAAGAGAGTCTAAACCAGGAGAGTCTGGCTCTGCAGAACGCTCTACATTGTTCATCAACATTACACATTAAATAGAATACATGGTTTTAGGGAAGTGAGAGCAACATCCTAAGAAATAGAAACTAATTCCTGAACCCCAATACATATTGTAGCTAGAACCCCATACATATTGCTGAACAGAGCACTTGAGCAGGTGAAAGTGTAGTGGAAGCACTTTGGGCCCAATGAAGTTACATGGGAGATGGATGATTAGATCCAAGCTATGTATCCTTCATTGTTTTCTGGTGAAGGCAAATGAGTCTTGGTATTTGTACATATTTATGTATGGTTTCTATTGTAAATACTGCAATGAGCTAAGTTATAAAGCTCCAATAAGTGGTATGGTTTTCATGTTGTCATGTTTTACATGATGGTTTTGCTTTTGAGCAGGATGTTATTGTAAATACTGCAATGAGCTGGGTTATAAAGCTCCATAGGCAGTATGTTTTTTCTCTTCAATAATTTTGCTGGGTCTAGGTGTGGTTTAACATTGAGGATGGTGTTCCCCTAAGGGGGAGGGGTCTGTAACAGCCTCGAGTTAAAAGTTCATGTAATAAAAGTTAATAAAGGTAAAATAAGACCACGGGAAAGGGAAACTTATTCCAAGCTGAATGTTGGGAAAAATATCCTAGTGGGCATCACTTGTTGTGTTTTATGGCTAAGGGGAAATTGGAAAAGGCAATGGATAAGGCTTTGGAAAGGCAAAAAGGTATTTTTGGCACATTATTTATGAAAATAATGGAAATTATGAGAAAAGGAAGGTGAAAGGTCACATATTGCACGTGAGGAGGAAAATGAAGGAAAATAATGGAAAATTGAAGAAATTAGAGGCCTCATAAACAAAAATACCTCAGAGCATCATTTGGTAGCTTTTGTCAGTTTAGTGTTAGAATTTGTCTTAAACAGGAGAAAGCACCAAGAGGAGAAATAAAGTAAGTAAGAAAGGAAAGGAAAGGAAAAACAAGGAAAGCAAAGGAAGGCAAGGATCAAGTAGCTTCAACGAGAATACTTGCAGGTAACAGATTGCATGTGTGATTTCCTAGTTGGTTTTGACATGCATGTTGGTATATGGTTATTTTGTTGTCATTGACATGGATTTTGCCAGGATTCGACAATGGATTTTAGCCTAGCCTTTCCATTTTCGGATAGCCATGGTGTAATGGGATTTTTCTCGGTTTGAGCTTTGGATTGCCAAATGGTTTCAAAATATGGGGTGACACAGTCTTAGAAAAATTCCCAAAGGCCTAAGAATCCCTTGACTGGTAATGGCGAGATACATGGTAAATCTTGAGGGTGGAGACATGAAAATTCTTCAAGGATGATGAATAAATACTGAGGCATCGAAGCTCAGTCCGGTTTTGTGATCTCAATGTCGGTTTAGGTGTGATCACAATATGGAGAGGGTGGAGGTGGTTTAACATCTGGATTCCCTTGGTTGTATTTGGATTGGTTTATCCCATGAGATCCCACATTCATGATTGGAATATGGAATGAGGGTGATTAGTTGAAGAGTGATTTGGCTCAATGAATCTATGGTCGGGTGGAACGTGGAAGTCTCAAACCTGGTTGGTGTTTTCCTATGGTTAATAAAAGCTAAGTTTCTCCTGCTTTTGGTAAGGAAATGTATTGATTATTATGTGGCTTTAATGTATATTATTTTATGGTTATTTATCTGGTTATATGCTGGTTATAAGCATGGTTTTATGACAGATCTTAGTCATGGCTCTTTTCATGTTTTCACTCATAACTGAATAAATAATGAATGCAAGACCTAATTGGTGTTAAGACAACTAATGAGAGAAGGTAGTGACCCTTCTTGTTAAACCTTAGATAAGTTTTCAGTCCCTTATGTTCAGACTTGCATTCATGACCTGTAGGTTGCATATCTACCAAGTGTTTGACAGAATGTCAGTCCCGGTTGGGGATGGTTAGGTCAAGTCCTGGTTCCAGTTTTTGGTTTACAAGCATTGTCTTCATGTCTTTTATGAGTTCTAGAAGTTTCATATCTTTCTGTGCAAGGGCTAATCCCTAGATCTCGAAATTAGTCTTAATTCTCGTAGCCGCTAGCACAACACTCGAAGAAAAAGGCCACAGTCACACTAATGTAGGCCTATTGGAGTGAATGGGAACCCATAGTCGCATGGAGGCCTTGGAAAGGGAGCGACCGAGGCTCTAGGTCAGGGAAAAGGTGATTTTTCTTAGGGGTTGAACACCTGGAGGGGTTGGGTTACTCCTGGAGGTCCCGTGGCACTTTAGGGAAGTCAGTAAGGTCTAGTTGTTTCGACTATATTTCCTTAAGGTCATCTAGGAGGTTGAGTCATATCATAGTAACCCCTCATATCATGTTTACCCTGGGTAAGCTGATGAAAGTGGGTATATGTGAGAGTAGGCGACGTTACATTTCATTAGTGTTCGGACCACCTAGCCTTCAGAGAAGGTCCACAACATTTACATCCATGATACTCTTTTGTTACAAGACCTTCAAAATTATTGTGTACAGGTTGACATGTTAGCGACCATGAAGATATGAACAATTGAAACGAATTAAATTAACATGTGAAACAATATTGTTACTAAAAAAATGAATAATAATGTAATTTACCAGAGTAAACTCCTAAGCCTGGATAATCATGTATGGTGTAAGAACATATGCCATACAACATAAAAATCCTCTCTATTGTGATGGGTCTTGATACATTGTACAAATGTATCCCTTCCCATAATTCCTTAAATTCATATACCAATGGTTGTAAGTAAACATCCATATTCTTCACTTGCCTTTTACGAGGGACTATGAGAGCCAACACAAGAAGTTCATTCTTCACGGACAACCACGGGGGGATATTGTTATTGATCACTACTATAAGCTAAACAAAATTGTCGGTGTTTTGGAGGGAATATGGGTTGACGCTATCCATGGATATGCTAAGTCATAGACTTTGTACTTCATCCTTGAATTTTTCCGGCCATGTATCCTCTATATGCTTCATGGCTATTGGATCTGTTGGGATTCACATAACTCTTGAATCACTTTTGTGTGAGGCATGCCATCGCTGCAACATAGCTAATTCTTTGCAACGAAAGAGTCTTTGAATCCTTGGGATTATAGGCATGTTCTTAATATCTTATGAGGAGGACCATGTGATTATCCCATTTTTTTTGAATTACGGTACTTGTCATGCCTGCATTTTAGACATATCTCTTTTTCTGCATATTCTCCTCTATATAGAATACAATCATTTAGACATGCATGATATGATATGTACTCAACACCGAACATTTTAAACAACTTCTTTGCCTCTTCACAGTTTTCCGGCAATACATTATCACTTGGAAAAACCTTATCTTTGAATATCCTGCAGTTGGTGGGGAATATAGTTGTACAATGTCAATATTTAACATTCATAAAATCGACCATTTTTAAATTTTATTTTGTGACAAATATAAGGTACTTGGTCGATCATGCAAGTCAATTACCTCAATATTGTTGAGAAACATGCATTTGACATGCCAAACTTTTCTTTCGTGTTGTACAACAACATTGTTGTCCCCAGCTGAGTAGACTTTGACTTACTACCAGGTCCAAAGAGAGGGGTGGTTGAAGCAGATTTCAGGTTTTCGAATAAGGTATCAGTGATATGAGCATCATCCCCTAGCTCATCATTCTGAAATGCATCTAACAAAATTGCCTCCATGGTATTCGTATCCCGTAAGTAATTATCCATATCAACCTCCATTTGATACCTCCATTGCCAATTTGTGATGAAGAACTACTATTGTTGTAAGCATTCCTAATTGGTGAATCTGGACGTAGTGAGAATTGAATAGGTGGTTGATTCAACCATTCTTTATATGCTTCCTCTCCAAGTCTTTCTCTTAATGCAACCTTATCTCGATTTGACGTTTTAGTTGGGTGCATCAGAAGATGGTAGGTGGGTTGCTCATCATCACTAGGATCCTAATTTCAAAAAATATTGAATGTCATTAGTCCAATAACAATGATATTAGTAAGCACGACAATGCAATTGGTTTGTTTAAATTTGAGTATACCAAACAATTATTACCATCATTGATCCATGATTGTGGCTAGAAGATTCCATGTTCCAATTGGTAGGGTGAAGAGGCTGTCCATTTTCATCTACCATCTGCTTGCGATATGCTGCTCTTGATAAGAGATTTTGACGTTTTTGAAAATAATATGGAGTAATAATTTTTGCATCTGAACTCGATTCTGAATCTGGACCTTGCAAATAATTTGCATACATTTTTATTCAAATTGATATGGATTAAAAAATTAGATAATCAAAATATAAATAAAATCTGAACTTACTCGAGATGGAAAGGGATAACTCTGCGAAGGACTTTGATCAACAATATGGAATGAGTTAGAATTTGAAGAATTGGCCATTTGATATTATTGAGATTTTGTCCCTGTATTTGAGAAAAATCAGAAATAAAATTTTGCGTGAACATCTAAAATTAATATCGAGGACCATATAATAACAATATGAATTTCAATATAGTTTTGAAATCATTTTTCAAGAACAAGGCGACTTTAAGCGGAAAATGTATACTATGAACTACTGTAATTCATGTGGATGCATCCTAAAGGATAATTTGAGATTAATATGCCATTTTATGTGAAAATAAAATTCCAGATAACTTTTAAACCGCACCGATGTGCTAATCAAAATAAATCGCACCAGTCCGTATAAATAATAAATGCACCGATATGTTTAAATAAGACCCGCACCGGTACGTTTAAATAAAAAATAACGCCAATATGTAAATGTTTCTTGAATTTAGAAAATAAAAATGAATTACACAATCTCGGTGCTCTTTTATATATAGACTGCACCGTTGCGTTACAAAAATAGTCGCATTATTTCGAGATTTCAAAAATAAAATAAAATTTAATTATGTTGATGCGTTGAAAATATATGGCACCCTGGAAATTTCGGTGCAATTTTTATATAAATGCACTGGTGTGCTTGAGTATCAAACACACTGATGTGCAGAGAAATTGAATAAAAAAAAGCGTGATTTTTTATTATATATATATATATAATTTAAAAAATGAGCGACAATTGATTTTTCGAAATCTAATTTCAAAAAGTCTTCTAAATAGTAACAAGTTATTCACCATTTCATTATTTTACCCAAAATTTCAAGGGAGTGATTTGCAAAAGAGATATACAAGGAGCATTGTGTAGCAATAGCAAAATACTTTAGAGGAGCAAAACTATTCAAAAGATCAGAAGCTAAAAGGTATGGTGATTCACTGATAAACCTGCATAGTAAGTTTTAAATTTTATTGTTTAAATTACTATTAAAAAAAATACAAGTTTTATTAGGGTTTAATTAAAAGAGAGATCATTTGCAAGCAAAGATTAGATCAAAGATGCTAAATGTTTTGGATTCGTCGAAAGATTAGAAGTTGAAAGGTATGTTGGTTCGCTCAAAACCTTGAATAACAAAAATCTTAAATTTTACTATTAAAATATTTTACAATTTCTATTAGATTTATTCACAATTCAGACAAAAATTAAAAGCCTTTTATAATAAAAAAATTACTATAGATTTTACTAGTAAATTTTCTACGATCTTTGTTCCTATTTAAATTTAATTAAAATAAAAAAAACAAAAAATTCAATACTTACCTTAAACCCTTGTTTCTTCACGCAAAATTTCACATTAGGGTTTAACTTTCTCTACCACTTCACAATTAGGGTTTTTCAATTTAGGAATTTTAGATTTAATGGGTTTGTGTACTTACTATATATAGGTCATTTTACATATAAAGTAGGGGAATCACTTATTGAATTAGATCCAAACCTTGTCGGCTCAATTTTTTTTTAAACGACTATATGTTTCACGGTGTGCCATATGTAACATAACACATCGGTGCTACGTGAGTAATACAATGCATCAATAAATTATAACACTTTTGATTCTATCTAGTTTGTTTATCGTTGTTCCCGGTGTAATATAACACACTGACGTGCCTATTCCTAATAGCACCGTTAAATTATTACTGTACGTTGAGCCATACAAATCGCATCGTTAGCCCTCTCCAATTTTAAGAAACAGTCATATGTTTCATGGTGTCTCCTATGTAACATAATACACCGGGGCTACCTAAGTAACACATTGCACCGATATATTATAACACTTTGAATTTGTCCATTATTTTCATTGTTGCTCCTAGTGTAATATAATGCACTGACGCATCTATTCCTAATAGCACCGTTAAATCATTTCGCCGAGTTTACCTCTACAAATCACATCGTCAACGATCTCCTTTCTTTTTTAAAAACAACTATATGTTGCATGGTGCACCCTATGTAATATAATGCACCAGGGCTACCTGAGTATTTCAACGCACTGGTATATTATAACACTTTTGATTCTGTCCAGTCTGTTCATCGTTGCTCCCGGTGTAATATAACACACCAACGTGCCTGTTTCTAATAGCACCGTTAAATCAGTGTAGTGCATTTAGCCTTATAAATTGAACTGTCCTAATTTAATTTTTTTAAAAAAATAATTTTCCAGGACATTGTTGAATAATTAAAATACCAATGCCTTTAATCTCCTAAATGCACCAGTGCGTTTATTCAAATAAACACACTAGTTACCAAAGCTTTTGTTTTGTTTTGTTTTGTTTTTTGTTTTGTTTTGTTTTGTTTTTGTTTTTTTGTTTTTTTTTTCCTGAAAATTATTTGATTTATTCGTAAAATATATCTAATGGCTTCTATATTAAATGGTACATATCATATATTGATAAAAAATGTCTCAGAAGGTCTCAAGTAATGAAAATATTGATTGACACAATGACAACACATAAAAAAAAACTAGGGAAGACACATTCTTTGTAAATTCTTTACAAAATTAATATGTTTGAACTATATGCAAGTTTAACTAATAAGTATTAGTTGGTGTGAACCACAAAATGAAGAAGGTCGATAAGATTATTTCTAAGCTAAGTGCAGAAGAGCCTAAAATCCTCATAGAAAAATTGTAAAATGATGAATCAGGTGAATGAAAAAATACTATTCAATATGTTTTTATTTATTTATTAATTATATACTTAAAAATATTACATAACATGTTTCAAACAATCTATTAATTCATATATGTTTAATGTTCTACAGGGAGCAACAATGGAGGAAAAGATCAATGTCGTTCTAAGAAAAGAAAAATTATGGAACATGTGAATGACAATAAATTGGTCCTTAGCTCATCTGGAGAGGTGTTGGAGGTTAATGAAAGATGGATTTTTTTTTACAGAACTATGGGGGATCTAGTGGAACAAACGTATCGACGTACTTTCCACTTACAATACAAAAATCAATGAAATGATTCTGGGAATGAAATTATATCTAAACTATAAAAAGTGTTTCTAGAGCAATGGTCAATAAGACATGTCAGACTTGCAATAGCAAAAACATACAACAACAAAAAAGAATAATTCAAAAGGTAATATTTCTAATTCTATAAAATGATTTTATAGAATTATATGTATATATTACTACAAACCATTAATTTATTAATATCGATCTCGTTATATTTAGTTTTCATATATCATTATGAAAATAATTTTATTATTATTATTTTTTAATTAATTTTTTTTTTTTTTTTTTTTTTTTTTTTTTTTTTTTTTTCAGGAAGATTATGAAAATCCCAAATGATCAACGTGTTGATATACGAAACATGTCAATAGGAATGTCCAAAAAAGTGTATAAGGAGATGATCAAAGAAATGGACAAAATTGCATCTCAAGAAGAGCCATCTCAACAACAACGTGTTTAAAATGTATGCAATTATGATTGACTTTGTACATATAAAAATAATTTAGCATTAAAAATTAATTTTCAAGTATTTTCTTGCAGAAAAGAAAATGAGATGGAACTCATTCAACACAAAAAACAGGACGTCAAGGAAGAAAATTGTTGATTTCAAAGTTTGTGAGTAATTGTTAATATTTCCTTATAACAACTCAAAGGGTTTCATTTTTGAATATTTTAAGTTGTTTTACAATAACCATCATTGAATGTATTCAAATAGGTGCTAACATACAAAGCAGATCCATCAGAAGAATTGATTGACATTGGGTTAAATAATGGTTGTGATTATATGTTGGCATATAAAAAATTAATTATGGAATTTGTAAGTATCTATGTTGTTTTAATTCTCTGAGTTTATAATTAATAGAATGAAAAAGTCCTTTATATTAAATCTATGATTTATAATGGGGTTTAAAACATGCAGGAAACAAAGTATGGAACTATGCCAACATAGGACTTGTTGCAACAAGGAATGAGACGTGGTTTTGAAACCATGTGCACAATTTATGAGTCACTTCTTTCTATGGTACATTGCTATTAAATTTACATTGATGTATATTATTTATTTTAATTTTCATTATTCTCACCAATGTAGATACACTCATTACACTTTATTTTAATGTTTGCAAATGGAACAAGATTAAGAAGATGAAAACAATCTACACAATCAATAAAACATTTATCTAAATAACCCAAGTCATGGAAGTAGCTCGAGCACTAACAATATTTCCAACAAATAATGATGATCTATTTGGATATCAATGCAACCTGTTTTATTTTTTGAAATAATTGCCCGTGAAAATCAGACATTTTGTTTAATGTAAACATGGACATAATGTCCCAATTTAAAGACAAGGGGTTACCAATAACAAATTAATCCAAACATCATATACAAATACATTAATCAAATATTAATTTATATGAATATTGTTATAAGATATATGTCGATTTCTCAATGAATAACGGATTTAAAAAATTACAATAATTGCAGGGCGATGTCTCCAAAAAAGAGAAAATCTCATACAAAAACATCGGTGCGTCCATAACATAAAAACACATCGGTGCTTCACTTTAAATAAAAGCATCGTGACATCATCTTTCAACATAGTCGGTGCTTTTTCGGAAAACGACAACATGGAAGTTTTCAAGTCTTCAAGCACCGGTATTGTTTTTAATCAATTCCCCGATGCATTGTAACTCAATATTTTAAATTGCGACAATGAAAACATGGTTTCATCATTATATTTGTTCTTAGTAGGCATGCATCCCATCATCTGTGTTTGATCCATATCTAAATTTTTTGAAAGAATCCTAATCCAATCAAACCAAATCAATATTTATATATTAAATTTAGAATAACCTCCGCTAGAAAATGTTTTCCTTGTAGTGATCCAACTCCTTATAAACATTGATCTATATCTCAATTTTTTGAAAAAATCTTAATCCAATCAAACCAAATTAATATTAATATTTTAAATTTGGAATAACCTCTGCTAGAAAATCTTTTCCTTGTAGTGATCCAACTCTCCGTAAACATATTCGAATCTTTTCCTTGTAGTGATCCAACTCTCTATAAACATATTCGAATTTTCCCTGGCAACACCTTGTATATTGTATTGCTTGCCAGTGATATCAAATCATGTGAAAGCATTTATTTCAAAATACTAATTGTACTCATCAACTCGCAAACAACATTTATTGAAAAAGCTAATGCCATCGTCATAGGAATGGTCTTAGGAGACAATATTTTAGATTTCGACAATGTCAACATGGTTTCATCATTATATTTGTTCTTCGTGGGCATAAATCCCATCATCTGTGTTTGATTATAAATTAAATTTGGAATGAGAGCAAAGTTATATAATGATATTTAGTCGTTAAGGACAACGTTAAGTTAATTTGGAAATCACAAAGATTTTACAACCAAACATGCAACCCATTATTTTATTTCTAAATTTTCATTCTCGCCAATGAACTCTAGTCCATTATTTTATTTCGAAAATTTTAATCTCACCAACTTTCCATTCACTTTTAGTAATTATTATCATTTATAAAATGATGTAATACCCAACATTCACAGAGCCCAAGACTTACAATAAAATCATACAGTTAAATGGAACTTCTATATCTACTTGCGGAACAAAATAAAATTGATGGGGATGAAAACTTGCAATGCATCAAACACCACCTGAAACAAAACATGGAGATAAAAACATGTCACATGTCTATCTATTCTGAATGTTGAAGTCCATCCGTGTGAACAAAATATGGGAGAAATCGTATCCATCTTGCTCTGTAATATTGCATCTGGTTATATATATATATATATATATATATTCACACTGAAGGGTATATATACGGTTGACATTAGGTTATTGAAAAGAATGGAATTAAAAAAAAAAAACCAAAGCAGATGATTTAATAGGATGTTGAATCTTGTATTAAAAACAAAATATTTGAGCAAAGGAAAAATTGAGTTGGAAGTGGCAGAATTTTTGCAATAAATTTATGTTTTCAATTGTGAATGTGGGATAATTGCATTTGTCAGGGTGATCTTGTGGTCATGCTCATCATCATTCATTAAAAAAAACATTGGAAGAGAAAAGGGAAATTTTGGAAAACAATACCAAATCCGACTAACGGAATTGAGAAGGCAACTTACTCAAACTAGCAAACCATCCTTTGCAGGCAGGCATAACCCATTCCTTAATATTAAAACAAGCGGTGATCACTTATGCCCATGCCGGTCACTAATACTATTCATGAATAAAAGCATTGACGAGGATTTGTTAACACTCAATCATCTTAAGGTATCAATAAAGGATTCCTGTTAACTGATGTTCATCATCAATAACATTATAAATATTTGTGCAACGTGAGGCCATTCCATAAAATACTTTCCCGAGATTCATACCGCAGTACCAAAGAATCTTTAGGACAAGCTACAACGTGTAGTTGGAATGGAGTGGTTGGTGGGTGAATCCGATCTTCCTCGTCTCCTTTATTTACTAGTTGTGATGAAGGAAGCCTTTAGAATCCACCCACCGACACCACTTGTCGTTCCCCATTTACCCGTGGACGCTTGCAAAGTGTTAGGCTATGAAATCCCCAAAACACCCACGCTTTCGTGAACGTTTGGGTAATTGGAACGAACCCAAAGTCATGCGAGGATGCTAAAAGGTTGATGCATGAGAGATACATGCAAGCTGGCCTCTTGGATGAAAAAATTCATGACCTTCAGTGGATTCCATTTGGAGCAGACAAGAGATGATGCTCGGGGAGCAGTGAAGAACGTTTGTTATAGAGCTTGCATTGGCGCCATTGTTGCATTATTTTGACTGGATGCTTCCCAGTGACATGAATGGGAAGGAATGGGATATGTCTGAAAGGAATAGTGGACTCATAGTATCCAGGGCTCACGGTTGTTCCAACTCCTCGCCTTCTAGTGGTATTATAATTTACATTGTTGCCTATGCTCTTACCTTAATTTAGACTTCAATACAAATAGAACCCGGAGAACCATATTGATGTCACTTCGATGCTTCAACTGAGGCTCAAAATTCTAACGATGTTATATATATATCTATATATATATATATATATTTTTTTTTTATTTCAAAAAAAAAAACACCAATAGTGATCCTATATATATATATATATATTTTTTTTTTTTTCAAAAAAAAAAAAGCTACACCTAAGGTTAACTTAACACCCCAAAAAATTTAAAGGTTAACTTAACACCCAAATTTTTTTGAACATTGTATGATCAACTTAATACCATAAAATTTATCATATATGTCCCTCATATATATAATAAATTTAAGTGTATAAGTTATTAAATTTTCTATTATTTTAAAAACAAAATGGGTAAATTTCTATTGTAAATCCTTGATTACATGGCCAAAACCATTTACATAAAGAGATAGAAAACTTGCTTCTATTATTTCTGTTCCTTCAATGCTCCAATAAATCCATAACATAGTCTTCTTGCTCCTACGAGCTCTCTGAGCTATAATTCTACATTGATGTCTTCCATATAATCTAAAAAACTAACCCAAAAACAAAATATACTTACAATACATACACTAAAGAAAATCAAACCAGCTTGGAGGGCTCAACTCCATCAAATCCAATTCGAAAAGCTTCTTTTTCTTTGCTTACTCTTACAAAAGCTACACCACCGCTAGTATGATCACATCATTCCTTAATATCAGCATCTGTCTCGGCGAACATGAATTCCTAGATGTATGCAAATAAGTCAAAGCTTGATGCCTCTGCGTTGTTGGTCATTAACTCCAACTCCATCTTTGTGAATTTCCTCTCCACCTTTGCCTTAATACCTTCAAATTTTACTTAAGAAAATCTATCACTAGTTTCTCTTCCATTTTCCTCTAGGTCTAATCTTCTGGAAAGAAGATCAATTCAACCCATTAACCATTTGAAAAAAACCTCCACCATTTTCTTCCACCTCTCAATTTGACTCATTAACCATTTGAACAAAACCTCCACCATTTTCTTCCACCTCTCCATTTCAGGCTTTATGGACCGTTCTTCTCTCGTGCCAATGCTAAACAATCCAGCTGCACACAAATGCGAAGAGAACACGAGGGAAACTGGAATGAAGATGGCCATGAGCTCAAGAACACCTTAAATATGCATTCCCTATCATTTCTCCCGAAAATATGCTCCCTTGTCTCCATTAAGACTCGATCTTCACCAAATTCCATTTTTTTTACAGAATTGCACTAGTTTCTCTTCCATTTTCCTCTAGGTCTAATCTTCTCGAAAGAAGATCAATTCGACCCATTAACCATTTGAACAAAACCTCCACCATTTTCTTCCACCTCTCAATTCGACTCATTAACCATTTGAACAAAACCTCCACCATTTTCTTCCACCTCTCCATTTCAGGCTCCATGGACCGTTCTTCTCTCGTGCCAATGCTAGACAATCCATTTGCACACAAATGCGAAGACAACACCAAGGAAACTGGAATGAATATGGCCATGAGCTCAAGAACACCTTAAATATGCATTCCCCATCATTTCTCCCAAAAATATGCTCCCTTGTCTCCATTAAGACTTGATCTTTTCCAAATTCCATTTTTTTTTACAGAATTGCACTAGTTTCTCATCCATTTTCCTCTAGGTCTAATCTTTTGGAAATAAGATCAATTCAACCCATTAACCATTTGAACAAAACCTACACCATTTTCTTCCACCTCTCAATTCGACTCATTAACCATTTGAACAAAACCTCCACCATTTTCTTCCACCTCTCCATTTCAGGCTCCATGGACCGTTCTTCTCTCGTGCCAATGCTAAACAATCCAGCTGCACACAAATGCGAAGAGAACACCAAGGAAACTGGAATGAAGATGGCCATGAGCTCAAGAACACCTTGAATATGCATTCCCCATTATTTCTCCCAAAAATATGCTCCCTTGTCTCCATTAGGACTCGATCTTCACCAAATTCCATTTTTTTTTAACAGAATTGCACTAGTTTCTCTTCCATTTTCCTCTAGGTATAATCTTCCGGAAATAAGATCAATTCGACCCATTAACCATTTGAACAAAACCTCCACCATTTTTTTCCACCTCTCAATTCGACTCATTAACCATTTGAACCAAACCTCCACCATTTTCTTCCATCTCTCCATTTCAGGCTCCATGGACCGTTCTTCTCTCGTGCCAATGTTAAACAATCCAGCTGCACACAAATGCGAAGAGAACACCAGGGAAACTGGAATGAAGATGGCCATGAGCTCAAGAACACCTTAAATATGCATTCCCCATCATTTCTCCCGAAAATATGCTCCCTTGTCTCCATTAAGACTTGAACTTCACCAAATTCCATTTTTTTTTACAGAATTGCCCTTCGTGAGGAGTAGAGCTGACATTCTTCTCTGTGAATTTATGAACAACAATGAGAGGCTATGCGATTTTACTTGCTTCATTAATGCGCCCAAGAGGGATCTCAAAAAACCCAGAATCCAAACCGTCCCACTGTCCATTGTCTTGATCTTGGCATGATTGGAGAAGATCATTGTGAACCACAGAAAGCCACTTATCATCCTGATTTTATTAAGGC
Source organism: Pinus tabuliformis (assembly GCA_031772625.1). Classification (NCBI taxonomy): domain Eukaryota; kingdom Viridiplantae; phylum Streptophyta; class Pinopsida; order Pinales; family Pinaceae; genus Pinus; species Pinus tabuliformis. Next base: position 1,190,858,200 of record CM062816.1, on the reverse strand, counting down.
TTCCAAGTGGTCTCTCCTTAATTAATATGACAATAACTTTGCTCATGCGAGCATTAAACTTCCTTAACCAAAGATTCAGGTGAATTCCAGTTTGGATGGCGCTTCGATTTAGAGTCCTTCACATGGTTATGGAACGAGGGTGAATCCTCCGTCATTTCAATTAATTTCAATTGCTCCACTTTTGAGCTCAACTGCTAGTTCAACCAATCTCTTAGCATCTCTGTTGAGGTGCCTCAACATTTGGAAGAAGGAGACTTCTTCAATTTTTTTCAAGTGGAGAGAAATTATTCTTATAATAGGAGGAAACAAAGGATCATTAGTCAATCGAGACTTAGTGATAATTATAACAATCATCATTGAATTCCCTAAAAAAATTTAGCCTTCTTATGCTCCTTTTCACAGTAATATCTAAATCTTTTCACAATGAGAGATATGCAACTGTGTTGTTTGTGGTTGTGCCTAAACCTTAAAACATAACTTATCTCTTCATATTCCTCTTTGTGGTTGTGCCGAAACCTTAAAACGTAACTTATCTCTTCATATTCCTTTGGGAAAAATATCACCTCTCTTACTCTTGCCACCCTATTACACTTTCTAATTTTAATAGCAAGTTGGATTGAATATTTTTTAATAATAATAATTCAAGTCATTTATAAAAATAAGATGAATAAAATTTGAGAAATTTATAGAAAAATAATAACAATTATAAATATAATTTATAATTGTGGTTAATTTTGTCCCTACTATGGGTTATGATTGAAATGAACGTCTACTATGTATTGTGATTGAAATGAACATTTCAAATAAATGCTAGGTTCATCTTCAAAAATATGTAAACTATTGTTATGATGAAAGTTCAAGACTTTTATAAAAATGAAAATTAAATTTTAAAAATTTCAAAGAAAAATAATAATTCAATTTGAATAAATTTTGAGTATATTTAAAAATCAAATGCTTAAAAATATATTAAAATTACTTTCAAGGAATTAGTAAGAATATTGTGTTTCATAGTAAAACACTTTTACATGTAAATTCTAAAATGCATCAGTTATGAAAATAATCGAAAACATTTGGAATAGTGGAGAAGTTAAGTGTTGAAAGGGACATCTTAGTTATAATCACTTTATGGAGAAATTAAAACACAAAGAGGATATACAAAGATGAAACTAAAGTAATTGTATTGCTAAAAAATAAAATTAGAATTCATGGATGTTAAAGGTATTTATTTAAATTGTTTTGAGTATACGCTTAAATTATGGTGTGAGATATTAAAATAAAGAAAAAAGGAAATGTTAATTTTTTTTACTCCATATTTATTTAGTGGTTTTTCTAGACTGAAATATATATATATATATATATATATATATATAAAAGGTTAAGAAAACACCTCATATATATATATATATATATAAAAGGTTAAGAAAACACCTCATATATTTACACACAAAGTCAATGAAAATGACCAGAGAGATGTAATGCTAAGGGATTTATGCACCATGATGAGATTTAGGCTAGTGAATATATAATGATGTGTATGTATTTTTTTATTCTGTAATTTGACATTTATTTTATAGGACACTTTATTTTAAATTTATTTATTTATTGAGATTTAGGCTAGTGAACATATAATGATGAGATTTAGGCTAGTGAACATATAATGATGTGTATGTACTTTTTTATTGTGTAATTTGATTTTTATAATTTTTAGGGTAATTAACTTTAAATTGATATTTTATTTATTTATTAAAGATTTAGATAATTTTGATTACTTTGGATTTGAATTTTTTATATAGCAATATAAATGTGTATATAATATGTTTATGTTTTTGACTCTATATATATATTTTTAAAATTGATGTAAAGGATTTTTAATAATAAACTAAATTTTATATTGAGTTCACATGTCTAGATTTTGTAAAAGATACTTGTTTGAGTGTGGAGGTCTCTCCAAAACTACAATAAACATAAGTACAATGGTCGTTAGTAGTAAACTGCGGCTTCAAAACTAAGAAAGAAAACATAAACCAAGATGAGAGATTTGAGCTATACGTTCTTTAACCACAAGACAAAGTGACATTTAACAAAAAAAAACATTTTCCATAAAAAAATGACAATCAGATGACAATAACCACAACACACCATCTTTCTTCCAAGCCAAAACCTATTGAGTACCACCAGGTGAACTTGCCATATATATGCCTAATAATCATTACTTCAATTTTGCATAAACAAGAGAGCCATTGCTTGCAACAAATGTACCCTAAACCAAGGAGCCAAAGTGAGAGCCTGAGATGTAATCCAAAATTAACAACCATGTCACTCTGAAGAGGATTAAGTAAGAGTTTATACCATAACTAGTGGCATTACCCAAAAAACCAGATAGTGCACTACCACACTCCATTGCCGACCCACATTCATCAAGGAACAAACACATGGAACAAAAATAGGCGAGGACCCAAGAAAATACCATCACCATCTTTAAACTTGCATATATCACCACAAGGAGGATCATTAAAAGTAGTAGAAGCCACAAATCCGTGGAACACAGAGGTGCCAAAACTTCAAAGGCAAAGACCTACCTTAATAAGAAGAAATAGCTGTGAAATATTGAGTGTTGTCAACAAGAGGGTTATTATGGTCTCCACATATTGTTCCACACGTTTTAGACAAGAATCAATATCATCAAGGAAAAATCTTATATTCCTTAGAAGATGTTTGATGTCCTCCTGGCCAACAAAGAGCTCATTATTATCAACTTTATTATCTGTCAAAACCATACAAAAGAGAGTGTTCATTTGTTGGTGAACAAAGAGAGAATGTTGAAAGTGCAATCTCCTTTTCCTAAAATTTCCTGGATCTGGAATCCATTTGAGACCCTTTCCTCCTACCTCCAAATTGGAAAAGTAAGGATGGTCTCCAAACTCTTTCGATTCCAACAACAAAATTTCCCTTCGAACTTCAAGAGGGACTGAATCAAAGTAGGAAGAAAGATTCCAAAGCAAAAATCCGACGTCGATGAATGCCAGAAGAGCTGCAACTTGGCATTCGTTGACGAGGAGGCATGGTAACTAGAAAAATATAATTGTTATTGCAACCAAAGAAAGAACCACAACCAACTAAACTAGCCAAGGGAAAAACCACTGACTCTTGAAAGTTCGACTAACACAATCAAATCATCCTTGAGACCCAGATTGAAGAGAAACTTGTAATTCACTACACGGGAAAGGCATAAACTTCAGAAAACCCACTTACAAGACACCACATTGAGACTCCCCAAACTCAACCAATATTTTGAATCAAACCTAGAGCGCAAACCCAAAAACACCTTAGCCACATCAATTCCAATTGAAAAGAAACAAATGAAATTCCAAATTTTATAAATAAAACCCCAATTCCTTGCCAAAGAAATTAACATGGACTTACAAAGGAAAAAGAAACGGAACACCCCAATTATATGTTGCACCTCCAAACAGAAAGGGAAAAACCTCAAACTGAAACCACATAGAGACGTTACCAGGATACCAATAACTACTAACCAGTATTGGACATGAATACAAAATACTTGAAAAATCATTGTCTTAGAGGGCCAAATTCGAAAGGACGACCACCAATTCAAAAACAGGCCCGCTTGCTGAAGCGTGCAAGAAGAGGATAAAGAACAATGACCCAGATTAGTCATCAACTTGAGGAAAAACCAAGAAAAGGGTGTATCTATACCACCATCATAGATAACTCCACCAACATCACCAAGCTAACATGCAAACACTCTCAAGCCCATGAAACTTGCAACATCAGAACACGAGAAGCGACAAGGTGAGGATATCTCCTCACCACCACCACCTTGCACCCCACACCTTCACTCCCTTGAGTCTGCCCCCATGCATTTATAATGAGGGGACGTGAGGTTATCAACCCAAGCTTACAAATTAAGCTTATACCATGCCATGATAGGAACCGATAGGTGTGAGCCTGATTCACCGTTTAATACAAAAACATTCCTTCCATGGATCACACCTACTTACTTTCTTGTTTGATTTGGGTATTTTTCCTCTTTTATTGTTATCATAATTTTGATTTGTTTTGATATTTTCTTCTTACTCATAGTCTTTCTTCTAACTTTCTAGGTCATGGGATTAGGATCATAAGAATAAATTTTTCCACTTGGGGGATTTAAGGTGCAAAGTGCTCCTAAAATTTGTTGAGTGGTAAATTGCACTAACCAATTTTAACTCTTTATCTTTGAATTTAAATAATTTTTTTCCATACAACTTGAAAATCATTATTATAGGTGTAAAACCACATTTGTTCCTTCATCTCCTAAATCCTATAACTCTTCGTAAAAAATATAACAAATTAAGAGACTCCAATGAGTATAGCCTTTCACAAGTCATCAATAAACACATGTAGAAACAACAAATCAGATTGTTAGAAACCCTCACTATTTTATGGGAATAATGGCCATAAGATCTCTAGGCTAAAATGATGTAGGATATGATGGGTATGCTCTGACAACTCATCACCCATTTGCAAGAAGCCTAACACAACCTCAACCTCAACCCATTGATCACTAGGTGGTCCTTAGTGTTTAGTAGACCTTCAAGTTGGAAACTAAAATTATTAGTACCTAAACATTATGAGGTTTGTAACAATAAAAGTATCAATTCCTTGATTTATATCTTATACATTTTCTTCAAGCACTAGTGCATCTTAATAAGGCAAACAAAATTTGGTTTTTAAAGTTTACATGAAATAATGGACCCTTACATGGGGGTAGAAACACACCCAATATTTGGTATCTAACAACCAACCCTCAAAAAACACTCTAGGATACCTAGCTAGCAAAAAGGATAACCCTATATAAATCCCAAGACACTCCATTCCATATTTTCTTGATTACTTCAACAGAAATTCCATCAAACTTATGGTAAGAGACTTCAAAGGCATTTTATGTATTAGTTTCAATTTGTTTTATCGTCACATTTAAGGAAATAATTAAAACTATACTCTATTACTTCCCTATAGAATGCCTTCAAGCTTTCTTTTAATATAGCAACTAAGTTACCTGAATCCAAACTCGTTAGTCTAGAGAAGATACTTTTTTCTTCTTAGCCCCTAACACTTACAAGCGATGACACAATAGTAGTTGATAGAGCTTAGGTTCTCCAAGCATGACACCTACTACTTGGACAAAAAAAACTTGTAGTGCACATGCTACAAAAATTATGGGCATTCTAGTTATGACTACAAAGTTCTCAAAACTAAGATTACTAAGAAGGATTGAGCCCTAATAATTGAAGAGAAATATATTCAAGAGATGTGGGTGTAAAGGTCATTGATCCCACATCTACAACTCAACATTTAGTGTTGATGACAATTAATCACATAGATGACTATGGAGGATTATTATCACACTCAAAATTTATAAATCAAGGATTAGTTAGCTTCTAACATTTATGGTGGTAAGAAGAATATGGCATCCTAGCAATTGGTTATATTCCTTAAACTACCAACAACAACTCATCCTTAGTTTAATTTTCTTATAGTGGTCAAGGAGTTTAGACATGCCACCTTTATCAATCTAAAGTGTGCCATCACCTTTTCTACTAGACCCTTTTGTGAAATAATGAGGTGTATTGTTACTCCTTTTATTTTTTCTAACTTTATCCTAGGAATAAAATACCATTCTATCAAGTATGCACAATATGATGGCTACTTTAACACTTATAAGTTGCATGAGGGTAGTGAGATATATAAGATCACATCCACTTCTCCTTCTACTATGACCCCACCTATACTTTATGGTAGACCAATTATTAAACATGTCACTATCAACAAATTATTGCCATTGTGCAATGCTAGAAAAATGAAGGAAGACAATAAAAAGAAGTGACCCCCTTTATCTACAATCAATCCTTAATTCATATATATATGTATTTTAAGAACTTAAGGGTTTGTGTCCCTTTTTGAAAATGTATTATTTTATTAGGCTTATTCATAGCTCTACCTTAAAGAGGGCCGACTTTGTCTTTTTGGTAGTTGGTAGGAGGCCAATAACTTAGAGGAAGTTGACTATAGATGAAAGGTAAGGGCCAAGGTCTGGTTAGGGCCTGTGCCATCATTTGTATGGAGAGAAAGGGAAGGTCGTACCTTGTGGAAGGTCTAGACCTGTGGAAGGTCCAGACCTGTGGCTGGGAATAAGATGAAACAAGGAGTAGTAGGGTGAGGCCTGTGCAAGGGCAAAGTAAGCCTGTTTTGGTCAAGCCATGATAGAAGGAAGCAGACTGGGACTATGAAATTTTTATAGGACCTGACTAAAGGAAGATATCTGTGGGTTGGAAGCTATTATGGGTTACAACTACCCACAAAAAGGTAATAAGTGCAAACTTAGGGGCCTATGTGAAGGCCATAAGCTACAAGTAGTCACAATATGAAATATATGTAAAGATTGAACATTGCGGGTGGATTGGGTGTGTAAAGAGGGATGGGAAGCTCTAAGGTGTTACAATAAGGCGGCTGTGTAGACAATCCATTAAAGGAGAAGTTTGAGAGAGTGGTGTTTTAGGAAGTTGAGGGCTTGAAAGATTTAGACTTAGCCCAAGGATTTTGGATAAAATTTCGTCTCTTAGATTGGGCTTTTTCAAGGAGTTGTAAAGGGCTACTTTCCCTGGTAAGTGATCCCTATGATTCTCATTCAAGGAAAAATAAGAAAATGGTTTTTGTAATTAAAATTGTGTGTTTCGTGTATGATCTAATTATTGGTGTATTTTTCGTAGTGTAAGTTGTTTTTTAAAGTTAGGAATTTCAATGTGTTTATTCTTTCAATTGTGTGTAATTGTCAAAATATACACCATACTTGGGGTACATGAAATTCTAACAAATACCCTTGTTACTTTTTTTTTTTTTTAAATTAGTAAATTTTCCTTATAAGGAATTGTAATATAATTGATTAACATTGTAATAGAAAATTATATTTGTAGTCTAAGACTAGCTAGAGTTCCAAGTTTGATAATGAAATAATAGTTTCTTATAGTCTATCCTACTGAATATATTAATACTATCAAGGCTATTATATTTCCTTACATGTTGTCACAATAAAAATATAAATTTGTTATGCATCTACTATAACTATGAGATTTAAAAAAAAATCCCTTGTATAGCCTCTTCCCATATTTACTTTTCAACATCTATGTATCCTTGTAGTCCTCCAATCTAGAATATGGAACTTGATGAATATATTCAACCTCCTCTTTTAAAATCTTCACTTCCTTGATATCTCAAACACCCATCCAATTAAAATCTCTAACTATAGGTCAAATAGAATGTGGAGCACTAGCTATTTACATGCTCAAGGAGTGCCTAATGCCATCTACCCTAGACGTCACCACTTCCATTTTTGCCTCTAGCACCTAGTTCTTATGCTCTTGGGCCTTCATAAACTCCTTCAACATAAATTCCTTTGCATGCAAGGTGCAAAATTTTTGAAGTATTTTGAGGATGTACCTTGTTCATTTATGGGACTTAACTAGAATCTCTCTCTCTCTCTCTCTCTCTCTCTCTCTCTCTATGTATGTGTGTGTGTATATCTATATCTATATATATATTCTGCATTTTGTGCCACTAGCTCCATTGTAGGGTTGAAGTTACAACCTCGTGTCTCTCTCTCTCTCTCTCTATGTATGTGTGTGTGTATATATATATATATTCTGCCACTAGCTCCATTGTAGGGTTGAAGTTACAACCTCTCTCTCTCTCTCTCTCTCTATATATATATGTATGTGTGTGTATTGTAGGGTTGAAGTTACAACCTCTCTCTCTCTCTCTCTCTCTATGTATGTGTGTGTATATATATATATATTCTGCCACTAGCTCCATTGTAGGGTTGAAGTTACAACCTCTCTCTCTCTCTCTCTCTCTCTCTCTCTCTCTCTCTCTCTATGTATGTGTGTGTATATATATATATATATATATATTCTGCATTTTGTGCCACTAGCTCCATTATAGGGTTGAAGTTACAACCTCATGTTGTGCCTTAGATAGGTCTCTTTTAAACACCCTTATTTACCTATGGATTTATTTGAATTCACACATTGCACACTAGTGTTTGTGACACTGAGCCATTCCTTCCAAGGTGTTGTTTACTCCTCATAACAATGAACAAAAAACTACTAACACCCACATTATGGTCCTCAATAAAAGAGGCGATGTCTTAGTTTCACATGTTTTTGTAATGTAGTATGACAAAGTTGGGTAGGAGTTGCACCTTAATACATCATCCTATAACCTATGAAATGCCCCTACTACCTTAATGTGGATCATTAATGACATATTATGCCCACACCTCGATAAGTTTATTGTTTTTTACTTAGATGACATTTCTAGTTTCAACAAAACTTGGTCCAATTGTTATGCACCTTGTGTCTTAAAAATGGTATGTCCAGTTTTTTTGGATCTCCTTTACCAACCTAAATGATATGCCAAAATGAAGAAGTTGCTCTTTGGATCAAAATTTATCCAATACCTACACTTTATGTTTAGCAAGATATGAGTTCACATAAATCTAGCAAAAGTTTGAGATCTGAGGGACATGCCCACACCTAAAAATGCTACATATCCCGAGATTTCTTTGGGAGGCCAAAATTTCTATGGAAATTCATATTCCACTAGTCCTAGATTACTTGTCCACTTAATTAATCCAACCATTAGAAGACTCTCCATTGGAGTCTTAAAGGGGAATGAGCATTTTAGAAATTAAAGGTTGCTCCTTAGCCTGTAAATTATTTTCAAGAATAGATCCACATTCTAAATATGTGGTTTCTAGTTTTAGTAGAACATGATAGCAAAAGAGGCTTTATTCTACTAGGAAACTTCTTAGAGATGCATAATTGCACTTGCTATTATGATATTCCATATAATTTCAATTTAGAAATATTTTTTTTGATCACTTGTTATTTGGAAACCAAGAAAGTAAGGGATATATTAAATGCGTATATTGGGTGTATTATATTTTCAAAGTTGTTTTAAATACAAGATATATAAAAGTTTAAATTTACATCCATAAATTTCATAACTTTATGTATATTTTTTGAATTAATGATAAAAAATAATGATTTAATTTTATATTTATATTATTATTATAATTTCTATGTTTAAATACCTATGTACTACTATATAAAATGTGTAATTCATTTTTGTTATAATATTGGTTTTCTTAATTTTCCAACTCATAAAAGTACACAATTTAGAGATAATTATTTTAAAAATTTTAAATATCATTTTTATTTATTTAAATAAACTAATTAATTCCTTCTATTAAAATTTGATAAAACAATTTTTGTTTTAATAAATGTTTATTATTATCATCAATATTATTATAAATTGTATTATCTTTACATTTTTATCTATTAATATTTTCAACATATATATATACACCTTGATGGGGTGAATGAGCGGGGATAAATAAATGAGGGGTGGAGGTTAGTACTCCCACAGGCTGGTCTGACAACTCATGATGAGCCATAAATCCAGGTGGAGTGAGGGGTGACAGACGCCCAAAAACTTCGAGAGGAAAGTAAGTTTGTTTATATTTTGGATTGTGGCTCACCTTCGACAGATGGTTTTTCTGGTTATGGGAGATTTGGAAGATGGTGAGGCGAATGTTGAGTATGCATAGACCGCCAACTTGTGCATCCCTGCTAGCTTGAGAGTCATAGGGAGAAAAGTGCATGCTGGGAGGAGGGTTCAGTGTCTTTTTGAGTTCAAGGTGCTAAGTTGCAGGGTTTGGGACCCTCGTGAGTGGTGGTGTGGCGAATTCCTTAGAGGCTAGGTGGTCGTGGTGCAGAGTGGGTCTCTTCTATGCTGTTTTGTTGCGGATTCCAAAAAGGAGGGGAAATTTGTATTGGCATGAATCCATCATTGTTCTTGGAATTTTTCTATAATTGGATACCTTGGGGTGGTGTCT